>CAXAJV010000011.1:30593787-31817642 GCA_963969225.1 Xylocopa violacea
AAGAGTTTTTTCCACTCGTTCGTACGTAATCGTATTAACTGTACGATAGTTCGTGATATCGTGGAGGCAGGTTTTTCAAATATTGAAATTGGAAAAAACAAAATGGGTGAAACAAAAGTACAGGTAAAATGCAACGGCATGCACCATTCGACAAACTAAGCGCGTATTTCAGAATCAACCGTATCTACTATCGGGTATCAATTGTATGGTGGCTTCTGTGTACCGTCGAAGGCAACGTTGCTACGATTTTTTGCCTTTTCTATGCGGGAATTTCGGAAAAAAATTTCATCGCCCCGCGGAAGCTGCGTGGAAAACGCAAACGCGTCACGGAAATATGCAAATCCCATGCAAATGTAATTAAAAATAGTGATGGTTGTGGATTTTCTACCATCGTCTATAAATCTGAAAGAGGGGTGATCGAGGGCTTAAAACGTTCGCGAAACCTGAGGTTTTTTTGATATTGCAAAAAAATATCGCGGAATTGTACTAATCAGTATGATACGGTGAAAGCGCTTGCTGTTTACCGACTAACGAGGAAAAATATTTTTCGACGATTTATGCGCCAGCCAGGAAGGTCTTTCATCTGTAAATCAGTAAATGGTTAATATTTTTCGGCAATTACCTTCTCTCCGTAAAAATCGTTCCACAGATATCGCTCACTTTTAATGAATTTTGATTTATCGCGAGACACTCGAGGTCTACACTCGAGCGATATTACGTGCAACGAATATTCATTAAAATTCACTTTTACGACCATTTTTACTGAATTAATACTCGCTATTTACCGATACGCGTATTTCGAAAATTACAACATCCGCATCGCTGTTCACTTTCGTTGTCCCAACGTTGATCCACGTTGGAAAAACGTATCGGACGGCATCTCGAGCGGAAGGA
The DNA here is from genome assembly GCA_963969225.1 of Xylocopa violacea. Classification (NCBI taxonomy): domain Eukaryota; kingdom Metazoa; phylum Arthropoda; class Insecta; order Hymenoptera; family Apidae; genus Xylocopa; species Xylocopa violacea. The sequence continues at coordinate 30,594,682 of CAXAJV010000011.1, forward strand.
ACATCGAACTTAACCGAATCTGTCGCTTGCGCGTTTAAATTCAGACACCGCGAAAAATTCTGAAAGAGCGAATCGTGAGCCAGGCCATCGGTTGAGACCAAGCGCGATGTGTGTGTGTGTGTGTGTGCGCTGGTTTCGCGGTCGGCTGCAGGATTGGCTGGTTAATTTCACACTCCCATGATTATATAGACGAGACAGAGGGCATTTATATTCGCGCGCGCATAGACTCGAGGGTGTCTGATTGGGTCCGATATTTAGAGAATAAAAAACTTTCGAGCGTTCCACGGCACCGATCCCGATGTGCGATCCCCGCGCCAACTCCGATAATTCTCTCTCGTTCCCCCTTTCCCCTATCTTTAGCGATATTCGCTTTTCCATCTTCTTTCTGTCGAACGTTTGGCAGCGAGCACGCGCTCGCAGAGGGAATAACTGTGGATTTCGCGGGCATCGTAAAAATGTTCCTTTACAAGTTACATCTTGGCTCGAGAATCAGCCAAAATTCTGAACAAAATCCACGGTAGTAGCTTATCGAAGAGGTCACTTGAAACGACGTAAAAAGGCTGTCACGAGGTGGCGTGGAAGTCACCGTCGAGAAACCTAATATCATAACAAATAATGCGAATTATATATGGATGGCGTTGATCGAGCGGATCGATATGCTTCGACTGTTTCCCTGAGGTTCGAAGGAAAATTCGGTTAATTAACGAAAGAAATGCGTAAAAACGTAAGGCAGGCGGGAGAATGGCCCAGCTGGAAATTCATAACGCGGCCATTTGTATGCCAGCGGCGGGCATCCGTCGAGCGAGAACGCGTCGTGCTCGAAATCCCCGTCGTCCATCAACCGAAGGGCCGCGCGATCCATGCGCGCAGCCGTCCATATTTTTCGCGTCGCGACCTCGCCGATGAAAAAGAGCGGCCCGTTGCGCGACCAGCGGATATTTGTCCGTGAGCGGGAACGGGCCGCGATCGAGCCAGCCTCGCGTCTGAATTATCCGCGCAACCGTGGCTGGCTGCTCTGTAATCGTGGAAATTTCGCAAAGAGCCGAGCTGCTGCGAAGCGCTGGGACGACGACAGGGGATGGCGGCTGGGGTGGGAAGAAGGGGTTGGCTAGCCGGGACGAGTGGCAATCCGTAGCGAAAATGCGACTCGCGCGGGGCTCGTTTCGAACGGACCGGGACAGCGGCAACGGCTTTTAGTGTGAAATGAATGCTTGTAATTACGACGCCGGCAGAAGGGCGACGGTGGTGGTGGGAATGGTGGCGGCGGCAGCAGAGGCGTTGGTGTTGGTGGATGCGAGGGAAAAACGGCAGCCAGAGCCGGGTTTGAAACAGTGGTGGTGGGGTTGATAACTGGTGGAACTGGTCGGTGGGGATAGTATTTCAGGTTGCGATACAGGCTGGAGAGAGACGGGCTAGTACGAGGGAGGACGGTTCGGTGAAGCCGCACACTCTGCTTTCCAATGATAGACCGTGCCGATCCGTCGGTCAGTTCATTCGCGTTGGTACAGCGCACGCTGGCTGCCCATCCCACCATAATGTTCGCTAATTGTAATAGCCACCCTTTGTGCGTCGCTGTTGTACCCTGTCAAAGGTGAAAGAACGCTGGGCCCGATGAAACCGAACGAACGGACGCGAGATAAGTTCACGGGCAGGTGCTTCTGTTGCGCCCGCGTCACGATACCGACCGAGGATCTCTGTGGCGCGAACAAACGCGCGCGTTTTTACCGCCGCTGGGCGGAGGACCAAACGAGAGGGTTAAGCTGTCGGATCGCGGGGGACACGGACGCATTTACGGTCGAGAGGACGCGACTTTGTTAGAATTGGCAGACGATCGAATTAATAGGGTCGGCTCCCTCTCTCTCTCTCTCTCTCTCTCTTTCTCTTTCCCTTTTTTCTTTTTTCTTTTTACCCTGGAAGCGGCGTTGACGAGAAACGGCGGAGGTGCGATGACGCTGCTAGGACAAATTACAGGCGACCCGTGCTTTTGATCATTTTATCAAATTTTCGAAATTCAAAGGGCTCGCCACCGGCGTTCGGTCCGCATCGTCCGTCAGTCGATCCGTACTTCCATTTAATTACCCGTTGCAGCTATTTTCCGCTGGCGTTCGTCGCGCGCGCGACATCATCGATCTTATCGCGAGTTAATGAGAAATTTTTTCGCTCGCGTTCCAACGATTCGCGTTCGTACGGACAAAGGTAGAATTATTACACGAGTGACGCTTTTTGAGTTCGGTTCCAGGCGAAGCTCATTAAAATCGTTCATCGAGAATCCATAAATAAAAAGAACCGTATACTCCGATACTTTCCCAACTTTTTACACGCCGCTGCGTTCCGTGCCGTCGAAAGTTGAGAGTTTAACGTCGCGTAAACTCTTCAAGCGGATATATCAAGTCGTACGTACGATAATACCGAAAGCTCAGCTTCGCGTCCCACGTTGCGCGTTGCTAGTCTTATAAATCACCAGTACGATGTAATTAAAAGACGATTTATGGACGGAAACTTTCTCGCGGAAGATTCCTCGATAGAAAAAAAAAAAAGAACAAGCAGCGTTCGCTTTGTAGGATATTTATTAATAAAAGACAAACAAAATCGACAGGTAGTTCTTTACGACTTAAATCGTTGGTCAATCTACAAAAATAATTCCATTATCCTTCGATACGAAGGATAAGGTACAAAATGGTATACTTTGTGCCAGTATCGCTAATGACGAAATAAGAGACGCAAAACTTGTCAGTCTCATCCGTGCATTCATGTGGCAGGGATAAACATTTCCGTGCTTCGAATGGACGCTGAATATAGCGTCGCGATGCACGCTAGTTGCGAAGACCAGCAAAGAGATGGCATTAAAAATGAAAAGAGAACAGCGCCACTGGATTTGGACTGGAAACGAACGCCGCGCGGTTTTCGTAAAGCCGGACTGTCCCGATGAATGTTGATCCACTGGTTTCGCTGCTCGACCACCACCGCGTGGACAAAATATCTGCGCGCGCTCGAGCCGTCTGGCGCCCATATTAATTTACCGATTCCGGGTAATATATCCCCGAGTTTGCCAGCCGAAACAGCTTTACGCGGCAAATTTAATTAATAACCCCGGATTAAGGTGCATGGATCGCGTTACGGGGAAATGTTCTTAGTTGGCAGATTCGACTTCACCCCTAGTAATTTCACCGATACGGAAAACTCGCGGTCTAACCATCTAATCGGTTATCCATCGCGACGGAACTTTGCCCAAGTTCGATGAATCCCATCGTCTAACACGCGTTCTACGTTTTCCTTTCGAAACATGGCGGATGCCGCGAATCGAACGCGATTCGTAGCTCGTAGCTTGCTCTCTTCGACTTCGCAATCGCGAGCAGAAGAGCGTTCGTCGACGATTACTTTAGATCGCGACTGTCAAGTCGGGACGCAGAGGGGTATAATAATAGCAGGTATCAGATTCGAAGTTAACCCTGAGCACGGGGTATTGTTGCCACCTTCCTTGTTGCCCTCGAGGCTCCCTCTGCAATTATCATTACCCATAAACTGATACCCATCGTGCTTATCGTATTCCATTTGCAAATTACGTTGACACAGCAACCGCGTTGTGATTGGCTTCGATCCGAGGATTTCGATCTGGCGCGTCTCGAAAATGCCAATTCGGAGAGTTTCGTTTGTCCATTCGCGGTGAAATCGAACTCTAATCGAAGCTCCGGTCATTTTTGGCGGCTGCTTCGGTGGAATCGCCGGTTTATTCGGCCAACTACGAACGCTGTTTACCCCGCGTTTAATATTCCATGGTTTCGCGAGTCGACAGAAACGTTTTACGACCGCCGCGTCGTCAAGTGCCATATATAATACTGTTTTGAGCAACGACTTCTGAACTCCCGAGACCGATGACAAACTGTCGACGATAATAATGGTTTATCGTAACGGTATCCGCTAGAAATTTCATTTCTGGCTCGTCGAGTATCACGCGCGAAGCAGTTGATCGATGACATAATTGCGACGCTGAATTCGATGCTGAACGTGCCTCGTCTTAAAGAAAAGCGTAAACACTCACGGGGGAGGGAATAATTTGTTTTCCACGGCGTCAACGCGAAGATTGCAATTCTACGGAGGAAGAATTAGTTATCAAACGTCCACGAGATTGCTTTTTTAAAGAAATTTGCCACCTGCCGGAAGTATCTCCGCGTAAGCGTGTTTAACGAAGTCCTTTTTCCATCGTTCTCCGTGAAAGTCCGCCAAAGACCAAGTAAACGGTTCCCTCTTTCGCGTAAACAAGAAAAATAAATTAATTACGGATATTAGAAGCGAGCGCTCCGTACAGAGAGCGATCCCGTTGTCGCGAACCTTCCGAATCCTACGCAAATATGAGGAGAATAAAAAGATCCCGCGAACCTCTTACTTAAAACGGCTTTCCAAACGGTCTCGTTTAATCAGCATTTCCGCGTTTTGTACACGAGAAGGCAACAAGTACGCCGTATCCCTTAGGAAATTGAATAAACTACCGCGTCCGTAAATATTTGCAATTCATTTAGTAGGCTCTAACGCGACATAGAGTTTCGCAGCCACGAAATAATATGCGAGTGACGCTCGTCTTTGAATTATTAGTTTACCGTCAGCTTTATCATCGACACGAGCCAGCTACGTGCTTACGTATCTCGAACAATCGAGCGAACGTTTCACTTGTGAATTTTACAATGTTCCCTTGACGTTGAACACGTGTAGACGCCTCGCGCGTACAAAGACGCACAGTTCACGGAAGCGCATTCATTGGCACCGAGGTGTCGACCGACCGTTTCCCGGCATTCATATGCAGATGGATGCCGACTCGATTGGAGAATTAATTATCGTTTCACTCTGCTTTAAGACGGAACAATGGGACCGGTAAACGGCTCGTCTTCCTGGTGTCGAGCAAGCGCAATGTCGAACGTTTAAGGGGACCTTTTTTTTGCCTCTCCGGCGCGATTCAGATGAAAAAGACGAACGACGGAAATGCACGAGGCAAGTGTATTTTCGTAAGAGAAGTAATCAGAGAGATTTATTCGATACGAGTTAACGGCACTCGTCCCACGCGTTTCTTAGCGGCCCGCAATTTTTTCTCGTTCTGCTCGCTGTTCGTTCTTTCCTTGGCGTCGACGAGGTTTCTCTCGCTCCCGCGGACTGTTGTCAGAAGCACGTGCCGTTCGCCGCAACACAGCTCGACGGAAATGACACGGTAATTAATAGTCGCGTATCAATTAGCGGCCGCCTCCTACGCGCCGGTGGCCAGTTTTAAATCGGCTCGCGCCACACGCTGCGAATCTCTCGCTGCGCGACCCCCGCCGAGTCTCCTCTATTAATTACGAACGGGTCCATCAATTTGACGCGTTAACGTATCGGCCGCGCAGGTGTTGCGCGCGGTTTCGCGCCGCCATGTGCGAGGAAAAATGCTCCGTGTGCCGGTGAGTGAATGCCTTTTCGGAAATGAACGAGAAACCGATCGTCCGCCGCGAACGGAGGTTTGGAAAACCCGGTGGAGTACGCGCAGAAACGGGGAGGAAAGACGGGGGGCGAGTTTTCGCGATTACAATACGTCAAGCGAGAGTAACGATTGCGTGCCGCGCCGCGGAAAGGAATAACGCGGCGGAAAGCTGGAGGGAAACGAAGGCGGAAGAGCGAAACTGAAAATCAACGAGGTACGGCGCAGCTGGCACAGAGGCCGTCGGGGAGCACCGCGTCATTATTTATAGGGTTTACGGAGCTCGGTGAACCGCAAGGGCGGCTGAAGGCACTGCGCCCTTGAGGACTCCGGCTCGCGAGTCGGGTTGTTGCCAAGTGTGAACCCGGGAACGCGTTCGCTGTTTACTATCTCGCCGCGGAACCGTCCGAACGACCCCGCTCGAGCATACGTTTCCGTATATTGTGTTGGCCCGCGGTCTCGTTCCTCGCGGTCCCATCATCTCGCGCTTCAACAACGAGCTTAACAGCGGCACCGCTTTAAGATAATACCAGCGTCAACCTGATCCCCCTGACAGCTAATGAAAGGACGAACACGTCTATCGTCGTCGATCTGGACCTCCACGCGACCAACTCGCGTCCCTTCCGCCGTTACCAGCGTCTATTGCGAGAATTTACGCGCGTTCTCCGAAACGCGCGGAAGGAAATGGAGGAAAAATTCCAGCCGTACGATCGGGGGAAGTAAGCATCGTTAGGAAGCAGGCACCGCGAAACTTCCGTTTTATTTGGCCAACATGTCTTCTAAGTTTCTCTTCGAACTTTCTTTCCACGCTAACGATTTCCCCGCTGCGAACCGGCCAGCGTGCCGACGCATTCTCTCCAACTTGCGGTTTGTTTCGTCAAGATGACGCCGTAACATTCCGCGGCCGTAACCCCGTCTAACTAACTTTCGAGGCAATCGCTAATCTCGTCGCCGCGAAACCTCGATAACGATCAACTCCCGGGGACTTTCGTTTCCGGGAATCCGACGCGTTCCGCCTTCTCGACGCGCATTTGTCTGTACAAAAATGGCGCTGGCGGCCGGAGACGAGAAAAATTCTTGCACGGACGCGCGGTACGTACAATTTCACCCCTAAAACGGTAAACTTTTCGTTTTAGTCCGACAAGCCCCTTATTGCCAGAGACAATTTTAGGAACTGGTGCTACCCACCCCCTGCGCCCTCCCCTTTTATCACCACTCGCGAGAGACTTTCCCATCTCGTTTCGTTTTCGGTAGGCTCGAACTCATCCGCCGCAGGCCGACTTCTTCATCTTCCTCGGGTCCGCCTGCACCCTCTGAACCTGTTACGCTGTCTCCCCCATCTGCCCAAAAACTCTGCGCGTCGCCTCTCGATGAACGAAAGATACGCGAGTCAGTTGTCAGCGTCAACGATGAAAAATTGTTAAAACGTAGAGAAAGAGACCGAGAGAGAGAGAGAGAGTGTTTAAACAGCTGAACTGCAACGAGTACCTGGAACGATCGGTATCGGCTCGTGTTTTTGAAAACTCGCCGCGCTCTCGAGCGAGACTCGCGTTCGGTAATGCTAATTCTCGATGACCATTTTATCGTTACACGGTACCGTCAGTGCACGGCAAACAGTGCCTTCGACAGATTGTCAGGGCCGCGTTGACGAAACCGATCATTAACCCGTCCCTCCGCCATTCCCGCCCACCCTTCTCTCTCTCTCTCTCTCTCTCTCTCTCGCACACTTGCCATTCAACCCAAACTCGAAGTGACCTCCGCGCAGCCAGTCCAGTTTGTTTTACGAGAAATTCAGAAGTGTGTAACAGCCGATTTGCATTTATATTACCGTTCGACGAACCGTGAGTCTTGGACTATTGTGCCCGCCGCCCCGTCAATTTGAGCGTCACTCGGTAACTGCGACGACTCTGTCTGCGAACCCTTGCGCGTCGCTTCGTCTCTGTTTAATCGCATGGAACGATAGCGGAGAGATATGAGAACAGAATGGCGCAACAGAAGCGCAAGCAGCGTCCAGCTGACCCGGCCACGGGGCGCAGAAGTCGATCGTCGATACAAGGGTGGCGCGCGTTAATTTGCACGGTATAATACACCGAACGGATATCTCATTTGTAAGGGGCAGATATACCGATAGGATTGAGTAGATCGATCGGCGAGACAGAGCGAGAGAGAGAGAGAGAGAAGCGATGTATGAATTACAATCAGCCCCAGCAGAAAATCGTTGCGCGTTGGCCAAGATTGATCGGTTTGTTGGCTGCTGGAGATCCGTGACAACGACCTAGTGCATTCGTATTAAATCTATATCCCTCTCTCTCTCTCTCTCTCTCTCTCACTCTCTGGTTACTCGATCGAGGGGAGAAACCGAGACGAGCGTGAAAATTCCCGAAACGCGTGACACGCTTGCAACGTAATTCGCGGACGAGCGACGAGTTTCGTAAACCGGTTAGAATTATCAATTAATCGCGCATTCCGCGCCACGAATACCGGGTTGCGTGACGCGAATTCGATCAGAGCCCGGGTAATATGCCAACGTAACTGGGAATACCTCTGTTTCAGCGGAATGCCGCTTCGACGGAATGTTTCTTCACGGTTTTTCTATGCTTCCCTACTTTTTATCGGATCGTATAAACTATTTCGTGTAATCTAGCTTTTATCTTAAAGGACGTCCGAATTGTCGACCTCCGCTACCGAATCTCTGTCTGAAATGAAAGGGACAGTTTTATGAACAATGGAATTTTATTCGCGCGAAAAAATAAGTAAAGATCCATCGAGTGGACGCAAAAGTTCGCCTTAAAGCAGACATGGTTCCGTGCTTTTCTACTCGGTGTTCAATGCTCCTTTAAGTTCCACAAAGAATTCAGGACCGATGACCAGCTAATTTAATTGAAAATGCACGCTTAGCGGCGCGGAATCTGCTGGTTCTCGCGTGTTTCGTGGCCGCCGCGTAGCGCCGTTAATTTCGAGGCAATTAGGAAGCGCGACGCAGCGCGAAAAAGAAATTTCATTTCGCGTGTACGTTAATATCCACTTTAGTCGTGCGTAGCGCCGAGAATGTACGATTCGGCTAGTAAGCAACCGAGGAATCCAGGGAAGGGGGTTTAGTCGGCGGTTCCCAGCTACCGTCGGTCTATAAAGCAACGAGGAGGGCTGCAGCCTCGCGTAATTGCGAGGAAACATCCCCCTGCCCAACCTTAACTCGCCTTACCGCGCCTTAGACCGATCTCCGCTTCCACGAGGGGGTACAGTCTTTCTCGTGAGCGATTACACGGACGTTTCTTGTAAAACGAGCACCAACTGCCAAGTAAACCCTCCTCCACGAGCAAATTATCCCGTTTTATTTATTATCGTTCGTTAATTTGTGAATCGAGTCAACGAACCACCCGTCGTAACTCGAACGCGCGATCGATTCTTTATCGATAAAACGGCGGAAATGGTAATCAATTTCTGAACGAACCTGTACCCACGCGCGCAACCAAAGTGTGCAACTACGTGACTACAACAATAAGAGAATACTACTGGCGTCGGTTCGCAACGGAAACGGTTTCCTCGCGTTGTGCTCCGTGGTAACTAATATCTACCGCGTGGACAAAACGAGCCGGCTCGTAGGCACGTTCTTTATTGGAATTTTAATGCGCGCCCACGCTGACCCGATGTATCATGCTTCTAGACACAATTAAGTTTCGCCTTAATTAGAGGCACGCGACGCAAAGGGTGCTCGTTGAATTTCCTTGACGGTGTTCCTCTAAATCCTTCGAAGCTGCGTTTGTTCGCGCCTCCGACGAATGGGAAAGCCCGTTCAACCCTTTGAAAAAGTATGAGATGTCGAATAAATCTCGGGGCTCGAAAAGATTTCACCTCGTGGCATCGAGTCTACATCTAAACGAGCGTTATTTCTCTTCTCGATAGCAACCGCTGGTGTATCTGCTGGCGTAAATAATAAGCGTGCCTCGCGACCGTTTAGAAACGCGAAGTATCAGGCTGGCTCGAATCGTTTCGCTCGAGAATTATCAAGTTACGCGTTACACGTCTCCGCGAGCTGGAGAATAGTTACCACCGACCATAAGCGCAAATAGCGAAACATTTTTCTATCCCCTTATCTGACCGCGTTACCTCGCGTTACAAACGGCTGACGCTTGACGGGTTAATTCTACTGGCTGACCGCCACCGCGCGATTCTACCCAAGGAATTGAACCGATAGCTGGTCCCCGCGTGCACGCGAGAAAACGCACGCGCTGGTACCACTTTCGCGTTCCTTTCCTACCACGAGCAATCTTTTCCAGGCGATTGTCTCCGCGAATTTTCAAAGCAAATCTTCGAAGGCGGGTATTTTAATAACGGTTTACAGATACCGACAGCGACGATTGCGGCCAATAAATCGTGCAACAACGAGTCCCGTAAATCCCGACGACGAATCAAGATCGACCCGTTTAATCGAGCGTAATGAACCGTGAAAGCGTTCGTTCGTTTAGCCGCGACGGTTGAATAATGGATAAAAAGGGGAAGACGCGGCGCGGGTTGTACGAATGCGTAACGCGTCCAGAATTCTGCAAGCAGACCAGGGAGAAATTCAAGGGGAAAGGTGTACTAATCTAGCCGGGTGTACTAAGTGACGCGCACGGAGCGGACTATGGCGACGATACGTAATATTCGAGGCAAGTGCTTCCGACTACGCTCCGCTTTTATGCACGAACCCGGACGGGGTGCTAAGCTTGTCCACTTGAATTAATCGCGACGCGTAGCGAAAATAATTATTGCTCGTCGCTTGCCTTTCGTGGCACCCGCGATAATTAATATTTACGCGTCGCATTCTCGAGCGTTTAAGCCGCGAGGCCGACTGTCGCCTCGTCGAAGCGTGATTCCTTTCTCTCTGCGCGTCACGTTGCGCTTAGAATTCATTCCCATTCCCTTGTACCTGCTTTTCTCCAATTTATGTATTATATTTACTCCTTACGCGTTTCGCTACGCATTCCTCTCGCAAACTCTCAGGCTACTCGTCGCTTCGACAGCGATCCTCGAACGTACGACAGAATATTAATTAAGCGTAGAATTATTTAATTAATCGCATTGTTTGCTTTAAAATATTGTTTGCGATGTCGAGAACCTTTGTCGCTGAATAAAGAAGCTAGAAAAAAATTGATTAAGCTTCAAAGCACGGTATGCCTCTGTAATATGGCGTCCGTGGATAGCGCCATATTCGAACTGTACGTCGCTATAAGTCGGACTTTATTATACGTTTCTTGCTTTATTTCTCGCTTGCTGTCGTCGTGGAAATGGTCGCGAACGGTATTCATGGCCTCCGCGGCAAGACGCGACGCAGACGAAAGGTTGAAAGAGAATTAATCGTGTTAGAATATGATGCGCGTCACCACCGTGTTGGTGGGGCTGAACGCCTGGCTTCAATTATACTGTACTGTAACGAAGAACGTGAGAGGGTGGGAAGGAAAAAGAGAGGGAAGAACGTTTGGTCCTGGGCCTGCTAGTGGACTCATCCCTGCCTTAGACGCTGGGATGGTAGGGATAGGCCCGAATTTCTATTATATAGAAACGGAGTAGGACATGGAGTGTGCTGTCCCCCTAGTGGCGAAGACCGCCACAAATATAAAAATCTGACAAGCTTCCCTCGAATGCGGCAAGGAAATATCAGATTCCTCGAGTTACCTAACGCTGGGCGTTATCGGTGGGAACCACGAGGGTGAAGACGTCCAGTAATGACTTTAGAAATTCGCGGGTCATCCTAACGAAGCGCGACGTAAGTGCAATTCGCTCCAAGTGACCGATCGTGCCCGGAATCTGTACGGCCTGTGCGCGGACATCTCGCCGTGCCCCAGGATTTTTGCCCACCTACGACGTCCCGTTCCCGATCCCACTCTACCATGACTAATCTCTAGGTTTCTGTGACGCCGCGGCGGCGAACCGTCGCAGCTTCTTACAGCTGCTGATCACGTCCAGACCGCACCTCGTCTCGTCGAACACCGTCCTCGAAACCAGCCGGGACCTCCTGGCCAGCGTACCGTAAAGCAGACTTGATTGTCCATATTGTCCAGCCCCGTTAACTTATGGAGATTTCTAATGCCAACTGGCTCGTTCTTAACCGATCGTGGCTGCCATCGGGAGCTGCGCTTCTCTCGGTCAAAGGACCGTGGAGAACGGAACGATCAACGTGGCTCAGCGTTTCCCAAATTGTGCACCGCGAAAAATTCTGAAATCGAGGTCAAAGTGGAACAAAATATCGTCTGCTCGAAAGAAGAAGAAAACAATCCTCGAAAGAAATCATCGGTACGCGTAGACGCGAAGTACAATAAGGGCTACGCTATGACTGCAACGCGGACGTGATCTTCCGCGTGGCGAAGCGAAAGCGCCTAACTGACGGAAGAAGTTAACGTTGTCATTCTTCTGACAAATTTTTATAAATTATTAATTTAATTTTATAACGTTGACAAATTTTTCTTCAACCCTTTGCACTCGGATGTCCCCCCTGAGGGGACATCAGCGTTGATTAATGATTGCGGAGGATAAACTTATTCCACCGTGGCCCTTTTTTGCAGAAATGCACGTTTCCCTCAAGTTTTCTATTCGAATGGATATTTTCTATCGCTGGGAGACGTGAGAGCTGTAGAAAATATTGCTAAAATATCGCTAGTTCAGCAATAGCTTCTATTGCTAACGTCCGGCAAGGAGACAAGCGCAAAGGGTTAAACTATTAGAGGTACTCCAAAACGTTGATGACGCGTTTATGAATCGGATCGGTGCGATAATGAAACTTTTTATGAAATTTTTATCGAACAATTGTTATTCTTCGAATAAGGGAGCAGAGAAAAGGTGGACGCCATCCCTCGTCGTTGGGTCCCGGTAAAAATACAATGGGCGTCGTTGCCGGTCGAACGAGCGCGCTTAGAAAGCGGATTGAAACGTTTTACGGACTTCTGTCGCATTGGACGATCGGTTGATTGGCAAGAATTATGGGACGATTGTTCGACCCGTTGCCTCTGCGAAGCGAAGCGGATACGTTGGAAGGGAACGCAAAGGGGTGAGTCTTCGTTTCCGGTATTACGCAGCTTTGCTACGCCCTCAGCTGTCAAATCTGTTCGCGCTGGTACAAACAGTCCGCGGTTCCTCGCAAAAAAGGTTTGCCTCGACGCATGCAGTCGGTTTCATTAGAGGTCATAACTCGTTGAATTAAAAGCGAGGATGCACGCGTTTTCAGGAACAATTTGTAATATTTTCAGGGAATAACCAAGTTAGCAAGCATGGTAATCGAATAAATTGGTCGTGCACAGTCGGCAATAAACGCACCGACTTGTTTCTGCGGACGTAATTAAATTAGAGTCAATTTTTGTGCGCGCGGATATTAAATGGTAGCTCGCAAACACGCACGATTGACAGCGTCTGCCATTGAGATCGTTACTGTCTTTGACTCCGGATATGGAATCCGTGCCAGTGAATATACCCTTTTCGCGAGAGAGCGTAACGAGGGAAACCTTTTTGTACGCGATGCGTGGCGAGCTCTGTAACGCGGAATCAGACTTCTATTGACTTATTATCGCGTAATAGGTCAAAGCGGCATTCATCCTGGCTGTCAATACGAAAGTATCGTCCGCGTTGCTTTTGTTCCCACTTTTCATCACATTCCGGGGAAGCAGTCTTTCATTTTCGTAATTCCATTCGAAAATGGAGACCGTAACGAACCGAGCAACCCCCGTTCGTTTCGCCGATGCCTCTCGCGGATAAAAACACCGATTAGATAACCGTGCTCGATAAATAACAAATGGGAAATTAAACCGTCCGTGGAACGTTCGATAAACAGATCAGAGAGTAGCTAATTAACGAATCGAGGCGCCCCGTAAATTAGCGAAGCGATACGTGCCGAGCAGAGGACACGTCCGGGTCTCCGCATTAGAATCGCTTCCTCGTCTTCGCGTTCGTCTGGAGGGCAACCGTGGCTTCCAATTATCTCGCGACGCTACCCCTTTATTGCGCCCTCTCTCGTTGATCATCCGTGCGGCCCTCGCCGCTCCTAAACGAGCTGTCGTACTTGATAAAAGGATGTCAACCGCCGCCTTTAAGCGCCGCCGTTCTTCTCCCCGGGAAAACGGCTAATTTATCATTCCGCTCGCTCGTAAAAACGCCGATAATTCCGCTGGAGGACCAGAAATTTTATTTCGCAACGAAACTCGTTTAGGCTCACCCGACTCTCGATCGACGAAGCAGAGCTGGCGCAGATGGGAAGGAGAAGGATCGTCGACTCGATTTATCAGCCACGACGCTTTTTAAGGAACAACGAAATTTCGAGTGAATTTCGGTTGTTAGGGCATTCGTTATCAGGGCTGTCGAACGTGTGGGCCCTGCGAGTAACAAGGGGCACGCGGTTTATTATCGTCCACGTAAAACGTCCGAATTTTTAGAAACGCGAAGAGAATGGGAAATAGGAAAATTAGAAGGGGCGGGGGGATTGGCGGTGGGACGGAGTGTACTTGTTTAAAAACAAAGTTTGGAACTCCGTTCGTTGAAGTACCCATTGTTTGCACGGCCAGTTGTTCCCGGTTTGTATTAAAATACGAGGAAGAAAAGAAAGAGGGGAGTTAGGGAATTGGCCATTGATAAAGTTCTCGACGAGGAACTCGACGGCGAGGCACGGCAAGGATCGGAATCGACCTCTCCCTTCTTGACCCTTCGCCAGCCGTCCGCCGCGGTGCGTCTGCTCCCGGACCAATTTTATCGACCGATTCCGTGGCCAACTAGCGTTCAATCTCGCGGTGATCATTAACCTAGCTCCCTCGATGCTAAAAGATTCTCATAAACTTCTCTCTTAGTTCTAAATCACGGTCTCATTCCTGCCCTCGAGTGTCATTCGAGCGTTGGGCTCGATCGGTGGCAGTCGACGCGCTGAACAAGGGGAGGAGACAATCCTGTAGTAATAAAACCGTTCATTATGTTCGGCTAAATACGTCGACCACGGCGGTAATAACTTGCGTCGTTAAAATTCCGCCTTTGCGGATTAAGCTCTGTCCGAGTAATAAGGACGCGATGATACCAAGTTTGTACGTACTCGTGCATCCGGATGCATTCTCTGAGAGCGAAATGCAATACGCAATCGTGCTGGTCCTCGAAATGGCAATTATCGAGAACCCAATTTAGATCACTTTGTCGTGAGGATGGATAGTAAAAAAGAGGAAAGAATGGAAGGAAGGAAGGAAGGAAAGAAGGGAGGGAGGGCGAGCTCCTTGACGAGGGCGAATTAATGATATCCATCGATATTAAAGTCGAATGACTCGATGCCACTTACGCAGGGTCATCTGCATTTAAATGAAATCCCGTAGATTACCCTCAGACCTCCGCTCTCTAGCCGTTTCTCGCATTTACTCGAACGCGTGAAATCAATCTTTCGAACATCGCGCTGCTTTTCCTCCACCGGAAACCACGACCTGATCTGATCTCACGATCTTGCGGATCAGTCGCTTAAACTCTTTGCTTAGCGGTTGCTCAGTTTGTTGAATGATGTTTCGAAATCGCGGAGAGATGAATTTTTGTAAAAATTCCATTTGGATCGGTTCTACGAACGGGCATTTTTATTTCCACGCTTAATCCAACGAGCTGGTAAGACTCGGCTATGGTATCTCGAGCACCGCAAATCGATCGATGCATTCGAAATAAACCTCGCGACGAGGAACTGCCATTACCATGGAAGAGGTTCAGCGCCAAGTGGCAGGCAACTGGAACGAGCGACAGGCATAATGGAATACTTTTATCAACGCGACCGCGCTGCTTAATTATTCAAGATGGACCACGCGCGTTAACCGATCGCCAATCGTCCCGATGACCATATACGTAGTCCTGCTAAAATTCGATAGGATTTCCGCGGTTTAAATGCTCCAGCGGTCGATGATTAAAAATGTACTCTTTTCCCCAATTTATTCCATGCAATTTAGAAGACTGTGCCATCAATTTTAATCCGAAAACAGTGCTGGATTATAGGATATAAAAAATTCGAAGGAACGCGGAACGTCGTAACCGAATTTCGTGGGTATTTATAATTTAACAATCCCTGGCTTGCTTCCGTGTTTGTTTCAAATAGGACCAATTCATTTTGATATGCGCTCTGCGACTTATCGACCAATAGTATGTGCAGCTTGAAGAAAAAAAAATAATCTACTGAATTTAATAAAAAATGTAAAATTGAACGGGACGAATTGTAGAAATAATGGTAACGTCGCTTCGGAACTCTAAAAGAGCTTGATAATTTTCTAGTAGTTCAGATTAATCACCAGTCTGGCAGTGAGCGCCAATTATTATCACCCTTAGCGCATACGTTAGAAAGTTCGTCAAGAGTGCATACACAGTTGAAACGTGACGCTCGAGATTCAAACATGACGTTCCGATCGATCGAATTTTAATTATCGCGAACTTTCCCGAATTCACCTATTCAACGCGATATTTCAAGGTAGTTCGATCGCGGTTTTAACGAAAGAATGGTTTTTTTCGCTTTTAACTGGAACTGTAATGCCTATCGTGTGCGGGCGCAAAAAAACTGTTATTGCTGGAACACGATACTATTGTTAATTATTTTTGGTGGTTTAGATAACATGATAACGCAACGGATACAAAAAATATGTCAGAACGATAGGAGAAAAGTGTACGTTTCGCGCAGGTTTATTTATCACGGTCGTATTTCAACATTTTAATTATTTTATACAGCGATAAATTAATAAACGATATTTCATTTTTCCGTCGGATTTAATAAATCTTTCACCGTAAATTTCAACACATTACGGATCGGACCGAGTGAATTTATGTTTCTACGCAACACTGTGCGGTGTAGTTTCTCGCGTGGCCGTGTTATTTATAGATGTAATTTATTGTATTTTACGTTGAATGGAAACATACGCCCCGACACGTGCACCATTATATTTATATAAGAGATTTTTAACGAACCAATTTATTTCGTACGAAACGCACGGAAAGATGTCAAGCCACGATCCATCCCAGTAATGTTTCTATCGCTTTTATTACGCTCGATGCGTCCCAATTGAACGTAATTTTATCTAATGCGATTTTCCAGAGGGAACTCGCGCAACTACGTACATCGTGCACCTTTGTCAAAGTGTTTTTCAGTTCCTCGGTTAACGTTGAATTTCGTTTGTGCCTTGCTGCAAACGTATTAAATTTAACAAAGTTTGGCTAGCTTTTTGAGGCAATTAGAACGAAGGGCTGTGCATCGTTCGGTCAGAAACGCAGCCAGCCCTGTTGCACAGCCACGAAAAATATAAACTAGGGGTTCGTATACAACGGGTTCGTATCGCGTGCCTGCTTTTAGACTTAACTTAATTACGAGTAAACGGAAACGATACGATGCGGACGTTGCAGGCTGGACGTACTCGACCAAACTAGAGTGCACCGTTCAACGTATGCACCCCGAGAGAGGGTCGAAAGGAAAACCTTTCCATAAATCGATGGATGAAAAACAACCGCGGACGAGAAATACTGCAAATAAAGCAATTGCAACTTTGAAATTACGATTGATCGCAAAGAACGATTGCACACGGTTGTTCGAGTGTCTGTTAAAGAAAAGAAGAAGGGCTACGTACGTTTTTCCCATTTCCTCGAGAAATAACGGGTGGTCGGGGTGATATCGTAACCCCTAAAGATCAGGACCGTGACGGCAGGGTACGAGGGGCCTTAACTTTCCATCGAACGGGACTCGATAATTCATGGTAAGAAGGCTTAAGCCGTGCATCCACGCGAGAGTATGAGAGTGGCGCCGGGACGCGTTCAGACGCTGTCGTCTAACAGGTGCCGATGGATATATCATCCGAATGGCGGGATAGTTTGCATCGGGACGTCCCCTTGTCGGTCCTATAGGATGGTGACGTCAGCCTGTGATAGATCGCCTGAATTTTCGACTGGATTCCTACCACGCTCCTGGATGCGCAACCAGCTACCATGAATATTTTTTCTCCCCATAACGTTCGCGCGTATACGTAACGCGCGATAACGCGTCCTGTCGAGTAATTAATTAGCGGTGCCGTCGAGGGGGAAAAAATCGACGGACGATGTAATCTCGATTTACTCGCGGAAACCGCCGCCAAAGACGAAGAAAGGAGGAGAGGGAGGAAGGGGACGCGACACGCGGTAAGAAAGGACTGAATTTTCGAAGCCTGAGCCGAGCGGAGGCAGAAATATCTGCTCGGGATTCTCAGACAGCTGGAATCAATGCAAACAACTGGATATTGCCGGCAATATCAGTTTGCTTGGAGCGGGCGCCGCCGCTCAACTGCGAAACGCAGTGGCTACGCCGTCGAAGGTGGATCGGTTCCGAGTGAACAAAGCGGTGAAAACCGACGAGGGAAACGCGCACCCCCGGCGAAAGTTTGTCTTACCTTCCATCAGCCGTATCCCCTCCGCCAATCGATCCCCCGTCATCCCTTCCCCACCATCCGCTGCTGAATCTTTCTCCACCTTCTCGTGCCGCGTGATTTATTCACCCTGGATTGTTACCAGCCCTTCAATTTTTCCACCCGCCGAGATAAAGATCTCTTTATCGTTATTAATCGACCGTTGATCGGAACTCAGACTCGACGGTCGAGTTAAGCGTTGGTACTTGTTGGATTTCGCTGGTCCCGGAATCGTTGTTCGAGCATCGAGCTAGAAATCGACAATGGGAGGAGGCTAGTAAACGGAATTCAAAAGGATTTAACGAACGTCTCATGAATTTAACAGGAAGGCCGTCCATAATCGTCGACTAGAACCGAGACGGAGTCCTCGCCGCGTCGCATCTGCACCCCTTATATTTATTTCATGATCTAATCCTACCGGCGCGATCTCTTTCATTTTTACTTCCACGTTTCTCGCTACCAGCCAAAGGTATTTATTTAGTCTTCCCTTTCTCCCGGATCCGTACGATGGATACAGATTTCCTGATGTATCTTTTTACAATTTTTACACCAGGCGGGATTAATCACTGCCGTCGTTTAAGCTGCGACCTTTGTCAAGCCATTTTAAACAACGCAAGAACAATTTATTCCGGGATCCTGACAAACGGCCGTGCATACGTTACTTTGCGTTTCGCTTTAACTCGAATACCAGCACCGATGCATCGTCCGCTGTCACAGGGTTAGCATAATGTGCTTAGTAACCCCTGGATCGCGCTACGGTCACCCACCGAACAAGTCCAGTACAAGGGCCAGCACTTAATGTCTCCATACGGGGAACGAACCGTTCCCATCCGATGTTTCATTCTTTACTCGAAATTCGCAACCCCGTTCCTTTTCCGCAAACTTTTCCAAACCCTTTGCTTCCATCTTCGATACTCCCTGAACTTTCTACGTTATTCTTTCAGCCCTTCCTGAGACGTGTCACGTTCAACCATCTTGTCTGCTTTGGTTCGAGTTAGATCGATCGTTAACGAGTTTGCCTTTCGCTAACTTTTCTAAAAACGCGACTCAATTACCGACGTAAGCGCATCGAGGCTCCCCCTCGCAACACGCGGGTACCGAGATTCTCGATTCCCATTTTTGCTCGTCACGAGACGACGTCAAAGCGCGCCCCTATTTACCCTCCACTGGCCGTGATATTCCGGTTCATCGATGACATTGGTTAGCAGATAAGACGCGGCCCGGTTCTCTTAAGCGAACCCGCAGCTCCCGTTAATCAAAGGCAATAATATCTGCTCCTTCCGGGACTCGCTACGGGATCCGATCGAACGTGCGTCGAGTCGAGGCTCGAAACGAACCGCTCGTTTCCGCTCCTTCGAAAGTATCCTCGATCGCGAGAGGGATGATGCATCGGTGCGCGTGACTGCGACGCGGCGATCCAGAAATATCGGCGTGTCGTTCAAAGCGCGACGGACGAGGAGCAGAGAGCGCGATAATTGGTTCGTCCACTTAACGCGGGCTCTCCGTCCGATGAATGTGTTCGTTCAGATTACGCGAAATGGTTGCGAATGCCAGGAGAACCACGGTCTGCTGGGGCGACCCTTGCCTCGCCACTATCTCCCAACTGCAGTTACAACTGCACAAAGGTTAATGCATGCTATTGTCGTTGCCAGACCGACAGAACTATTGCCCTTTCGGTGGACGCTAGGCAGACGTATGTATTCGAACGAGTGAGGCTACCTACACGCGAGTCGATAACCGTCCGTGTTCTCAAATGATCGACAATTGGACGGGTTTTTTTCTCTTCCTTCCTTCCTTCTTTAAAAAATATTTTTTCACCCCCTTACTCGCGGATCGATTAGTCGTGGCCTCGGTTTCGAAGACACTTCTGTGGCCTGTAGAAAGGAAGAGGAACTAAGACTTAACGTCTTATTGTCAACTGTTCGACACAATGCAATCCTTTGTGACATTAACGAATGCCGATGCATTTGAATCGATCCTCCTTATTTTGTCCCTCGTTAAGAGTAACTATTCGATGGCTCCGTTGCGTCTCGCAGCAAAAGGTGATCAACTGAAACGAAGTCTCGCATCACCTGTCAAAGGATCGGACTCAGGCTCGATGAATCGAACCGCGCGCGAAATGCGGAGACTGCACGCGTTTTCCTGAACGAGGAATGTTTTCCGTCGAACGGATCAGAAGGATCATCGAACACGAGCGATACAGATGTGCCAGGGAACAAAGGATGGCTCTCTCGGTAATCAGAGATGGAATACGTGGCGAAGAAAGAAGGTTAGGTTGATATATTAATTTAACGAGAGGGCAAATTGATCTGTCTTATTTTTAGCTCTTTCTTGTAGTTCGTTTAATTATTCATTTCCCTCGAAATAAAATATCAAATATGGCGGCAGAGAAGGACACGCGAATAGAGAAAGGAGGTAACCATTCGATCAAACTCCCTTCGTCCGAAATTCTCGAAGGGAACAGCCACGGATCTCCCAGTCTGCGAGAGAATTCGTCTAAAAAAAAAATTTGCGAACCCTACCTTGTCAGCGGATCGATCAATTAACGATAATTACTTAGGTCTGCGTTCGTTGGAGAACGGTCTCCCCTGACCCGCACGCTGACTTCGAAGCAGCCTTCCGGTATCCCACGCTTTAGGTCTGTCATCAAAATTTTCGCGGAATATTCTTCAAGAAGCGTTCCTCCTTCAACGCGTTGCTCTAACCGCGTCCAAGTGGTAATTAGCAACGATAATTCTTGGTAAACCTACCGCGAGAAATTAAATTTTGCTCTAGAGCAGCGCCACGCAGGTTGAAGCTTCCATGCTTGGAGAGCTTTTTTCATTCCGCCTTCGTACCGCCTTCGCGTAGAGCAAAGGCATGAAAATTCGTATCTTCTTTTGTTTCCCAGCGCGAAACCCTGCCCCCTTTTTGCCGCGCAAGCGACTCTTCTCGCCGACAACATTGTTTCAAGAGATTGAAAAAGGGGGACGATTTTAACGTCACTTCGGTGTGAATTGTGCACGTTTTTTTGCCACCGTTGTCGTTTAATAAATGAACGTTAAACGCGTTATCCGCGAGAGAATTAATGCCGTTTCGAGCGTTGCACCACACCTCTCTATACGGAGGAAGGTAATTCGTCAGGGAAGAGAGGAAGATGTGTTTTCGAGCAAAAAGCTTGAAGAGTCTTTGCAGCGGGATTATTTAAAGGGAGTTGAAGACTCTCTGGACAACATTTTCTCTCGTTTCCAGCAATTAACAGTCTTGACGCCAACTCATTAGCGGTTTATAAGGAAGTGAGCACATATAAAAGTTACTTACGCTTTACTTTGAGCCCCCCGTTTCGCGAGGAAGAGCACTAACGAGCAGTCGTACAAAGAATTTAAGTGAAGCTAATTTCCAGGAAAGCTGTTACGCTTCCGGCCTATTTCAGGCCACGTTATTAACTTAAGTACAGCACTGTTTTCTCCGTGCCCGTTTCCCGCGAAAGCCTCCGCCCTCTTCCCCTTTTCGTTGTTACATCTTACCGAACTGCCTTCTGCCCTGTTTAACTTCGATGCCTCTTAAACCTCTTTACAATTCCAATTTGCACTCGAACGCTGCGGAGATGTTCCAGCTGTCCAATCAATTTTTACGCAACCTCGCGTCAACGGTGATCACCCGTGGCGGATCGTTTCGATTATTTCAACGTATCAACGTGGAAACAAAAGTGAATGTTGCGTTAAGAAATGGAAATCATTTTCTTCTAAATGGGAAATTCAAAATTCCAAAATTCAAAAATCCAAATCCTCTAGTCTTCTGTACCCACTTATTCGTTCCGTCCTCTATCCTTTGCCTATCCGCTAACCTTTGTACCTTGACTTACCCACCCTCGACCATGCAAATATTAGCTAGTTCTCGCCATATCCCTCGGATTACTGTAGTCGTTACTTACGTACGGAACTCGTGTCTAAATAAACCTCTAGAGTCTCTCCGATGCGAGTTTACTGAACCCGGAATCCAGCGCTTCGAATAAAGAATAATTTGCTTCGAAGAGCACAAAGAAACGAGCAACAAATCTGAGTAGTTAAGCACATTTGCGATGGCGCTAAGAAACTGCCAAGCGAGGAAAGTATCCGCGTCGAAGACGAAACTTTTAAACGGACGGTCGTTAAGCGTTTCGAGTTCGAATTGGGAACAAGTTGAAGAGAAGTCAAGGTCCGGCGTTGAGACAGACGAAGGCCGTTCGACGAATACCGCTCGCTAATTATTTCCTAATTAACGGCAAATTATACGTATGGTCTCGTGCCCGACGTAAATCGGACTAGCATGCCAAAGCTCGGATTAACGTAAATGCAGGATGATTACGGGGGACAGAAATTAAGCCCAATGTCGCTGTTGAATAGTTTCTCCTCCAACCTGCTTGCCTCCCCCAGAGGGAGGATAGTGATCGTGGATTAATTGACTGTACGTAGAGGTGTGCGTGACGGCGACAAATGACCGTTCGATCGTCCGGTTTTGTGCTCGATCGAGGTTTGTTTATTTTTAGGGGGAGAATGGATAAGCTGGGCCATTTTTGTTTAATCGTTCAGATCCGGGGCAGCGCGATCGCGCCGTTCAGATTTCGCTGGAGTAACTTTTAATTAGAAACTGGGTATCTTGCTATAAACTGCCTTCTCCGTCGATCTCGTAGACGGCCCAATTCTCGAACGTGCTTACGAGTGCTTGAAAATACGGGAAAGAGGATTTCGTCTTTGATACTTTTTAGGAATTTACTTTTGTCGCTGCAATGACGGTGTACGCTTAAATCTTGTTTGTGACGTTACGTTTAGATTGTTCTGACAAGTATTCATCGATCCCAAAGATCGGTTTGATCATCGTTCCTGCGAGCAATAATAAATTCTTTTTAACGAAGGTATTCGAACGACGATAAAATGTTACTGCAACAACGATGATCCCCACAGCGAAGCTCTTTGATTTTTTAAAATGAATTCGAAGACCGTACGTAGACAAACGCTAAAAGGATCGTGTATAACGAGACACGCGACAAAAGGATTACTCGAGGCGAAATGTTGATCCGTTTCAGATAAATTCGCGATACCTTAATCGTTCGTCGTGTATTAATTAAAAAATGTAGTATTTCGAGAAAGCTGTGTCGTTCATATGCGCGAATGGCGAACGTTGAAACAGGCTACGCTCCGACTGGTAATTATTTTCAAGCTCAAAGCCCAATTAACGAGGCGACTCGACATCGACAAAAACTTACCTGGGGAAGAAAGGAAGGTTTCCAAAATTTCTCAAAAATCTAATCCACCTAACCCAAATAACGTTGATACAGGTACATAACATTGTCAGAAGTGTCCATCTCTCGTAGGTATTTAACCTGTTGACTCTGATAAAAGAAAAAAAAAAATAGTCCCTAAAGAGATCAATCGTACTCTTCGCGAGTTTCATAATCGTAGACAATAAAATTATTCCATTCAGATGAAAGTCCGCGTCCTTTCCAATTCTGATATCGTTCACTGCAGTATTCCAACTGCAGCGAATAGTGAAGAGACAAAGCCAGCGGGGTGTTTTTTCCTGCGCGGCAAACGTAAATTAAAAAGGCTTGATCCTGTGCCACCCACCCAAACGAACGACAAACGAACGAACGTTGGGACACAGCGCGAAAGGAACGCCGGGATACCGCAGTCCTGTGTACCAAAAATTAATATCACCCCTTTTTCGTACTCGACGTTCGCTGCGCGGGCATGCGCGCCATTTGCAGCAAGGAAAACCGCGCTACGCCGCGCCACGACCTCGTGGGCTCTTGGCTGGTTTAACTCGGAAAAATTTCGTCACCTCCGCCTCGATCCTTGCACCAAAGGCGCTGCTGGGTGCTGCAAGACCCAGCAGAATAGGCGAAACGAACGGAACGTATCGACGCAACGGATGAGGCGACTGTCCCGCGTCCTCTGCAACCCTGACGCGCGACACATTGGCGAAAGCTTTGAATAAAGAACGTTTGTTTATAAACTATTTATAAGTCTTACGTATTTTAGACAGAATTCTCTGTTGATTCGTTGACCGTTTCCACCGTCGTCTTCGACAGTTAAAAAGAGTCTTTTGAAAACTGCGATTGTTCGAAATCCGGGTATTTATTCTTGCGCGCGAATCTCGTTAGGCTTTGCTATTTAAACTTTTATCGCCCGCGTTTCACGGCATCATTCAGTACCGTCTGTGCGAAAAGTGGACT
Organism: Xylocopa violacea; assembly: GCA_963969225.1. Taxonomy (NCBI): domain Eukaryota; kingdom Metazoa; phylum Arthropoda; class Insecta; order Hymenoptera; family Apidae; genus Xylocopa; species Xylocopa violacea. The sequence continues at coordinate 30,618,701 of CAXAJV010000011.1, forward strand.
TCGTCGTTTACCCCAACGCACGTCGTTCGTCGCTCATTGTGCGACGACAGACGCGTTTTTTCCACTGTCAGGAAGAGATAGCTGGTTCGTCTCGAATGCGTATTCTGCTGGTACATTAATGGCGCAGATTGTAACGTTATATTTTTTCAATTCAATGAGATGATGAGATTAATGAGACCCCTTTTGAGGGGATTGCAAGGTTGAATTTATTCAGCTGCAGCTTTTTGAGAAATGCATGTTTCCCTGAAGCTTTCCAATGAAATAGAAATGTTCTATTAGCGGGAAACGTCAGAGACGGTACACCAGTTACATCGGTTAATCCGGGACCATCCCGAGTCGTCGCGAATTCCTGATTTCCAACGGAAAGAGCCCTTACGCCTCGCGAGGCGTGTCCATCTCAGCCCGTGCCGCAGAGCCAGAGGAAGTCGCAACGTTCAACAACGGAACGCGCGAAGTAACAGCGTTGCCAGGCTGCGATCGTTATACGCGGTGCTTTAATTACGACGTTTAAGCGGCACGGTCGAATGATCTGGCGACGCGAGAAAATTTAATTACACCGGTAGCCGGAAAAAGCGCGCGAAGGCGAAAGAGCTGCGACAGAAAGGAGTCTAAGGATCGCACGGGGGTGGTTTCTATCGAGACTTTTCGAAATATTCCACCGGTTTCGGAAGCTTGAACGCGAGCTAACAGATGAAAACCGATCTAGCTCGATCGAGGAATAAAATAAAGAATCCAATTAAGAGAAATTCCCATTGCGGGGGCCGATGGTTCCGGAAAAGGAAAGGAGAAGCAACAGGAATGATTCGAAAGGGAGGAGCGGGAAAAATGGTAGGAAGAACGGAAGTAAAACGATATCAACGCGAGCTGATGAAAATGGCCGGGTATCGAGGCTCGAATGAAATAGCCGTATGCTCGGGCAGGGGGTGTGCGCGGCAGCGCTGCGAGCGCGAGCCGCGCACCGTCGATGAAGTAAAACGCAGTCAGGGTAATTGCCGCACCTTTCAGATGTAAATGCGGTTCGTTAGGGAGATTCCAGCAGCGATGCATCGCCGACGGCCACCGCTAGGGTGTCGACGGCCAACCGGACTCGGCCAGCTGGAAATATTCTGTCCGCTGTTAACGTCGCTTCCCGCTCTTCCATCGCGCGTCGCCGTGCAAGTACGAGTCGGCTAAGGTGTTAAACGCTCCGGCTACATTTTCATGCTAATCGAACGATGGACAGCAATTTTTTACTATTTTCTTGCCGATCGAAAAAAATCCAAGCGTTCAACCATTCTCGCCTACGGTTCTCGCGCATCGACATCCCTCGAAGGAAACGTTCTTCGACCGTACTTGAAATTGATCAGAAACCAGCCTCCTGAACGCGGATAAAGACGAGTAGGGCTTTTTCTTTCTTTTATTCGAATATTTACGGCTGAATAAAACGCGTTTTACGTGGCTTATCTTCTTCTCGAGCGGAATTTTTCAGACTGATTGGAGGGTTTCGTCGCGAACTTGATCCCGTATAGCTGGGCTACGCCATCTACTAATAATGACTAATCGATTGCCGCCAATCAACCGTGAAACAGTATCGTTAAAAGTTTGATCGTAAATGCTTTTGATATTTTTTCATCAACGACCGGATCGGATGGAAAGCTGGCTAGAAATTTCATATTTACCATAAGTGCGTTCGAGGACTTTGCGAATAACAGTCGAACCAATTAAAAATAACCGGGTTAAAAGAGTAACTGAATATTTCAAACGAATTAACGTTTATTTTTAATCAGATTCCGAACATTCGATGTTAGTTTCGCGTTTTGCGGATCGCTGATTAGCAGAAGTCAACTAGCAAATTAATAGCGTTTACCGAGCGGCGTTAGTTACGATTAGTATGTTTCGACGCGTACCTTGAAATTAGGCACCTGCGATAATTAGACGGGGTGTAGTATAATACTACCCTATTGGCCATTCCAGAGATCTGATCGCGATGCGAGGAGATAATTCGTACCGTCAATAATACTTGCGCGTCTCTGTGACATTCGTGATCAGTATCGAGTGGACGTTCGATCGCTCCGCGAATTATTGTCTCCGTTATTCTCCGGAAGATAATTAAAGTCTTACCCCTGACTTTTGCATTGCTCAACAGCGTTAATTAATTTCTGCGCGTGGTAAATATTTCGCTGCTCGATAATGTAAAAAATGGAACAGTAACATAATTACCGTCTTAAATCCACGCTGCGAATGGCTACGTCTACGCCTTAAACATTCATTCGCCACTTCGCCGTCGATTGACAATAATTTCAGCCATTTTTAGCTTCGAAACGGTATCGAATTTCGTCTAGACGATCAGCTCGATCGATCGCAAACGACTCACACCTGATCCCACGCGCGGGAATTCGAATATTTCACAGGTCGGACCGGAATCTTGGTTCGCCGATGGAAAAACGTGGAGCGGGGGGAAGTTTTAAAGTAAATATCGTAAAAATTCATTTCCTATCGGCAATATCGGTTTCCATTCATCGTGTCTGCGCAGCCTCCGACCACTGGCTTCCACCGCTTTTATTTCCTGCGGGCGTTCTTGCCACTTTTTTCTCCCCCCCTCTCTCTCTCTCTCTCTCCCTCTACCAGTCGTCGTTTTTTTTCCGCCTCTCCCACCGCATACGAATACAATAATCCCGGCTACTCGCATTCGTAAGCGTTAAGGGTGTTAAAAAGCCGGGGTCGACTCGAGACAAGGAGAGGGTTGGCCAACCCTGCTGGCCACCGTCGAGGGTGGCTGCAGGTTTTAGCGTACATCGTTTAACCCAGTCGTTTCTTTATGATGGAATTAAAACGAGCGAGCGAGCGCGTAGACACCGGTTAACAACAGGTATTTGTCGACAGAGGATCGGTTCCGCGGTGGTTCCTCGCGGTTAAAAGCTAGCCTAACCTTCGATTCGGTTAAAAGAGAGCGTTCTATGCTGTGCTACGTGTAATTCCATAGAATCAGTTATAGAAATGTTTCAGCAATCAAGGAGAACATCGTTAATGAGAGAGAGAGAAAGTTTTAAGAGCGAGCGAGCGCGTAGACACGGTTAACAACAGGTATTTGTCGACAGAGGATCGGTTCCGCGGTGGTTCCTCGCGGTTAAAAGCTAGCCCAACCTTCGATTCGGTTAAAAGAGAGCGTTCTATGCTGTGCTACGTGTAATTCCATAGAATCAGTTATAGAAATGTCTCAGCAATCAAGGAGAACATCGTTAATGAGAGAGAGAGAAAGTTCTAAGAGAGTCGCAACATCCAAGAAGGGACCAATCGACGAGAAATGCTGAGATAATCTTTATTTCTCGATTACGATCAGTTTTCACGCTTTCGCGTTTCTCTTTTACGCTTGTCGTTCATTTCCAGATCACTCGTGTAACCGCTCGCGTCACGCACGCTCGCTCATCCATTCCCATTCCCGTAACAATATGCCTGACCATAAACGTTCTCTTTTATTTCTAAGCGACTCGCGTTTCTGGTGTTTTCAAATCAACTTCGGTGCACAATAGGCTCGAAAAATGTCTATTTCTCGTCTCGTTCATCGGAAATTTTCGATCCGCTATTGGCAATGTAAACTCGTCTCAGCGGTGTATTATGCATGCCAGGAAATACGGGGGCGCATGGAGCGGTTCCACGAGCGTCCAGATTTCGCGTTACAGCTGAAGCGCGAGATTCCGATAATCGTATAACAGTGAACAAGTTGTAAAATTCATGTCCAGCAAACACGAAATCTGAATAGCAGACGGGTTCTTTTTTGCTGCTCGACGATTGTTTGAAATCCATTCGTTTGTCTATCGCGGTGGGGTTTAAATACAAATTTTTGATCATCGACAGTTTTCAGCGAATTCTATGGCACCCGTGACAATGAAGAGCGAACAATACTTCGGCTGTGACCGTGTAAACAAAAAAAATAATTAACGATTGAAATATCAATGATTCCATTCGCGATTAATTAACCAGGTGAATAGAATTTTCGCTCTGAGCCAATTTATTGAAAATGGTGTTTAGCAGTCGAAGTTTGCGTCAATTGTGTAATTGAAATTGCTGTTCTTTGTAGTTTGAAAATTTCATAAATGTCAGACAATAAAATCATTCACACCATACAATTTAGTGAATTTTTTTGTTGCGCTGCGTGCATACAGTATGTGCATACAAAACAGTAGTGGCGGTCCATGCGTCGCCAGACATAACGAAGAGACCAGAGTTCACCTTATTCATTCTTTTCTTCATCCGGACTCGATAATCGGGCAGTCGTCTCCCACAGCAGTAATTTTCATTGTACGCGCAGCAAGTCGAGATCGACGTGCATCGATCAACTAAAAGCTGCTAGTTCGAGTTTACATACCGCGTCTCGATGCAGATGCTCGCGAACCAGTATCCACGTTCTAAAATCGATTAGATTTACATTTGCGGGGGCGAAATGGAAAAGACAACTTCGACGCCTCTCCGAAATCAACGCCTCGATTCTCAATGAAATCATCTCGGCGACGCGTTCAACTCGAACTCGCTATTCGGTCGTAGAACCGACGGCAACGATTTCACCGTCTCGAAGCCGTGTCCGAAGGATAATCAAATTCCAGAGGCGAAATTCACGGACGATATAGAAGTGGCCGCTGCGAACACGGGCCACGAGATACGATCCGCGAAACGAATGCCGTTGTAGAAAGAGACGATCTATATCGCGATGGGAACGCGGTGCGCGAACGAAGGAAGGGAAAACGTTGTGCACGCCACGGTAACTTCGCGTCACGGCCGGTGAGCTTCATCGATCACCGGCCAACTCAATTTGTCTCCATTGATACCAATCTGCTGAGCAAGCTCGTCCCCTTTCCGCCATCCCGCCACCCTCCGCACCCTCTTCTCGCCGTCCCTGTCCATCGCAGCACCCAGCCGCGACCTCTCTTTCCCTTTCGTCGACGAGATTTCTCCTCGCGGCACACGTTCCACCAGCGGCCGGATCTTCGCGGCTTAACTTTCGTTAAACAACGAGGCGAACGCCTCGTCGCGCACCGATACGCGCCCGTTGTTCGACGAGCTCGAACAATTCAGTTTTTCACTTTCCACGCGCATCTGCCAGACAACTCTATCCATAGCTGCGATAGCGTCCAACGATCGAGGTTTAACCGTTATTCTTCGCCTTGCTTCCTACATTTTCACCGTGAGAGAAAGCTGGCGTCGAAGCGCTCGAGGGCGCCGCCTGGCTTTCAAGGGGGTGTCGAAAATTAGGCCTTTCTCGAGGACTCTATTCGCGTTTGTATTCGCTATTTGTACTGTTGCATTTTGCAAAAATTCTCGACGGTTTGGGCATTTCGATTTCGTAAGATCGCGATCCACGAATCCACTTGCGCTCGCGCGAAAACGCCACCATTCGAGCAAACACCACCGCATTTCTAAACGCAGTTACAATTCCTCCCATCCGCGGTTCGAGGCTCGCAGTGGCTCGTTAAGATTCCGCCAATCTCTCTCACCCCCTCTCATCTTTTGCAAATCCTGTACGCGAAGTTCCGGAAAAGTTCCATCGCCGGCCATCGACTTACATGCATAATAAATCGCCAGTCCGTATTCCCGTGGCAGCGTGGATCCGTACCGTCCAACGCCGCGGGCCCAGCCGACCGGCTAACTATGCGAAACTGAGACGAACCCCGAGCGCAAACATCGCGAATATAATCAGCAGAATTGAACCTGGCCATGGTGGCTTCCGAGCGTCGTCCCTCCCGATACGCAGATACGGTATCGCGCGTGCAGAGTAGTTCCCAACGCCGTGGCGTAATTGGGTTCGCCGAAAACCCCATTGCGACCTATGGTCCGGGGCATGGACACCTCCGAGCAGGTAGGCCAGCGCGGATTAAGCGAGGCTCGCGTGGGTATCAGGCGGACGGTGGTGCTTGGGAACCGGACGGATCGCCAGGCACGGGGCAAAGAGAGATGGCGCAGGGTTAGACCAGCGGAACGGGGACGGGTATCCAACCGGTACAAGCGCAGTACGAGGCGGGTTTCTATCGAATTATAAGTTGTCACACGGATGACGACGCAGCAGCCAGGCTTACTCTCTGGCTTAGCTTTGCGAGTTAACGCCGCCGCCAATCAGTTACCCGCCCGGCCGCTCACCCCGCCTCTCTTTCCCTTTTCACCCTTTCATCCCCTCCGCCGTGTTTCTTCGCTAGAGTTTGCCTCGCCTTCCCCGGTTCTTCCTCTTGTTACACACGGGAGAATCGACTGGTCTCGTCGATCGTCCCGTTCCTCGTCCTCTTTTCGCTGTCTCTTCCGCTCGTTGAACGGTCGCGCGCTCAAGGAGGCAACGACTGCGCTCGCAAGCTATCCCATAGTTGCAGCGCAGGGATTTGCATACGGGGAGTTTATAATTGGCTGCTGTTTGTCTTAAGCCAGCCGGAGCTGCCTCTTTAACCGGCCACAGGAACCGTGCGCGTTATACTTGGCGATCGCCGCGCCCGTTCGCTCTCTCGTTGCGACTTGAACGTCTAATCGGTTGGGGATGTTAAATGAGAAATCCTCGCAGTGGATTCGGAAATTTTAACAATGGGTAGGGCTGAACGATATGCATTCCGCGCGTTCCCGTACAATGGGTATTTGTTTTGGTATTACTCGCTAAATCGTGACTACCGTATTGTTAGGAATTCTTCTCAAACTACAATGGTCATTAGAGCATAACCGTATAGCGAACGATGCGTTCTAATTAACCCGTCGTTAATTGCAGCGACACACTTCTGCAGTAATCTCTCTTTCTAAATTAGTCATGCTCGAATCGCTGTTCAATTCCAATATGCGTATCGCGGGATATTTGTTAACAAAAGGTAAATGCAAGATATTCAAAATCGGTACAGAGTTGTTCGCGACTCGGATGTTATTTCAAAGACGGATAATGAGACACATAGATATATAAAAAGAGGAATTTGAGATTCCTTAAAACTAGTTTTCCCCAAAACTAGAGACTCGAGACACCGTCCCGCAGTCGCAGCCATCGAGGTGAAAGGATATCGCGAGGCTATACGATGATTGTGGGGCTCGTTCAATAACACCGCGAAGACTAATAGCGGCGGCGTTGTGTTTAATGGGCAGGCTAGTCTACGAGGGGAATCGAAGCCACGGTTATCGTTGCGGGTAGAGATTAGGGTTCTTCGGTGACGAATAGGCACGTCGAGTCGGTCTTGTCGCTACGGACTTCTGACTGGCGAACAATGCGTCCCGATTTCCAACTTCCAGTCGACGTTCCGCGTCCATTTATTGAAATTCAATTCCAGATTGACAAAGTATTCGAAGCGAGAGGGAGAGGGGGCGAGTTTATTTCGCGCTAGCCGAGAAAAGTCCCCTCGAACGAGTATGCAAATCACTCGACGAATGCGTACGGAATCTGAAACAGAAACCGTTCCGGTTGGAAAGTTTCATCGAGAACGCAACCGGGGACGTATCGAACACGAGAAATCGGCCGCGATAACGTAGGAACAGGATGGCCGCCGGCTAACACCCGGATACAATTCGGCGAGGAGCGATCGGAGGTAGACGCGTTCGCAATTTGCCCGAGCGTGGATGGGTTTCGCAGCCGTACGAACCGGACGACCGCCGATAGGGTTGCTGTGAAACAGCTGCGAGGCCGAGCACGTCGTCGCTGTCGTCAGCGCAGTGGCGGCGGCGGCGGATGGCAACCCTAGCGCGAGGGGTAGAACGCGGAGCGACGGCGGCGGCGGCGGCGGCGGCGGCGGTGGTAGACAGCAGCACCAGGCTGCACCCTGAACCAACCAGCGCCGCATCAAGTATCACTCTATTTACCCGTCAAATATTTGTGCTTTTACCGTGGAGCGCGTATCCGTGGCCCCACTCCTGCTCCTCTTAGCTATCTACTCTATGCCTCTAGTGCCACTTTGTATACAGTGAACACCGCCGGGCTGAATTTCCCTAACGAAAACTTACCGAAAATTTGCAATTCGTAAAGAGGCAGGGCAGGCCGCCCTTCTTCCAGGCAGCCGAGTGCTCGAAAGACAGAGAGAGAGAAAGAGAGAGAGAGAAAGATCAGAAACGTTCAACGGTAACAAGAAGGGAATAGAGATGGTTCAAGGGTGTTTCGTAATTTCCCTTGTTTGAAGATCAATATACCGGCGACAAGAGAGTCCGTGAATCCTCTTTACGCTACGTGTATTTCGCTTGAAATTTCCTATTCGAAGCGAACTGATTTTCGAATGATGACGCGATATGTTCGAGGAGGATATTGACGCAACGCGTCCGAGAAATGGAGGTTCCCGTCCTGGAGGACCCGTGCAGCCGGGTAGGCTGATCACGGATGTGACGCACGAACGGGTACCACACAGCCCTTCTTCCTCCTCTTCCTCCTCCTCCACCTCTTCTTCTTCTTCATTTTTTTCTCCTCCTCTCCTTCGTCTTCTTTGGCCTCTTTGGCTCCTTTGGCCATCCACCCCTGGGAATCCTAATATCCACGTTTGACGTCATGCCAAATACGTAGGCCACCCTTACTCGTCCGGAATAAGTCACGAGCAACGCCGCGGCGGAGGACGGAAGTAAACGTCGAAGAAGAAAACGGGGAAGATCCTCGCGATACAGATGTCCGTAGTCCTCTTGACGACGTATCGTATCCACCCTGGCCGTGGGCGAGACCGTTATCGTTAAACAACCAAAGAGACGACCACGATTTCGTCCCCGCACGCACGCGGAATTCATAAGCAGTCTGCGGATGCACGCCCGATTTCGCCGTTTCCGGGGGAACGGGTCTCGCGGATGGGACCGGAAGAAGATGACGAGAAGAGTTTAATAAGCGAGCCACCGCGGACGGCGATTTTGCACGAACGACTTATCCATTTCACGGACGAATGCTCGTTCCTGCTCGACGTGAGTGCCGTCGTTAATGCTCGCGTGTGGCACGCTGGAATAAAACGAAACGGGGAGGGTCCGTTTTTCAAACTCGCCTCGGTGGTCGGCGATTTCGATATAGAAATCGATGAAATTATCGGGGACAGCGGTGAGAACAGGTCCGGTTTAGATACGCGAAAACGTACCAACGGGCCGTGGACGCTCGTCCGATTTGAATACATAACTGGCCGGATATAAACGAGCCTATGAATAAAATTTAAATTCCAATCAGCGAGCGGACAATGCGACGATATCCGCGGTCGTCCGGTAGAAATCAAGTCGTATAACGCGTACACCGAACCCGGCTGTTTAGACGTGGCGTTCGTCGCCATCGACGAACCGGAGTTGCGAAAAAAAGGAACACGATTTCACGTAATAAATCATTTCACATAATTTAATGTCAAACTCTGCTGTACAAAGACACCTAAGAGGTTAAAATGGCAAAATTCCAAGGGATAATTAACGCGAGCCATCGAACGATGTTAACGTGATAATTATGCGCATTTTAATTTGCGGCCCGCAACGGGACAGTTTCGCGGTTATATTTTTGAACCCACGCGCGGCCTCGTAATTTTGTATCGAGCCATCGTCCTCGTGCTTCCATTTCGTTGATACCTTAAGGCAAGGGTGCCCATTAGTAGTCTTCTTACTCGTCGTTTGTGTCCCATTTTTTGGACAGTTTATAATTGTGACGCAAAAGAGACGCGAGATCCTTGGATTCGTCTGCGTTTTACGTATACGAGAGGAGAAAGAAACAATTTGTATCGCCGTTTTCTGCCCATTCTGTTTCCAGTGCTATTGATTTTGGGTCGTCCTCTCGAACGTGATACGTTTCAGTCGGTACGATTAAACGATTATCTGTATCAGCGAATTTTCGCAAATTAACGGGCGGCTCGCTAGACCTCGGTTCCGGTGTCGGATCGCCATCGCGCCGCAATAATCGGCGGCCGCGCGATTTCGATCGGCTGCGGGGATTTTGGATTTTTCACCGCGGCGGCGGCTCGTGTCCGCGGCGATATTTCGTTGCTGACACCGAAACTAACGCCTCGTTAATGTCGATGAATCCGAGAAACGCCGCTCGGGGAAAACGGCATAATGCGTGCCGCGTGGACGTCGAATTTCTGAATGACACTAACGAGTAAATAATGTACGAGCGACGTTGACACTCGCTAACAAGTCGGCTCATCACGCGACTGTGTTTTCGCCGTCGACGCGTTTGATCGCGTACTAATATTTTAGTAGACCCGAGAGACATCCTCGCTCGATCACTCCTTCGAGTCCTCGAACAAATCGCGCGCCATGCCTTCTTCGCACCCTTTAAAAAAGTGAATTTCACTTGAAATTCCCGAGAGTCGTACAGAAATTCTATTTCTCGCTAAAAATCGCATTCAAGCGGACGAAATTGACGAACGATCTACTACGTTTCGTAACGAATGGTTTCGCCATTCGTGCACGCTCCGATTCTCGTCACGCGGGTATCGTTTCGCGCGATTTAGATCGAGCATAATAACCGACGAAACTGCGTCGACGCTGATAGTTTGAATTTTAGTTTAATTGAAGTTAAGCGGCCATTTAGAAACTCTCTGACAAAGCGCGCCGACGATGCTGGCGATACAATTCGAAAGTATCCCGTTTGGCGAACCGCGCGATGCTCGTCATTCGAATGCGGTTAATAACGTTGCCAGACGCGTTTCATACTTCGCGAGCACCCTTTAACATCCCCCGTACGTTTCTATATTTGTAATTTTACTCTTCCGCTGATCGCTTCCAAATCACCGTGAATAAACTGACCGCGCAAACTGACTCGCCTAGATCGGTAATCGGCTAATTTATTAGTCGACAGAGCTAAACTATACAAGTGGGTAGACTTTCTTTAAACTTGGTAAACTTTCAATCAAATTACACGTCTTAATTAAACTGCAGATGAAATCGATATAAATTAAATAAGCGAGCAAGTAAGCAAGGTATCCGTGAAATTAAATCACGACACTCGAGAGAACCTTCTGGCCTGAGCGATCGAATCGCACCCCTATCGGACGTTAGCTATTTCTGCACGACTCTCGCTAGAACAACGTTTTTGTCAGAAATTATTTACTTTCCGAAGGGGTACTACAATTGTACGAGTTTCGAATAATTATTTCCAAGTCTTCGATGTACGATATTTTTCGAAACAATCTCATCGTCGTCACTCTCGACTTCGATCGAATCGTTTTGTCGAGCAGAGGTGTAGTATCGACACCTCGTAGTTCGAAGTTTGATCGAGATTTAAGCGATTCGAGAAAGAACAGGAAAACGCGGAACAGCGCGTTCGATGTCTCGGATTTCGAGCGAGATCGAGGCGAACGAGGCGAGTCGAACGAGCGGGTCAGAGGAGGGATGAAAAGTGAAACAGCAGTCGCTGAGTGGAAGTCGCAGACGAGGCTTCGGGTAACTTATCACTTTCCCTTGATCCGGATCAGCGGCAGGACGGAACCGGCGATGTTCAGGCTTGGCCCCGTTAAATATTCAGAAGAAGTCTGTCCCGGTGTAAATCAGAGAGTCCACCCCTCTCTGGGAACCCTCTTCTTGGCGCCCAGCGCGTCGCTCCCGTGCGGATACCTGCACGTTCGCCTCTATCCACTGGATGACGCGTACGATGACTGGGAAAAAGCATCGAGGATGCCACTTTGCGATGGTTAATTAAACTTTCCATCGTTCGACGCTGATTTCGAGATTCAGCTACCGCTGTTGTTGTTTACGGCTGTTATTTACGCGCGAAAGAGGAAAAGGACGTGACTGGAAGAATGCGACCGTTCGAGGATAATCGTTGAACTCCGTCGAAGGTGAGGTCGTAACCGCATACTGATTCGTCGCGTGGGTTATATCTCGTTTAAGCGGAAAAGTTAGTACGATGAGGAACGTTTTCGTAACGTGTCCGGACGGAAGTCGGATACTCGTACGGGCAGTCGAGGGCACACAAATCAGCCCCACGCACGATCAAGACGGAGAGGTTCCTTTTGTCTCGTTGCGTTTCCTGCGGATAATAACGTAAACGGCGGTAAATCAAAATGATCGATGCCACATGGGGCACGCGAGGATTCCAAGGATGCGGCGGCGAATCCTCTAAGGAACACGGAAAAGGGGCTGGGAGCTAGAGACAGCGAAGGTTAGCTATTACTATCAATTTGCATGTCTCCGGTCACTCGGCCTGCCTTTATCGTCCTTTCATGTTGACGATGCCGGGGGCTTAGTTCCGCCCATATATTTCTTGGACCCCAATAAGAGACTCGCAACCACCTTTCTCTCCTACACCCTGCCTCGCGTTTCCGTCCTGTCCTCCGCCATGCTCAGGCCTCTCCCTCCTCCCCTCCCCCGAGAATAGCACGAAGAAAGTTACTATCGCACCGCGAGAATTTCTCCTAGCTCGTTACGGAGGGTACACGGCTCTGCCGACGATCGTTGGAACGAATCCATTGCCGAACGAACCAGCCGGTGAAACATTTAATGAAAATACCAAAGCGACCGAAACGTTGCCCCGCGACGTCCCCGGCTGAAGAAGTCCCGGTGACGATCTCTGTTCGTCGTCGGACGAACTCGCGCGCGGTCGCCGGAAAACAGCGGTGAAAAACGATTTTTAAGAATACACCCGTGCGCAGAGGAACCGCTCGACCCAGAAAACGGTGGATGAGGCCGTCGTCGAAAGTACCAGCGGGTCATATAGAATACAGCCGACGAACGGTGGATCGGATTGCGCGCGCGTTGCATTCATCCTGCGGGGTTGTTTCGCTGGTTTCGCGGAAGTACGCGACCTCTTCAAAATCCGCGAGAGCATCGCTCGAGAGCTTGAAACTCGCCGAAGGTACGCGGCGAAACCTTTAGTTCCCATGGAGCCGTGGAACTGCGCGAGAACGCCCTCGGTTCTGACCCGATTTCGGGGAAACACGGATCTTCGATGCAACGATTCCGCGGCAGAGACGCGATGGTCGGGAACAATTCAGAGGGGCGGAAAGTTTGTTTCGCGTACGGCCGCGATACGCAAAGAATGTATTAGAAAATATGTGGATCGTCGAGTACCTTCGTCTCGATCGAGACGGTCCCCTCCCTTCTGACGTAATAAAATAATTTCGCCTCGAAGGTCGCGTGGCGAACCGCATTCGCGAGTCTGAACGTGGAATGGAAACGGTGAAGAGTCTTGAAACCAATGGGTGATCTTTCACCGCGACGGGATACACCCTCGCAATGTTTTACGTCGCGTTCGAAAGTGGTATTCAGGTTCGCTCGCAACAGTCACAGTCCCTGATGACTGTGCAAAGAGCCCGGTATCCATCAACCCACATCGTTCCCCTCGTCCCTTGCAATCCCTTAGCCCGCCTTACCACTCTGGATACCAACACCCTGTCGCGCGCTTGCTACCGCTTGCCGTACCGCTTCTTTGTGCCGACGATCGTTTATGCATTCGTGCTCTTTGCGCGCAACTTCCGCTTCGAACTGCGATCCGAATCCAAACGAGACGACCGTACCTTTTTTTCCCCTTTCGTATTCTCTTGATTAAACGTAAACGCTTGTCCGATGAAAGTAACCGATAGGAGAGTGGCCGGAAATGGAATCAAAGCTCCAACAGTCTCCTCGAGTCTATCGTTGAACGTCCACGCGATAATTCCCACGACGTACAACGACCGTTATTTACCCGCCAAAGTTTAAACGAAATTCATTCGGGAGAACCGCGATCCGGCATTTCCCTAAAATTTGCAACCCTCCCCGAGAGAATCTCGAAGTACACTCGCCAAAAGCCTGTACAAGGTTAGAAATCAGTGGTTCGTTAAAAAACTGTTATCGTTTAAATGAAAGATATTCTACAGCCGAAGCGGCGAGAAGCGTATCTCAACGATTAACGAGCATCGTCGTCGAATTAAACGAATCGAACGCAATCGCGCATACGTTGAACCCTGCAGGGGTTGCGTCTACGCGTCGAGCGTTAACTTCGTTCTCCTCGTAACGTCCTTGCGAGACCGTGCACGGGAGACTACATTATCCCCTGTTGCACGCCGCCCGGTTACATCCACCCCGACCAATTGTCTCGGCCGTAAATTACCAGCCACCCCGTCCACGAATTCCGCGTTGGATTCCTAGTCGTCGCACTTAGTCGCACGTGTGCGCGGCGCTTGTATGCGCGTGAATTTGGTAAGGTCGCCGCTGTTGGCACAGCTACGTAGCGGGATCTGGCGATGGTCGTCCGTGATCGTCGCGTGGAAAAATGTATTCGAGACGCTCGAGACGGGAATCTGATATCGATTTTGCGCGGATAGGGCGCAGCTTTTAGGCCTAGGTTCCAGTTGGGGCTTCGAAGTTGATTCGTAACATAGATATCTCTGCCTCCAGCTTCGGCTTACCCTGGGCTCGTTCGCCACTATTCACCCCGGGTGGCAAACGGCGGCGTCGTTACCGGGCGCGGCAGCCCGGAGGAAATCGAGAAGAAGCTGAGCGAAAGAGAAACGGAGAGGCGGGAACCACAGACAGGGCTTTTCTGGTACAATATCTCCGCGGCGGCGAAACGGTCGAGCCGCGCGATATTACAACCGCAATGCGTACCGCTTCCTGCGACGCATGCGCTTCCTGCGCCCCGCTCGCCGTGCATCCGGCCTAATGGGGGAGAGAATCTGGGATAGGAGAGGTGATACGAATAGGCCGCCGCTGGTACGAATACCCGCGCGCGATTCTCGATATATCGTTAGTACGAGAACCGGATGTTAAACGGGAGAAGATGCCGGGGCGTGCATAGATCCTGCGGGCATCCAGCGTAGGAGTCGCGTGTAAACGAGGAAACGTGCCAAGATTCCGGCTATCGTTCCACCTTGAAACACCAGACTTTCCTTCGGATGCGGAAACGGCTTGGTCTGTCGTTGATGAACGCGACGGTTGCCCCCGCGACCCTCGTGCCTGATAGGATGACGGAAGGTTATCGAATTCGAAAGGAAACTACAGTATCGCCTAATCAGGCCTCCATTGTGTCCCGCGAAACAGCCCCGTTACGCGGTCACGTTTTGTAACCGGTGAAATATTGTGAAAGGCGGACGCGGAATTTACCATGACGGACAACGCGTGCCATCGAGCGTAATAAATATCTCACGATTTATCCTCCGACAAATATTTCCAATTCGGCGCACGTTTTATTCGACGCTGCACCGAAGGCGGGCGAAGAAAACGATTCTCTCGAACAACAATTCCCGGTCTCGTTCAGAAAACTTCCGAGCATCCTCGGGACTCTCTCGTCGCACGCGCACTTACCGTCGCGATTGTTGTTTCCGGCTGTATGTTCGGATGCGGCATTAAGACGCCTGTTTCGAGCCGCCGCGCCGTCAACCCGCTCTCCTTTATCCGCGATAAGACAAAGTTGGATCGCTGTTGCAGCTACGAAGCCCAGCGACAACCCTCCGCGGGTCTGGAGGAACGCGGGGAACGACGCGAGGCGCGCCGCTCGAAACGGATCACGAGGGGGCTGGCGCGCGCCGGAAGTACACGCGGAGGCTTCCAATTAACCCTCGCGTGCGGGCGAAATTCGACTGCAATAACGTAGCCCCGAAAAGGCCTCGGGCCTAGCGTAGAAACGGTGGGATGGAACGCGATAGGAGGGAGATTCCGATGGACGAAGAAGCGAGTTCGACTACGGGGAAGCCTTTTCTTCTTGACGCGGCTGCATTAATTAACCGTCGAAGCGGGACTTCTCTCGGGGGAATATCTCTCCCGTCGTTTCTCGAGAGGACTCTCGACGATCCGTGTAGAACGATCGATTAAGTTGTAAAATGTAGGGCCAACTGAAAGGACTGACACCGGAGAATTGGTTTTAAAAGTAGTTTATTATTAACTAAGTAGCGATTGAAACGGGGAGGGCCTGTTGAGTCGAGGGCGTACGCGAGCCAATTCAGGGTGGTTCGTACTCGTGCATCGGCGCCATTGGCCTTACGTCGGACCTCTAAATGCGCCGGCTAAGGCGTCAATCGTCTACAAAAATGAAAAATAACCTTTCGATTGCCGGGGGATCGACAGGGATGAAAGAAGCGAGCGATCCAAAGGAACCATTAACTGGAGGAGACGAATAACCGAGAGTGAAAAAAACAGGAGGGTTTAAGAGAGGCACGGGTTCGGTGGCTGACTCCTAAGAAGAATCGAACCGCCTCATTACGTTAATTTCCCCGGAGATGCCTGTATTTTTTCTGATTCCATCCGGTTTATCGTCGTTCGTCGTTGCTCCAGTTTCACCCAGCCGTTCGCCTCTCCCTCTCGCTTCTACGAGCCAGCGGAAACCGTGCAGAAGATAGAGGAGAGGTTTTATATCGAAACGCGGGGCTGAGAATGAAACCATTTATTGCGACCCGAAGACCAGGCAAGAGGTAAGGGGTCCGTGATTCCTTTACCCGGGGGAACGAGCCGGGACGATCCGCGCCAGACTTCCGTCGTGCCCTCTCACCTCCGCCCTCGGCAAAAATCAAGAAAGAGACGCGGACGGCGAAAATGAGGGACATCGAGCCTGTTACCCTCCTCGTCTGCCCTTTCTCCCAGTTCTTCCCTTTTGTCGAACGAAGCGGGGGATCGAAAACGAGACGAAACGCTGCAGAGACCGACGATGCGACCGGTTAAAGCTCGCCGTGTTACACGGAAAAGTTGCGCGCGGACTTTGTTCGCGCGAGCTCGGAAGTAAGATCGGCCGTAAAAACCAGGGTGTGTTATTGGTTCCGTTTACGTATCTTCCGAATCCGCGTGGAACTTGGAATTAAAAGTTACGATTCGATAACGCGGAGGCCCCGCTTCCACCGTCTAGCTCCATTTCCGCTACCAAACGGAAAGTTTCGAGCATATTTCCCCGTTTTGCAATAATATAGGTGCCTGTATCGTCGCGACAACTGGAACCGTCCCGATTTTTAAACAACCCAGGCGTGTACTTTATTAGTCGAGGACTTTAAATCACGGTGAACGGTACGGGCGCCATTATACAGCGAGCAATGTACTAAAACGCGTACATTTCCAAATTAAACATCAGCCGGCCGAACTCTCGAAATCCCTCTACGCTTCACAGTTTCGAGAGCTCGCGGTTACGCTATTGAACGCTAGTATATCAATAACAGTACCGCTATTGCGATCCAGATACATAAAGGTAAATACCTAACCTACGTTCCCGTCCATCGAGTAACCCTCGAAGTACCGATCTCTCGTTGCAGCCACTCGAAATGGTAGCAGGCTGATTAACGCTCGGTGACTGAACGTCATCGATACGACGCGACAAAGCGAGAAAGGAACTTGTTCCTTGAACTGCAACGGTGAGAAAGGGGGCCGAACCGGATGGGGATATCCGTAACAAAATACCTAGGAGGTCTATCGGTGCACGAATTACAAATTAAACTCGCCTCTATTGGCCATTGAAAGTTTCCCGTTCCACCCCCTCGATTCCTCAATTCAACATACGATAAAGGCAAACGAGATAGGCATTGAACGGCATCGAACGTCGGGGGAAACTTATTTGCGAGACTAACGAAACGAGCTTTCTTTTCATCGGAACTCTCCTCAAGTTCGTGCAATTACGCTCGAATGGCCTGTTACAAGAGTCAAGATTCTCTCGCATCGTTATTCGATTTTTGCCCCGGCGAGCTTTGCCCGATGCGCGATGAAAGGAACGCGGAGTGGTACTTTTTTTTCAGTTTCGCTTCGGCTTCCATTCCCCCGCGATCATTCGCGTTCAGAGTCGTACGCGCGAGAATAACGAACGCGCGCATTGTTCGAGCAATTTCGAGAGGAACTTTCCAGGTGGTTCGCGATTAGTCATCGCGAATAATGAAATTTCGCGATACCAAATTCCTGAGAAACCAGCTATCGTTCGAGGTTCGCGAGTGGAACTAAATTTATTCAGCCTCGCAGCATTTTCTTTCCTCCGCTACGCCGTAATGGTCGTACAAGAAAATCTATCCACCTTTTCCCCCGTTGAAATATGCCCTTTCCTTAAGCTGCCATTGCAGTTCAATTGTCCGGGCGAGGCGAACTATGGATTCTATTAAAAGTTGACGACGAGGACGGCGACGGATCCGGACTTGCGAGTTTTAATGCACTTGTTATAATCGGCCCTCTTACCACGAAATACGGAGGGAACGCACCTCCGTCTGGCAGCTCTCTCTCTCTCTCTCCCTCTCCTACCATCCCAAGTTTTTCCCTTCGAGTCCTTCTCATAGGCGTTCCAGCAAATTGGGGACAATAATTTCGCGTTCCCTTCTCATCGCGTATATCTCTGCGAGAAAAGAAAATTATTAAACGCCGAGAGCTGCGTTCCAGCTTTAAACAAATTTCTTCGCTGAGCATTTCTTTTCCATGCTGGATACCTTCTAGAAGACGCGCAAGCTGGCCTCTCGCGAACAGAAAGCAAACGAGATACGAAAAGTCAAATTAATAATACAGCCCCGGTATCATTAGCCGTGGTAATGGTGTGAACTTTTAATTAGTTGCGCAGTTTCATTCGGAAACACTTGCACGGCCAGTAAATCCATTGTGTTTTTATTCATGGCCCGAGAGATAGGCCGAGAACAGAGTCCTATCTTCCTCCGCGAGAACCATACCCGGATAGCTGACTCCATCCCCCAGCCAACCGGAAGCCCCGAGGGCTGGAAACTTTAACTTTCTTCTTTTCCCACCGCCCTTCCCTCCGTAAGAACCCTGTGAGAAAGAGACGTTACGTATTTGTCCATTAACACCCTCGGACGTTCATCGTCCGCCATTCCCTATCCCGATGGCTTCATCGAACGCTCGAGATTCCTCGCGTCGCGTCTGGATATCTTACTGCACGGATATTCTTCGGATTAAAAAGATGCGAACGTTTCGCGCGGAGAAATTATTGCAATGGAAATTTTCTACAGCTGGGAGACGTTACCAATGGAAACTGTTGCTAAAATAGAAAGGTTTCATGCTGGGAATGCGAAAGATGCAAGTTTATTTCTGTCAATCGAGTCGCGGAACGTTCGAAAGAATACTTGAATTACCTCAACGTTTTCGCTCGCCCATCCCTGTGTAATGGCTCCAGTCTTTAAAAGGATTTGGTTTACTGATCCCTTCACAATTCTCCCATAAACCCGAACACTCTTCGCCTGAAACCATCGTGGTTCATCGAATAGAACCACCGCGCGGGCTCGTACAAAACGAGGGATGGATTTAATTACTCAGCTCTCGACCGGTGATGTAAATGATGGCCATTAAATCGGGGAGCTCGATGTTTACCTCGAAACCGCGAAAGCGGGAGGGCGATACGTCGGAGGAACGGTTCACGGACAACGAACGGAGATTCGATTTTTATCGACAACGTTCCGATCAATTTTCTACCCGCGGAATCGATACGACCGACGACTGACTGTGTTCCGATTCGATTCGACCCCTCTCGCTCTGTTCCTCGAAACGCTTGAACATTCCGACGAGGAACCTATTTATCGCGATTTTAATTGCCCGTTCGCTCGTACACGCGCACCAATCGAACTCTTTTATTCGTGGCTTTGAATAAATTTTTCAAATAACAGAGTGGTAAATGGTTCGCATCGTTACGTTCTTTGTTTGCATTTCACGAAGAACCGGTTGGGTTTGTTCGAGGCACTGCTTGTTATAGATTTATTGCACTGCTCGTCCCTTTTAATACATCGTGGGACACGAAAAATGAAAGAACGAGCGTTCGAAGTGAACGAGACGTGAACGTTTATAACTGCGAGGATGCGTGAATTTTCATTGGTGAATGTTCTCGAAGATCGATTACTCGAGAATATTCCAAACTTTATGCGCAAGAGTGTGCGTGTTCGTTTAACAAGAGCAACGCAAAGTGTACCTTCTCCAATTAGAAATGCAACTGCTCGATTCCTGCAATTTCTTAGTCGAAAAATCATCTCTTCGCGATCGTAAAATGAAGAGATTCTGTCTCCGAACGGGTCGCGGTTTTATTAGAGCGAACCGAGGAATAACTGTAAAATGATTACGGCTCGCGCGGAGGTGCGAGAGTGAAAAGAGGGAAACAGAGGGGCGCAATTCGCGGGTGACAATTTCAGGCGGTATCCGGTGGTCTCGCGACCCTCGTATTATGCGTGTATCCACCATATATCAGTCTTACAGCACTCCTGATAACAATTTCATACGGAGATTACGGGGACAGCGGGGGGTGGGTGTAGGACCAGTGGGAAAGAGGGGCGAGAAAGAAGAGGCACACGCACGAGTAGCGCCACTCTCCTGAAAGGGAAAGGGATAATCCCGTGAATAATGCGCATGCCGTTACTGCAATATTAATCGAAAGGAGATTCGAGAGGAAAACAGCGAGTGCTTTCGACTGGCGGGTTTTATGCAAAAGAAGCGTCGCGTTCAGCCCTGTTTGTCGCGACACCCTCTCTCGTTGCATCTTCCAGCCACGTGCGCGGCGTCACGTGTTAGAAACGAAAGCATTTGGAAGAAACGGAAAGCGGCGAAAGAAACGCTCGCTCGTACGCGGAACCGTCGCGGTAGAACGATTGGACGGACGGTGTTTGGGGGACGGGGGGGTGAAGAGGGGTTCGCGAGCTTTTTCACGGTCCAGCCGCGGTGATCGAATTCGCAAGTCGCCGGAAATGACGGGAGCCCTTTATCCGGGGACCCGACTGGATGAACTCCGAAATGGTGGCTGGATTACGATGTCACATCGGCCAGCACCGAGCGGCCAAGGGGTGCTAAATATATCGTCTGTCGCGTGCATCGCGTACGCGCACATGCAGCCCTGAACCCGGCGAGCGTAACGCTGACGCGACAGATTGGCTTGGATAAATTAATTTCATTTACCGGTGATTTAAGCGATCTGCGAATACCGGGGGATACCCATTTGACATTCTACACGCATCCCACCGCCGCATCGCTACTCATCGTCAAACGGACGCGGCTCACCCTCTTCGCGTCTCGAGTGCGCCTAGATTGTGCAATTTAGCTGCACGCGCGAGTTTTAGTTTAACTTCTACATCGACCAACTGTTTACGGTCCCCTTAAAATTTCTCCGTGGTCGTGTTTCTAACAACGCTGATTTCGATACGAATACGCCGTCGGAAACACGGTAAACGTTTCCACGTTATTCGACGAGGCGT
This sequence comes from Xylocopa violacea, assembly GCA_963969225.1. Classification (NCBI taxonomy): domain Eukaryota; kingdom Metazoa; phylum Arthropoda; class Insecta; order Hymenoptera; family Apidae; genus Xylocopa; species Xylocopa violacea. The sequence goes on from CAXAJV010000011.1 coordinate 30,639,670, forward strand.
GCACCAAGAGAATCGCGAAACACCGCGTACGCTCGTCTCTTGTAAATAGTAAACGCGTCTAGAAACGCGTCGGGGAAAATCGGTGTAGCGCGAGGGGGAAGTTCGTGGACCGTGGTGCGGAGGGCCCTCCGGAGACGTTGCATCGCCGACAAGAAGATATGAATTTTCCGCTTGAAAAAAAGTGACGGAACAAAAAGAGAGGACGGCAGGAGGAGATGCGCCCCAAGTTCGAGCGATATAAAGCTGCAAGTGGAAACTCGCACGCGGTGTCGCGCGGCCGCGATATTTTCAGCCGGCTGGAATTGTGCAAGAGTCGACGATGCCCAAAAAGAAAGGGGCCGCAATTACAGTTGGCGGAAGTTCTTCCGCGGGAGCGGTAAGTTTACGAAGCGACATTCGTCTCTCGAAATTAACCCGGGTCCGCGCGTGCCCGCGATACGAATGGCGGCGCCAGCTTTTTTCGCGTGAAAGGGACGCGACATTAGGCGCGAGCACGACGAAATAGAGGGCCACCCTCTACTTTTACCCCCGCGTCCGGACATCGAGAGAGAGAGAGAGAGAGATCCCAGGGAAAGTTTCCACCCAAAATTATGCCGACTTTCGCGCAGATACGTGTGTCCCCCGGAACTGTCTCGCGGCGGGATTTATAATGGCCACCCCCCAGCCGGAAGAAAGTTGCGACGCGCGATGAATATCGTCTCTACGCGTATAGAACGAGGACGCCGCGTTACAAAGACGAGCGGTGGTGTGTAACAGGTACGAGTTACACGATTTCGTTGCGTGCGATTTTTCTAGTTCAGTCTGCGTAAAGTTTCACGCGTACCCAGTCGCGCGTAATAAAACAATTCGCGCTCTACGATATTAAAACTACGCTCGTGCGTGAAGATATTCAGGGAAATTAGCTTATCGCGTTACCAAACGTTCGATTATTCAGATCCCGACGATCGATGCCCATTTTATTCCAATTTCAGAGGGAATTAAATCGAGTACTAAAACGAGCGGTACCTCTGACGTCGATCAGATAGGCTAGAACGGTGTAACGTGAAATTGGTACTTTGAAATTTCATTAGTGAAGTCAGGTGGCGTCACAGATTCAATTAGCTTTTTATTGGATTTCGAACTGTGCGAACTGTCAAAGAGACAACCGCGTGGCTGCTACCACCGGCTTTAACGCCCCCGCCAGTCGTGTGTACGACTAGGTACGTACGCGTCGGATGCGAGGCCCTAAACGATTGCCGTTCCACTTGTTTGCTACTCAAAGTCCCGCCCTACGGGCGAGCATTAATTGCAAAAGTAAAAATAAAACGGAACGACTGATTTTAAAATAACATCGACCACGCGGTGAGAAATATAATTTACGGTGCGAGAGGCAAGCTAAGTATTTTAATGATATTTAATTGCAATTAGCGACTGCGTTTCATCGCCGAGGCACAATAATCTTCGTTGAAAAGGAGAAGAGAGCCCTAATCGCAACAAAGTCGAAACGAAGGTTCCGTTTGCGTTGGATCATTCGATGTTTTATTTCCTTGGCGTCCATCTTCCGAAGCCGGGTTGTCTAGACGGGAAAAGGAAACTCCATTTCTCGTTAAGTCCCCGTTGATAATGAGCCGGGTTCTCTAATTATTCGCCGCTCAAATAGGACGGCTCGAAAATAAAACTACCACCGGTAAATCCGCTTCTTTCCACGTCCGTTTTCCTCCGCTTCTGCTCGTTTTACGCACGGTGCCCTTTCACCAAAACCCTGAATTATGTTCGCGTAAGAAGCTTGAAAAGGTTCGAGTTCAGTTTTAAAATAAAAAATACCATAATCCCGCGCTCGAGAATCGACCAGCTTCGCGTGGCTTCAATAGCGTTTCAGCTCAATCTGTCTAATTAATATTCTTCGCTTCGATCGTCGAACAATTGAAACTCACGGTTCCGCTCAACTCGAATCTATCGAAACGATCTTGGAACAGAAGACGCAACGCAATTATTCGTTAGTCATTTTGCTCGCGCTGGACTCCTTGCAATCCCCGTTAAAAGAATAAAGCATCGTTTTAATTATCCACGTGCTAGCCCAAAACCCCGTTCGATCGGCGAGGCAGTGAAAAAGTCCCGCGTAGCAGCGCGATATCACGCGAAAACGAGAGGAGAAAAGGGCAAAAACTGAGACTCGTCTGGCGCGCGGGGGTGGCTCGTGCATCACAGGTTTATGGTTCTGCGATGGCATTTATAAGGTTTGCTCGACTCGGCTCGCAAGTTCCACCAACGAACTCATCCCAGGGTTCGGGACGGCGGGATGCGACGAAGCGCGTCATTATCGTCGTGATATATATACCGGGAGTGCCGTTAATGCGTCTCGGGTATCCTTATTGAAAGATATTGCGTTGATTCCACGTTAAAGCATCGGGGCTCGCCCCAACTTTCCCCGTTTCCCGTTCACTTCTACTTTCTGCCGCCTTTCTGGGTCAGCCTCGGACCAGTTTCGTCGCGACGCATCCGTATATATCCTCCGTTCGTATTTGAAATTCATTATTATCGATTATTTAGTGGAAATTCTTTTTCGTCCCGTAGACGAGGGACGACAAACACCGCGCGAATTTTCACGCGATAAGTGCCTTTTTTGCCACCTGATCACACCGGTTCCTCCCCGTTTAAGCTGTCTCCCGTCTCGTCGGAGCAGCGATAAATTAAAGGGTGAACAGCTTGCTCGCTCTTGGACAAGGCAAAAGGAGGATCGAGAACGATCTATCCCAGACAACGGCATCGAAACGCACCGCTGTTGCTGCGACGAAGGGTCCACCGTTCGGACGGGGCCTGGACGTGGATCCGATAAATCACGCCGGAAACGCGTAACGCGCTCGCGCGGCAAACGAAGGGATGAAACTCGTCGCGCGAGCTATATACCTCGGTTTTATCAACCGGTTATACGGGACGCGGTCATTCTCGCGCAGCGGGACAGTAAATTTCATCGGCAAAAAGAGCCACCGGTTTTTATCTGGGACAAAACGGCGTTAAGCTTAACTTTCTTCCAGCAGCCGACGACCGAGCGCGCGCTTTAAGTCCGTGGCGGCGCTTGATAAAGAAATTTATCGGCAGAATAACGAACTTTCGTTGAAGTTTAGACTGGCCGCTGGCGGAATTTATCTCGCCGGTTACGGATTGGATTTCAGAGTAGATAGGCTCCCGCTGTTTTCGTCGTTACCCGCTCCGTAATTGGCTATTAAGAAGTGTCTCTTTGGAATTTCACGATTATTCGCTTGCAACTGCGGAAATAGTATTCGCGAATCTGGGGCAGCTGCTACCTCGCAGCTGATTCCTAGATGTCTTCAAATTCCTTCCAAATCTTACAGTAGACGCCCACGTCTGGTCGCTGCGTGTCCACACTTGGCAACCAGATTCAAATTAGCGTCCGTCCGATTGGCGTCCGTCCGATTAATGTCCGTCCGATTAATGTCCGTCCGATTAGCGTCCGTCCGACTAGCGTTCGTCCGATTAGCGTCCGTCCGATTAGCGTCCGTCCCTGAGAATCCTTAGAATCTTCCAATTGTTCTCCAAGTTCCCGTCGCTAAATCGTGTTCGATGTGTTCCCAACTTTCACTCATTCCCTTGCGCTTTTCCTGGAAATGTTCGCATCCATCCTTTTCCTACTCTTTTCATACACGTTTTTCAGGAGCCCACATTTTCGCCCTCGCGTCGGTTCAGTTAGACAGTTTAGTCGCTAGAGTACAGTTAGTACAATTCCATTAGGATAGTCGGTTAATCGAGTTACGCGTAGCTAGACAGAGGGTTAAGCCGACTAGCGCAGCAAAAGAGTTTCCTCAAATATAATTATCGCAGACATCATTGTTGTTATCACTATCGTCATTTTATTATCATCGTTCGACTATTATTCTTTGTCGTCGTGAATTGTTAATTAAAATCGAGTGTAAAAACTGTGCGTTGCTTCGTTTTTATCAAAACAACAGCTAGGATGGATTAAAATTTGTCCATGTTCGCCAAGGATTGCGCGGATTTCCAAGTAATTCGACGGGAGCACAATTAGATGAAGTTATTATCCCATCGGATAAATTGGAAACGAAGCGCCGGTTAAGCATATGAACCGACGTCGCGTACACCGCCGGCGATGTTTACTGGACGCGCGTTGAACATTCCGAGGATTTGTTTGTACTACGGATTACGTCGGTTCGCAAACGTCCCACCCCTCATCCCTCAGTATGCCAACAGTTGACGCAAGCTTCTCCTAGCGAGGCTTAATCTCGCAAGATGCGGACAAATTGGCGCTGATTGGGTTGGATGATCTCGCGAGTAAGTCGAATTCGCGTGGAACTCGAACGCGAGTCGTTGGTAAAATCGTACACGGTAGGGGTAACTTTCTTTTAAATTCGTCGCGCGAGAGAAGAGAAATCCCTCGAAATGGACTTGAAGAAGATCCATACCTCAGAGCCGCCTTATCTCTCCCGTCCTTTGGATATTTGGGATCTTATCGATGTTACGAAGAGTATTCGAGGCGATTTGCCGGAATCCTCTCCCGATCGTACGAAAAAAATATTACCGACACAGGCGCATGATCGAATCTCCGAGATGCCATCCGGTAATTTGCTTCCCGTAAAAGTTATCGATATTGCCCAAGATACTTATCGATGGCTACGAGTATAGGACTTCGTATCGAACCGCTCCGCTCTCCAATAACCTCGAGACCGTTATCTTTGTTCGCGCGTAAAGCGTGCAGCGGGAAAATCTTTGTATTCTACGCTCGTTGCACCATAGATGCGTGGCAAAGCGCGGTACGCAAAGTAACGATCAAATTCCAAAGGGAAACGATCCTCGCTGGGGCGAAGTAAAAAACTGAAATAACAGCATCGGGTGCACGCCTGCACGCCACTCCTAATTTTGGCCGTTCTACTATTCTGAACACGAAACAGCTAATTTGCGAAACTTCAAGGGAGACATCGGTCGACACCGAAATTGGACTGGTATCCGATTAAACGACCTCATTGTTTCGAACTACGCGGTCCAAAGAGGCGAGGCTAGGTGAAAATGTTGCAGGGGCAAACCGGGCGAACCGGCACTGTGTGTTCTTCTCTTTTCGCACGGTGATACCGTTGCGAAGGACCGTGTTCAGTCATCCTACGTCCTGTACAACTGACATTTCATGAATTGGAAATGTAATTTTACCACGCGGGGCCGTGACTCGCCGGGTCATAACTGTTCGCGTGATAACACGGCCGCGGAGTAAACGAGCGCATAATTCCAGCCGCGAGCGCGTTCGCGGCTTCTCACGGCCAAAGGGCTGCCAAATAATACGTTCTGCCACGTGCAAGGAGGCTACCCCGTAATCGCGTTACCTCGCAACCACGGCAACAGTTGTTCCTCTTGCGACATTTCTCCGACGAATCGATTTCAACGACTTCGAGAGTCAAAGTTATTCCATCGCAGCTTTCCGAGCAATGCACGTTTCCCTCAAGTTCTCTATTGGAACGGAAATGTTCTATTGCTAACGCCAGGGGAAGTAGCCGAGTGCAAAGAGTTGAAAAGCTTGCTGATATGATCTCTCGAGTACAATTTCAGCGGAGTGCCTACCACGCAATGGAAAATTATTACCATTTATGACGATAACAAGGCCATTATCTTCTGCCCACGGTATCGAATAAAATACCCGCGAGCGCTAGCATTACCATAACGCGGGACACGCGGGATAATCTTTTATTCGCTTCTGAACCGATTCGAGCCGCGGCTCGTACATTTAATCTACTCGCCCCTTGCAAACGCGGCCAATTTCCCGTTGAAACGCGCGCGCGCGCGCGCGCGCCACTTAAATAAATCATATAAATACGCCGCGCGGCTGCCTTCTCCGCGTTCGTTCACGCGGCCGTTTCCGATGCCTCGCGTCCCCCACAACCCCCATACATTCGCCCGTTTTAATCTAATCCGAGGGCGCCGTGTAAGAATATATTAAAGAAAAAGTTTGCACAGTGGCACGGCGACGTGTTTCTGAAAATTATACGGGGACAGACGGGGACGGACGAGGGCGGAGGGTAAGAAAAGCCAAAGTGGCCGCCACGTCTAACTCGCTACGCCTATATCCGCCTTCTTCCCGTTACTTCGGTTGCCAGCCAACTCCTTCCGCGGCAACTATCCAGACCCATACATTTATTTACATGTAATTACGTTACACCCTCGTCTCGTCGACTCGCCGGGAACTAATAAACTAATAAACTTTCCCGTAATTTATTTATGAGCCCGACCCCCGCCAGCGACACTGGCGAAAAAGAATGCATCAAGAAATGTTTTAGTGCCTCTACCGCTTCTTGGGTTTATCACTTGCTACGATCGAAAGTCAGGACACGAGGAAATCCAATTCTCTAGCGTTTCCATACCCGATTAGCTTCAACCTAAGCTGAACGCAAATTTTGCTGAACGCGCTTCATTTTCTACAAAACACACCCTCAAAACGACTCTCATTCTCGGTACACCTCTCAAACCGACTAGACCTCACCCCTTCTGTACAGACATTACGTGTTATACAAGTATACTATTTCTTCGTTGCACACCGTTTCAGTATTCGTGCAATAATTCGATCAACGGACTATTCGGTCTGCGCAAGATTACGCGACGAATTTGATTAAAAATATTTTATAACAGGAAGGGCTGTAAAGGATGCGTTCACACCTGGGAGAAGAATAAGCAGATTGGATTTTTATTGAAGAAACGCCGGAAGCGAAGGAATAAGGAAGTATTGACACGCGAATGCGAGAAGTCCAGGTGATGAGTATAAGGGCGAGGAGGGGTATAAGGCGTCGCGGAGGCATCCGAGGCGTCTAGCACAGAAACATCCCCGTGTAAGCAGACTCCGAGGCGAGTCTGCCGGCGAGGCCGGGGGAAAACGGCTGCCTTATCTCCGCGTACCGAGATTGACTTCCTTTCTATCCATTCAACCGCTCAAATGAGTTCCTTTGATAACTGTTGTGCGATCGAGTGTGCTGAATACCGAAGGGTTTCGAGCTACGGCCCGCGATTCTGTCGGCGCTGCCTCGCAGCCCCCGACTCCGCCATCGGAAGCCAGGCCTCCGAGGGAAACTTCCCACCCGACAGGTGTCACGGCACCGCGTCCTTGAATTCTTTGGCTAATCCTGTTCGTCTCATTTTCGAGCTATTCTTTTCTTTTTTCCTTTTCTTCTACAATTCGAAACGCATAACAAATACGTCTACACTGTAAGTAATGTTCGAGGATCACGGTTAATCTATCCTAATGTTTTCCCGATCGTTACACGACTTCTGATTCTACCTCTTCGAGCGTTCACTCTTTAATCTTTTCTCCACCGATTAAGTGCTTTTCAAAAATATTTGTCTCCTACTTTTCCTTTCCGATTAGGACGTCTTCACCCCGCGACGGGAATTTTACTGCTTCCGCTGATACAGGTTTTTGATCACCGCTTCCACACGGTCTCAGTTTTTTCAGTCGCTTTACGGAAGATCAGGCCCGCGTGATAAACCTAGTCGTCGTCACAATCGACACGGATGTCGACCATACGGACCCAAAAACTCTTGATTTCTTTTTTTTTTTCCTACAATAGACACCATATCTTACGGTAATCGAACTATAATTCTCAGATTGAAATCGATCCTGCCCTTCGATCGCCCTAGCGCCAACTGGGTAATTGGTACGTTTCCAAGAACACAGTTGTTGACCGGATAATACTACTTTTTACACGGAACGTATACGAGCACACCCCCTCTACGCGTAGTCTTCTAGATTGCACCCTTTCCAGCCTTTAGAAGCTCTTAATTAATGGCGCGAGCATGCCAACGCGGGACCTTTCGTGGCACGGCGAGCAACGAGAGAGGTTTATGCTTCCGCAGACTTGTAATCTCACGACGCCGTAACTTATTCTAAATACGCCAGTGAGACCAAGCGAGATACAGAAGGCGAGCATCGATCTTCCGCTCCTTTAACCTCCCGCACCGTACTCGGTTGACGGTTGAATACACCTGACATTCCGATGGCGTGGCGGAATGCTGTCGGACAGCTGTCTTACACGGTCCATTACCGGCGGACCTTCCCGCCTAATTAAAGCGAACGAGCGTCGTTCGCTCGATCCGTGGCCTTGGACGAAAAGTTGATCGTTTGTAATCCGTCACGATGTCGGAAGTAAAAGAGCTCGGTCGATTTTATAATCGACGAAGATCGCGAACTTTCGAGCACGTACGCGTGTATCGTAAATTCGAAGCAACCCTCGAAGGCGGCACCCTTCGCTGCAGTTCGATCGTGAAATGCGGTTTAACCCATTCACTGCCTGCTACGAGATATCTCGTAATAAATTTGTCTGCCTGTAAATTTGCCTGCCAATTAATGGACACTGAGGTTCCGTGGTGGACGGTAAAAAATAAACCGAAGAGTAGAGGTAATGGAGAGAAAGATATTTCCGATAAATTTCAAGCGAAATAAAATTCCTTTACATGCCCTGTCTCTCGTCGGAAGGGTGAACAGGTGTCGTCGTTGTAGAACGCTCCAAGACCGTGTCACCCTCGGGGACACGCTCGCAAAGATTCCTGGAAGGTCACGCGAGTCCAAGGGTCACGGCGAGTAACGAAGAGGTCGAGGGGTGATAATCGCTGGGATACCATGAATTTACCCCTTGGCCCCACGAGGCCGTAGATTACCAACTCCGGCTTCCGTCTTCCCGTTCTCTCGACGAACCCTTCTTTCCGTCCTTATTGTATCCTCCGCTACCTTAGGGTGCCCGGTTAAAATATACATTTGCACGAATACCGCTCTCGTCTCCCGTCTCTTCTTCTACATCACCCTTTGATTCCTAGTAGATATAATAGAGTTGTAGAACGCGTACACACGATTTGCATAATTAAGCGTGAATACCGCCAATGAGTCACTTAACGAGGCAGCGATTACTTTCCCTTCATCTCGCGAACGCAGCGGTCGTTGTCGTCCTTCGTGCTCCTTCGTGCACCTTCGTGCTTCGTTTCGACGAAAAAGAAACACTCGCGGAATAGTAGCGAGCCATTGAAACGGAAAGTATCGGAAGTAAACGAAAAGAGGAAAGAGAGGGAAAGAAATCCTCATGCTTAATGCGCCACTCCATCGCTGCGTATGGATCGAGGGGATCGCGTGCTTCCGCTCCGTTGTTTCACGCGCTTCCGGATGTACCGTATGCGAGTGCACGATCGGAGGAAGACGGCAGTCGTTGAAAGCAAGCGGAAAGATCGTCTACACGCGTTCGAAATGCCGACAGCCGTGTTTGCGCGTCGGTAAATATTATCGTTGGGGACGTTGATGTTGCTCCGCTCGTAGACCGAATAAATCGAACCCCTGAAAAGAGTACAGATCGCGTATACACATTCCTCGTGGAGTCGTAAAATTCATTTCTTCAAAAGGAAGAAACTTCGAATACGAGCTTTCTTCTTCCCCCGTTCTTCGCCGTCCACTTTGCTTCGCGATATCACGATTCGTCGCAGACACGAGATATTAATCGCGAAACTTGCGTCACTCGGAGCAAAGATGAGCAACGAGCTCGCAACGTGCCTCGCGACTGATCGAGTAAGAAGTGGATCGCACCTGCGTTCGAACGAAAAGAATATCGCAGACTTGCGCTTTCTCGCCTATTCCCGAAGGCTGTGTGGCTTTCGATTCCGGATCGTGCATCGCCCCGATGTCGATCAATCGCGCGCAAGGGGAATCGAGTAATTTCCATCGAATCAAGCGGGGACCGGAGAAATGCTCGCGCTTCGACACGGAAATGAAGCTTGTCACTCAAGCGAAACTGCGAGCCAGGAACCGCTGGAATTATATACGCGCCGCCACGAGTTCCTTCTCGCCACAGGGACGGCAGACCTTTGCTTCTTTAACGACACGCGTGCACGCGAACGACGCCGGCATTGTGCGTACGTATAGACGTCTCGATTCGATGCTATCAACAGGATATTAACGTTTTGCGTTTGCGACAAGATGAATTGGATATTGAAATAGTCTGCGACGGATCATTTACCACCCTCTACGATCGATTAAACATTTCTGCGATGAAAATTCGATTTTTCGTAATCGATCAAGTGGATATAGTTAGATGTAGACATTTTAGGTGTGTAAGAGATTTATTTTCAATAAGTATCCGTGAGGTTGATAGCGGTTGGTTTCTTTTCGTTCATCTAATGTTCGCGATAAAGATTTTTCTGGGCTTTTTCTCAGTTCTCTAAACCTGATGGTAAATCGCATCGGAATCGGAACGCGGTCCCTCGATAGTCAGCCGGCAATTTCTATCGCGCACCCGTCTAACCAGCTCGAAAGAGCAGGAAACGACCGAGTGACGAAGCCTTCGCAACAAACCCCACGAATTAGCACGATTATTTAGGGGCTTCTAGATAAAGGTCCGCGAAATCAGAAGAAGGTATCGAGGCCGAGGGGAGGACCCAGCGTCGCGGTGGTTCACTTTGTCCCGGCGTCTTCGGCCGTAGGCGTCGTTGTGTGCGCCGGGACCGGATGATATAGCGCGTGAAATTTGTCGCCATTGTACTACGGCAGAACTACGCGAGGGTAATGCGACGGTGCCGCTAACTAGCCCTTGTTATAACGCCGTTCGTTCGTCGTTCGTCGTTCTATCACCCGCCAACACCCCCAGTCTCATCCCGTCCGTGGCACCTCCGCCAACCCTGCTCCCCTTCCGTTTCGACCATCCGCCTCGAACCGGCGAGCAACGTTTCATTTTGACGGACCGGTCGGCGATGCCGAGTCGTCGAAACTATAACAGCTCTAAATGCCCTACGCTCCATGGATTTCGCCGAAATCCGGTAATTACCACCAGTCCCGTCAAGTGAGGAAGGGGCAGGGCCACCGAATTACTCGAGAACGGCGAAGCTTTCGCCGATACCGCGGTCCGAATTTCACCGAACCAGTAATTTTCTATCGCCTCGCATCGACGAGCCTCTATGCGAGGCCTCTCTCTCCCTTTCCTTGCCGCCTTTGTCCCTTTTTCCCCATTTTAGGTGCTCGCGTGCAGTGGACAAAAAGCCCGTTTGCACTGTCGAGTATATGGCTGCCGCGAGTTGACGAAACGTCGTTCGATGCGCTGCTTCGAGGGTAACTAGATTTCAGTGGCAAAAAATTCTATTAATGGTCAACGTTCTCTGTGCTATGTCATTTGAGGGGTTGATTTGAAAAAACATCGTTCGATGCGATGCTTCGAGAGTAACTAGATTTAAGCGGCCCCTTTCGCAACCCTGTGTGAAAGGACAGTGAAATACAAAACAGGTTGACACTGTTTGCTTCAAAAGGGGCAAACTAAAAACATGGAGTCGTTCGAAGGAATCCTCGCGGTATTATCCACAAAAGGCGTACCACAAGCAAAGCGGTTTCTTTGAGCAATAGGAATTCAACGTGCGTTCCCGTTTCACTACGCGAGGAATTTCAAGTACAGTGGACAGTTGTTTGGAAGGGAATTCAAGATTTCTGCTCTCTGCGAAACTTTACCTCGCATGAGACAGAATCTGCGAATAAATTTAAAGCGTACCGTTATCGCGTAAGCTGCAGTTTCACGGTAAGTGGTTGGCCGTTGACAATCCCCGTTCAAACAGCTTTTTACGGCTGATTTTGCTTGTACCGCGCATCCAGCGACGTCGATGGTGGCACGCCCTCGCGTTCAAAGTACTTTGTCTCCTTTTTTCAATCTTATACTTTCTTATTATCAAAGACGAGTTTCTCGCAGTTCTCAACGAAAGTTTTTAATTACCTTCGGTACAAGATGAAAATTATTCTTGACTGTACATAAATTTATGTTTACCAGAAAAATAATATAAAATAAGTCTCCCAGCAATAGAAAATTTCCGTATCGATAGAAACTTTGAGGGAAAGAACAACACGTAACAAAAACAGCTGCAGTGGAATACCTCCGTGATCGCTAATCAATTCCCTCTGAACGGACATCCGAGTGCAAAGGGTTGAACGCCAGCCGGGAGGAATGATTCCCACGTTCCCGTTTAAAGGAAAGCCGCGCATCTCGGCAATATTCACGAGATATCGTGGGGCACAAAGGGCACGGTAGATAGGGACCATATTGCCTAGCATCGTCTTGAAAAAGCGGGATTTAATGCGGCAGATATTGGTAGAACACGCGGAAAGACAATAAGACGTCGACGGAAGTAGGACAGCCTGCGTAACGCGAGCCCACCCGCCTTGAGGCTCCGGGAAGAACAGCAACAGCGGTGACAGGACAATTTCTGCGCATAAATCACCAGCCTGTTTCTTTACATCGTTTAATATGAATCTACTGGCCCTGCCCCGCTGGGTTCTGTAACGTACGTGGCGTCAAGAGCAACGGTTGCGCAAGATTGATTGCGAATCGCGAGCTCGCCCGATGGCCGATTCCGCGCGACCAATTTCGGAAATCATCGCTCGCGGACGGGCCATTCTTTCCAGCGTTCGATCGCTACGCGCGACGTGACACGTTGTTGGACATTTCCCTACGAATGAGAACTGATAGAATGAGAACTGATTCCGGGTTCAACGCAAATTCCGCACGCCAGTAGTGACTACAGTGATCCGAGCGTTGTAGCGAAAAAGCGTTGAGGTACAAATGTCAGCGGACAGCCAAAGGGTAGAGGACAGACCGAGTAAGCGGATTGAGGAGGAATTACGATCGAGATGTTTCCGATAGGACGAGTCTTAAGGAGTTTATATCGCGTTGTCGATATTATCAGAAAATTGATCGTGCAACAAATGTAATTTGTTACACCGGTTACGTCCAGCCACGTAGCGTGGACGTCACGATAAGGCGAGACAGAGAGGGAGGCGACCACTCTGATTCGACTCACGTTTACGTTTATCCTTTTTGCGGAATGAGTGATAATTCGACGAAATCGAATTACTGGACCGCCGTCCCAGCGTGAAAAGCCGGAAAGTTAGCCGCAACGGACAGCGGAGGCGCGCAACGCGCGTTTTCGAAATTCGATTATGACGTAGTGCACGTGCACGAAGAAACTCGACGTCGTGACGCACATAAATGATACGAACCGCGGGCACGCGATGGAAAAGTGTGAACGTTTCTGGATTCCTTTCGCGAGTTTGGTAACGCGTAAACGGTTCAAATTTTGTCCAGAAAATTTCACCGCGACACTCGATCGTACTCAGCCAGTAATTATTACAAATATCGTCGAATTTTCGCGCAACGATCACTTATAGTCGACGAAAGTCGAACAGATCGTATCGGAAGGTAGAAACCAGAGGTACTTTCCTGAGAAACAAATCGTCGATCGTTTCGAAGTCGTCGCGAACTGCTTCGGCCTTATGGCGGCCGCGCGCGTAGAGCCGTTCGAATTCGGCGAAATATTCACTCTGCAAGATTGATCGGGTTGGTACAAACCTGCATAAAACGCATATGCTCGATCTGGGTGCGCGTGAATACACGCGCACCCCATACAGGCTCGCGCGCGTACCATCTACCCCTCCGCCACCTCGCTGACTCCTCCAACGCGGATGCAAACTCTGAAAAACGAGTCTGTATATCCTGGCGAATCGACCTGTTCGGAATCCTCGAAAATTTATATCGATTTATGCCGGCGATATCAAGCGCGGCCGGGACATAGAAGTAGAGAAAGACGGTTAGTACCCGAGACGTCAGTTTGATCCCCCCTAACTGCGTCCCCAAGCTCGATTTATTACAAAGACCGAGCTACTTTCACAGACGCATTATCGATAAGGCGAAATAGAGAGAGAGAGAGAGAGAGAGAGAGAGAGAAAAGGGTTTGAACGGCCACTGATATAATTCCGCAAGCTTGGTCGCTTCTCTTTATTTCTTCCGCGCCACCGCTTGCAGCCTGCGCTGCTTCGCGCCCTTTTCAGCGGAGGAATCATTATTGCGATCGATTCGACGAAAGAATGATAATCGCTACGATGCGTCTCTCTGCTCGTCTAATCCAGTGCATTGTCGGCAAACTTATTAGTCGACAGAGCCAAACGTCAACTGTATAACGATTGAGATCTATTTTGAGAGCCAAATTTTGAAAACTTAGACTATGCAGATAGGTACACAGACAGCCTCGACACTAGGCGCCAAGAGACTCAAGAGGCCAAAGGGTTGATCGAATCTTTCCAGCGAAAAAGAGTTGAACGGAGAATGTAACTGTGAAAGGCCTCTTTTCGCTCGCATGCAATTAATTGTACCACGATTTAAAAAGCGAAGAGAAGCGAACGGTGGCGTTCGCGATGGAACGTAACGTCGAAGCTAGTGAAAATGAATCTGGCAACGAAGAGAAATGGCGCGCAGCGCGAAACGATGGGCTCGAACGGGGCTGAATTGGGAACGGAACAAAGACAATGAACACAAGGAGAACCGAGCACTGATCAAACACTTGATTAAAGAAACTTTCCGATAGGCACTCTCCGCGAGAAAACCGACATCAACCATGGCGATTGGATAAGCTAAGGTACCAGAATTTTCAGCGACTCCTCAGCGACTCCGCCGCCCCTTTGCTCCTCGCCACCTCATCTGGTAGGTGCTTGAAAGTTTTTCGACCGCGCCAGGAGACTACTCGGCTGTTTTCCCTTCTTGCCAATCCTTTGTTTCCTCCTCGTTGGAAATTCGTAGTTTCGACGGTGCTTTAATTAAATTAATCTTCGACGCCAACACTTTTTACCTTTTTTTTTTCCAAACTCGAACGTCCGCCCGTCCCTCGCGCTCCTTGTACTTTTCAGCTGAACCGTGGAACCGTCTATGTAAAACAAGCCTGCTAATGAAAAACCAATAGCACCCGGGTTCGAACTTCGCTCATTTCGCGTAATTACCGTGGAGTCGATGTTATTCATCGATTTTTTTTTATTTCCGCCATCTTCATCGGCCGTGCCCGCGACGCGTGTGCATTTACATATTTACCTAGCTTTATGCGCGGATTTTCGGAAAATACGTCGATAACAGCGTCGCGAATCAGCTTCCATTGATCGGAATAACAATCAGAGACACAAAGACTGTCAATTACAGGGAAAATTATGAAAATGATCGATGCAGCTAGTCTTTGAGGCATCGCGTCAATATTTGGCATGCGCGCGGTATCTACTTGTCGGTGAACTGTGCAGGAAATTGATGAAAATGAAGCCAAGATACGTTTACGTGATAGCATCGTAACATCGAACGTAAAACGAAGGAAAGTTTGAACAAGCCGTAGACAGAGTTTGCGCCTATGCAAATGGCAGACTAATATCGTAATTGACTTCAGAACTGTTGGCACAGAAGTCCTCAACTTAATACTAGTATGTATACGTTCGAAGATGCCGGTTCGCGATTTAATTTTATTAAATTTCAAACAAGATCAACGTTTGCGGACGGGAAATGAAATGTTCCTTCGCTTCGTCCGATCGCTGCATTAGAAAATTAAACCCTGCCACAGCATCGTGAAAAGCGAATGTAAACAGAGAAAAATCTTTTCCCAAAATACAGTCTCCTATCCACCGTATGAAATTAATCGATCGTAAATGACACGCGCGATAATTATACGATCGTTAATTGTAAACTATGTATGGTTGAAAAACGAGGCGACGGGGAGGGATGGAGAAAAAAAGAGAAACGAACCAGAACCAAGAGGGAAGGGCTGTAACGGGAAGGGACAGGCGCCGGGGGCGGGGAGCGAGACAATTCCGAACGAATGAAATGTAAATCGGGAAATAAAGGTAACGGCGCGGAAAATTAAATACCATTTGAATAACGCAAATGGTAATAGAATTATCGAGCTGATCGATTAAGGCAATAATACTGCCTGTCTTTCCACCGCACGATCCACTCTGCCGCTTCCATTTTTCCACCCCAAACTACGTCTCCGGTCGTTTCGCTGGTAAGTAAAAAGTCGGCAAAAAGTAGATATTTATTTTCGTCCAACAGCTACGATGCTAATTTTACTTTTACAAAAGATACGCGAATCCTAAACGTTCGCTGTACATAAAATATGACCGAAAAAAGGAGGGGCAAGAGAAGCGCTAGAGAAGAGCGCGTTAGTTGGCCGCTGCGAATAATCACGGCGAGGAAGCAAACGTCTCGGGTACTCGATGGAGGGTAACTCGACTAGGTGCCGTGAATCTTCGCAATCGCAACGACGGGTTCGCTTAACGAATGCCACGCAGGTACGATTGTTTAACGCAGCGAGCGTGAGGAGCGAAGCTTTTAGTCAAGACGAATGAGACGACTGGCTCAGTCTCGGCAGCAACAGCAGGAAATTGCGTTTCATTGTAGCGAGGCGGTGTTTGCTTCGAAGCTACGATACCTAGGCAGCCGCCGCCACCGCCGCCGCCGCTTCGCTCTCCTCTCTGGCCTCTGTTCCTCCGCTTCCGACTCGCCGCGCGAACGCCCCGACCAACCATCCTTTAACCTCCCGACTCCCTCTGTCCCGCCGTCGTCCTTCGTCGTGGCTGCTTCGAATAAGATACGAATGACAATTACACCGAGCAGATATCAGAGGCTGCCTCGCCTCGAGTCTCGTTTGCAGGACCTTAAAATTCCCCGTGTCGCCCCGCAGAAAACTCATTTCCATTCTTCCTCCCCTCTCCCCGCGTTTGCCCGGGGAACGCGCAAACAGCAGTCGCATCGACCCGATTCGATGCTTCTCGCGATTGTTTTAGGTACGCGACGCGACGCCGCCCGTTGCAATTCGTTCCAGGCCGATTCGATGTCGGACGAATTCGCTAAATTGATCGCGCGTTCCGGAACAATGCCGCTCTAAACGCGGCTCGTAACCCGCGTCCGAACCCAGCTTCCATTATTTATATTCGCATCGGTGCATGAGAAAAGTTGCCGGCCGTCTTTCCCGCGAAACGACACCGCCGTCACCCGACGCAGACGACGCAGACGACGCTCGCGACGCTCCTCCTTTCGTTGGGAGCCACCCCTGCGACGCGAGCTGCACCTTCTCACCCGGCCATAAATACAAAAAACTCGCGGCCCGTTACTGGTCCGCGATTTATTGCATATGAGTTCTCGGTTTTGTCAATCGCGAGGAGGTGCACCCATCCACCACCCATTCACCCTCTCGACCCTACGTTTCATCCCGTTCGACGCACGCGATTCGTTCGCGAGCCACGCGGCGCGTGTAAATTCGCGTAATTCTTGCGGACGAATAATTGTAATTCAGTCTATTCAGATATAATTAATATAATTATATCTGAAATTGCGCGGAATTAAGCCGACGAGAGACGTTGAAGGTTTTACGATTAAACGAGCATTTTCAAATTAAATTGAGAGCTCGAACGCGAACGGTTATTAAAATACTTGGAAACTTTCATATCGTTAATTACACATCACACGTGATTCCTTTAATTGGTTGAATCAATAACTCGTTACTTCGTTAATGGTAAACAAAACGAATCGTCGGACCGCGTGCACCCATATCGCCGTTCCGTTCAATCTCGCGCCGTTAATAGGGGTAAATTCCGCGAAGTTTACTCGAGAAGCTTTTTCACGGTTGTCTTTATTTCCCAGCCAGCCAGGTACGCGTTTGGAATGGCTTGCCGACCGATCGATTTATCAAGCGAGACAATTTATGGTGGAAGCAGCGCGAAGCTTATCCCGAAGCAGGAAAATGGTAGATCGAACTTGCGGCCACCCAGAAAATCGAGTGTCCCGCAACAGGCCGAGCGTGTCGACCAATTTATGACACGTAATTAAAAAGTCAAGCGGCCACGTCGGCGTCGTCCCTCTCGGGCACGTTCTATCCGACGCAAACTCGATGAGACCGATAAGTGGCTAACGCCGATCATCGATATTTTAATAGCAAGTTAATTAGTTATTGCAAGATCGCCATTAACCGACGGGTCGCTTGTTTCTTTTTTTTTTTTTTTTTCTCCCTTCTTTGGTATGAACCTTGTCGCCTGTTTTGGCGCGCGTTTCCCATACGAACAATACCATAAAGAAAAAGCAGCGAAAAGTGAAGACTTTAAGTTGTTAAAGGGAAGAAAGAAAATAGTTCCCCCCCCCCCCCCATTCATTATGGCCGGAACAGGGTCGAATGCAAGAGCACCCTTTCCATTGGCAAACTTCCTTCGAGATTCAGGCTGCAAAGCAGAAACTTTTTTTAATTTCATTTACCCTAATTTGTAGAGTAACTTTTCAATAGTAATTCTCGTGCAGCCGCGACGGTCGATAGAAAAAGAGAAATGTTAGGAAAAGGTGGTGACGGAGGATGGGAAGAGGGCTAGGGAAAGGTGAACGACAAACCCAAAGAGTTTCATTACCCTATCGGATCTCGCTGCTTTGATTACTCGCCATTAACTTCAAACTTGAGCGGGCGAAGGAGAAATTGTTGAAAAATAGAGGATTCGACGGGGACGAAATGGTTAAACATGTAATTCGGTAAGTTCCTCGCGCGTCTCTGTCGTTTCCAATTTAGAAATTCAATGTTATACACACAACGGCACGTTCCGAGCGCCGTGTCCGCGGGAATTCGCGTTGCAAACCGTCGCGTTGTCGTTTTAACCACGGAATTATACATTCAGAAATGGTCCTCGCTGAATTCTAAATTCGTTTGCACTGCACCTTTTATTCTTCCTACGTTCAATATGTAACGCGGCGGGCGGCGGGATTAAGCGTCAAAGATTTTATCCGTAACCATTCGCCGCGCGGCTATTTTTGCCAGAACGACTCCAGGATCAGATTAATTAATTCATGGGACAGCAAATCGTTCTTCCTCCATCGTTTTCATTTCCTTCTTTTCAGTCCTCCTCGTCCTTTCTTTTCATAGGCGAGCATCGGCTATTGATCGGTGTTTAATTAATTAAGAACAGTCCGAATTCGTCGCAATCCAAGCCGGCAACCCTATCATTGTTCATGTCCATTGTTGTTCATGCCCATTGTTCTTGTTTCCAAAGCAATCTTCATATCAAAGATGTCAAAGGGTATTTCATAATTATGTCGCTTAATTAATATTTCCGCTTGTAGAGCGTTACCGTTTTGTTCGCGACGAAATTAAAGTCCATCGCCACGAAGAATCGTAGATTTTAATTGGATGCTGCGATGCAACTCAGATTTCGCTGCAACAAATGCCACTGGCACGTTTAATCGCGACAGGGCTTTCGGTAATCAACCATCATGTAATTGATTTACCATTTCCCGGATGAAGTTTCGAGGAAATACGTGTTGCGCGTTCCATCGAATCCGATAGCTAAATTAAACGAAAAAAAAAAGAATGGTGGGGATTCTCTGCCGTGCATCATTGTCCTCTCAAAGTGCTCCGAAACTGTATTCGTAGAGATATGATACGAGAAAGAAAGAGTACAAGAGAATGAATGTTGACGTCGCAAAAAGGCTGAGGTACTCCTCCACTTTTGTCGGTTTGATCGCGTTTGAATTCGTTTAATTTTTCGAGGAATAATTGCAAAAAAAAAAAAGCAAAGGGGATCGCGGGGGTGGAAGAGCAGGAAAATCGGAGAAATTCGAGCCGGCAACACGGATATCTTTTTATCTCTCGGCGGACGATACTCGAAGCTAGGAGTAAGTGCCCATTCATGCCTTCGCATTGAAATTGCGAGATGGAAACCCGGCCCCGTTATTTTTTATGGTGAATACGGAGAAAGGGAGGTGCTCGCGTTTGTACTTGGCGGAGTAATTACATCCGCGCGTTGATCGCGGTGATTTCTCTCATTTCGCGATGATCCGCTCCTTTTGTTCGCCACGCTTTTCAAACCGGCCAACCTCTTTCTCCTTTCCCTTGTCGAGGCCTTTTCTCGTTACCGCTGCGCTTGATGTCGAACAAATTTCTACGTGCATAGACGCCCAGCGTGCCTTTTAAATAATCGTGACAACTTTTATTGAAACAGTTTCGACAGAAATCTGTATCGAACGAGGATTGCACGTCGAGTAGGTTATTTATGATTTACGACCTCTGTTGAAGCAATCGAGCTTCTCCAAGATAGAAAACTCTTCATCCTCCAGATGGAAAAGTAACGCTGACCTGCGCGAGGTATTTTCTCAGTCAATTGCAAGCTGCCAGGCGAGAGCGCAAGGTCTATTCGATGCCATAAGCTGTCTTATCAAATATTATCACGGTGTAATTTGACTTTTTCCTTCTCCAATGGTGGAAAATCGCAACGAACTCCATTCGAACCGGAATATTCGAGAAACGCGAGATACTTGAATCTTGAAACCGTAAATTAGTTAAATTTAACACCGGAATATTCTTCGTTACGTTTCTTCGACACGTATCGTCGTCGCGCGCGCGTCTATCTATTTACGCTTCGCGAAACCATTCGGAATTCGTTGGTCGACGATAATAACGCGGCGCCGGTAAGAAAGCGTCCGCGCGCAGGCCTTTAGGCGGAATAAGTTCTTGACAATAAAACCGGAAAATTAAATTCCATCTTTCTTCCTGCCCCTCCGAGTATCACGTCGGCGTGGAGACGACAAGGAAGGATTCGGCCCTTCGTCGGATCGAAAATTCACGCGTACACCCGCGTACGATAGGCGCGCGTTCGAAAAATCGAGATGCGAAACGGGATCGATTCGGTAATGAAATTCGAAAACGAGATGCGTTCGGCTGCGAATATCCCAAGAACAGGTGCTAATCCCGCGTTCGATCATCATAAATTAATCAATCGGCAAACGGACGAGATTAGCCATAAACACGCGAACGTGTCAATTCGTCAAGCCGATAACGATACGCGAACGACGCCAGGGGGGCTGGATGGTCCGAGTAGCGGGCGCGAACACGATTGGAAGAATCGGCACGGCGGTAAATCGATTACATGGGTTGCCACCTGCATGCACGCCGTGGGCGTATTATAGATCGGTGGGGAGGCGCGCGAGAATGGAAGCTGACTTATTATCGCGACGACTGGGTAGATTGGCCCGCGGTATGAATGATAAATCTCCACTAGGCAAATACAGTAATTTAACATTCGCTAACGAGTCATCTATATGGTAAACAGAGGGGTCCGCTGGCAGCTCACGGCTGCCAGCCTACACCGCAACCACCTCTGCTCCGCCACAATATTAAATACCTCTCGCCCGCGCGTGGATTTAACCGATGAGCTAACATTTGGGCGAGTTCCCAAATTCACTTTTACCACGATACACGCCACCGTGTACGGGGAGAGACGTTATACCGCTCAGCCACCCCCATTTCGGACGCGTCCACCTCCCCCAGAAATGATACCTATCGACCGCGGGACGACGAGAACGGCTACGCCTTAGACGTTTTCAATATCTCACCGTGGTTTCGCGAGCTCTTGACTTAGCGCGTTTCTATTGTTCGGGAGGTAATCGAAAAGTGGAGGAGCTTTATCATCCGCAGATTCAGATGACAGTACCAATTTTCAAGGGCCGACCGAGAGACGGCTCCTCGATAAAGCTTTATCGAACGAAAGGAGGGCCAGGGCTCGGTGCGCCGGGGCCATTTTTCCATAGCTTGATCTATGGTATCAATTTGACCGCGGCGAATTCTTGGTTGACGTTCGAAATCGTTATTTATTACTGGCAAGTCGACGGAACGCCGAGCCTGCTTTCGAACGCATCGGACGAGCAGATCGAAAGTGAGCGGAAACTTCCGTGCCTGTGGACTTGGAAATGTGTTTGTATTTTAAAAAGTATTCTAGCTCGAAACGTAATATTTCCACTGCCCTAATTTAACAGAGTCGAGCGTTGATATTTGCACGGTTATTCGGATTTAATAACTGAAGTATGCGCGTGTGACGACAAAGTTAATTGAAAACAATTCGCCTGTAAATTTTTACCGAACAGTCCAAAAGAACATTTAATTTACGTAATAATGGAAAGAAAAAAGCGCAAATATTTTTCGACAAAAACATTTCACGTCGCTTTTCCTTGTTTTGCACTGGACACTCCTTTAAACGGCGCGGAAAATGTTTTTCCGCCTAGAAATAAAATATTAAACTTACGTAGAAATACAGGAATTGTTGATTTAAAATGATAAAATTAGGAGAGTCTGTTGAAAGGATACGTCGAACGCTGGCGTTCTTAATGAGGCTGCACGTCAAAACTTGAACGCCGGTCGAGTACGTTGTTAATTCCGCGCTACAATTTTCCAGAAGCACCGGCCCGTCTCCTAGCACTAATTGCAGTCATACTTTCGTACGCACAGGCTGTTACAGCGTTTACATCCGTTTCGTTTGAAGTATACTCGACGGCCGTGGCACCCTCGGAGTCAAGGTGAAATTTAACGAGACCATCTCTGTCACGGAAAAGATAGAAAGGCTAAACGCGGGACGCATCGCGAACCTCATATAATTGGCCGAGAATTTAGCGGCTGGTAAACAAAGCGAATGCGCCAGCCTGTGAAACCGCACTGTTTCTAGCTCGTGTGTTCCAGACAGTGGTTTCCATAAAGTGGTTTCCATATTCGCCGAAAACTTGACTTCGTTCCACTCTAACGTGGCGAAATATTTTCGTCGCTTTGGCCAGACGAGAATGAACAAATTGTTAGGAAAGGATGAAAATTGAAGTATCGCAGGAGTAGCGTTAGAAATGGGTGCGTGAAATAACAAAGCTTCTAACAAACTATTCTTTATTCCAAGACTCGGAAGGATGTCTGTCGCTTGAAAGAAAATGACCACGCAAAGTCTGCGCGTGCTTTTCTTTCAGGCCCTTAGGTACGAATAATCGGGGGCCCGCTCGAATCGATAGGTCTCCTACACCATTTCCCCACATTTTTCCACAATTAACGGGATAAAAGACTGATCCATT
This sequence comes from Xylocopa violacea, assembly GCA_963969225.1. Taxonomy (NCBI): domain Eukaryota; kingdom Metazoa; phylum Arthropoda; class Insecta; order Hymenoptera; family Apidae; genus Xylocopa; species Xylocopa violacea. The sequence continues at coordinate 30,662,328 of CAXAJV010000011.1, forward strand.
ACCGACGAGAGGTTCGACTTTCCGTCGAATCCGTGGTTCAGCAGCAGGCAGATACGCGGCAGAGAAACGGGTAATATCGGCGGCCGCGACAAATCCACGACGGGTAGGTTTTCCGCGCGACGGGAAAACCTCGAAAGATTGCGACGGTCGGGGTAAGAGCGAACCGCTGTACCGTGCAATGGATCGGATTAAATATTATTATGAGGAGGAACGAGAAGTGTCGCGCGGCACGGTGCAGTCTTCGTCCCTCGTCGATCCCCTTCGTTTCTCCTTAACCACCACCGCCATCGCCCCGTGTCTCACCCCTTTAACTCGAGCGAGCCACCCACCGCGTCGGACGATGCCGCGAGAACCGAAGTCTCGAAAGTTTGGCCCTTTCCCAACGGTCCCGGCATCAACTACGCGAGCGGGGAATGCATTTTTCATATCCCCGCGATATTATCGCCGCCGTCGGTTCTATTAATCGGTTTCGGAAGGGAAATAACGAAGGGGAAACTTGGAATTATGCAAACGCCGACAGCCAGCCGGATCGCGTATTAAACAACGGGAATTTTCCACGAATTTTCGACGACGCGACGATTCCACGAACGATTTTTAATCGGTTCGTTGAGGCCGATTAGCGGGAGAACTCTTGAACGGTACTTTTCTCGGTGAGCATCCGAGAATTAAAGGATAAGAAGAAGGATAAACGTGAATTTGGTCAGAACCAGTAATTAGAATTAAGATGTTCGTGGTAGGATGAGTCTTGAGGAGTTTACATCGCGTTGTCAACGTTATCTATATATATATAGCCCTTTAGACGTAAAGTATTCGTTTAGTTTTCAAATTCGACTCATTTTTCTAGATATTAAAAAGGTTAATGAAATATGAAAATAACGTCTGCATTTTCACACGTCGAGATTTTTGGGATGGAATCGGTCGGTTAGAAACAGCAGATCGGCATAATTGGAGTGGCATCGATTGCACGAAGATTCCGCTCCTAAAATTCGACCGAGGTACACAAAAATAGAACTGATTTGTTCGATGAAAAGAAACCGCGGTACTGTCGGCAAGTAATTAAAGCTGCTTGCTAACCAAAGAACGGAGGAATTTAAAGATATTCTCTTCCTCGTCGAAAGCGACTATCTCCTTCGGTCCTGAACGATCGCTAATATCCAGAGGGAAGAGGGAGAGGTCCCTATTGGTCGTCGGAGAATCGTTAGACGATCTCCTCGAGGAGTTCCGCCGAACGATAGTCATCCGATAATTCCGTGGAAAGCTCCAATAATTTTGATATGTAAATACAGTCCTGGTATCAGACCGATTAAAATATCCCGAGACTTGGATTACCATGGACTCGCGGAGGTTGCCAGAACGTCTCGTCCCTGGCTAAGAACCTCCCGTTTCTTCCTGTCCTTCCGATATTTAAATCTACTATCGCTGTGGCTTATTGCTCGAAACGGTGTTCGATGACGTCGATTCGTCATTGATGCGTCATTACAAATTGTCGATCGATCGATCTCGTTCCGAAAAAGGTTCCGCTCCTCGAGGAACGCCGCTATCGGCCATTAAAGATTCTCGGACAAAGTTCCCCGGAAAACACTTATTCGCGTGGAAATAGTTGAACGAGCTATCTCAAAACTGCATCAACTCTCGACCCCTGATCCTCGATTTAACACAGACGGTGCTCCAATTACGAAGTTCCCGGGCTTCGGCTCGCACTTTAAGGAGAGTGTACAGGGTTCGAGAGTTTCGCGGCGCAGACGTTTGACGATCGCCAATCTGATTATCCCCTCGCGACAGCGAGCTCGCCGTTTATTATTTCGCGGTGGCTACGAATCGCCGCGATGAGAAGCGAAGGCGAAAGGAAGACACCAGAGGCGTGCGCGCACGACCTCGATAAGAAAGGTGAACGAACAATAATTAATAGCGAAGGCCGCGGATGGGCGCGGATGGGCGCGGATGAGCGCGGGCTTAACTGACAATGACGAGACATTAGATAACAACGAGAATCGTTAACGGATGACGAGATAAAAACCTTGGTGGATCGTTAGCAGGCGTCTCAGCCATTTCTTATTCCCTCTCCGACTGATCTTCTCTTCGTTCGTTAAATGGACTCCGGTCTCTCCTCGTCGAATGTCTCTTTTCCCGCGCAGACAGCAGCCGCGGCTTCTCTGCCTCTCCGCCGGCCCCGCCTCCGCCGTCCCACCTTCGTCGAGATTTCCTCCCTTTATCCGAGTCCTTCCCGCTCAATTCTCGCGCCCCTTAAAGAAACTTTTAATGTAATTGCCGCGGGACGTGAAAACCGCTGATACCGTTACCCCTGGCCCGGAGAAATCCGATCCGTGAAAATAAGTCGAGATACCGTCCCGCCTAAAATCCCACCCACTTACCCCCGTCTCACCCTTCTCGATCTCGCAGTCTTTAGACTTCCGTTAGGCTGGACGCACACCGACGCGCCAAACAAAAAGACTTCTAAGCCTGGTATCGTAGAACGCATCTATATTTCCGTTCCACGGAAATACGATCGGCTATCGGAAGTATCCGACCGAGTACTTTACGACGCGACCGCCGTAACGTACCACCGCGATTCGATGGGCCAGTGAAACTCGCCAATGTGCGCTCGCCCTTATAGTCTCTGCTGCGCGCCCACTAACGCGCTCCACCGCCAGCCTCTTCTCTGATTCATCGAAAAATTGTTTCATCCGCTCGAGCACGAGGTCCCTCGTTTAATTCCCAACTTCCACCTCCAAGCGAGCCTCCTTCGGCCTGATAACGTTACGCAGCCGCTGTACCCGATGGGAATTACTGGCGACTCGCGTTCACGCGAATTTTGTCGAAAATTGCTTGTCGCCGGTCGCAATTTCATCAATGACAGATTGGTAGCGCGTGCACGCGGCTCCGCTTCAACGCCGCTGGAAACAAAACACGCCCGCTTGTTTTTCAAACGATTTAGGGGCGTTGTTTGCTAGCCGCGGGGCGCAGCGGAGCGCAGCGGAGCGCGAAAAAACCGACCGTCTGTTTCCGCGGAAAATCGCGGAATTTTCGACTCCGCCGGGAATGAGCCCGACGCCGAGGCGCGTTTAACACGTGTCTGGGCTAAAAATTAATTACGTTTTGCACGTATCGTTACTTCCTTTGCCGAGTGAACGACGAGCCGTGATGCACACTTCTGGAACGAAGGTTGTTCAAATGAAGCCGCTGCTGCCGAACGGAACTTTAAACGGTTTCTTCTCGAGGCTCGTCATAGGCAGTAGTTTTCGACCCGGAGGTTCGCACAAGAATGTCTTCTTAGGCCACTCGTATTAGCCTCGAGGACACCTCATTGGCGACGTTTCCGTCGTCTCGAAGAATCGGACGAGGCTCGAGCGATTCGACAGATTCAAAGTTCAAGCGTCAACTTTTACAAGCTTTCGAACACGGTCGAACGAAACGCGAACCCATCGCTATCTACCACCGCCCATTTTCAACGTTACAGCCAACGTTCTCAGATAGACGTCCACTTAACTCTATGGATCCCTCTTGCCTTTCAAACGTTAAAAAGATGCCCAAGTGGAACGGGCCGTCTACCCGGAGAACGATAATCCTTCGACCTTTTACTTTATTTCTTATGCCTCGGTTTAATTAGTTCCTCGATAATACCCACGCTATCTCCCTCGCTTAGCCTTCCTACGTCCTGCCATTCCGTCCCTACAATACCGCGTCTCCGCTCCTGACCAAGCAACGATCGCCAACTTCTTACGATTCGATCGACGATGAGAATCGTACCAAGACTTTCGATCGATCCAATTTCAGGGGTCGTTCGTTCGAATCGCTACGCTGCTTACCATCTCGGGCTTCACGGTGACGAGGGAGATTGGAACGTGGTGACGGACCGTGAGTAAATAAAACAGGAGTCGCTTGGAAACAGCTGAATTAGTAATTTCTCCGTCCGTTGATTTCAGTCGTCGTTACTCGACGCGTATATTATACGTTAGTTGACGATGCGGACTGAAAACGTGACGAATTAAGCGTGGCATTTCCGAAATTCCGGATCCGTCATAAAATGTGCGGAACGTGCCGTTCGATCGGACCACAAACGATTCGATTCGTCGGAAACGAGACGACGACTCGCAGCCTAGCCGCGCTGAAAAAATAACGAGTGTTTGGAATCGACGAGCGGCCACGGGATGCCGTAGCCAGCGAGTTCGGCTGGCATAACTCGCGAACGCGCCACCTCCGCGTGAAGTTCGCCCCGCGTCGATTTCCCCGGCAGGTTTTCAACCAGAAAACGCCTCGAACCGCCCAAGTCGCGTGTTTGTTTTGGAACTTGTGCACCAACGCTTTCCAGACCGCCGACGGCTATCGCCTCCCGCCGGCCCCGCACCTTTCACCCTTTCACCGTTTCACCACGAACAGCCAGCCGCCATCTCGACTCTTCACCCGGGCAACCGGCAATATCTCGCGGCGCCCATACCCGCGCGGCCCAGCCGATGGTCGCCGGGTGAAAGAGCACCCTTTTGGGGTTTGTGATGCGTGCAGATGGCCGTGCAGAGGGAAATCACGCGTGGCTGCGCTCAACTGCACGGTTGCACCGCGAATACACGCCGACCACCGGCGAAACGTTCGACCGACCCAACACCAATTAAGCCAATGACGTTCCCCGACACCCCGATGATAATGGTAACGCTGCCTGTTTTCGATAGCCTGTATCCTATAAACGGGACGCGAAAGAATAATACAGGTCGACGATGCTCGTTTATGCAGCCGTGCATTTTTTACGAGCGACCGGCGGGACGAACGTGGTTGTAAAAAAATTCAAGGATTTTCGCGATCCCGCACACTCGCATTAAATATAAATAAGAAATTAAATCTAACGCGATCGACTAGCGTAAAAAATATTTCAGCCGTTCAACGGATATGATGAGTGGATCCCACGGGGACATCGTTTCATCGAGACTGCTGAAGGGACCCGAATGCCTTTCAACGGCAATGACCCGCGAAATTGCTTTACGCAATCGGCCATTACGCGTCTGAAAATTTCGCGAGGCATTCGAGATCAACCCGCCGTTTGATGTGATACGAATGTTATACGTACACGGCTCGTCGTCGGCCACGTTTGATTACACCGATCGCGCAATTATCGGCCACCCCTTCCCCCCCCCCTTTTACCTCTAATAAAATTCAACCGCACGCGTCTGTACGAGGCATCGTCGATCGCGTGACGCGCGAACGTTTACGCGCGAAACGTGCCGTTTTGAAACGCGCAGATGATGAACAAACGGTAACATTTCCCTAACGTTCTGAAAATTTCAACTTAACCCTTTGCACTCGGGTATCCGAGCGATTGCCGAGGCTAAACTTATTCCACCGTAGCTTCTTGAGAAATGGAAATTTTCTGTTACTATAATTGCAATATTTCAGAAATATTTTAACAACAATCCCTATTGCTAACGTCCGGGAAAAAGTAAATTCCGTTAGAGTGCATAGCTGTACGCGTGTACAAAGGTAAAGAGTCAACGTCAAAGTTATTAAAAATGTTCGATATTAAAAAATGTCAAAGCTATTTCGAAGATACGTAACAAATATTTTGATCAGGTGGCGAGATATTGGATGACCTGCTGGGAAAAAACATTGCCTGGGTATATTAGCAAATATCGTAGATGCCGCGATATAAAGTTTGTTTCTCGTAAACTAGACTGCGTAACGTACACGCGATACTTGTGTACACAAAAGCTCGTAACACCAGCGATACCGATCGATTAGTTATCACCGTTGATGCGTATTTGAGAACGTCAACGCCGATCCAAAGTTAGAGAAATGAGAACAGGGACAGGATATAACGGAGTGGTTTGGTCGAAAGGGACGAGTACCTTTTAGGAGCTTAGAGTTTACACTTGGAGCTAGTAGCGACGCAGAGGTGAGTCTCAGAAGAGCAAGCCGTACATTCCCACGAAGGATCCGGCAGAACTTATAATACCTGCGATGCGGGATCGGTTGCGGCACCCCTCTATCCACCTACCGTCACCCTCTTCGCGCAATCGTTTCGTCCTTAGCCACCCTTCCTCCCCTTTCTCGCTACGCATTCATAATTCAATGTCGAGCACCACTTATCGAGCTCCTGGGCCCTTGAACTCTTCGACCAATTTCATCGATTCGTTCCTTTCTCCTAAGCCAATCTCGCTGGGAGAAAAGGAATACGCGCGAGCTTCGACGAAAGGGCAGGTTCAAATATTTGTTGACATATTTTTCTAAAAATAGGCTTTGAAGAATATCGATAAGTAGTTGCCTTCGGTAAATGAAGCGATTTTCGTATGGAAAATCGTTTTCAGCATTTTCAGTGTTGGCTCTAGAAATAAAATGATTAGAACTTGGACTATACGCGTTTCAACGACAAAATGATGATTCCCTGTAATAGTTAGGCAGACCCAAGTGGCATCGATATACGCGTGCAAGGTTCCTCTTTAAAACGGTTTCCGTTTCACGTCGGTACGGCTTTCCGTTCCGGAGATATCGCGGTTTGAAGCGAGCCATAACTTTCAGCGTTTTCTCACTGTCCCGCGTTACGGCTGACTTGCCGCAAGCGCAAGTAGATTGCGCCGGTCAATGACAGACGTTCATTCGGCATCTTTTTACTATCGCCACTGCTACGTTACGCAGTGCAACGCGTGTACACACTTCCGGGAAACGAAGTAGGTCACGCGGCTTATCAATGGGCTCCGCGAATTTTTCCAGCGCCGCGCTACAAACGCTCGTATCTCGTGAAACGATCGAGATATCGACGCGAAACTAAAAGCACTGTTCGAGAGTATTCCGCTCTCGTTCGAAATCGGACGATGATAAATAAAAAATTGTTCCTAAACAAAATACGAGATAAGGTAAAAGCGCATCCTTTTCATTAAAACACCCAATTTTGCTCGATTTTCAAGTGAAACCGTTCTTCCTGAAAAGAAAGTTACTTTCGTCCATAGCCAGACGACCATTCGTTTGTCTTCTGAGCGTATTTTAATGAAAAATTGTACACCCTTTCGATTTTTATTCTTCAGCGTTTACCAAAAGATATCTCGCAGTGTCACGCTTTTGCGAGTCGAAAATTTTCTCCCATCCATGGACAGTTAAAGCGTAACGATATTCAAACAACCGATGCGTGAAAACGAGCAGCGCGTACTTAGATATTAGACACCAGCCGCGGTGGGGTATGAAAAATTAAGCGTCGCATCGAACCGCAAAATCTTCCCTTAGGGTGGCGCGCGGGCTGGGAGAACGTCATTTAACGGGAGAAATACCTTGAATGGCAATGTCCATTATCGCGGAGTTACACCCGAACGGACACCTCGTCCCATCGCGATCGTATTAGTGCCAGGGAGGGTATCGAGCACGACGTAACAGCGAGGAAGGGCGATAAACTGGGGTGAAGATGAAAGTAAGAGAAAGAGCGGTCTTCCGAGCAGACAACGCGAGTCGAAGTTGCGAAAATTACTGGGAACGTGTAATTCTCGAACGCAATCATCTGTCGCGAATGTGTGATAAACGAGACACCTTCGTGGACACCGCGTGTCCAGTTTCTGCAGCCAAGGAGACGTCTCCAAGGGCGTTTGGCCTATCCTGAGGAAAGAAATTCAGCTGCACCGGAAATTCAAAAGACATCCCTGTGAATGTTTAACGTCGGATGACTACGTTATAGGCAGGATAACTCGAAGCAGCGATTGAATAAGGAAATTTGTTCCACCCTCCGGAGATCGACGGCTTTATAGAACGCGCCAGATGAAGCGTCGTACGTGTGATTTCAAGGATTCGACTGGGAAACTTACACCGACAACGTATCCGCTGTATCGGCGACACTCTCGTAGGTACTTGGCGGAGTGGAATGCTGTCGCGTATTCGCATAACAATCCAGGATCGTGTAATGCGCAGACGAAAGCTTTCCTTGCACGAATGCCCGAATATGCAAATGCCGTTGCAGCATCAGACGCTTCTCTTCGCCTTCGAACATCACTCGAGGGTCCTTTTCGTTAGACGTCTCTATCCTTCGCCGCGCACACAGCGGCACCGCGTCGTTGAAATCGGTACTCGGGAAATTGTTTCGTCGAACAGGAGCACGATGCTCGCAGATGCGATGCTAGCGGAGCAATTATCGCACACACTCTCTAAATAAAAATACCCTCTTCCTCGGTTAGAAATGAAATCGTCGATAAACTACACAGTCACGGCTCGTTGAAAGGAGTTTAGGTAACCAGTGGAGACTGGCGGCTCGCAGCTGTGAAGGCGAACGAAGCCACCGCAGGGGGTGTAGTACGTGTTCGACCAAGGCAAACACCTCGCGCGGCCAAAGAGACGCCTCTTGCGTTACACAGACGCCGCAGCGAATAAGACAGAGCCGTGCTCTGGGTTCACCGGGTGCCGGTGGTATTTATTTTGGCAAGTACATCGAGCCACCGCCAGCGTGCATACAGGAAATGGCGCAACCGTGAAAGAACGTATCGTGGAAATCACCGATTTCCGCAGTCCGGACACGTAGCGCCGGATGGAGAGAAGAGGACTTGCCTTCTGTTTGTGCAACCGTGTCCCCGGGAGAGCGACGTTTTGGATAACGATTGCGCCTCACTGGCGAGGAGAATCGACTCGCGTCGAACGAAAGTAACGTGCGAAAATACTATCGGAGTTATTTAAACGCGTAAATGGCGAGGGGGCGAGGTGTACGCGATCGGGGACGATGGTCGCGCGCGTCGAGGCAAAGAGTCGAAAGGGCAAGATTCTTGCCCCAAGATCCCGGAACACCTGAAACGGAAGCCACCACAGTCGCATTCCTGGCTTATGAAGGGTCGTGCAGTTTGCGGCCCCGGATTCTAGAATCTCAAGGGTCCCGTTCCAAGCTTTCGCTCGCGCAGCCACGGCCTCGTGAAGCATGGTAGTCCAAACTGTTAGGAAGTGATCCGTGGAAGGTCGTACCGCCCGCGTTTCGACCGTTTCGAATTCCACGAACGTCCGTGCTCACGACGGCTATGCCATTTTGTGGTTTCATACCCGAGAACGCCCAGGGACCGGAACCACTTATCCAAGTCCTCCGACTATTCGTATACTTCGCGTCAGAATTCAGCTAGATAATTTGATAACACGTCGCTCGATGCCACGATCCGTTTAATACGTATGAATTCCAGCTAACGTGCATTCTGTCGATTCGCGTCGCGGTCTAATTGAACCCGTCATTCGCTCGAGTATTCGAGTAGTCGATGCTGCAGAAGCTTGTAATCGACGTACAAAAGTGCGCAAGAAAATTGCTAGACCTCCGTCGAATGTAATAATTCGCACGCGAGGAACTATTCGGTGCTTCAAGAAAAGTTTCAAAGCCTCCGTCTAAGGGAGGCTACGCGCGAAGGAAGCAACCGATAGAGAAGCCTAACTATGAAATACAACGGGACGATGATCCTCTCATCAATTATCCGAAGCGTGTAGGCGTGCGGCTATTTCACCCAATCCTGGGATACCTTCTATGGTATGAAAACTTCGCCACAGCTGTCCCGTGCGACAACTATAAAGCAATAGTCGCACCAGCGTTGATTTTGACGATGAAAATTCGATTCGTTAGATTAGTAGAGAAAACTTAAAGAGTCCAGCTTGTTGTCTTGGTTTTCTCAACCTCTCGAATTCTGTACCTCATTTAATAGCAGTCGGATTTGACGAACAGATGAAGCTGATCGCGAGATTGAAATTTTTAGTGGAATACACGACGAGCCTCCCCTACCATTGGAGCTTGTGCTGAAAGGAAGTAATCCCCGCGGCATTATAACCGCACGCGTACATCACCTCGAGCCGGATAACGTCCAGTTGAGAATCAGTTTGCGAACAAACGGCGACCATTATTCGCTCGTATGAGCTCTTTACCTTCGTATGAGACCTCGCATTGCAAAACAGCGACGAGGAAACGTAATTCCCTCTTTTACCCCGTTAATGCTCGCTTTCAGATGTACACCATCCGAGATTATATCGTACTGTAAAGAATAAAAATTGTGAAAAATAATGTAATCAAGAATTTCCCTGTTGGTTGATCGAGTCAATTTTGATATAAAGAGAGAACCTCGTTACGTAAAGTCTCCGCTTTTTAGCATCACTTTATTGCCAGTAATTTTCACTTATACAACAAGCAAGATTCATCAAATCGTAACAGCACAATTATATGAAACAGATATAAGGGACGCCATAAACCACGAGAAAATCCAATTGTTCGTCATTACTATTGCACGACGGTATGTACAATGAACAATTCTACTTGGACTTGTATTCTTGTTCCGATCCTACCAATCGCGACGACTTTTAATTGCAAACCTTTCGAGCTGAAAAATCCAGATAGCATAAAGATAAGATAAGACAAGAGATCGTAAAAACCTGCAAGTCTACGCTACGAATCGATCGATTCCGCACTCTCCGATCCTCGGCAAGAAATAAAACGACGATCTAAAATGTATCCACGCTCTCTTGCGCAAATAACCGCGACCGGATCAGATCTTTGCGAAGATTCTCTCCAGAAAAAAATAAACAAATTCCTCCGTGCTCCCGTCTCGACGATGGGTCCCGTCGGACGACAACTTTTCCTCGTGAATAATTTACCTCGTTATATTTACGTTCATCATCGTTACTCTTCTGAACCTGACGCTGACCGTCAAGCTCGTCAAGTCTGCTCCCGCTCCCAGCTCCACTCGGCCTCTTCCGATTTGCTCCTGGTGCCTGTTTTATGCGCTTCCAGCTGCTCGTCCTCGGACGGCCAATTAGACCTCAAAGAGTCCTCCTCGACGTCCGACGATTTCAAACTCGCTCTGTTAGCCTCGGACCGGTCGCTGCTCCTCTCCATCTCGGCGGACTCGGTTTCCTCGGACCTCGAACTGGCCCTGGTGTTCTCGTCCGTGTCCGTGCTCCTGCTGCGCGCCAACGTGATCGATTCCGACTCGTCGTCGGCGAAAGCTCCCGTGTCCTCGTACTGTTCCGCGCTGTACTCCCTCTTTACTTCCCCCGCGGACGAGCCGTCGCCCCTCGACTTCGGCTCCGTCCGTGGCTGCTCTCTCGGCTCTCTGATCGCGTACGCGGAACCTTCCTCGTCGGAGCGGGACTTTTGCATCTGCCAAGCCTTCTTGAACGGATGCTCTCGCTCCTGCTGGACCAGCTTCGGCCTCTCCGGGAGAAGGTACTCCGGGTCCTCCTCGCTAGCCTGGCTCTTCACGATCGACTCGCGTTTGTACAGACCGCCGGACGAGGATCCCTCCGTCCTCACAATGTTCCATCCGGAATCCGCCAAGTCGGACTCCTCCTGCGACAGTCTCGAGAGATCCTGCAGGGACACTCGTTTGCTGTCCCGCGTCAGGACGAAGTTGTAACTGGCATCGTCCTCCTCTTCCATAGAAGTCGGTTGGCTACTGCTGGTGTAAGATCTCCTCCTGGACGCGTCCCAAATAACCTCCTCCTCGCTCTGAGTGTCCTCGCGAGGCGGCGGAGCCTGCTCGCGATACTCCCTCCGCCGCTCGTACGCGACGTCCTCCTCGGGCTCGCTGGGCTCCTGAGAGGAGCCGAGCTGGGCGACGCGCGAGCCCACGCTGATCGTCCACGAGTCCATGTTGTCGTCCGCGGAAGGGTCTTTCAGCAAGGCTATCCTACCCTCCGCGGATGATCTCCTTCTAGGGGGGATCGAATCCCCCTCGTCCGGCAACGGATCCCGTTCCTGGCCCGTGAGCTTCTCCATGAATTGCTTCCGCCGTATCCTCAGCTCGTTCTCCCAATCCTCCTCGTCGCTTATCCTCGGCTCCGCGGACGACTGCCGTTTCTCGAATTGCCTCCGCAACGAGGCGTGCTCGTCTTCGCTCTCGGAGGAGTGCGTTCGCCTCGCGTCGGCCGATCTCAATAGCGGCGGTCTTGGTTGTCTCTGCGCGGGCTCGCGTTCCTCCGATCGACTCGGGAGCCGTTTCGAGTCCGCGCCTCTGGAGGAGGAACGTTCCCTGCCCACGAATTCCCAGGAACGATGGTCGTCCGGCTCCCTCGTCGCGGATCTACCTCCGGATTGCGACCTCCTGTGTCGTCTGCGATCGTCCTCCGTTTCTTCTTCCTCTTCCTCTTCTTTCCGTCTTTCTGCTGCCACTTCCGCCGATTCCCTCCTCCTTGGATACTCGTCCTCGTCCTCGCTGTCCCGCGTCGACGACCGTTTGACGTCGAGACTTCCGGAGAACGACCGTCCGCCACGTTTAACGCTCTCCTCCCACTCGCGCTGCGTCGTCCTCCTTAGATTCGACGCGGCGCCCTCCGATTCCTGGCTATCCCTTTGCCCGCTTCTGCTTCTGTATCGACGGTCCCTGTACTCGTCGTCGTCCGCGGACGATCTTTTGTTCAGATCCTCCGTTCTGTCCCAGGACGACAGAGTCCTCGTCTCGGCGAGCTCGTGGCCGATGAACGACTGCCTCCGCCCGTCTGATTTCTTCAGGATCGGCACGTGAACTTGCTCCTCGTCCTCCACTGTCTCGTGGCCAAACCGCGTACCACCGTCGACTATGTCTCGCTGCCAGTCCCATCCGGTCGAGGCTATCTCGTCCTCCTCGAAAACTTTCTTCTCCCGGACCTGCTCCGGCTGACTTGGCTTCTGCGATACGGCCAATGGCTGGCCCGAAGTCGATTCTTCTTTGCCGGTTACCTCCACGTTCAGAGCGTCCGTGCTCTCCATCAGCACGCTTTTGATCTCTTGCATCGGGAGGTCGAAGAACAACGTGAGAACGATCGACGCGGCCATGACCGCGGCCGCCTCGAAGGGATCGATCTGTGGACCGTTCAATTCGTGTTAATGCAAACGCGTACAAGCTGTGCGCACGGTGCGATACGTACGGCTCTGTGAATCTGGAATTCGCTCGAGTATCTGGCAGTTCCGGCGTTGTGGAAAAACACGGCGAACTGCGTCAAGTAGACCGCGTACGATATCCTGCTGAAGACCATTAGCCAATGGCTCGAGAGGAACCTGTTTATCATACCTGTAGAAACGAGACAATTCGAGAAATTTGTTGAGAACGCGTGTCACGCTGCGGGTAACGCGTTAAGTACAAGGGAAAGAGACCTCCGTGATTCGTGTAACACGCGAGTATGAACCAGCACAGAGCCAAAGCCCACAAGACCGGGCTAATCACAGCGTAATTGGTCGCCTCCTCAGCGTCGTACACGTAATCCCTCCTGGCCAGGTGCCACGGTGAAAATAACGACCAAGATCCCAAGGCCATCGCGATCAGCCATCCCAAAATCACAAACACCTGAAATCATCCCGCCACGATTACGGATTATCGTTTACACTCGTCGAGCTCCTTAATGACACGCAGCTTCGGCTGTTGTCGTGTCGAGGCTTTCACCAATAGCGACAGATGTTGGGGTAATTTTTAAACCACTGCACGAGTTCCCGTTCAGCAATGATTAGCGCCGCTATCGTCATTTTTATTTCATATCGGATTTGGGGTATCGAAAACCCGATCTTTGACTCTGCTGGCTGAAGGAAAAAAGGATCGAATACCTTGTGGATTCTAACGTCTCTCCCGGTGTAACGCAACAGCACGCCAAGCCCAACGCCCAATACATATGGCGTAGCTCTATGCAACGGTAATATGTAAATTAAATTGCCGGTTCTGTAAAGATGCTTCAGTCTGAAACAAATGAGATTGTGCTCCTGGGAGAAATTAAAAACGTCAACCACAAACTGTGTTCGATGTGTATACACGTCGATCAAAAACTTGATTTCGAACGGGTATAACTGTTAATTATTTTATCGTACAGAAATGTGATCCTTTCTCGTTTTGTTCTACATTTTTTTTTTTTAAATTTACGACAGTAGCATTTGCCCTGCTTTCGACGTGTATACTCGTCGTTGCTCGATTTGAATATACGCCCTATAAGAATCTTTAAAACTAAATTTCGCTTTAACCAGAGCCAAATTAGCCATACAGCAGAAGTAGCAAACGCTACGGGCTCTGCGTTGTAAAATTTCATACATCATCATACAAGCCCCGCGCTGGCTTAATCCGCCTCTGGCTTCGACCAGTTAATTGGTTAAAAGCGTTGAAAATTTGAGCAATGCAAACTCACGACATTCCATGAAAAATAACGACGGAAAGATAGTTGCTCATCGTTGCCACGTAACGAAGCGTCGCCGATAGTAGGAGGAAGAAAAAAATGGCGAGAATCCCGATAATTGGTCTGCATTCTAAGAAGAATACCAACATCGGAGCTAGTAACGACAGTTGCATGTCCAATGCCAACTGGTGGGTATGCGTCGCACACTATCGACAAAGACAGAATTTTTGTTCGAGATCGATTGTTACGAAATAATGTAACAGGAAAATAAGGAATAATTGTAGAATATAAAAATTGTTTTCCCGAAACATCTTCGCAAGTTGCATCAATTACCATCTCTTCGAAAGGAAAGAAATTCTGTATGTACAACAAATTCGTCCACGCGTTGCTCTTGCAAAGCTCTGCGTTCGGCGTCACGACGCTGTTCCATTGCGGTCCCGTTCCCATATGCTCCATTATGAATGCGTACCAAAACACCACCGCGAGTAACGCTGGGGTGAGCCTGAAAAAAGGTAAGAGAAAAGGTTTTCCGTTTTAACGGATGAATTCTTAAAGAATGAAATAAAAAACTTATGTCTACGCATTATTGGTAACAACTTGCCTGATGTATCTAGCGACGAAACGGCAGAACAATTCTTAAAGAATGAAACAGAAAACTTATGTCTACGCATTATTGGTAACAACTTGCCTGATGTATCTAGCGATGAAACGGCAGAACCAACGAATTTCACCTCGCACTATAAACTCGTGTGCCATGTTATAAGCAGTTAGAACACCGCTGATTAATAAAAACGTATCCGTGTAGACCATCGACGCCCTTAAAACGGAGCTGATCGGTATGTTCGCGACCTATTTTAACGACCAACCATTAAACACGTGCGCGATGCGAGAATGGGAATCGATGGAATTTACATTTCTCACTTTACCTCCGTGAACGCGATTCGATTTGAGAACGGTAGCCTAGCTATCATTGGGATTTGATGAGCAACGTAAAGAATGATCGTAACGATCGCTCTTATCCCGTGAATGCACGCGATATCGAAATCGCTCGTCTCCCTCCTCAACAAAGATCTGACGGTTCTCCGTAAAGAAAAGGACATGATTATTCTCTCGGAATAGTTTCCTGTAGGGAGAACGTGTACACGTGTAAGTAAGTTTAAACTGAACGTGTTAACTCGCGAGAAAGTACAGACTTCGTACCTTTCCTTTTCGTCGCCACCAAATAATCCCTCACGGTTGCCACAGCGACGAGGCACACGAATATCGCGTAAAAATACCTGCAAAATGTATCAGTTCGTAATTAACAGCTCTCCGCGAGGTCCGATCCGAAAGCTCGTTGATAATCGTCAGGATACGGATACGTACAAAACGCCGATCGTCTCTTTGGAATAGCTTCGCGATCTCTGTTGAACGTAGCACATGTCAGGATCGACGTCCACCATGAATTTGATTCCTGCGGTAGAATTATAATCCCTCAACGCGTACTCGAGCACGTTTCGCGCGTCTTCGGCGGTGCACGCCGCCGGAAGGCACAGCGCCCAGTTGACCGTCGTGAATTTCGGAATAAAATGACCAGGCTGAAAAAATGCGACGCATCGTTCGCGCGAGAACGCGTGAAAATTACACCTTTACTCGATCGAAAGCATAAGGTTCGTCGACTCACGTCGTGCATGGTCCCCCTTATGAAGCCGCGTGCCTGCATCATGTTAACCGGAAGCTTCATGTCCGCGCGAGACGGATACAAATCTATATTGGCCAAGCAATACTTGCCCTGCACCCTCACCGTTCTCTCGTTCAACTTCACGTGCGCCACTACGCCCAGACACTCGTCGAAGTCGCCGAACTGGTTCACGTTCCCCCGTAGCAGGCCCGATGGCACCTTTGCGCTCGCATCTAACACTGACACACCGATATTTTGCAAATTTCTGTCAAACGCGACGACTCTCGAAATGAAAATTCTCTTACTCTGCAAGGCCCACAGCTTGTAACCCCTTAGCTGGCGCAGAAAGATCCTCCCGTGCTGCTGACACTCGACGTTCTCAACGGCCGTGAAATTTGGCACGAAGGTTGGCACACGTAGTATCGCGTCGTTCAAGTCGGACAAAGTGAAAGGAGCCTCCACATGCGTTTTCGTTTTCACTTTCGACTCGCCCTCTACGAACAGCCACTCTTTTATCTCGCGGCGACCAACGCGTAGCGATACGTACGACGTACGGCAGTGGTGGATTCTACGTAATTTTAGTTTCAATTATGCTCCTTAAGCTCCGTCCTGAATCCAGCCCTGCGGTACTACCCACGTATCGATATTATACGGTACTCACTGTCCGATCGTTCGACTTCCTTGACTTTAACCGGCGCGGTCTTCTTCGCTGGCTGCTTCGCAGTTTCCCCCGGCTTTGGCGGTTCCTGTTTCACCGTCGTTTTCGCCTTTTCCTCCGGCTTCATCGCGGCTTTCGGTCTAGACGATTCGAATTCAGATTTCGTTATCTTGGCGGGTTCAACTTTCTTCGTGGCCTCGGCTGGCTTCGCTGCTCCCTCCGCTGACTTCTTCCCCTCCGGTTTCTTCTCTGCTTTAGCTACTTCCCTGGCTTTCGACACTTCCTTCGGTTCGACTATCGGTTTCTCGGTAACCGGCGCAGTTTCCGTCGATCTTGCTTTGTCTTTGTCCGCGTGTCTGATCTTCTCTAGCGCTCGCGGTGGCGGTGTAGGCGCTGCACCTTCGACTTCCTCGCTTTCGTCTTCGTCCTCGTCCTTGCCCGCTCTATCCTGTTTCCTGGATTTAATCACCTCTCTGAATCCCTTCTCGAAACTCGCTTTCCTCTTAAATTCCACTTTCTCGCTCTTCGTTTCATCTTCTCGCGTATCCCCGACAACTTTCCTAGCGACTCTAACTGTCTTCGCTGGTTCGCTCGCTTCATCCTCTCTCTCCTCTTCATCCTCCACTTCCGTCCCCTGGTCGTCGCTGTCCCCGTTGCCCTCGTCCTCCTCGTCGCTGACGATCTCCTCGACAGTGTCCTCTTCTTCGACCTCGACGATCACCTCGTCGTCGTCCTCGTCGTCGTCGTCCTCGTCGTCGACAGCCTCGACGCTTCTCGACGACCCGGAGGGGCCATCGTCGTCAGCGTCGATCCGATCGACGGGCCGTCCAGGTCTCACCTGTCTGACTCGCGACCCCTCCGTCCCCGCGTCGTGGCCGTCGACAGACGTCAGCTCGACAGGTGGTTTCCGCGCGGTGCTGGCAAGCCGCGGTGCCGTCGCGTCGCGCCACTTTCGGCTGGCCGTGCTCGTCGTCGTCGTCTTCTCCTGGCATCTGCCGAACATGGAGGTGCAAGAGGAGCCCCGGAGCGGCTGCTCCGCGGAGGTGGCGGCTGCCGTTTGCCCCGGATGATCCCGTACGCGGAAGGCATAGCAGCGGCCGCAGTAGTAGAGCAACACCACCAGAGCCAGCAAACCGACGCACTTGCCCAGAAGGGCGGCAGCCATGTCACCGCACCGTTCGCATGGGAGAACCGCGGACGTAGCACTGGTCCAGAGCTTCCTCGGTCGACTAGCGACGACGATCGACGGTCCGTCCGGTGTCCCGCTGGCTAGTCGGCCGCCACTATTAGCAGCAGCGCCCAACGCAGATCGCACCGGGAACAGATTCGAGCGATTTACGAACGATTTTCAACGATTTCTCCGCACGTCACACGTTTCGCCAGGTTATCGTCGACGGGAGCACACGCTTCGTTTGTCCCCTCTCTCTCCCTCTCTCACTCTCACTCTCTCACTCTCTCTCTCCCTCTATCTTTCTCTCTTTTTCTATCTATCCGTCTATATATCTATCCGTATCTATCTCTCTCTCCCTGTCTCTCTCTCTCTCTCTCTCTCTCTGTTCGCCTCTCCTCGCCACGAAGAACAGGTAACCCGGTGATCCTCGACGGACTATCGCGTCGTCCGCCTCTCTCCGACGACGCGGCAAACGTCCCGGGCCACAACGTCCGCCAGCGGCCGTGCCTTCGTGAAAATTAGAACGCATGGCATCGTCCCAACCAGCTAGAAGTTTTATTTAGCATCAACATTTCGGAGACTCCCGTGCCGCGCGCTGCGCGGAGCCGCGCGGTCCCTCCGCGTTCTCGCCAACCAAGTTGCGCAACCGCCTCTCCGGGAGGAACCAGTCGAACGGTTCGGGCATTCATTTTGGCATCTATCACGCTCCTGTGTCGAATCGCTTGGGAATTGTTGAAAAGACTCACTATAATTAGACCGTGTGGGCACCACTCGCGCGTATGGCTATCATAGGTGCAAAATGGCGTCGGTATCGACGTATACCAACGACTTTCTCTCCCTCTCCATCGACTCCATGTCGCGTTATAAAAGTTCATTTCAATATATTACCGGTATTGTAATCGGGATTTTGTAAAGACGCGAGGTGGAATCGGATTTGAAATCGAGTTCGAAGAAGGATGCGTCACTTCTGTCACTGTATGTATAATTGAGTTGGTTACTCCGTGCGATCAGCGAGCTGCGTCGCGGACAGCTCGAAAATAATGTTCGCCGCTCGTTTCGCTCGCCCACGACGCCCCGACGCCTCCGCCGCGAAGGTTGCGATTTCCCTCTTCGAGGCCCTGGCTTCGCAGCGCGTCGCTGCGCCGTCTGGTATGCAGCCTTTGGGAATCGTCCAGATGCTGGCCACGATGCGCGACCGCTCGATCGTTGCTCGATCGTCACGCTCGGTTTCTTTCCAATTTTGGTCTTATTTTCGGCCACGAAACGAGGGGTAGGATCGAGGAATTTTCAGTCGCGAAATCGTTCGCAAACGAGGAATTCCGGAAATCTATATATCGAGCATGATTCATCGAGGCGGCCCCCGACAATTTTTTCAACATTACAAATTGCTAAATCTGCACCCTTAATAACAGTTTGCGCCAAAAAAAAGGTCTGAATGAATCGAGCAGCTTGCGAGATCTAAAATTGAACGTCACTGTTTCGACAGTGCCTATTTCTTGAAATCCGGTACGTATCAGACGATTTACATTTATTATACAATGTCTTCGTAATAAGCTGACAATTCTCGCCAACTGTTGCGTATTATGTTACGTAAGTAACATATTCGAGATAATGCAATGCTTGATAAAATGTTTTCTCGAAATGATATTACAAGGTAAATAATTATAAACTGTGAAAATAACGAATTACAAAAAATGTTCGTAATCGTATCGAAAGAAGAGTGCATTTTAACGCTGCACTACAAAGTTATTTTATTCGTTTTCGTTCAACGTGATTCACTCTCATTTTTCTCAGCAACAGGTCGGTACTATCGAATTACATTTATCAGTGGTACGTTATTATGTATAAAAATATTTTGTCTTCAAGCCTTTTGGTGATCAAAATGCTGTGCATTTAAATTTAAACGCACAGCCACGAGACGGCGAATAGGTGAAACAAGTGAGAATAAAAATTTTGTTACCTACATATTGTAACGTCTCTGCCTCGAGAGGTCACTGCTTTCTAACGATGGAAAAGCGGTTTTCGTACAGCTATTTATTTAACTAAATTACAACTAACGATAATTACAATTGTTACAACGCCTATTGAATCTATTCTATCTATACTTTCTTATTCAGACTACTCTCAGACTCGCTCAGTCTCGATCGAATGAGATCTCTACCTGGACTGTGATCTGAACCTGCTCCCAATTATTTTACGTAATTATTAGCAATTTGATTATTTTTATATATATTTATTTGTTTTTAAATATCGTATAATTATTTAGGGCGTAACAATACGATGCGATAATAAAAATAAACATCCTACGTTGATCGTTTATCTTCTGTCGATAAATAGTCACTCTCAACGTTACCGACTGTACCACACGACTGTACCCTGACTCCACATTGCATCGATAACATTACGAGTGACGCTGTTATTCAGTCGTGTAGTCCCGTATTATTTTCTCCTCTAAATTTGAGTACTCTGCAAAAAAGTTGCGAACAATTATGTTCCACTTGAACGGGCAATTCATCTTCTAAGAGAATGGAAATAAACGAACGAATTAATTACGTAACTATCATTTGTAATTTCTAATAATGGGGTAGGAGAGAACAACGATGGCGCGGATACGTTAATAAGAATTCAAAATTATTATCGTAGTGTACATTTGATTATCATTAAAATGCCAAGCTTTACGCTAATTAAGCTTTTCACAAATGTTAATAACATGTAATTTACTTGCGAAACGTACAGACGTAAGTATTACCCAATATTACCTCGTACAATATCGGACTTATTAGCTTTACATTAAATAGAGATGTCAGATGAAATAGTAGTCGTAATTTCGGTCATGCAAGCCTGTAATTTTATAACCCTAAATAATAGGCAGTAAAAGGAACAAGTCGCAAACGAAAAGAACGGCACGTGTATCAACGTGTGGCAACGAGTTTTGATCTGTGTTGCTCGTATTTTTCTGGTAACCTAGTCTCCCCGCATATATCATAAAGAGATAGACGGTAGAGAAAGGCACGCGGGAAGAAGTCGAACCGGGCCCGCGTGCGCTACCACCATCTGTTTTCATCTAAAACCGTGGAGGGAAGGAGAGATCGAGCTGGCAGTAAAAGCGAGATCTGTTTTCATTTGCAGCGGATTGCTGACAGACACGCGTTCGAAGCGAAGCGTAAACTGTGTTATCTATGCATAGAACGTAGTAGTACTACATTCTGGAATTTCTTGCATGACTTCGAGCCGTGGAATTAAAGTGTCTCTTTTAAGATATCTACGTATCTCGACATTCCACGCCTCTTTACGGAGAGGGCGGCGTTATATATTATTCAAGTAAATTCTAACCACGCAAACATCTTTACGTGACATTCAAACGTATAATGTAAATAATTAATTTTGTTTTTTTTTCAGATAATAAAATATCGTGAAATATTTCATACAATCTTCGCACGTTAAGGATTACTTACAATTATTCGATATCGAATATCAATGAACATTAAAAACATCGGCGATACATCGACATTAACGTCAACTCGATACGGTGTCATTAACCTGTTGCATCGGTTGCGTACCTCTGCATTTTAAATTATTAATAATGGAATTCGTTACGTATGAACAATGACACGGCACAACGGATCCCGTGGTAATGGGAAGTGACACGATATCGATTGTATCATAGAAATGATCGTACATGTCCAGATTAATTATCTCGAGGGTGGAGAAGAAGAAAGAGAAATGGTAGCTATTGTAGATAAACGAGCGAGACTCGAGCGGAACACGACACGAGTTTGGGCACGAACTTGGCCCGAAGTAGGGACGCAAGGTCTCCTATAAATGCGTGCGTGCGTTCATGATTTCCAGTCGGTGGGAGGTCAGCCTTTCGGCGAGAACGATACGCGTTGTTTCTTTTCTTTCGTTCTCTTCTTTCGTTCTTTCCTCATTTTCCCATCTTCTTATTCTTTCTTCGAGAACTCGCGCAGTGTGCCCGTGCTTACTACATTAACCACTTCACCCAAATACTGCCTCGCATTTGCTCGTAAATCCTTGCCTATTGAGCATGTCACGTTAAGGTTATAATTATGTATTTTTGTGGAGGAACGCGTTGATTACGCATACAGGACGATATATTTTATAAAATGAAGAGACGCGCGGTGAAATTAATATCGAGTAATGATATATTATAAAAGTAAGTATACGTTCTTATATGTACATCGAGTGTTGTTTTGTGGAGGAGTTAATAAATTGCTACCATCGTTTTAGAAAAGGATCTTCTCTCGAGCGTCGCTAAAGAGAAATGTTTTAGGCGAAGTGTCGGAACGTTAAGTCCTCGCTCTATAGATTACAGAGTAGTAGAGAGTGCGTATTCAAATGGAAGAAACTTTCACGACGCTGCTTTAGAGAATATGTAATACATACTCCAGTAATAATCGAAAAGCAACGGCGTGTTGCTTTCGCTTCTAGTCGATAAACGCATAACGCGCTCATTATCTCAGTTACAGACGGTTCGAAGATATAAGCGAGGACGCTCGAAGAAGATACGTTGAAAATATAGAGGATAATAAAATTCCAGATTGGACGGCAAAGCTAATTGTTAATACTCGAATGAACGATGCTAAACTCAACGATTAACGCTTCGGTAGCATCCGAATGTTGCAACCGATGAGCCGATAATCACGTGCTCGTGCGAAACGTCAGAGCGAGCGCGCGTACACACAGACCAGAGTATAGAGTGCACGCGTGTATCGCTGACATTTTACCGATAGAAACAAGAGAGTGCAAACACTGGGCTCTAGTGAGTCAGTGGTTTACCGGCAAGTGCACTTCCACGTCTATAAACAGTCCCAAGGATTCGATCGGCTCATCGCGCGCTGCGTAATTCGAGCCGCCAGTTCGTCGATACGCCGATCCTTTGTTTCGCAATTAATGTTGACCTCGTGGCGATAATGTTGAACCGATATCCGGCGAACTCTAATGCCCCGTAACGGTGAGTCACGAATGCATTATGTATGCCGTATAACATGTAAAAAAGAGGCGTAATGGATATTGTTTGTATACAAAAGAAGATTAAATGAAGATAATGCATAATAATCAACGTATTACATTTCATGTTCGAACTAAGTAATGAAAGAATCGTATTGATGCATTAGGAAGAGAACAGGAAGTATTATGCTGCTGTATAATGAACACTTTGTACATGCAAGCTTATAAACTGAAGAACAACTAGGAGAATTCTCCGTCGATTACACGTAAAACCCAAAGAGTGAGATTTGAAGGAGAATATCGCATATATACGTACTAACTGAATGAAATTTTATTTGATTCAAAATGTGGAGCATATTGAAAGATTTCCTGGAACAGTTCCTCTTGCTGGGATTATTCCTGGGTGTCCTGTATTGCTTTCTCACCTCCACTTTCGATTTTTGGGAAAGGCGTGGCGTGTCCTTTCGAAAACCCACCGTGTTGTTCGGAAACTTCGCCCCCATGTTATTATTCCGGAAATCCCTACCAGAGGGGATACAGGAAATGTACGAGTGGTTCAAAGACGAGAGATATTTCGGGGCGTTTCGTGTTAGATCGCCTGTGCTGATTCTACGGGACCCGGAGCTCGTGAAGAACGTTTGCGTGAAAAATTTTGCCTGCTTCTTGAATCGTGGCATACCAGTGAATTCGCAGGTAAAAGGAAAACATCTGATTAGGTAAACGGATTTGGTTCAGGGAACAAAAAGGATTCGAAGCATGACAGACTTTAAACGCGAATACATCTTTTGCTCGAAGATCAAACTTTACTAGCCTGG
This sequence comes from Xylocopa violacea, assembly GCA_963969225.1. NCBI lineage: Eukaryota > Metazoa > Arthropoda > Insecta > Hymenoptera > Apidae > Xylocopa > Xylocopa violacea. The sequence continues at coordinate 30,685,640 of CAXAJV010000011.1, forward strand.
AACATTGCTGTAGATAGTATTTTTTAAAACCATACTATTCGTTTCACGCGATTTAAAACAACTCTCAAAAGGAATTCTAACTAAAAACCGAAATTTACCCCGGTGTTCCTTAAAAATTGTACAACTTAAAAAGTGTTCCGCGATGAGAAAAGTTTGGAAAGCACTGCCCTAGTTCGATTAGACTCGAATTGTATTCCAAACGAATGTTCATCATCCGAGCAATGTTGTACCACGCTACCGTGTTACGCTACCGTTAATAAATCTACATTAACGATATTTTCCCTTCACCTAGGACACGCTGTCCGCTCATCTCTTCAACCTAGAGGGAAAGAAATGGAAGAGCCTCAGATCGAAATTGACCCCGGTCTTCTCGTCCGGGAAATTGAAAAGAATGTTCTACCTGCTGGCCGAGTGTGGCGAGGAATTTCAAACGTTAATCGACACCTCGTCCGGAACCGATCGGCCATACGAGATCCGCGATCTGGCAACAAAATTTACGATAGACGTCATCGGTAGCTGTGCATTCGGCATTCAAATAAATGCGCTCACCGACGAGGAATCCGAGTTTCACAGGGCCGCCAAGAAGCTCTCGAAGCCTAGCTACAAGGCTACCCTCTGGAGGATGCTGAGAACGGCGGTGCCCAAGCTGTACAAACTTCTGGGCGTCCAGGTGATCGATCCGGAGGTGACTAAATTTTTCAAGGGCGTCGTATCGCAGATGATCAGGCAACGCGAGGAGCACGGCATTAAGCGTCACGATTTTATGGACCTGTTGATCGAGCTGAAGAACAAAGGCACCCTGGAGAATGAATCCGCGAACGGGCATGTTTGCCACGACGAGGACACGGAGGCAGCCGAGGAGATAGGTATGTTAATTCGCTAGGCATGAAAATGAGCGACAGTCATCGCTCGAGAAGAGGAAAAACGCAGGGACACTTGTTCAAACGTAAAAACGAGATAAACTATTATTGTACAGGCGTATCGCTGCCTTTATATCTTTATAGATTATTTTATGCCTATAAAGGTAGATCTGTAGATTACGGTGGACAGTTTTTCGAGAGAGCTCGTACAACGTCTACGATGAATCGTACATTTTTACAAGTGAACTTCGACGTTGTGAGAATGTTAATTAAAGATCTTTCGGACGAAGGTCGCATGAAACGGATAAGAAAGGATACGGTATTCTTTATTCAAGTGTTGGAATCTGGGTGAGAAAACGAGGACTGATATTAATAAATGGATAGTCGAACAATAACACTAGATAAAATTGATTGTTAGAGCGTGGGAGAATCAGTTCTCCACGCGTCAGTTTATTTAACCTCTCTATTGGTTCGTATTAATTCCGAGCAACTTAATTATATCAGTAAGGGAAGAACGTTATGTGTATAATTGATAAGTTTGCTCGATCAATATACGAGTAGTCAATTACACGCCATAGGCGGCTGTAATATTTAACCACTAACTACACCGTTCTGTAACAAATTACTTAGGATAAAATTGACAGTAAATACTTCATTCTTGCGATTGCTCCGAGATCCACGCTATGCCAATAAAATCGTGCATCGCGTTAACGAAGCATTCCCTCGCGCACAAATGGAGCTTCATTAAGGTGCAGTTAAAATTTCTCGTTTAACGTTGGCCATAACGTAATCTGCATACTGTTTGAGAAAAAAAAGAGACCAGTTCTGCGTTCGTATATCCACAGCATAAATTGAAAAGACGCAATTATCTCCAATCGAGTCCTTCATGATGTAATTATTTCTATTCGTATTCCAACATTGTTACCACTTTACCGCTTAATCGAGATTCGTACCGAGACTGTAAGCATTAGATAACGAGCGATTAAAAAATTTTTTTATCGAATAGCTTTATCACAAAAGGCACGATTTATTTATAGAATTGGACGAAAACAGTATCGCTGCCCAAGCATTCGTGTTTTTCACCGCTGGTTATGAAACATCGTCGAACACCATTGCGTTTTGCCTTCATGAGCTGGCATTGAATCCTGAAGTTCAGGAAAAAACGAGACGCGACATACAAGACGCCATCGACAGCAGAAATGGCAAATTGACTTATGACGCTGTGCAAGACATGAAGTATCTTGATATGGTCATATCAGGTAATAATCCATTCTTCTTTTAATCAATTTCGTAAGAAATTGTACACCTTGAAATGGACATGCAATATGAAATATTCTTATATGTAGACCGATTGCCACTGTAATTGCTATTCGCATATTTTAATTAAGCGCTCAAAATTAAATACTTGAGTATGTATATCGTGAATTTTTATAAGTAATTTTGCCTTTCTAACCTTCAGTTTACATTGTGTTATTGATTAGGTTGTTATCACGCCTGCAGCGAGATATAAATAAAGCCATGTTCCATTTAAAGAAACGAAGTTCACCTTGGGGATCTTTTTAATGCCTACACGATAAAAGTAATTGTTTTCGTAACACGCCGCTTACATTAAATCTTGAAAGATCTTTGCGTGTTCTCTTCGTATTTCCGTTGAGAAACTCTTTATTTTTATCAAATTACCCACGTAAATGAATACGTCGAAGGAATAAAAATGGAAAAATGACTATGAAAGATGAATTCCCTCGTGGAAATTATTTTTAGAAACGCTACGGAAGTACCCTCCAGCCTCGATGTTGTCCCGGAGATGCGAACATCAGTACCAAATACCGGGCAGTAAAGTCGAATTACCAGCTGGCATACGGGTCATCATACCAATTTATGGGCTTCACCATGACTCAGATTATTATCCCAACCCTGCAACATTTGATCCTGAACGATTTACGGAAGAGAACAAACGAACCAGACATCCGTACACCTATCTTCCGTTTGGCGAGGGGCCACGAAATTGCATAGGTATAAATCGCAAGTATAAATTTTTATAATTCTTACATGAAAGGTACGAGGAAAATGCGTAAACACTGCAAGATGTCTCCTGTAATCTCCGCGATTATAATTAAAAGAAGAAAAGGAAATATGTAATTTCTTGCCATTCGTAATTTGAAAAAATGAATTAGAGAAATGCTATGTCATGTATGAGATATTGTCCATGTATTCAAGGAAGTATTGTATCTATAAAAAAAAAGATGTAATCAGTTTGTTTTTGCAAATATTCGACTTTGTGTACTTTAACTTTTATTAGAAATGAATGAATCATGAATTGTTATTTGAGGAAGCTGATGAACGAGTTATAATATACCGATCGAATGACGTCATGGTAATATAACAGTTATATTAACAGCAGCCGTGTTTGTTTCAGGTATGCGATTCGCCTTGTTACAAATCAAAGTGGGGATAATTTCGTTCCTAAGAAAGCACCGAGTTGAAGTATGTGATAAAACAATTACACCGATTAAATTTAGTAGACGTAGTCTCGTAACCACCAGCGAAAAAGGATTCTGGCTTAGGATTGTAAAGTCCTCTTAATTTAACAAGATATAGAAAAAACAAATTTTTTACGTATAAATGCTAACAATGTTTGTTATGTACTTAAAATGTACTCGAACTAGCGATCGATATTACTATCTTTTCTCCGTTAAATTTCAAATACGGCCAGTACAATGTCAATATCGATTTTTTTTTTTACATCTTTTTCTATTTTTATACTTAATTCAACTGATTAAACGCGTCTCAAGTATTTATTCAAAATTATAAATGATATTTTTCACAACAAATACTCATACCGAATTTTGTAGTGTTTTTTATAAATAATAGAGTCAACTATTATGCATATACAACGCATTGAAAGTTACGATTCGCGTAAATCGAAAACTTTGTGTCATACATTATTAAAGCATTTGTACTTGTATAGTTAGTGCTATTGCACTCTACTCTATAAAAAAGTATTTTTATTCTTACGCAAAGAAACGTTTATATTTTTGTAGACATGTTGTGTGTACATTGCTTATTTACCACAAAGTGATATAAATAAAAAATCTGCTCCATTTGACTCTCTTAACTAATTTTAGGATCCACGGCGCAGGCAAGTCCGGTAGCTTAAACTGCCGGTTACCAATAGCCAAACCTATACTAAATCCAAGCTAGAAGCCCACAACTATCCCACATAGGACCTAGATCGATCCAGTCCAACCGTTGCGGAACTATAGGAGTTAATTCCCGTTCAGCCAAGATAGAAACCTAATACGCTAGTGAAATTAAACAAAAAACTTGTCGCTGAAACAGTGTAATTTCTCATATTTTTTTCTTTCATTGTCTATTCCGTTAAATTACAAATCATCTATCGAACTACCGTCAACAATAACACTGTACATTTAAAGATGAAACAATCGAAAAATCGAATGTATCACTTACCCTTTTGCAATGATTTTTCTTTTTTCTTGTTTTAGCTAACACCCTTGGACCGCAAAGCGCACAAGCGATTGATTGTTTAACGCATACATGTTTCATTTTCTACTCGGCCGAAAAGAATGAATATCCCATACCGTACTGTTTTGATTTGCACAAATTCAACGGTTGCACAGATGCTGAACTTTTTGTCATCAAATTTACTCACTGTCGCATGATTAATGTGACGCTCGCGCACATTAAATACACCTCCGCGTCTTCGAATCTATATAAGGGGAAGAAATATTAACACGTTCGACAGGAAGCCGATTTTTCATCCGTACTTTCCCTTCGGGCAACAAGGAACGGTTAACGAATTCTTAGAAAGACAAAGTATAAGCTGAAGATAACGCGATAATATTTTGTGTACTTTTAGTTAACGGAGAAGAGCCGGTCAAAGTATACAAAGTATAAACAGAAAATAATGAGATGGATAGGAGTAAGAAGATAAGCACCAACAAACGTTTATTGCCTGATACCGTATAACCAAAAAGTTCAATATTAAACCCTTGAGGATCATCAGGATGTTACGTTTAATGCGTTAAATGCACCTTTTCGCAACATGATCCGCTACAGACGATTACTTCGTCGTAAACAGTACGATCTGATGTAAACGTCAGCGAACCACAGCGAATAATTTAAATATTTCTATATTTATTTCTATTATCCCTTAATCATTTTCGCTTTTTTCCCCAAGTATGCAATTCTTTTCCACATCGCCACTGCTCCTTCCTCGTCACTTTTATAAACTTTCCATAAGCTGTAAAGGAAGTACATACAAGTGGGACGAAGGATATCCGTTCGGTACAAGTCCAAATGTTAAAATTATACATCGGGTCGTGCGGTATTTTGTATTCCTTCGAAACGGCTAATTGTCCGGCTAATTTATGTAAATTGAGAAACGGAACGAACGTCTTGTTAAGTTTTAAGCGACGCTGTACATTCAACTTTCGCTATCCGAAATCCAGCTGCGGATTAATCACCCAAACAGTTGATATACATACCGGAAAGAGTTAATGTAAACTAACTGTATACCGTCACTATGTACTTTCAATTACATCCGCACTGTAGTCAGCTTTTATTAAAACGTATCGTTGTATTGATTGTAAGACGTACCGTGTATGTAGTACGAATTGGATACGGTACAATACTTCGTTACGCACACACGTACCGATAGTTACATTTGTTGTGCCTTCTGCCCGTGCACTGTCTATTGGTGGCAGCAACTTCAAGTCAGTGCACTCCGTTCATAGAAGAATTTGTATAAGCACCGCCGTACGTATGTACAAGTACGTCGTGTGTACACGACGACCAATTATACGGTTGAAAATGTCATTTCCTTGATTAGGTGACAGTGCTTTCTTACGAACTGTATCGTTCTACTACTTGAAGGTTTTCTACGATATCTGACAGCAAAGCATATCGTTGAAAATAATGCTAGGGTGAGACAGAAATCTGTTTACGTAGACGCATATCACTTTTCTGTCATTTTTAATCTGATAATGCAATCCAGAAAACGATAAGGTCTATGTTTACAAGATATTTACTTCATTCATCCTGAAACAAGTGCGACGGTTACGGTCAATGGAAACAAAGCGTTTTATTGACACGCATTTTTTAACACAGTTGTAGATAATTTAATAAATAAACGTATACTGTCAGCAATATTATCAATTAGTATTTAATGGAAAGTAGTAAATTGGTAGTGTTCCTTTTTCAACTTTTTTGATAGTATAAGAAACATGTGTATCTCAAACATAGGTTAAGATGATTCCGTTGTTCACTTATTACATTCCTGTAGTACGAATATTACAAATATGTCTATCATTAGCAACTTACTCATGTAGCTTTACATCATATTTATATCTTAGATATGCACGTACATACATATCTATTTCAATGCCTTTCGAATGACACAATATGTTAATTAGTTTTTAATGAACCGTAGATGTCACACTACAACAGAAATACCGATGCCCAAAAATCTGAGGTGATTGATTATGAACGTCAATTCCAAGAGGATATGGAACGTGCTCAAGCATTAAGCTTGGAAACTCTTGCTCTAGAAAAATTTAAGTTACAAAAGCAACGTTCGGAAAGTAATAATATTCAACAACAATGTGTCCCGCAAAGTGACATAAGTAGAAGAAATAGCATTGTACATAGTGGTTCATCAGAAAGAGATAGCACACCACAAGCTGAAAAGTAAATGAAACTTTGATATTATTATTATTATTATTATTATTATTATTATTATTATTATTATTATTATTATTATTATTATTATTATTATTATTATTATTATTATTATTATTATTATTATTATTATTACTATTAATACTGTTGTTTTTATATATATAGTACTATTTAATGGGAAAAATGATTACTATAGATAAGTTACAGTAATGAAAGATTATAGGTTTCAGTGTAGAAGCAGACCAAGGCCTGGTTCCTTTAATACCAATCAATCTAACAATGCTGTGATATTAGCACCGCCACCAGTTCCATCTAGAAAAAATTCAACAACAGCTACAAGTCAAGAGCATACCGTTGATCTGATTAATTTTACAATTCCAGTGAAACAGGATAATTTGAGCAATTACTGTTCAGCTCCACCTCCACCTCCGTAAGGACAACATAGATAATTTTTGGCAAATGATTGAACTGTAACATATAAATATATTCACTTGATTGAAGTTTGTTTTTACATAACAGAAATACATCTGTAGAACCAAAATGGGAAACTCATTCATCGTTATTAAAAAAACAAGGAAGAATATCGCGCAGTAGTAGTTCTGCTGGTTACCATTCTCGAGACTTCCGATATCACTCACTTTCACCAGGCCCTAGATCTTCCACTGCGCCCTGCACACCAGGAACTCCAAAAATTAGTCCTATCATGTCAAGATCCAGTAGTATTAGCAGCAATGTACCTGATACAACACCGCAAGTAAGTAGCAACTCTTATAATATTTTCATAAATACATTTAACTTTGCTGAGAATGGGATGACTTTTTTTTTATTAATTTTTTTCTTAAAACAATAATTTTATTGTTGACAACTCTTATTTCAGCCTGCATGGAATCTTAATAATTTTAAAAATTACTTTTATACTCAGGTATACGCATGTACACACATATATATATATATATGCATGTCATATATAAATGTCTTTGTTTTGTTTATTACATGTAGTTCTTTTTTAATCGCTATGATATATTCGCATAATACATGTGAGATGTGTAAACCAAATTACTAGTTATTCTTTAAGAATCAATAAACTATTCTTTTTACAGATACCTCCATTACCTATGAATTACAGACCAAGTATTACTTCTTCTGTTTGTGGTGTTCAGAAACCTATATTCTCTACAGATGATGAGCAGCTAAACGTATTGAAGGTGATAGAAAAGAGGCCAAATAATAATCTTATAGATTTGAGTTCTTTCGATCAAGTAGAAGATAAAACAAATGTTCGAGTTAGTGTATTGGAAGCATTTGATCCGTTACTTGTTAAGACTGAAGATCAGAATGACAGTACACAATGGCATAAAGATGGTAATTTTATATTAAAATTAAAGATTAAAAATGAGATAAAATCATTTGTAACATCATTCTTATAATATGATACATTTAAGCAGAAATACAATCGCAAGTCAGTGGATCAGTGTACGATCCATTTGATCCATTCGACTATATGTATAGCACAAATGAAAGTGTTAGTTCGGATCCGGTATATGTTGCTGTGGAGAAATCAGCCAAGTCTCCAGCTGTGTCTCCAGCTGCACCGCCACCACTACCTCCTAGAAACTCATCAGCTTGGAATACTATCGAAAGAAGAAGAACTTCTTTAGATAGAAGAGTAAATATTGTCGTTTTAATTTTCTATCTAAAAGATAAATAATTGGAATTTTAAAATCTCAAATTTTTTGACAGAAACGACAAACACGCTTGTATGATAACGTAACAATGAGGAAAACCAGGCCATCACTGAATGACTGCGACCTTACAGCTTTTCATGAAATGATGAAATCTATACGAAGTTAGTAAATTATACGTGTTTAATATCCTGTTCCATAAGTAAAAATTTTATACTATTATGCAAAATATGTTTAGGTGAATTTCCATTTAATGATCCCAGCACAAACATTGGATATGTGATCAGTCCAATAATAGAAAGTTTATATCCTGAAGGCACAAGTATAAAGTTAGTTGTACACCCACAATTGATAGATTCTGATGAAAATACTCCGCCCATTTCGTTTACATGCGATGGTAAGCCAATACAAATTTATAATATAACAGTTTGTAGAATATTATACTTCACAATATTTACAACATAAATTTCAACAGTTAAATATATGACATATATTTTCTTTCAGTCAATTGTAGCGTTGAACATGTTATTCTTAATGTCGCTTGTTCCTTAGAAGACGAGGATACGGTAAATATAGAAAAATATTGTTTGAGAGTATGGGGATTAGCAGAATATTTTGCGTCTAATACAACTTTAGCTCAATATGAGTATATACACCAATGTATCAAACTAGAAAAAGATATCGAGTTAGCCATTCTAACTAAAACACAAATAAAACAGTCCATAGCACGAACAGTAAGTGTGTGCATCTTTTTAAATAAGAATATACATAAGTAGTACGTGTGTAACTCTTTTTTAACAGCTACAAGATGATAATCGCGATCAATGTCTCAAATTAGAAGACATTCTTCCGAACGAACCAGTGCAACCTATTTCGTATGATACGCTTCTTATTTTATTAGGTATGAAAATAATTTGTATAAATTATTCTCGTTACAAAGCACTATGTAAAATATTAATGTAGTAATTATAAATTTGTTAATTTATTTTAAAAATACAGAAACTGTGGAAAAAGAAATGGAACGCGTGGAAACTGCTGCGATACAATTGGCAACCACTAATCATGGTTCGAGTCTTTTACCACAATTGCAACCTCGCGGCGTTGTTCAAGCGGTGAAGGCGGTGTGCGCGTTAATGGGGAATATCGAAACATTCGAAATCACAGAAGCTGTTGACAATTTCGTAAATGAATGTTGTAAATTTTTACCTCAAGTTCATACAACTAATATAGAGTGTAAGAAACCAGAAATTTTACACGAAGACGGTGACTACTCTATTGTGACTTTAAGATCAAAATTTCCGGATGTCATTGCATCCCATTGTCGAAAAATTCGTGATGCAATACAAGAACTCGTAGAAACTTATTGCCACGCCTTCAGGGTAGACTTTGAAGTAAATAGCAGAGGAGAATTTACAATGAGTGAGAAATACATAGATTTGTAAAATATATTACAAATTTTAGAGGTAACGTATTTAATTCATACTGTTTCTTATATTATAGATACGCTGATGTCGTCTGAAGTAATAGATACAATTCTGGTTCGCGTTGGTGCATTACACAGACTACCAGGGTCATGGAAGCATGACGATTACATTGTAGCAGCTCAAATATTTCACGGGACTAGACCTGTTGGAAATCCAGTCTTATCTGAACCTATGACAGTCAGTTCTAATTTTCATCCAAGAATCTCATTTAATTCATGGTACTGTTTTTAAAAGCTGTTTATCATCTTTTTTCATTTCTATGTTTATAAATTATTTTCTGCTTTATACGAAAGGTTGGAATTTCGCGGAATAAGTGTATGTCAAGTACCAAGAGAAGCTAGATTAGTTTTAGTTTTGTATGGTCGCACATTGCAACCTACAGAACACGAGTCTAATTCATCGGCAGAAAATACTATGCAAAAAGAGGAGTTAGGTTGGGGCGCTATACAATTCTTTGATTACGATGGGTAATTAATTAATATTTACTAAAATAAAAAGGTATTCAATTTTCCTTTTTCTTTATATGTTTTCTTTTATCTGCAGAGTTATGAGTCAGGGAAGTTTTTTCCTACCACTTTGGCCAGCAATTGCCGATAAAAGATTAGGTCCTGCTCCAGCGGCCGGAATTCACCCTCATGGAGATACACATGCCATTATTGGTATAGAATTGCCAGATTATGGAGGAAGAGTATTGTTTCCAACGGAACTGCGTGACTACGATGTAAAATCTCTTGATTTTAACTCATTGGATCAGAATACGCAAGAATTGTTAATCGATATCACACAACAACACACATTTTCAAGGTAGACGGTTAATTTCAAAACTTTTTAATTGCAATTGCACATCATTAATATTTACTTTTCTCTTGGACAGACCTCTTATCGAAGAAAGAGAAATTCTATGGGAAAAACGACATTATTTACACCATAGGCCTGAAGCACTACCTAAAGTACTTTTAGCTGCTCACAGCTGGGACTGGGCCTGTTTACCCGATCTTCACGCGTCTCTTAGAGTTTGGAGTCCCTTGGCACCTGTTCAGGCTTTACAATTATTATTACCTTGGTAATCCTTTCATTCTAAATGTACAGATAAGAAAATAATAATCTCAATTAAACATAGATATGTCATAGTTTTCCAGATATGAAAGTTAGAGAAATGGCAGTGGAGTGGATCCGACAACTGAGTAACGATGAACTCGTTGATTATTTGCCACAGCTATTACAAGCATTAAAGCATGAAACATATGAAACGTCGTCTCTTGCAAGATTTTTATTGGAACGAGCTTTACTTTCACCACGAGTAGCTCATCATATTTATTGGTTATTAACACAAGCATTACCAGGGCAAAGTCCTCAGGTATTTCAGATTTTAATGATCGTCTGTAAGTAAAGTGAAGGGGAAAATATATAGTGCATATAACTTTTAGAATTCTGCTGAAATTGCGCCAGAAGACGATAAAAATATTAGCACCTCACGTTACCACAGAAGATTACAATTGATGTTACGAGCATTGCTAGCAGTCATTGGAGATGCTTTAAGAAACAGTTTTCTTACTCAACAATTGCTTGTTAAAGTAATCATTGTTCTTTTACGTGCAACACTTTTTCTTATAAATCAGCGAATGATAATGATAATAATTTGTTATGTTACAGAATCTGTACGAAGTGGCAGAAAATATCAAGCAAACAAAGGATTCATTACGCATGGATACGCTGAAAATTGGTTTACAGAATATACATTGCCAGTTAATGGAGGATGATGGTACATGTTTGCCATTATCCCCTAGTAAACAAGTATTTGGTATAAATATACAAAGTTGCTCGTACTTTCCATCGTTTACCCTCCCATTAAAGATCAACTTCATTAGTTGCGACGATGTAATTTGTCCGGCAATATTTAAGGTAAATTTAGTAAACAAAAATATAAGAGAATACAATATATGCGTTATATGTCTAATACGTTAATATATATATTGTAATTTAACATAATGTGAATATAACGTTGAAGGTTGGGGATGACTTACAGCAAGATATGTTAACTCTTCAAATGGTGCGTATTATGGATAAGCTTTGGTTGAAGGAAGGTCTCGATCTAAAAATGGTTACGTTTGCCTGTGTGCCTACTGGTCACAAACGTGGGATGATAGAAATGGTTACAAACGCGGAAACGCTAAGGAAAATACAAGTTGAATTTGGCCTAACTGGTTCGTTTAAAGACCGACCGATCGCCGAATGGTTGGCAAAGCATAATCCTTCTGAATTAGAATATGAACGAGCAGTGGAGAACTTTACCGCATCCTGTGCGGGCTACAGTGTGGCTACTTATATCTTAGGAATTTGCGATAGACATAATGACAACATTATGTTGAAAACATCCGGTCATTTGTTTCATATTGATTTTGGAAAATTCTTAGGTGATGCACAAATGTTCGGAAATTTTAAGAGGTAAATATACTTGCGTATATTTATGCACTTCTCTCGAATTTTATTATCATTAAAGCATCGAAACTCAAGCTGAACGCTTTATGAAGAATCGTTTCAGCTGTCAATTAAAAAGTTTGATAAAATGATAATGTCTTGCTTCTCAAATTAGGGATAGAACACCGTTCGTATTAACATCTGATATGGCTTATGTTATAAATGGCGGGGATAAGCCGTCAGCAAAATTTCATCACTTTGTTGATTTATGCTGTCAAGCATTCAACGTGGTACGGAAACATGGAAATCTAATTCTTCATCTCTTTGGATTGGTATGTTGAACATTCATATTACAATTTTATATTGAAATACTATTAATTACTTATAAAAAGTCGGCTTATTGGATTTTTCACTTTCTACAATTATTAATTAATTAAAAACAAAGGAATCTATTTTTAAAATACTCTGTTTTGAGAATAATACCACAGCGGAAGGACTTATCCTCGCGTTTTATCTAAAAGCGGTCTGCCTATCACGCCGCTCTATATGCAGTGCGTAGTTAATTAGTGTTTATCGTTCGAGGTCTTATAGTATCAAACAGTGCGGCAGTTTGAGAGAATTTGTACGGAAAAGAAGTGAAGAGTAACAATACGCACGGTATCGTAATAACGAACAGTTATTAACAAGGAAGAAAAAGAGTAAACTTGAAAAATGGATGGCTTGTTATCACAAAAATATAGTACAACTGATTTATATAAACTACGTATTATACAACAAAAGCTTAGTGATATTGAGATCAAAGAGTTAGTGAACAACTCTAAAATGAATAACTACACGAATTCACAGATGACATCATCCGGGATCCCTGGGGTGACAGTGGACGCAGTTAGTTACGTGCAAAAAGCTCTTCTGCCCGAGCAGACAAATCCTGAGGCAGCTGCAACGTTTGCCCGGATGATAGAAAGTTCGCTTAAAAATTGGTTCACACAGTTCAACTTTTTCTTACATAATTTAGCACAACTTCGATTTTCGGGCGATCATAACGATGGGACATTATTGTCTTTCATACCGCGTACATACACGTAAGTCTGTCAATATATTTCTTAACATTTTGTACAAATTTCGAACCGAGAACATATTTACCTCATCATTGCAGAATGCAACAAGAAGGTCAATTAACGAGCGTTCAAGTCCACGGGTATCAGAAACGATACGATCCTGAAAAATACTATATGTATATTTTACGCATACAGCGAAAAGGTCATGCGGATCCCACTTACTTATTCCGATCGTATAAGGAATTTTGTGAGTTCTATCAAAAGTTGTGCATTCATTTTCCTCTCGCAAAACTTGCTAGGTAAGTAAAAGTTACACTGTATTGTCATTTTTTTTACGTGATGGTATAATTTTTGCGACAATCTCGAGTTATTAAGAAATACTGCAATTATATTTGACCTAGATTAATTGTAGACATTTTATATGCATTACTATGTTGTATGTAATTTGTATCCATAGAGATCATACAATAGTAGAGAGAATACAATAGCTTGTTCGTGTTTACAAAAGTATTCATTTTTAATAAGCCTATTTATTTGAAGCAGACTTAACTCAGGCAAGTCTATTCCTGATTTCATTGAGATGAAGAACTTATTGTTTAACGCTATCATTGACCGATTTAAACGAAATTATATTTTTATTTAATTTATTTACTGTAGAATCAGTCTGTGATATTTTACGATAAAATTCAGGTGCAGTCGATCTCTTAGATGAATTCCGTTGTATCGGAATTTGAGCACGGAAGCGTCCTAGCACCATTTTTAATTTCTGGACGTTTCGTTCTAAAACAATGCATATATTTAATGGAACCTTACGTATTTGTTACAAATTCAACAGTAATACGCACCCGCTAAAATTGGTATTATTTAGTCGTTTAAGTACTCCAAGGCACACCCACCAATTGTTTAGACGCGCACAATGAACACTATAAATAATTGCAATATTTATAAATATAAAACGAAATGCGTTTTATTGCTACCTCCGTTTATTACTTCGTATTGTGATATCAGAATTCAGTTATCTTTTATTGGACTATCTAATCGGACCGAAATCATTGATATGTAAAAAAATATCTTTCTTACGATATACAAATCTACAATCATACAAGTTTTCCTCTTATTTTAAATATTTTCCATACAATTGCAAGATTGCGTATCAACTTATATATCGAGGAACGATATATAATGTGGGTTACATTCATATAAATTAATAATTTATTTTATGTAGTTTGCCAAGCGGTATAAGCGTTGGGAGATCTAATATAAAACAAGTTGCGGATAAACGACGGGCGGATATTGAGAAATTCCTCGTGAGTTTATTCAAAATGGCACCAGAAATCTCTCAGAGCGATTTGGTATATACATTCTTCCATCCGTTACTAAGAGATCAACAAAACGCTGATATTCATTTACGTAAAGTGAAAGGTATAACAAATTTTCACAAGTACGATAATGTAACATTTTTAGAAAATATAGTCGATCCGTCATTATTATAAATTTCATATATATAGACGATTATTGACCAAAACATTGCTATGCAACGCACGACTATATAGTAAATTATATTTTTTTTTCAATCAGTTGGCAACTGGTGGGCCGAAAAACGAGTAAGAGACAACGTACAAAGCGGACAAATCAGAATGTCTCTTCATTATACACGTGGAGCGTTTTATGTAATGATCCATCATGCTAGAGGTTTACCTAAAGTAGCCAATGGTCAAGAACCAAATACGTACGTTAAAGTTTATCTTAAACCTGATCCTACGAAAAAGACGAAACGGAAAACAAAGGTTGTAAAGAAAAATTGTCATCCTTCTTTCATGGAAATGGTAATATAGAGCGAAACAATATTTATCCTTTTTTTTCTATTTAAATGATTCTTCTTGTATCTATAATGCACATTTATTCGTTGCAGCTCGAATATAGAATGGCTTTGGATGTTATTAAGGAGAGAACTTTAGAGGCTACAATATGGAATCATGATACTCTTCAAGAAAACGAATTTCTTGGTGGTATTCGTTTGCCATTAGGACGTTTTGATCTGACAACCGAAACAATTGAGTGGTTTCCACTTGGGAGTATTCGATGAAGGAAGCACAGCTACGAATCTGTTAAAAGCAAAAGGAATTAATTAATGCTCACGAATACTTATTCTATAGGGAAATAAGAAAACCTAATTTTATCGCACAATACTAATTATAGAATTTCTACAGTATGCACATGATTGTGCAATAAGAAAAGAGAGTGCTTATGTGTCACTATGAATGCTTTTGCGTTTAATGAAAATGCTTCTAACAATAAATTAACTAACGTATAATAATGCATAACGAGAAGAGGCATATTTCATAAAATTATTCTGTCTTTGCAAGAATTGCCAAAATATGAAGGATGAAATTTTCATTTTGTCATATATTTAGTCATGAAAATTAATTAAATTGTATTTCACGAATATCTGGCAATAATTGCCAAAAAATATATATATATACAAGTATATATATATTTCAAGTGTGCTAAATCTGTTTGTAGAATCTTATGAAAAATGTTTATACTATTTTTATTGAAAAATAATCTCTATTAAATCATAATATTATTAGATGTAAATTAAAGATTTGCTATGTTACTCTTTTATAGCAGATCGAATACAACGTTTCCTAAATAGTTATGAATAACATTATAGATTTTTATAAGTATATGATATAAATTTTATTTGGATGTAAGTTATTTGCCTACAGTAATAAGTATATAAAACGAAGGGAGGACTTTTTTACTTTCATATGAAATTTAAAAATTATACATATAACAACACAATCAAAGTATACCTACCTATTTATATTAAAAAGCGAGATCGATATATATAGGCGTGCATTAGAAATTTTTTTTGTTATACGATAAAGCAGAATGAGATTATGTAAATATGCTTTATTGTCGTATTTATGTATATAAATATGAATAATCATATTTATGTATATAGATATTTATAAATACAATATGCATAATCATTTTGCATATTGTTAACACTTTAATTTAATTTTTTTTTTTTTTTTAAGTAAACTATGTGCATTAAGAATGTAGCTCTAAAAAATAATAAGAGTATCTTAACAAAAATGAAGGTTCGCGTCAATGCATTATCAACGGGTGATTATTAAGTACTAACTTGACTATTTAATTATATTATCAATATTTTTTTGTCACTTTTATTGTCTGTAAGTTGTAATTTTCTAAAATATCTTTATTGCGAGACAAATAATTTTAATGCAAATCTAATGACATATAAAATATGGACTAATATAAATAACCTAGTCTCCTGTTGTTAATATAATTAATTTTAACCTTAATTTTTGTTATAAATACTTTTAAAATGCAGTGGAATATATCAATAGGAAATATCGCACATCATTGTAATCATGACAATTGAATTGTGTTAATAAATGCACAAAGCCCTTCGCTTTTGCATTAATTTTATAAGTCAGTGGTTTTAATTATAAATGTTTTTGCATATGCTTTCTATAGTTTTAATGTCATGGCATAAAAACTCACATGTGTAAATTATAATAATTTATTGATATTTTGGAACTTTGTGACTCTACAATTGTGTCATAAATACGAATACCAAACGATACAACTTGTCATTATAATTTTGTCACATTTTAATCATCTTTTTTCTACTGTCGGTATTCTTGCTGAATGTTTTTAATTTGATATTTTTAGATTAGAAAGAATTTTTTCAAATTAAAAAATTCATAATTCTAGAAGTGCAATATTGAGTTTTTAGTATGGGTTGACACAAAACTGTAATAAATATGCTTGCATAATAATGTTGACTGCATATTTTTCTAATGCGTTTGGTGTTAGCATTTTTTCTAGTGTTAATTGAGTATATTATTTTGTCTGTTGTTGAGCTAAGAATTATATCAATTATGATAAAATTCTAAACGTATTTTAATTCTTCTACTATTTTGAATATTACCGATTCTGCAGAGAATAAGAATGTAACACTAACAGTGAATGGACAATTGGAATGCGTGAAAATTTATTAAGGTATTTCAAGCAAACAGCTGATCCGTAGATTGAAATTCATAAACAGCGTTACAGTCATGTAGGTATAGTGCTTTTAATGCTTTTGTTCCTTACTTTTCCTTTTTTTTATTATTTTTTTATTTTTTTAGGGATAAAATGTTTGTTAGGGATGTAAAGTCTTGAATTTGCATTGTAACATAGTATTTCCTCTTCTTCATCGTTCTGAGAAATATGTTCAGGCTTTATAAACCAATGAACAATGACGTGATTGGGTTGATCTTGTATACTTTACAAAAAAATTAATAAAATCGTAGGGTCAGATTTAGAAAAATTCGCTTCTCGCTGTCGCAGTTACTAGGTATAATGTTTATCGCAAACTGCTTGTTTTTATTTATCCGCTGCATTGCGTTTCACAAACTATTAATACATTTTACGCATACTTTTCTGTTATCTCTGCAAAATTGTGACATAAAATTTAGATTTCCGATAGACACGTCGAAGGATTCATTGTTCATTTTATTCGTCTCGGGCTCTAGGGAAGCGTTGGTAACGTTTATACGACGCAGTTGTAATATTTTCGAGACATTCTCGCGAATGTTACAACGCGCGATGGTGGGAAAACGACGCTTTCGTTGCGATTTGTAAATAGAATAAAGTTTATCACACTGAGACCTCTTGGTGGTACGTAATTACGATCGCGTTTTGTGCGTAAAACAGCCACGAAATATGGCGTTCATACTTTATTCGCACGTTTGTTCTCTTTACATCGGTTTAAATGATAACGCAACGATTCGACATGATTTTAATGCCATCGAGGAAACGACTACATTTCACAAACTTCGCCAGGTCGTTTCCTCGGAACATAAACTCCGCTATCAATTTCTCTTTTAGTCTCGTATCTACGATTTACGATGTTGAATCCTCGAAATCGTCCATTTTGAATGGTGTAAACTAAAATTTCGGCGGATCCACGGTTTTGTGAAGTTCGCTACAAAAGAATCGATGGAACCAAAAAGTACTCCTCCGTTTCCCGTGTCCCACACGTATAAAACGAACTAACCGATGAGACGGCTGGTGTTGTCGATGTGTAAGTACAGTGTGCACAGTCCACGGTGCATCGCGTCGTGAACGGTGGAAATCAGGATCGGGAGAGAAGATAAAGACGAAGCGAAAGGGATGCGTAGCCTCTTTGGAATTGTGTGGAGGGTACACATTGTCTGGTCGGCAACCCGTACGTAATTGGACCCTGAAACGCAACAACGTTTCACGTATACCAAGAAATTCCGGGGTCTGCTTGCGGGGGGATAGGTTTTTGTTCGAGTTGCTCCGTCCAGTCGGTCCAGTCGAAAACACCAAATAGATACTTTTATGGGGGGCTATAAAAGGCTCCGGAATCGAGTATCGATGGTTCCAAAGGGGCTAATCTGCGGATGAAAACTGTAATAAAACGTCCTCCCTGCGTATGCATCTAAAATCCTTTTGCAGTACGCGCGCCCCCTTACCTTACGCGGTGAGCCCAGGTAGCAGTTCTCTGATTCTTGCCGGGTGAAAACAGAAAACTACCGTTTCGGTGCTCCCACTTCGTACGATGCCCCGAAGTGAAACTCGGACGTGATATTACGCACCTTGTGTACAGCCATTATCATGTGTGAACGACGTGGTATTCACAGGTGGCCAGGTAGAAAGGTACTTAAGGTACGGTTGATTTGTGAAATACAGTTTGGTAAAATTGTTCGCGATATTCGATATCAAACATTCGAATATTACATGCATTATCGTATACGATAAATTCGTGGTAGTAAGAATGTTATAGAATTTTGTTTGCCAAAGTTACAGTCACCAGGACATTTTCAAAGATTATTATAATATTTAACTAAAGTTAAGCGTTGTCCATCGAAGGATGTAATAGATAATTAAATTTACGAACATTATTCAGTTATATTTGTTGTTCAAAACAATAACTGATAATCTTTTACTTGTGAGGCATAATTTCTGCGGATATTCTATTAACTTTGTTTAATAAAATAAGTTTTTATTAGCAAGCCATCTCGTATGAACTAACAAAAAATTTATTTATGCGAATCGCTGAATTTATCGACCACGATAATGTGGGTAAACACAATTCCTGCATGTGGTGCTTAATATCATAGAGGGCAGAAGAAGACCGTTCGCTTCTCACCAGATCGATATTTCAGTACGTGTAATACAAAATTCTGTGTAATTTTCGACTAGCGTTATTATGTCTCGACTGTTATAGTACGTGAAAACGTATCAACCCTTTGCCCTGTAACCACGTGCGAGACTCGCGGTTAATTAATCGGGCCAAAAATGAGCATCGCGATGTAAATAACACGAACAACGTTCGTGTTTCGTCGATGCGCCCCGCCATAAACAGCACGGGCCAGTCTTGTGGTAAATTTTTATTGTTATCATCTTGTCTCGACTACGTGTTATTCTTGGCCACGTTCGCACATTGAAATATATTTTCTTAGAAAGTACTCCCACGAAATGTTTTCGAAAAGACATGACCGTACAAGCCACGAATTAATTCAATCGTACTTCGAAACCGAAATGTGTCATTGAGTACAACGAAGGAATGATTTGAATCGAATGACAAGGTTAAATGCTAGCGTGTTTCCCGATCATGAGAAAATAAATGGAGAAAGGATATCAAAAAGTTTTCATTTATGTGTTCGATATTGCACCTTTTAACTCGTACATTTTGTTCAACAAAATAAATAATGGAGAAAAACATAGCTACGTTGAAAAATCTACCATTACCGGACTGTAAAGGACGAGGACGATCGTCGCACGGAGATTTACCACAGAGACTGCACGCGAAACCCTGTAAAGTTTGTACGAGACATAAAGAACGCAACGAAACAACGTGGGAGCGCAAAAACTGTAAATACGACTGAAGATCGTTAATTTTTTGATAAACTCGACTTTCTCGAGATGTTTCTCCGATCGCTGATTCTGCGACAGCTTAGCGAGAAATAAAGCTTTACTTCGAGAACAACGATAGGAATATGGCGACGCTGATTACGCGCGACGGTAAAATTAACACCTTCGTGAAATACGCGGATCGAGATGTTGAAGAAGAATGACGAGAGAAAGAAAAGAGAAAAGAGGGAAATAAAGAAATACGAGCGCACCGTTGCGACGCAAGATTTTCGCTCGTACCAATTTTAATCCCCGACTCTCTCTCTTTTATTCTCGTCTTCGACTTGTTTTACTCCAATCTCCGTTCTTGACGCGCTGACGTGTTTCATGCGACTTTACTGTTGCATACGTACTGGTTTGTTCGACCTTGGGCGCTTTTCGAATTTTAACGACAATAAAGAAAATGTTACGCGACGATGTGTTCCGAACAGGGCGAAAATAATAAAATGCCAGTCGTTTTACGTCCCTCGAGCGTTGCCAACCAGTAATAAACGATCACGATGTCCCGTAAACGCGTGCACGGATGCGAACGAAGATCTGCGATCACGTTTACGCAAATTGTAGAAAAAGTCTCGTGTGAGATTATATGTACATATCGTCGGCTTACTGCCAAAAGGAGATAAGTATATTTCCGCCATTTTTGCATTAAGCGCATTTCCGTTACCAATAGCGGTCTACAAATGTACTGCATAAACCCGATAAATGTTGGACAATTGTAAACTAGCGAATGACGAAGGCGTGTTTTAGCAACAATTCAATTAGCTTCGATCTGTACTACTAAAACAAGTTAAGCGCACATTTAACCAAAAGCGAGAATTCTATTTTTTTTAATCATTTTCTGATTTTTGGTAATAATTACGTTAACAATAGCATAGTTTATGTTTTTTTACCACTTATTAAATGTTGCTTCTCTTTAAATTTTAAACCTCATTAACGCAAAAGTAACAAAATATTACTTATCTGGTTTTGGCAGTAAGCCGACGATATACATAAGCATCGCAATTTATAAGTTATTGTACCGGCGGCGGTTAATATACTTATGCGATCGTTAAGCCTAGTAGTATCACCCCGATATTGTGATCGCATTGCAAATTTCAAAGTACACGGGTCTCATGTTGAATAAGGATATCGTTTATTTCATTTCGATTCTGAAAAAATCATTTAGCAAGAGCGTTTTAATAGACTTCCATCGATAAAATGAAACTGCTCTGCTCGGAAGAATAAAACGAGTCTAGTTAAGCGAGTCGCAAATGTTGAAACGTAGAAACATCCGTTCTTTCATAAAATAATATAAAATAATATTAACACCCACTCATCGGCGTTCCTAATATTTAAATAGCTAACTCAATTACGCTCTGTTATTTGTTCAGAAGTTTCGTTGGTAACGAGAAAAATGAAGCATCAATGTACAGATTGCGACTATATACAGATTAGGGTTCGCTTCTTTTTAAATCACTGTTATGTAGGATTCCTCGTGTCGTTGAAGATCTAACGGAGCAAGGACGGCAATAACGATTGCGATTCTGCGCAACGGTAACGCACCGTTTACGATCCGGCGACTTGTTTGCGCCACCTTCGAAAGAAAAGTTCGAGCCTGCGTCTCCAGGTTCGAATGGCTCTCGTTAGATCGTATATAAATACGAGCATAAAAACGTGTAACGCGGTTTATGCGAGCGGGCAAAGCAGCGGTAACCAATGCCAGCTACGTATCCACGGGACACGCGGAGAGAACGGCGCAAATAAAGCAAGATGAGAGGAAGCTGCGAAGGTGGCAACGAGTCCCGTGGGAGCCCTGAACTTAACTACCAGATCGATGTCCGACCCCAACCCCTCTTCATCCCCCGAAAGCAACCCCTGATCCTTTCTGGCTTCCTCGCCTCTGCCCTCGATCTTCCGCCACCGCTTCCATCTTGCTTTTTCGTCGTTTTTCCTTTTCTTTTTTTCAAATATACAAGGTCGTCCGATCCCAAACACACGTCACTGTCCGTTGGTTTAAAAAGCTTGAACGTATATTCCTCAGAACGATAAAGAGGTAACGCTACGTAACGAAGCAAACTCAGAACTTTGTTCCAGTGAAATAGAATAAAAGTAATACTGTGTCCGCATAGAGGAAAGAAGGGAACGTACCGTGGATAACGAGCGCGCCATCGTGAATTCCTCCCGTGCCGAGGATAACGAAAAATGCTAACAAACGGTTATACAATAAAAAAAAAAAAAACTCTCCGTCTCTCCACGCGCAGTCACCGTTGGACGGACAAATACAGATTCCAGTCTTGACAATCTGCAGGACGAGGACCATCCTTCCTTACCAGTGTCAGTCGTCATCCGTAAAATGAAACCGTAAGTAAGACGCTTAATAAAATAATCTACCACTGTTTCCCTCGTGTAGGATTCTCTCGCCGTCCATACGAAGATTCATCAAACTGACGATGAAACGAAACGTTCGAACGTCCACCCTATCTCACATTGTGTATCACGAATCGATTGGAATTGTCGTATCCCAAAAAAACGTATCGAGCTAACCCGTCGCGTTCCTTCTGTAATCTCGATCGTATTGTTAATCGCGAATAATGAACTGCTAAATGGATCACGCACGATGCTCAATTTGTCGTGATAACCGCTGGTCTCCTCCTTCTTCTTCTTCTTCTTCTTCTGCATCACGTACGAAGAGAGGACTGCCATGGTCAGCCATGGCTGGACCAGGTTTCTGCGACCTGTTCCTCAGGTCACAAGCCCAATACCGTGTGCGGATGGGAATGCTGATGGGCGTGCGGATGCAGCGAGCCAGGCGCGTGGCCCAGAGCCAACGTGTGAGGCGGATGGCCGATGCCCAGGGGCGGCGAGCCACCATTGTGCATCAAACCACCCAGCATTCCTCCCATCCCTCCGAGCGTCAGACTGGCCATCGCGCCGCACGACAAACTCTCCACGGTTTTCGAGTCCTTCTGCTCCAGCTCCTCCCGTTTCTTCACCTGCTTGCGCTCTTTCGCTCGCCGATTTTGGAACCAGATTTTCACCTGCAACATGGACAACGGAACGTCGCCCTCGTAAATGTGTTCGGGACAATGCCGTCGACGTGGGACGGTACGTACGATTCCCGATTCACGAGATTCGATCTTTAGTTATGCTTCGAGTTTCCAGCGATTCTGGTGTGATAATTGTTAGCAGATCGCGGTTGACGAATAAAATTCGTTTCTTTTTTTATCCGACGACCCGTGAAACTGCTCGTAAAGTGAATTCGATTACGGAAGCGTAACGTCGCAATTGTCGCGTATCAAGATAATCGCCTGAAAACCGTCACTCTGAATATTTCTTGACGTTCACCGGTTTCTGCATCGTCACGCACATGTTCCAACGTTCGTCGCTTACAATCTTCTCGTCGTCTAACTAATCCGTCAGTTTCGTAATTCTCACGAGCCGTTCTCGATTACTTGGTATCGCGGCACCGATTCAGATTCGCGTTATTTTCGGCCATTACTCACCTGTCGTTCAGAGAGCGCGAGGTTGGCTGCAAGTTCAGCCTTACGACGAATCGTGATGTAACGGTTGTAATGGAACTCCTTCTCCAGCTCCAGCCTTTGATGATCTGTGTAGACCACTCTGTATTTGTCTTTTGTCCGGGTCTTTCCTGTAAAAACCGAGAAAAAAGGGGAACGATAACGACCGACATCATTACACGTTTAATATCTGCTTCTCTAATTCCCTTGTCAATAACGCCTTTAACAGAGATAACGCTTTTGACAATCGGCGGCTCGCGTATACACTACTATATCGACTGAAAGGAGAATTAATAACGCAATTTAAAACCAGATTTTTAAGCGCATTCGAAGCATGTTACAGCCGCAAAACTCGCGACGTGTTACAATTAATAACCACGTCCGAGCACTGGAGACTACGTGACATAAAAAAGGTACACTAATATTTTCTAGCATCGACAACGTCAAGAAAGCCAGGCATCAGCAAGCGAATTTAATCATCTACAGAAATTGAAAACGAGACGTTGGATATTAAAAAGAGCGATCTCTAGGCTGGCTTGAATCAATCGTGTTATTGCTGCGAGTCCTTCGAAATATCAAATATTCGAAACAAAAGGTCCTGAAAGAAAGCAACGGACAGAGCGAACGTTTTACGAGCGGCGCGACAAGAATCCCGAAAAAGGAAAGGTACAAAATGGCGGGGGGAAAAATTGGCGGCAGCCAGGCGTTGGTGACGGTACCGCGATTTCAACGTGGCATTCGAAACGATTACGCGTGAGTACGAAATACGGGATGAGAGAGAACAGAGAACGGTGAACGGAGCGATCGTGGAAGGGAACGGGGACGGAACGGGAGAAAGGAAAACGATTAGATAAGGCCTGTGCCGGCGAGATCAAAGGCGTGCACGTTAATCCACCACTCCTCGATAAGAGTGCTCGAGGCCTTCGAGACATCACGAATAAGCTTCGACCTTAGACTTTTCAATGGTACACATGTATGCCTACGCGTAGCTGGATCCAGCATGGCTGGCACGAAATTACCAGAGATTACCAAAACCGTTTCTGCCAAATTGAAAACGACATTACAAAAGCAAACGATAATAATAACGATAACAACAATTGTAATAGGAAAAGCGATATCGTGGTGGACAGGTACAACGAAGGGCGAAAGCTTGACCGTAGTAGATGAATGGAACAGAAAGATACGAAAGGTGTATCACGTCTGTCCAAATATTAGAACAATATATTGCGGCACGTCGAATTTCCAGACTTGCTCAGATTGCGCTCGATCGTTATCGTGGTCACTTCTGTTACGTAGTAACGAAGTCAGTTTAGCAAAGCGAACGAATAAAGCAGCGTTTCCCAAACTGTGCTCCGCGGAACACTGGTGTTCCACAAACAATTACCAAGTGTTCCGCAAAAAATTATGCAATTGAGATTGAAGTACAACAAAACATTGTCTACTTTTATGCGTTTTACGCTATTTCAAAAGGGATTACTCTAGTGTTCCTTAAAAATTGTACAAAGTCTTAAAAGTGTTCCGCGATGAGAAAAGTTTGGGAAACACTGGGATGAAGGCATTCATTTTTCTAAGCACGCGCGTGATTACGTGTGGAAAACACATGAGATTCTCGTTAAACGACAATAATTTAGTTAGAAGTGGTAAAAAAATTCGCCTGCTATTCGCGTGTCAAATTGTATTCAAGAGACCTCGGCCATGCGTTATTCGGGATCGCAAATATTTGCGTTCCGAAGCATAATCATCGTTGAAAACCTGATGCACGCAACAACATCATTAAATCTTATCGACAGACATTTTATCTCTCGAGATTTTCATCGGACCGGGGAAAAAAATTCCAAACCCTGCGCAGCGTTACTTCAATTACGACGGATACTTCAAACACTAGCCTCGAAGACGTTTCCAAGGCACGAGAGAAGGGAGAAGAAAGCAAGAGCAAAGTAGGAGACGAGAATCCTCCTCTACGTGGGAATTATACAGCGAATAATGCAGCGATCCGTGTCCGAGGATGAGTCGTCTTCTTCGCGGTACTCCGATTTTTAACTGTTCGTGAGTTGTGTGCCACTTGAACTTTTACATCCGAAAAAGTCTATCGGAATCCCAAAGGGGAGGCGTTGTTTGAAGGGGAGAACGGTCGGTTTTTCGTTATACGAACCGCTCGTGGCTGTGCGAGTCGGCAAGGATTATTGTCGGCCTTTTTCATCTCTCCGATATCGGAACTCGCACCTACGATTATCCGGCTGGTTCCTTGTCAACACTCGATCTGCTACAGTACTCTGAATAGCGTAATTGTTACACCAGGTCAGTCAAGATAATTTTATTTCGCTCATTGTATTCTATTGCGCGCTGATAAATACGCGGATTACGATATTCTCGTGTCTTGTTTAAAATTCGATTACCGTTCGACCTGCGAAAATTACGGGACACGATACATTCTTCTTACAAGTTCCGAATTGCTCGATAAGAGAAACCGACGCGTAACAAGGAACGCGGGTCGTCAGTCGTGTCGTACAACAAATGGAAGAATTCGAGCATCGCAGGGAAACGTGTCGCGCGATATTTGCACAGAGATTACAAACGAACTTCTTTCGAAACACGCGTCTACCTTTAACCAAGCGCCGACCTAAAGAAAACAACTAAAGTCGACTCGATCCTTGAAGAGTCTACGTAAAAAACAAAAAGGGAAGAATCTTCGGTTAAACGTTTATTTCGAATTCGATTTCGATCAGCCGGAAATCCGCGCCACGATTTCGTTCTGCGACTTTGCTACGTCACCGGTGCAAGGGGGAGGAATATTTTGCGTACCAGCCGTCGGGTAAGCGAGACGCGACTCCAGGCGAGTCGGGGAGCAAAGAAACAGGACTCCTGGGGCTCGTTGCCACCCCATTATAGCGTTTGCTCTTCCATTACGCGATGCGAGATGGTGAAAGCGCGTGCCCTGGTTTTCCTGCCGCTATCCAGCGACGCCCTCGAGTCCTCGAGCCACCCCCATAACGCCGCAACCCTCGCGGCTGCTCTCGGGTTTAACCGATGCTCCTGGACCCGCACGGGTGCCATTCGTCACTGGCATCACAATTACCTCTATTGTGCCGTGCAACATTTGTATATCGCGTATCAAGTGTCCGTAACGCGCTTCCACTCTCTCCAGCGTGACTTACAGTCGCGCGAGTTTTATTAGAGTGGAAAAGATCGAGCCAAACCGAACTTGTCCAACAACGGGACGAGGTGGAAAATTGCGATGCAAATCGACGAAAAGCTGCGATTAAGTCTGCAGAGAACCACGAACGACAATGCGATATAGTTTTACAAATCGCAGAAATCGTTATCAGCCTGGAACTGAAGCAGGTAACGCAATATTTATCTTCGATACCAACCTTTACGCGTGTCAACTATAATAGATACCACGGTAGATGTCGTTGTTTACAAAAGTATCATCCAACTGATCCGAATAATTTGATAGAATCGCAATATCGAGCGCCACGTGCGCATCTTCGCGAGCGCAAGGACGCGATTGCAAAATTCAGACGATGTTCGCGTCGCAAAGTCTAGAAATTCGGTTCCATCGGGTAGCTTCGAGAAACGGTCGGCATTCACGACGACGGCGAACGACGGAAAACAATACCGCGACGCGTACCTACGATTTAGGGGCGACGAACGGCGTGTACCTTCGAATCGTACGCTAGGTAATTGGAAAAGTCCCCGTTCCGCCTTTCAGCTTATTATTATATTACCACGCTGACATGGCCAAGTTTAAGAACCGGACGTCGAGTTGCGGGCAAAACCGAGTGAAATAATGCAAAAGGGTCAGGAATAGGCAAAGCAACCGCGGCGCTCGATCCCGTTTACCGGAAACAGAGGCGTTTCGCTCTCCTGAAGGCACACGAATTGGAGAACTACCCCCCGCGGTCCCGAGCGGACGACCAGTTTAATTAACCTTTATTGTTGGCAAAACAAACCGTTCGAAAAACTTTTACGACGATATTGTGGAAACGACGCTGAATGAACCCGATGTCCCCTCTCGGGAGACTATTATTTGCTCGACAGAGTTGCAAAAGTTTATTCATAATCAATGAACCAGAAAAAATAGCGCGATCCACCCGAAGGAGCTTGCTCGAGCGAGACCCGAAGCGATCGCATTTTCGCGGGGTGCAACCAAGATGGCGGCGACAATAAAATCCGGAGGAACGGCGCGCCGCCATCGCGGGCCGACCAGCGAACGGGATCGTTCGAGAAGGAGCGCGCTAATAATCGTGAGGAAAAATCGCGCGCCAACAGGAGTACGCAGGAATACGCGGTTCTCGCTACGAAATTGTAATAGGTATTCTGAATCAGGCGAGAGAGCCGTCGTTATACGAGCCAGCGGCTGCCTGCAATATAACCATAAAATGCAGATAATAGCCGCTAGAAGGTATCGAAGGGTCGCCCGGTCGTGAAACGGTAGAAGAAAGGAGAAAGACGGGGTGAAACTGAGCGATAGAAACGAAGGAAACGGGCTAAGAGAGGCGAAGTTTCGACCTCGTCGGCGTCGCTCGGCGTCTCGACGATGATCCCATTCACGGTTCCGCGAGTACATCGTTACACAGACGCGAGAACATTCCGTGTGCTTCTCCAAACTATTCCCGATGTCAGTGTTTATTCGAATTGGAAGTTGCGTATCCATGTGCGAGAAAAACGCAGCGTATAACTGATTCGAAAATGTCGAGGCGAATTGCCTCGGTTCCATCGTCCGACATAGATTTCATGCATTACGCTTACAACTACGCTTGGCATTGGGAAATGAAATAACAAATTAACTGCAGAAGCATGGACACCTACTTTGGTGAATTGAATAACATTCATCATGCAGTAATATTACGTACCATCGATATTCTGTCGATTAAAATTGCACGAAAGCGAACATGCTCCGCGCTGGATACACCCAATGCGAAATTATTAACTGATAATTGCAATGTGCAATCAAATATCTGCATTCTCCAATGACGATAAATAATCGCATATATCACAATAATTGCTAGTTAACAAAATAACGACGAGCATAACAATCAAACGATAATGAACGTCATCGTACCGAGGCCATCAATGGTGCAGAGCTCGTGAATCGTTGAACCCGCACTTGCGTTGCAGTTTGCAGTTATGTTGCATGCTGCAACAGTACAAGACACGTAACCGCTTAATCGGACATTTTTCTTTCCAGGTCGCATCCTAATTTCAATTTCCAAAAATATTTCTATTCCTCTTAGAAATATAACAGGCTGAAATTATAGAAGTTACGTACAGGTGACAACGCGTACAGACGATTTCGATTTTTGAATTACGCCACCTACTTTTTGGAAACCATAAATCTTCCTCGCTGTGCACATAATACATAAACGAAACTGAAACGGTAAACTGTACAGGAAAAATTAGCGCACGGTCGAAATGTTTACAGAAGCAATTAACAATCCACGTAAACCAGGAAACGCGTGGGCACACATACGCGCACCAACTTCAATAAATGAACCCGTAGTCCCTGGTTACAGAATCGAGAAGGAGAATTCGTATAATTGCAATCGTTTCGAGCATCGTATCCGTCGAGGTATAAATTCTGAGGGAAATTAATCTTTCGGTCGGTGAGAGATTACCGGGGACCGTAACTCGAACGGGTAGTGTTCTCCGTTTCCTTGGTCCGGTTGAAAATCGAGACGACAACGAGAGGACGGAGATTATCTCACAAATATTTGAGAGCAATTAGGTGTTTGCTCGTCTGTTACCGTGTTTACCTTGTTCGCCATATCTAGACCACGGAGACACGTTTATAGCCGAGCACGACGAGTACGCGAAGTGCTCTACGGTTCTTAACAAAAAAACCCTTTTCATCCGCCATTAATCGAATTGAACTGTAGCTACGAACGTAAATTGTCTTTTATGTTCACGCTTTACGAGGGAATTGAATTTCGTGAATTTCTTGTACCTTAAACCATCAAATTTTGTTACCTTTGAGTGAATGAGTTCCTAATAGAATAGATATGTATAATACATCTATGAATATTTGTTAATAAACGTAGCTAACTGCTTGTGAATGTTACTATTTGAATATTGATATTATTGGAATCGACTGGTACCCAGGAGATTATCAATAATATATATATATATATATATATATATATATATGTATGGATAAAGTAGAATGAGAATTTGGGGAACAAGAAGACGATCCGTCGTACTGTAAACTATTTCGAGTAATGTGTAAATATTCTATCGTGACATTACGAATCAACTTGTAGGCAGAATGAGAATACAGTCAGGTTCTCGAACGTTAATAGCTATAAACATAGAGATTAGGTTTCTTCATCGTTAATCTTGAATGAAGAAATGTCAATTCGTTCGTAATAAATACGACATTGCCGAAATGTTCGTACTTCTAGAGACAGATTGATTCTATATTAGAATTTATTCACAAACAGCGTTAACTCGCGAATGAAGAATACCTCAGGTATACCTCCGTATGATAATATGGAGAACCATTGTTATCCTTTCGATATTTAAAATTTGTATAGGTATAATGTACACTATTGTGATCAGCCGCGTTTATTAATGAGCAAATGAAGCAAATCAGGAACTTGATCGACGGCAGGATGTTCGAAACGTGTCGCGGTACCATCGACGCTCCATTAACGCGGAGACCTTATCAGTGTTAACGAGAAACCTTTTAATTCGTCTCATCCATCACGCCGGCCATCGATTAATTTAATACGGGCAATTAGAATGCTATCTCGAGCAATCAAACAACGAATTACCGCAGCGCGAACCAAAACGTTCGCCAAACCTCGATGCAGTTCCCGATGGCGCGCTTTCGACCTTGTGGGTTCTATCGCCGGCTGAATCTCGCCCGACGAATGATTCGCGAACTCGTAAAAAGGTATTATCAGCAATAACAACGGACCGTCGCATAAACATCGCTATCGTCGGATTCGCCGGGTCCGAAACGGCATTAAGATTTTAACAAATGGCTTTGTAGGGACCGCGTTATCTGCCGTTCCTTTCCTATATTGGCGGCCGCGTCGATTATTTTCCCGAATTCAATAATTCTCCGCGCCCCTCATTGGTGAACAAAGAGATTTCCGTATCTCTTAACGACCTTCGTCTCTGCGGAGCTGTTAGTGGATTAAAATCCAACGGCTCGACACTATGTATAATACGTTCGACTGAATTTTAGGAGAAACATCGACGTCGACGATTCACAAAAGCGACTCGACTGGTATTTGCAAATAGACAAAATTCATGGATCCAAATGTCGGATCACGGTTTAAAACGGTTTCGCCAGAGATGCGCAACTACGACCTTAAATCCGACTAACCTGAGTTCGGTTGGCTCTGGTACGACGTCTTCTTCATCCACTCGTACGGACTCCTGATCTGCGCGGGTCTCATTGGCGTCGTGTTATTGTTGTTGGTATTATTGTTGTTGTTGTTGTTATTATTCGGCGTGACGGAGTTGTTGTTGTTGTTATTAGCCGGTGGAGTGGACGGTGTGCCAGGATTGCTGATCTCGCTGCCGCTAACGGTGATTGGCGGGCTTGGTTCACCAGTGCCGACCGCGGGATTCGTCTCGTCGCCGCTCCAATCCGTCACACCGTTTATCTGTTGCTGCTGCTGTTGCTGCTGGTACGCTTGATGATGCTGGTACTGTAGATGCGTGTAAGGATGAGTATGCGGATGCGGCCAACCGGGTAAAACGTCCGCGTGATCCAGATACTGTTGAGGACCGCCCGGTTGATGATGATGGGGCCCGTGAGGGTGTCCGTGCGGGTAGCCGTACCAATATTGCTGGCTACCGTCGGCTGTGGTCGCGCCAGGGTGTTGCTGCGGTTGCCCGTGTTGCTGGACTTGCTGCACCAGCTGCTGCTGACCGGCAGACTGCTGTTGCTGCCGGTACATCGCGAGAGGATTGTAGTAAGAGACCATACCGATACTGCTAATGTCCGTCATCGATTCGGGCGATCTCGCGTACACCTGTCACCAATGCACGTCACTGTTGTCGATTATCGAGGTGTTGCGGGCACGCTCACCGATCCAGGTACATTTGTCTCGGGCGGGAAGTGTCTGAATTCCTCCAAGATCCGCCCGGCCACTTTCCACAGCACAGTAAAAAAAAAAAAAAAAACAAAAAGAAACAGAAAACAGACTCGCGTTAGTTTGGCGTTCAACGAGAAAGATCGGTGACTCCGCGAAAGCGCGCGGACGCGCGCGCCGCAAAACGATCGGGAACTTGGCCGTCCTCGCGACGAGCTGACGGGATAAACGATAAGCGATCGGTGACGTGTCGTGGATGTTCACGATGTTGCACTGACGACTGCCTGTTCGTCTATGATTACCGTGGGGTGCGACCGCGTTAAGTCGTCGAGTTCCGCCTACGGCACGGTCCGCCCCTCCCCACCGCGGCCGCCGCTCGGCCAATCAGCGGCTGGTACTCGTCGCGGCCACCGTAATGGCGTCCAGCCGCCGTCCCGACGGCCGGAGATATCGCGCGGCGATAAAAACACGCGCGGAAGGCGGCTCTCACGACCTCCCCCTTCCTCACCTTTCGAACGCGATTCCCATGTAAAACACGCGAAATAGACAACATTTTTCGCACTTGTCCGCGTTAGGAAAATATAACCTTTGTCTCCGCGTGTTTACGCGGCCCCACCCTGGCGACGGGGATACTCACGCGATCGAATGCATTCGAGAAAGTCGAGGGACTGTTGGCTGTTCGATCGTGGCTTTATCGCGATGCTGTTCGGGCAATTTTTACTTTTTTTTCATCGCTTCGTTAAGTTTTGTTCCATCGGATGAAAAGCGTCCTCGACTGGTACAGAAATGGCTACGCGTTTAAATTGCAGACAAACGTTTACAATTAAGTAGGTGTTGCAGTAACGTCGTTTTTTAACGAAATTTCAATGAAATGACTGTGACCAACTACGCGGTACAAGTATTTATCGCGTGAGATATCGCGTAGATATTCCAAGCAATAACAGTTATTCGATGTATTAGAGCGGAAAATGACGCGTGCTGCGCTACGTCTCCATTACCATCGTAGGTGTACATCTTAACACTTAATATCGGGCTGTTTTTCACAAACGTGGTATTTTAGCGAACTGCAATAAATTATATTTGCGATAAAATATATTTTATTGCAAATATTTTATTTTAAGTAACGTCGCGTAGATTCAAACATACCAAGTAGGTATGTTTTTGCTGCGGATGACAAAACGGATCGCGAATTTGCATAGCTGATCGGGTTCGTTGTACCGCGGCGACAGATTGAAACGGCACTTTATTGCACGGTTGTAACGAAATCATACATAATTTAGAATGTAATAACAATTATAAACTGCAACAACGGAGTTCATAAATCAAGCAGCCGCGGAAATGATTTAAAGCCAAAAATTTGCCGCCGGGGTATAATTAAGATCGATCGTCATCGTTTATTACGTTTACACAGCCACGGAATATAAATGAAATATTTGCGCTGTAACAATTATTGCACCCGACCACGGAGGCTCTAGCCGAACTATTTCCAGCAACGATCGAGATATCCCTTCGTTATCGTTACGCTCTATATTTCTTTCAAGCGACTCGAGTCTCGTGATTTCTTTGCGCGCGCGTAAAAGCCTTCCCATTGAATTAATTTAAGCTGTTCGATTCAAGTTTTATGTATCGGCTGTTCAAATTTACTGCCAGGTAGATCGTATCTACTTTCGAGATCGATTCGAACGTTTATATAACTATCCAAATGTACAAGATACCCGTTATCCCTATTAAAACACGGTAACGCGTAAGAAGGTCGTAGGTACTATGAGCTTCCGTTTCGATATGTAAATTTCCGAATGAAAATTAAACGCGACGAAGTTAAAACCATTCGAATTGGGAGGAACAATGATAGATACGGGTTAACGCTGTTTAAAAGTTTTGCGTACGAGCCAGTCGAGTACGTTTTGAAGGTACCATTTTTTTCGTGAACGTGGAATCGTTCGCCAGTACCGTTTCCGTGTACCAAAGTCGCTCGATCCATACGATATTCGAGACGACTGGTTCGGAATTGAAATTGTTGTAAACGGCAGGCGTGTTTCGTCGGTGTCGGTAAATTGCCACGGCCAAATCACGCCGGTGTCGGTGGAATCATCCCATCGCAAGGTCGATTTCATTAGATAGAAACGAAAGATAATCTCCTGGCATAATGGCAGCTGTCTGAGGCCCACCGACGGCGACGCGTGTCACAATATTGACTCGCATTGCAGCCAGCGCTTGCGGTCCCTTAAGCCCCTTTCGTTCGCCGCTTCGAAACGCTCCGCCTACGGATAGCTGTCCTCTTTCTCTCTCCCCCTTTCACGCCGCCATTTTCTGTCTCCCTTTCGTCTTTCCGCTCTTTAGCGCGATTACCGATACACGTGTAATCGTGGAAGCCTCGCGACTTTCAATTTGGAGAACGTTCTTTCTTTCGCAGGAGGCCTGCGATAAGAACGAAACAGATGATTCGAGATCGCTGTCAGTCTTTTAATCGCGTTAGTTTCGCGGTGATTTAAATTCCAACTACCAGCGCGTTGTCGATAAATATTTAAAACCGCGTGGAAGGGAATCGCGTGCCTGCATTGTTCCGTCGCGGTCAAGCAGCTCCCCGTAATTATCGTCTTTTTCACGCCTCTGAATCGTAATTCACGTAACGGCGTGTACTTTCCTTCCCGCCGCATGATCGATGGCGTAATAACGCGACAAAAGCCATTCGTAGCCATTGTCGAGCGCACTTTGTCAAGGTGTCGTCACGACGCTTCTTGCGACGAGCCCTTCGGTGCGCGGGTCCACAGCAGCTGCGGTAAACGCCGTAATTACTCGGTCGGTTTACGACTTTCGAGATGCGAAAATGCTGCGGTATCGCAACAATGCCGGACAGCCGACGAACGGATACCACCTTTAAGTACACCAGCGAGAGCCTCGTCCCCTCTCAACCCGTTCTCCAACGCGCGCAAAAAAAGAAACTCTTTTCGTTCGTCTCCCAGGAAATATGGAACGCGAAATCGCGAGCAACTCTGAATAAATGCCAAGAATGAACTTTATCGAATTACGCAAGAGTAGAGTAAACGGCGGAGTAATCTCGCGAATTCGAGAATACATTAAGGACGCTCGTCCATGCAGACGCACGGAGGAATTTTTCCTCGTACGAGTACGCAATCGTGCTTAGCTATCGGCATGTTGCGCGTACAGGCGACACGGGGTAGAAAAATCGCGTTTGGAAAATAGGCCAAACCGTATCCCAGAGGGACTTAATAGAGGCGCGCTGATGGGGGGTCCGAGAGTGGCCCTAAAACGTTACCGTTTTAATTAAAAATGGGACGAACGCGGATCGGGGCAGTGTTCCGGGACAGTCTGCCCGTAGTTTCCCATTGTCTCGCATTGTCCCGACACGCAGCCTGCAGCCCGATGATTGCTCTACATTGTATTACTTACCTCTTTAAAAATTTCAAACCTAACTGTAGTGAAATTGTCCCCGCAATAGAAGTTATCGTAAAGACCTGCAAAAGGGACCGACCTTCTGCGACCCATAAGTCGCAACACCCATCGCCGTCTCGACTCGTTTCCGTTCGCATCGCATTATGATCCTATTCAACGCACATATCCCCGCCTGTTTTTCCTATTTTCGCCTTTCCTTTTCCTCTCCTTAATTAGCCTCGCGCACGATTGAGGACATTTTTTATTATCCTGTTTTACTGCCTCGGTTAATTAAATTGCGCTCAGCCTATTTACGTTGCTCCCTTTTTGGCTCGTCGGCTGAAACTTCGACCAACGTTCTTGGCGGATTTCGTGTTTTTTTACAAAAAGAAAGATTTCCTTTTCATATTTTTGCAGCACTCTTGTATATAACATTTGGCATTTTGTGTTATGTTTTATGTTATAATAAAAAAGTACGTACAGGGGGACACCAAAATGTGTAACAGCGTGACGTCCTGCCGACGAACGTTTGTACAAACAAGTTATTACTTTCGTTGGAAAAACTTGCCGGGCTATAACGAAACAATGGTATACCTACGCAGAGAATAATGGTGCCGTAGATTTGCCAAAGTTCAGGTAAATTCTTGAAATAACGACGAGGTCCGGACACAGGGCCGTCGCCCCTGTATACTTTACGATTTTAGTAAATTAGATTTTTGCCCGCCTTAATTACGGAAAGGGATTACGGAAATGAGAAAGGATTAAAAACTTCTGTTTACCTTTTCTGTCTTACACAAAAATGTATTTTATATTCCAACAGTAGTGTATTGGCACTTTAAATCCGCCCCTTTGAAAATCAAATTCACTCTTCTGCAAATCAAGTGCTTCCACTTAAACGATTGACGATCGGATTCTTATAAATAATCCACAAGAACGTTTCTTCTTTTTTATTCTACGAAGTACGCACTCGGGAAGTGCGTGATCTTGTGGGTCAGACAAGGCACACTCTACTTTTTCTACCACCATACTCTCAGATGTTGACACTTCAAATCTGTTACTACTACTGTACCATCCACAAATTGTTACATACGATGCAATTACCATTATACCGACATTAAACGAGTTATTTAAAGATACAGCTTCTATGCGTGAGATCAAAATGATAAATAAGCAAAATTTTCTATTATGACGAAAACGGCGCTATGAGAAACTCAGAAAATGAAATAACTCTTATAGCGCGATTTCCAGACAAGTTGGAGCTAAAATTGCATCACAAGTTGGTGCTCCGAGAATATGAGAATTGCAATTTTCACAAAACGCAGAACGAATCAAACTGATTTATATTTCACTTGCTTCTGGGAGAGTTTCTTGTAGCGCGGTTTCCATATAACGCGGTACGAATTAATCGCGTTGTATGGAAACCGTGTTACAAGTGTATCGCGTGGTAGAAGGGTTGATTGCGTAGAAAAGGAAAACGAAAAAACTAAACTGCTATATAAAGATCGTTAAGATATTTAACAAGAAATTAAGCAAGCAAGTCTACAGCGAAGACTAGGCAAGAAGAGTGTAATAAACTCATTTAGAAATAGCTGGTAGCACGCAAGAGAAAGGGAACAGTGTACTCATCCGTCGACCTGTCCATACTCTTTACGAGTCGGAATGGCGCGTAACTAAAAAATCGGAAAGGGTTGCGGCCGGTGGAAATTCGAAATTTATTGACGCCTATAAAAATGGCATCGCGACGCTCGCGAACAATAAACCGTTGATTTACCGTGTATTTACTCGTCGCGATGGAGTTCCCGCGTTTACGAACCTTCGAGCTCGCTGGCCGCGAAATTCGAAAAAGAGCAGGCGTTCGAGAAACAAGGGGGAACGCGAGCAGAAGAAAAACGAACGGTTCAGGCTAGTTGTACGAGGTAAAGCCGAGATAAGAGGTAGGTAGGGACGCTGATACGACGTTTAAGCGTCACGACGGTATCTGTAAATGATATTACGCGTGCTTCAGCGGAGTTTTCGAAACGGTGTCATTTGCGTCAATGGTTTCTTTACGGAGATTAGGCGTAATCGTTGGGAGTACGAATCAAACAGGAATATTTGCATGCCAGCGGAATGTGTGCCGCGATGACTCGACGAATTCATTGGGAAACGACACGTTTGTATTAAAATATGGCTAAAAATGGCTACGCTTCGTAGTACGATTGTTTCTCGTTTTCCTTTCTTCCTTTTTTTCTCGCGTCTTCGAGGGCACGCTCGAGGATCGTAGTTACGCGGACCCGCAAGGACATTAATCGAGGAACATCTTCGTTTCTTCGCCAAGTCGACTTTAATGATCGGCACCGTAAAAATGTTTTCTATTTTTATTTTTTTACGGCGCCATAAACACGTCGCTGATGAAGGCTTACTAACGCGCGCGCGAACGCTCTCTCTCTCTCTCTCTCTGTCCCTCTGCGCGATGCATTTTGTTTAGACAACATTTCCGAGGATTGTCCATCGACACTGAACGAAATCAAATCGAACTGTAAAAACGTCTCCCAAAACTCGAGGGAAACATTCGTTTCTCCGCAAAGCTGCGTTGTGCCAAGTACAAAGGTTGCGAACGGTAATTTGTTCAAAATTGAAAAAAAATGTATAATAATTGCAAAATTTTCATATCGCGTCGATTGTGTCGGTTATTCGTAATTCCTAGCTGAACATTTAGTTAGACTGCAGCTCGGCGGCTGTAAGTGGCAACCGCTTGATTATGGCACCTGCGGGAAGCATGATAGCACGCCAGGGCACCGCAACGTCTCGTAACTTTACATAAAATTAGTACCTAAAAGCCCTTCGCCTTCATGGGGCGTATGAAATAACTACCCAGCCGGGTGTTGCGTCTTGACCATTGGAAAAATGGCGGGAATCGATGGCTATCGAAATCGATTAAAATATTGGTAGTTCCTTTGACGAAAACCGTGCATCTTTCAGCAAATCGAAGCGCGCGTCCTTCGTTAGAAGAGCAGAAACTAGACTAGGGACGTGGCTCGAAACACGCATCCCTCGTCGAGATGGATCGAAATCTCGCACGGAAGAAGAGGCGAAATGGCCGCGTACGAGAGAAATTAGTGAAAGCTACGTGGCTAACGTAAAAGATTAAGCACCCTTATTCCGGGTGAGGCTTAGCTCGCCACGTTTCCGGCGCGTTTACCACGGAGGACGGCCCCGCGCGCTCTGGGACGCTTTCAAACCGCATTTAAACAATATTAATTTTATTGCATGGTAATTCGTAACCGTCGCCTAGGACCCATCGGCGCGCGGAGCTCCTCCGGCTCGTGCAGGTAAGACACGAAAACTTTACGACCGATTCTGCCCGAACTCTGGCCCCTGCCGCGTAGAAAGAAAGAAAAAAGAGAAAAAAAAAAAAAAAGAAAACAAGGAAGTGCGTTTCGTGGCGGAGAACGGCCGCGCGGGCCGACGTCACTCGGCCGTTTTTACCGTGCACCTTCGAAGGTATTAAAAGCTGAAAACGCGGCAGCTAAGTACACTTTATTCCCGGGACAAAGCGTCCGAACGACTCGCCGATAATCCTTTGCGTGAATACATTCGTTTGTCCCTGTTTTTCGGTCGCGGCAGCCATTTCTTTCGACGCTGGCTGCGTCGAGACGGGACGGAACCACCGCTCGAGGAATGGAAAGACAAGAGGAACGGTTTCGTCGATATTTTGGG
This sequence comes from Xylocopa violacea, assembly GCA_963969225.1. Taxonomy (NCBI): domain Eukaryota; kingdom Metazoa; phylum Arthropoda; class Insecta; order Hymenoptera; family Apidae; genus Xylocopa; species Xylocopa violacea. The sequence goes on from CAXAJV010000011.1 coordinate 30,724,433, forward strand.
TAGATCCGGTGTGTTCCGTTTATTAAACGGAACCCGGATGCCTCGTACAAACAACGCGTCGCGATTATCAACGGGTAATCCCTTTTAAACTGTTGGCGAAGGGAATTATCTTGGAGGCGCGCAAGGTGCGACCTGTTACGGAGGAAAGTTTCCTCGGTGTTTGTTTTCTGAATTAAGCAGTATTTATCCTTTAATTAGCGTGATTTCGTTTAATTCCATTGTCCTTCCGAAGTTGAACCCTTTGGGGCTTGCGTACCTCTGCAATAGCAAATACATTTGGTGGAAAGTTGAACGTTAAAAGCCAGCGGTTCGATTTCGAAATTCAATCTTTGCGCGCTCGATCCAGGTCGAACGAATGAACATTCGAAACGGACAGGTCAACGGATATAACGCCAGTTCGACGTCCTCCGAGTTGGATTTGATCCAAAGCTCGCAATAACGCTGTCCCCCGTTGATTTATATCGACGTTTTATACTCGAAGTTCGTGATGATAAACCGGAGGAACGCGAGAGGGTCGGTTATTGGAGATTCCACCGTTTGGCCCCGCCTATGAGGGCACAGATGTTAGAGGCACCTTTTGATCCTTTTTAACGCGCGCACGGGTGCGAACAGCGCGGGAATTTCCACGATGGGCAGTCCTAAGTCGAAGGCATACCCCGAGGTAACCGGTTCGACCACTCTTGAAACGAAACCGGGACTCGTTTTGTCAGAAGCCGACGGAGCCAAAGATGGTAGCCGGATCTCGGCTCGTAACGTTCTCGCCTTCGAACGTTTTACGTAATTGTATGCGTGCGTACGTACGAACCTCGATCAGTCGTCCTTAAATAAAACAAATACTCGTACGGAACCGTACGACGTCCGTTTGAAATACGTCCCGTTCAGAGATCGGAAACCATCAGCCATTTAAAAGTAGCCTGATCGATGCGCGATGGTTTTCAATGTTCTTCGAACTTTAAAATCGCATCGCTAGACTTTTTTGCTCAACTTTATACCAGATTTTCATTAATTACTTCTCTGTCGATTGATTTCTCGTTCAAATTATATTGTTGAAATAAATGTTACAATTTTATTAGAAAATATTATTTTTATTACTCGTGGCGCCATCTCTGTAAAAAGTGCTCAAACTGGTCGCACATGATTACCGACAGCGAAGTGAATTACCATCCGACTGGTGGCGCCATCTCTGTGAAAAGTGCTGAAACCTGTCGCGCACAGTTACCGACAGCGAAGTCGATTACCATCCGACTGGTGGCGCCATCTCTGCGCAGAACGGTGAAACTGGTCGCCGAGTAGTTTTGACTTTTCTCCGCGAGATGGCGCCACCAGGCAGATGGTAATTGACTTCGCTATCGGTAACTGTGCGCGACCAGTTTGAGCACTTTTTACAGAGATGGCGCCACCAGTCGGATGCTAATTCACTTCGCTGTCGGTAACTGTGCGCGACCAGTTTCAGCACTTTTCGCAGAGATGGCGCCACTAGCACAAATTTCTTGGCGGCAATTTTAAATTTGTTTCATTAATATCTTATATTCTCGCGTGGTGACTGAGACGTTAAGCATTAAAAACACTTAGAATTATTTTTTTTTATATACTTTGGGGAAACAATGTGTATGGAAATGTTATATAGAAGAAAAATATTTATTCAAATATAACATCTTTTTATTTTGTAAACGCAGGACGAATGACGCAGGTCATTAGAAAAATAAGATTACAAAATATAATATTTCACTTAAACACATTACATAATTGTTGCGCGTACAAACGATAATAATCTATTAATGTTTAGTCATTACAAAATGTGTATCGAATCAGCCAGTATTACAAGTCGCATTCACTCTATTTTTTGTTTTTATCTTTCATTCCATTTTTTTTTCTTTTTACTAACTATTGGATTAATTTTTACACTTTGTTCGTTAAGAAATCTTTACAGCGTCTCAACTTACCAATAAATGCTTTCTTCGAATATCCAAAGATTTCTTTTTTCTTTTGGACATAACAAGGTTTTACATCTTCAATGAAATGGCTGAATGTTTCCTTCACAGCACAGTTATACATTGTTTTTTGCTAACCCTTAACAAGGAACATTCTTATATTAAAAATCTATACATTCTTAAAGTGTATTAGATCATCTTTTAGTATCTACTTATATATAAATATGTATATATATTTTAATTAACGATTGAGAAAAATAAATCCATTCTTTAACAGAAGTGCAACATAAAATGTTGAAACATTTTTCTTTGATCTTCGCCGAGCTTTTAGCAGATATATTAGGAACAACTGGATAATGGTACAATCATAAGTTTACAGAATGCATAGCCGTAAAGTGCGAGAAAAGTAATGTTTATCGACATGAATCTTATCGAAACCAAGCAACTAAATACATTTAAATAAATTGAAATACAATTAGTAGAAATTACAATTTATTCTTTTCTTGTTAAGGGTTATCAGTTTCTCTCTATCTCATTCCTTAATGAGAAAACAGAGAGCTAAATTCAGATCCTATCAGTCACGACTTTTTCTATATAAATGGAGAAACTTTTATTTCTCGGGAATATAAAACATTGCTTAAAATTATTTCACTTCTCAACGATTCTCACACGCAATACCATGTTACAACGTATGTATATATATATATATATATATGTTTCTATGCAAAATGCCTAGAACGAGTGATTTTTAGTTCTGATGAGTTGTTCGTAGAGAAAGTTCAAGCCTATGTGTAAGATCATGACTTTCAGTGTAAAATTGTCCCTTGGTTGGGAGAACAAAATAAAAAGAAAGAAATGGAAATAATGGTATCGAGGATATGTACCTTTAAAGGATGCTTAAGCGCTTCGATCCAAACGTTTTCGCTTATGCTCCCAGTTCTGCATGATGTTCCAAATGCATGATCACGTGTTACGTCAAATTCAAACTTTTTCCTGCAAGCGCAGCTGCCTTAGAAAGTACTATCTGAATGTCCGTGGAAGGAAAATTCTAAAGTAAAGATTGAATATTATTCGTACTCCAAGAAATTTATTATAATATTAAATATCAAACATCAGACTATCTCCCAAAAAGAGTGCGACTTACTTGTAAAAGCTTAACATTTGTAGCAAAGTCACCAGCAAGTAATTGGTCCCTTAAGAGTCTGAAAAATGTTACAAATGTAGTCATTTTTTAAAATAACATCTGTTCTGCCAAAATAATACTTACAAAATCATGGCACAGCAAATATGTATCAGAAAACTGAACCTGTTTTCGTCGGCAAAAAGAGAGTCCCAAATTCTCATGACGTCGGGTAACGGGAATTCTTGTGAAAGAAGAAGTGTCAGCCATCTAATAAAAATGTTCAATTCGTATGAACAATAATCTCTGGTTAATAATATACATAATATTGCCGTAAATTTGTCAAAAAAGACCTCTTGACTTACCTGAAACTGTAATATTGTGGATATAATTGTTGTTGACTTAAACGCATCCAAATATCTGGATCATTAGCCTTAACTTGAGTTGTAAGCTTACTCATCATCGAATTTATTCCAAATTCAGCCTCATCCAATGATTTTATAAAAAAATCACGAATCTCGCTCATCAAATTGGTAAAGCAAAAAAAAGTATCTGCTTCTGCATGTTCTATGAAAAATAATAAATTCAAGTATGAATACTTTAAAAACATCTTTCTCAGTAATAGCTACATCTATGACTTACCTCTCCACGTTTGATCTGGATCACAAGCAAACGTATGATAAATAGGACCAACGATTTCGTTCATACCTTGCACATACCCTTGCCCTGGATTTAGTTTAGCATAAAGAAAAAGTATTCTTTCCAGAACTTCCCAATGTGCCTCACCACCTTCTGCAAGCGGGGCATAATCTTCTGTAGCTTTTCTAATTGAAACAGCTATCTGTAGGTAAAGAGATATTTTTCATGACTCTAATCTAAGATAATAAATTGAAATAATTAAACGACGTTACCTGCTGCTTTCCATCCGCATAATAATACAAGAGAAATTATTTTGTATATGTATAATCTTATTTCTTACTTGCATTATTATAAAATGTAAAATTACCTTGGTGACACCAAGTCCTTTTCTCTCTACATTCGCGCTCCTTAAAACTGTATGCTGTACTCTGTGATGTAAACGTTTCTGCCCACTAGCATTTACTATCTCTTTACAAGGATAGTCTGTGCCTTGTTGGAAGAATGATATATCCGGACATAGCCTTCTACAAAAATGATTTGGTTCGTACTCTTGAACATAAAAAAATAGTCACAGCAACATCGTACTGTGAAATTTACCTAACATCTTTGTCTATTTGTAAAAGAACTTCATTATCTTTAAAATAGGTTTGCCACTTGCTATCAGGATTCAAATTAAGAGGATGATCGTGAAGTGTAACATCTGTTCTTTCCCCATCGCTGTTTCCTTCGCCTGGTGTGACAATGAGATCCTCTACAAACAATAAATACTTTTATTATCGTTTAATCCTATATTCTTTATAATTAAATGGTTGAAAATGATAGTGGTGTTTGTCAGACTTAACACTTTTTGTGCAAATAACTTATGCTTATGAATTAGTATCTTTCAGAAATGTTAAAAAAGCCTTAAGTTATATCTAGCATCTTGAAATAACTTGAATCGAGTAGATTTTGATATTGTAACATCACAGTGTAACGCTTTCTTACTTATACCACTACGATCTTCAATTACTGACTATAAGTAATACGCAAGAGATTAATAATACCAATAAAGGTTTTGTAAAGTGTTCTTTTACGTATAAGCGTATCTGACCAGCTGTTCCTTATTGGAGGTAGGTAATTTAATAAAAGTTTCCAACATAAAGGTCTTAAACCCCCTTCGTCTGGTATTCCTATACATAATAAACTATTATTCATTGGTCATATATTGTATGATGGAAAGTATTAATATACAGAATGGCAGAAACTGTACAGCATCGAATGTAGCATACAGGGCAGATTAAAAGAGATTCATAAAGATACATACCATGGAAGCATAATCGTTTGAGTTTGACGAGATCTATTTCTTCAGCGTTTAGTACATCATCGAACTCGTTTAATCTAAGAAAAAAAAAGTAACTTTATTCTTGTGAAAATTCCTAATTCAATTGACCTCCGCGAACGGTTACCTCTTTCTTAAAATACTCATCGTGGCTGTGTGCGGCACATGTAATACTTAACGAGAAATCCACTGTCGTCTTATCGGCATTTGATAGTCGTGTGGGCGTTCAGAGATACCCGTATTTCGCATTATTGTCAGTGATCCGCCAGATTGACAGGCGGTCTAACCGCCATTTTCCCCTCTCGCGTGATCGACGACTATCCTTTTACATTTAATAACTGCAACGTTTTATCTCAGCGTGTGGAGAAATATTTCTTATCATAGCAATATGGCACTCCGTACATATACATACTTCTGACTGCAGACACTCGCGAGCTATAGTTTCTGTGCAAGTTAATTTAATTCTAACCTAATCTAACCTATTTGACGCACGCATAACTTACTACGATTCCGCGGCAAGAACAAAACTGTCTCTGCTGTTGATTTCAATATCTTTTTGTTTGATTAATTACACTCCGAGTAATGCATAATACATAGAAGTATGTAACATCAAACCGAAATTGTAATAAAGAAAATGATGTTGTTTATAAAGACTGTGAAATAGATTATTGTATTAAAAGGTTTATTATACATGCCTTCACCAGGAAAATTTTACAAATTTATTGTACTCGAATAAAAAATATTAGAATGTAATTTTCCACCAATTTATCCCATATATAAACGCATGACTTTTCATTCGTGAATTCCAATATAAATTAGACAGTTCTTGTTAAATGTTTGCTCAAAGTGTACACGGCAAACACTATCAAACACTACCCAGAGGGATGGGTGTTCTAAGAATTACTTATCTCTATGAACATTAATCAGAGTGAAAGAACGAATCTGAAGCGGTGACTACTATGCATTACATAAAAAATAACTATTGTCTACGGTATTAATTCATTGAAAAGCTAGTAACATACTTACCGCATTATTTTATTTAATTCTGCAGAGGAATGAAGCAATTTGTGTTGTTTTCAATAAAAACAAAAGCTAAAAATAAAATTTTTTAATAGCCTGATTGAATAAATATATTTATCTGAATTAAAAAAAGTTAATAAAAACTACATTAAGCTTTAAAAGAAGAGTGCAATATTTGAAAAGTCATTTCCATCACTAATTATATATGTACATATAACTCAGCATGTCTAAATTTTCTACGATTACCAAACATTTTATTTGTACTATTGACTAAACAAGAACGTATATTGCACACCTTGTAAGGATAATACATATTGCTTTCTACTATTTCATTTACTATTTAGCACTGTTATTTAGTGGTACATTTTGCTGGTACTCTTATTAAACAAAAATTACTACTTTTTAAGTAGAAAAATGTTTATGAATTATAAAAGTTTGCTTAGCTTAGAAACAATCTAAAAAAATTATTACTATTGTCTTTTTAGCAACAAAATGGCAAAGAGACTACAAACTTTTTACATTTTGCACTTAAGTAATAAATTTTTTTTTGCAATTGACAATTGCAAAAACAATTTTGCAGTTTAAATATATTAAAAATTAAAATTTCTCTAAAAAAAAACGCTATAATTGAATATACAAAATAATTTGAAACCGATAAAAAGTAGCATCATAATAATGAGATCGCCAATTTTAATTGAAGCTTTTGTTATGAATTTAAGACAAGTGCAGTGCTAACGTGTCCAAACTGGTTATATTAATTTTATATGCATTACTTATCGCAAATTTAATACATTAAAATCACTACACAAGTAATAAAAGTATTGTATTTCTTTGATTTCTCAATGTCCGCTAATAATGTGTATATTTTTTATAAGAAAAATTGCACCAATAGCAAATATTAATTAAGACAGAGTTGAGTTGAAACTTATAAAAATACAAAAGCATTAAATTATATACCTCACTACATTAAATTATTATACTGGCCACCCTACTAAAAATAATAATAATAAGGATTATGTGGATAATTTCAGGTGACGGAACCTCTAACGTTAGATATTTCTGAAAGTATCATGTATTGTCCCAAACTATCAGACACGTATCTGTTTATTTTTGTTTTAAATTCATAAAAAGACTGATATTGACGGTCTTATTACTACAAGTTCTTCTTTTTATGAACCGTGCATTCGTAAGTCGGGCATCGTACTTGCCGTCACGGTTTCTTAAAATATATCTCATTTTTTCACCTTATTAGCCTATGGATTCATCAGAAATACTTTTGTCCATTCCATAACGCAAGGATTTCAATAAAAGTTCATTGACGTGTACGTATATATCACAAATGATGATAACACTTTATTGTTATTCTACTAGACGCGTCAGCCATCGTCCTGTTTTTATTTTTTTTTTTCATTTTTGCTTTTTTTCCGAAGGGCGGGTAGAAAAAGCGAGAAAAATTACTAAAGCGAGTGCGACGGAATTTACGAAAAGCATCTACGACATTACTTTTATTACGTCATTCTACGTATAAACGTCGAACATCGAATTGTGTTCGGTACGCGTTATTTTCATTTTCCACTGCTCAATTACAATAATATATACTTGTATGTATGTATATACGTGTTCTAGTGTATGTATATGCATATATATGTATACTATATACCATATATTATAAATATACATATATGAGTGTTTACGTGTCTCTGTACGTGTGTTAGCTTTCCTCCCTCTCTATATTATAAATGTAAAATACTGACATGCATGTACTTGCAGGAGTCGTGACTTAAATCGTACGCAATTCCTCGCCTTTTGCGGAATCTGCGAGTATTGTACATGCTTCGCGAGCTCGATCGAGATGTACAAGGTCGGTTGTTCGATAACGAAGGAAAGCTTTTGTTCCGTTTCTGTTTTCTTCGCGCAAACCATTTCAAACATCATGTTACGTGCACGATCTCACCACGTTCCAATTCCGAGGAATCGTTTTGTACAAGAGTGCTATATATGTATATATATATATATTCTGCCGGTAGAAAGAAATGTAGACGCGAAGTAAAGTCAAGAAGACGGATAAACGGGACGTTGTTTTTATCAATAAAAGTACATACAATTGATTTTTTCTTCTACAGGAGAATTTTCATAATTTCATTCGATTCGTTCGATAAACAGGGAGAGTATAAGTTCTATCAAAAGAACAGTACGTCCAGTATGCAGTGATTGCTACAAGGTTTTATTATCAATGGATCGAGAAATGGCAAACAACGATGCACGGACGACATAACACACAGGTAGTACAGTAGAACGGTGTAACACGACTGAATGAGAACTGTCTTGTTTTTATTGTTCATCAAAATAATTTAGTACCACATCGAGTCAAATGGTTTGAGGGGCCAGGTTTCTCCGGGTGATTAATAAGGGGTCAAGTGGTCACGAGCTGGGGATTAGGGGGGAGGAGGCGCTTACCTATTAGACGAAGGAGGAAAAAATAGTAGGAAAGATGTAATAGCGAATAATATAAATTGTATCGTTTGAAAAATCGGCCTTAATCGGTTAAGCATTGTTGCACGAGGTCTCGACGTATGTCAGCGTAAGTGTGTGTTCGTGTTCGTGTGTGTGTGCGCGTGTGTGTGTGTGTACGCGCGTCGATCGGTCGTTCACTCGTGGCTTGATTCTAATTTCCCCTTTTACTTCTTCTTTTTCCATTTGTTTGTTGTCTACGTTATGTCTGCGCTACCGCTAATAGTAGTTTAGAGCTAAATATACAGCTAGTACCTCTCATATCGCGGGACCCACACAACAAATTATGCGAATGAAACTATTTTTGTAAGAATACACGCTTGCACATGTTCTCCGCGTTTCATTTCCTTTTTTCCCACGAAACGCACACTTCATCATTCGGTCCTATCTCTCGTCAAACATTATCATCGCTAATAATGCACGTTGATCGAGCGCCATGCGCTGCCGAAAACCAACGTCTCGTTAACCTAAACGATTTTCCACGTTATGTTCGCCCTCGGTTGATCTCGTTGGATGCTCGTTCGTTCGACATTTTTCCTCGGGAAAACGCTTCGAAATAGTCCTGTCACGTGAATAGTTTCCGTATGCGCAGCATGTAACGTGAAACAGCACGTCGATCAGACGGGCAATTCTCAGTTTCATTTAAGATCCGTATGCCCGTATGCCACGCTCGTTCACGCGTTGTTATTACATTGGTTATCTTTCGTTTTGTACGAAAGAACATGCTATGTAATCTGACAGCAATTGGATTAAATTTTATCGACGCCCAGTATATAACAAATGATGACACCTTGCATAAATATATTTATGTATATATTTTCGATTCTCTTGTATGCGTGTATACCGCACGCGCACGTGCGCGCGTGTGTCTCTGTGTCATTTTTCCGATGTCACATCGTCAAGAACGCTCGAGGAGAAGTCATACACAGCAAACAAGAATGAGCGACCACGATTTTCCTTTTTATACTCGAGAAGTGCGACACACGAAAGCCAAAATTCTCGATTACCATCAGTGGTTCAAGGAGGACGACGCATTCGAACGAGGCGGATATACAATAATCAGCACTATTTCACCGATACTATGTTTTCGTGGAATAATCAACTGATCGTTTCCGATGAAAACAACGTATGTTGACGGTGCCACATTTTTAATCGATTCGAGACACATCATGCATCATTTTCTTTTGTCACGTCGACGAAATTATGGCAATGTCCTCCTCGCGAAAGAAAGCTAATCTCGACCGACTCTCCTCGAATCGTGCAGTTCGTTACCGTAAAACGTATATGTAATATTAATAATGACTAATTATACTTTATATTATAAATTAATTAAAGAGCTCTTAATCGTACGTGTTTATGTGTGTATAATAATATTAATATTAATAATAGTAGTATGTACGCGATAACTTTTTTTTGTAGCAGCTTACTCTCTCAGCCGTTTCCATCGAATTCGACGCGCATCGTTCGCCTTCTTCCCAAAATTTTTCTTCCTCGACATAGGTTCAACGAGACCTTGATGTTTTGGTGACTAGCGGCACTCCCAGATCTTCACCGTTTGATCGACACTACCGGTGACCACATAGGGATGGCTTTTGTGGAAATCTACAAAAGCACGATTACTTTAACACAAACTAGACTGGCATTTAATAAAAATTTTATCCGCGTAACAGATGATACCGATAGATATAAGTCACTGAAAGAAATAATTTTTAGCTTAAAATATTTCAAAGTTAAATACATAAAATGTTAGCATTTAAACAAGTTGTTCTCTGTCAAAGTAGTTTTTACACAGTGTATAATATAGTATAGCAGAGTTGAACTGTTCATGTTTCCATGTAACAGCTAATGTTTTATCAAGCATTGAAAGCCGTTCGAATTGCGACTCACCAACGGAGGTGCAAAAGTGAACGTGCGCCTCGAGGGTTTTCATGGCCCGTTTGTTGCGCGTATCCCAGACTCGCAGGGTCTTATCGTCAGACGCGCTGACGATAAACTTGCCACCGGGATGGAAGACGATGCCGCGTACCCAGTTGTCGTGTCCCAGGAGGGTGAACAGACAAACGCCGGCACCGACGTCCCACACACGGATTACCTTGTCTCGCGAGCCAGATGCAAGGAAGGGTCCTTCGTGGGCACCTTTATTGTCTGCTCCTGCAGCAGCGTTAATCGATGCCCTTGCACTGTCCGGTGCCCATGCGATACATTCCACCACGTGTTCGTGGTCTCTGAGTTCAACCTGAAAGTAGAAACCTTTTAGTACTTGGTGAAAACAAAAGTGCTCGTAACTCGCTTAACCCTTTGCGATTCTACGTCGAGCTGAATTTGAGGTACCATTTTACACTATTGTTTTTAATTTCGACTATTAATGGAGAATTATAGTAATATAATAATAAAATTGTTGGTAATTCAAATTATCACTCATCAAAATACTAATCGATACAAACAAAACTCTATGGTGTTTTGTCTCATTTTAATCAGCAACCAAAAGAACCAAAATGGATTCATCGTTGTGCACTTGGTTGTTTCCAAGTGCAACTTCGCAATGGTGGGGATGCTCCATGCGCAGACATACGAAACATTCGTGCGTACAGTTATTAGGATAGTACAATATATTATTACTCGGAGGTTAAGCTGTAAAACTAGAGTGAAACTTAGTAAAGAAGATCTAAGCGTGTGATTTTAAACGTAACGCCACAGGCATACCTTTGTCTCCTTCGTTGCCACATGCCAAACTCGTACCGTTTGATCGTTCGAGCAACTGGCAATTAATTCTCCGCAAGGACTGACTCTGGCCATCCGAACCCACTCTCTGTGCCCCGTTAACGTTTTGACACAATACCCTGTCGCTACTTCCCATATTTTGATGGTCTTATCCCTAGAGGCGCTCACTACGAAGTCCCCTTGTGGCACAAATGCGACAGAGCTGACACTGTGATCATGCCCGTGCATGGTTTTCACGCAGGCGAACGACTGGTGAAAGTCCCACAACTTAATAGACATGTCTGCACTGCATGAGACCAGCAGCTTCCCGGAGACATCGAATGAAACATCTTGTACGCTGTCAGTGTGCCCTTTCAATGTTCTTTCGAATTCGCCGCTTTCGAAGTCCCACACCTGAGTGAAATTAACACAGATGAGGAAACCAGTCCCGGGTAAAAATTAACGAGGGTAAATTAGGCAGGCAACAAGAAACTATGGAAAAGTCGAAAGCAATTGACTACTAGCTCGAAACGAATCATGCGAATGAAGTCGTTTGAATGAACGTATGGCACTTGGTATTAATAAATTCGACTACCATTGGATTAACTTATGTTACTAACGGTTAAATAGAAAAAATGATACTCGTTTCAAAGTAGCCGCCATTCGTGACAAAAATACGTGGTTCAATTTGATTGAATCTATCGCGTTCTTCGGTCAAATTGAACCACGTTTAGATCTTTGCGTTTAGATTCAACCACCATCTCCTTGTTAATTTCGAATTCAGTGATTCATCTACCTTAATAGTGGCATCTTCACTAGCAGACACTATAAGACTAAAAACCGGATGGAAAATAACTCTGTTGATAGGAGCTCTGTGTCCCGTGAGGCTGTATTTTTCGGGTGGCCTTGGTATCCACTCGGATGGTGATCGTTTGCTACGTGTTGGTGCTCCTTCGATGAATTCTTTCTCTGCTTCAGAGAGTTTGGATTCCAATTCCATTACCTGCAATATTAAACACATACTTTATTAACTGTCTGCAAATGTGTTCAATTGGCACGTTGCCTTTTAGTCTACTTACAAATATTACTTAAAATATTGTTACCGTTGTCCGTTATTTACAAAGTGAGTTTTAATTAAATATATTAGTGCCTCACAAACAACTGTTTCTGAGATTACGTATTCACAAATTAATCTAAACCTGTTCCACGTTAATGAAAGTTTGTCTAACTTAAAAAGTACAATTTAAAGCTAATGTTTGGTGGCAAATATTATAACAGGCATTTGGTTAATCAACAAATTTATGGAAAATTAATTTGTTTCGCTATTATAATGTTGTTCCCTGATAATAATCCTTCTAGTCTGTAATAATTACCCTCTAATATAACGCATAATTGTATAAATAACTTCAAATAAAAGGTTTAAATTAAAATATTGATATAAGTTGACGATTATATAAACTTTTTTGGCGAAATGTTAGTTTCTGTACAACTAATTACTGTTGAGTGTGTTTCCTACTAATTCTGAAAGGAACAAGGCTACTTTCAACAAAGAAAGGTGTGCAATATCCGAAAATCTTCTTGCCTTCTTTTGCAAGCGTATAACCGAAGTCCACTTCTTCTCCAGAAGACCTCCGTATTTTCTTTCCACTTCTCCAGGCATGTCAGCTTCCTTCTTGAACGCCTCGAGTGCATCTTGATAACCGTTCGTGCTGAGATAGTCCGCAATCGCCTTATTTCTGAAACGATACATTAATTATACTACAACGTCTTCAAGGACTAGTTTAACGATCATCTTCGACATAGCTCCCAATAGCCTACAACTGTTTCAATCGAAATGAATCTTATTAAGTATTAAATAATTTCAAGTACATTCCTAAATACTACAAAATCAAGTTTTTCGAAAAATGACACGTTTCGTTTACTTTCATTGCTGGCGTTGTTCGAAACAATGAAAGAAAGCAAATGGATCGCAGCGAACTAACAATGTGATTTCATGAAAACTAGATTCACGGCGTTTCATTAAGAGAAAATTCATTAAGAGACGCGATACAACTTTTTCATGTATAAATCTATCTCGTTACGCGTAAACAAACTTCAAAACAATCTATTACTAATAGACAGTGATATTACACGGTATGTACAATAGATATGCTATTACAAAATAAATATTAAATAATCGTTGAATCAGCGCAGCCTAATTGCCACAGATTTAATCTTATCAATTGGCTTGCTTACCACAGATACGAATAATATCCACCGATTTCCTAATTCTAATACATCCGTATCGATCGTCACATATTCGGATCACGATTTTCTGTATGTATTCAGATCCGTTAATCCGCAACACGTTTTAATTACAGCCTTTTGTTTACAAATGAAACGTTACCGTCGGTGGAATTCTCATCGAGGCGAGGAGATCTTTGCATTGGCGGAAGTAACAGAGATACGTGAACATTCTCCGTTAGCCTCATTTTATGAAACAAACTTTCTTCGTCGCTTCAACGTGTGAAATGACGCCGCGAACGTGCACGCATCGCTCTTCATTCACGCTACAAGGTGTCCCGCAATTAGAACTACTGGCTAAGAAAGCTAAAAATTTGATCGTTGACAATTTTACGATTCTATCGCGGAAAGGGTCAAAGGGTCGCGAAGCTGACTTAGAAACATCGAAAAGAGATTTCGCTTCTCCGATTTCCATGTTCCTCGTGTTCCGACACGTGAACTGTATCGAACGCATCCACGTTTAATGGCCGTAGTGATATTCGATAATGGCATTTCGCTAAAAGCCGTTTGCATCGTAGGCGGACACAATAGGGGGCACAGGTTGAGTACGTGGGAAAGAGATTGAAAGTCGGGCAGAATTTATGCCGGGGTGAAAGGCCTCGAGTCGGAACTCGTTCGTCTCTGTTCACCTGCTTCGACGTGATAGTACGCTGCGAATTATCATCGGGAGTCTCGTTCATTCCGCCGGGGCGGCGTTTCAAACGGCTGGCAAAACAATGCGGGAACGGCCGGAAAACCCGATCGATTCTCTTTCGACGATCGTTTAAGATCCTTTCACTCCGTCGCGCGACATAATAAATCGCGATACATCGGACCGGCCGTTTCGCTAATTATCCATGCGGCTTAGGACCGGGCATCGATTAATCTCGCGCGGAGAAAGTTCCAGGTGAGCGAAACGGTACGCATATTCGTCCAGCCGTCGCCCGGAGGCTACGGAGACGAGAAACGAGGAGAAGGGTAGCCGGATCGATTTTCGTGCGACTTTTTCGGGCCCAAAAATTGCTGCGTACGATGACGTACGCCGGACGAGATCCTCTTCTGCTCGTTTTCTCCTCGCGTGCGTGATTTTCAAGGATCGAGGGTCGACACGATCTTCTTTTACTCGAAGGCGATCTCGCTCCACTCCCTTTCGATCTTCTTTTTTCATTTACCTTAACGTACCCGTCAGCGGGTATCGTGGACACGGGATATAAGGTTTCCCATGGTAGGAACGCGCCATGAGAATCGCATCCGCGCGTCTATTGTGATCAGACTCTTCTGCGTTCACTTTACGTACGTTATTTGGAATCGAACGATTAGATGGTTCCATAGAAATCCTGTGTAATCGACATTTACTTCGTTTAGAAGTTCTTGTGTGTATAAAATATGTACTTTTGTACAGAATAACCATCTCATAGGAATATAAATTGCAAAATACGTATTTTCCATGCGCGATCGCAAATTATTATAGAAATCATCACTTTTTACATTTAATTCTCGACATACAATGTTTCTAATTAAATTTATGATTAACAATTGATTGATTAATGTTACGTAAATTAAATACGACAATTTGTAGCGACTGACGAATCGTAAATCTGTACATGCATCTGTTTAACTGATTAACTATTGTGAAAGTAATAAAGATCTGCGTGTAAATTGTGGCGTAAAAATGAGTTCCCGTGGAAGACTTTCTGGCCAAAACGATTACCCAATTCTCTAGATCAGTGTTTCCCAAACTTTTCTCATCGCGGAACACCTTTTAAGTTCGAAAATTTTTAATAATAAAACAGACAGTGTTTCGTTGTTCCCTACGTTGGTTTCAGAATTTTTCGCGGAACAGTTAGCGATTGTTTGCGGAACACAGTTTGGGAAACTGTACTCTAGATCATCCTATTAGTTCAATTTAACTGACTTAACTCCGTCGAAAAGTTCAGTTGTTGCTTGAAACGAACCTTGTTCTTTTTTTCATTCATAATATTCTATGCAAATATTTAATTAGTTAACATTCGCCTGGGGAGCCTCCAATTACTGTATATAGCGAACGGAGTAACGGAATAATTTCCAGCGGATAATCAACAATGTTTGTATCATTAATTATCCGTTTAATTAAAATTTAATGGATCACGCGAAAGATTACAGGATGACGTGGATTAATTTCACTGTGTATGAAAACTCACCGAGCCGGCTACAACTCATACGTGTAAGTTTCATCTCTTAATTGCAGTTCCATAAACATCGGAATTACAAAGTGGTTTTTAGAAAGTGACTCGATTCGATTAACGAAAATCTCAATCAACGAATCTGTTGTATTCTCGCGTATAAATAATTTTTATTCCAAATGAAGAAGAAGACAAAAGATATTAACCGAATAAATAATTGAACACTGCTCTTTTTATACGAATGAAATAATGAATTGAAAGTACATATGAATCATAGAGCAAAGTATTTTTCAAATTTTCCCAAGTAATTGAAGCACGACGGATTCGTACAAAGTGAAATAAAATCGTATGAGTCAGACTAATAGTTTTATACTGAAATGGCGCTTAATCATGTAATTCTTATAGTATTTTTTATTTTATTATGCACACACAGTATTTAAAGTAACCACTTGTGCTTCAATCGAGATCAAATACAGCTCGGAATGCTTCTATGTTCCAAGTATGCAATCAATAGTATTTTGATATTGCACTGAACTACCAAACGGATAAGAGAAATAGAAGAAATTGCTCGGGACACGCATCTTGTTGATTCTGATGAGAAAATATCGCACGCGTACTATGCTCGGTTCCGTGATATTATAAATGGAGCTTAGGTCAGTACACTGGATTTACAGACAAGTCCCGCGAGAATATTACCTTACAGACTTCTCCGGGGATTGTGTGAACGTATACGATTGTGTCCGCAGCACGTTTTATATGCCTGAAACATGCACGCATACATAGAAATGCCGCAACACTTTCATCGTCGTTCCGTTAACGTTCTCGGTTTACCACTACCATTCAACGTTCTCACTATCACTTTATCTTCATTTTTACTTCTTCCTCAAGTTTCTGCACGCTTTATGGACATTAAAAATTGGTACTTAAACGAAAGTACCAAATGAAACGAATTTGTTTCGCACGTCTAAATAATGCAACCAATGACTATTTGTATTTCAAACATTTCCTACATTCTTACTAGACGGAAAGAATACTTTTGTTCTTTGTACATACAACTCGAAAATCATTATGCTATTGTGTAATACGACACGATGCATTACGGTCTATATATACAGTTATCGATATGTCAATATTACATGCGGTTTTCCAAACTCTGCTGATTATTGACTTAGCCTAGAAATCGAATAGAACTATTACATGTTTATAAAAATAACTTCTATCGAATCGATATACACTAGTTTCTACCGATAACAATACGACAAATAATTGCATCGATCTTCCGATAATTACATGATGTGACAAAATAGTTAAAACATTCTCCGGCGTTACATACTAATTTTACAAGAAAAAATTATTCAATTTCGTTTAATATTCTACTAGATGAAACAAGGTGAATCGTGTTTGTTCAAAAGAGGATTGTTACTCGTAAGTGTGATGCTTTGTTTCATCCCTTGAAATGGTTGTTCGTATCGATTGAGGTTTTAAACAACTTTCACCCTTCTCCCCTATTATTTTCCACTTTCTTACATGGTTAGCGAAACAGAATGGGAGAAACGTTTGACCAACGAAAGGGGAGGAGCTTTATCGATTATACGCATAGGTCTCGTTGCAACCAGTCAATCTTCCCCAACTTTCATATACAACACCGTTCAAGAAAGATGTAGATTACAATTTTATTAAAAGAACCGATCGAAAACAAATATTTCTTGAAGTAATTTCTAATTGTGTTATATCGAGTTAGAAAATTCGATTATCTAAAAGTTTATTTTCAGTTAACGCTGATGTAGACGCTTGACATCTCAAGTGCACGTTCTGAACTCGAGATATATACTTAACAACTTCTTCCGCAGTCTTTTCCTCTTCTTTATAACCTCATTAAGAAATCCAGAGAATCCCTTCTGCCTTAACACGAAACTCGACCCATTTGCGACATTGTAATTACCCACGTCCACAATCGAACATGCAAGCATGTATAATTCGCACTAAAATTGGTCTACTTTCGATTATCTATTTTGCATTTCACTTTGTAAAGCTGACACGTGTCGACAGAGTTCAAGTAACAATGATTGAACGATTAGTCATAATTTGTCAAGTTTCATTGACAGTTCACGACTTTTCTAATTTTTTCGAAATCGAAAAGAAGGAACAAGAACGAAGTCTAACGATACATTGAGTATTCTAACCTCAAATCGATTGCTTCCTGTTACGGAAGCTAGCCAACGACCTAACCTATTAATATTCTCGCGCAGCAATCTCATCGTTTCCCGGATCTCAACGTTTTCATGCTCGGTCAATTTTCGTGTACAAAATGTAAACAAATGAGGAGATAAAAAGAGCAAACTCGGATATCGATTACGTCTGAATCGATGGAACGTTTCCAACGATAGGGTTTAAGTTTCATTTGGCGACGAAAGAAAAAGAAAAAGAATCGAAACCTGGTAAAAGGTGCACAATCGATACTCTAAGTGGCCACCTGTAATGATCAATATAACCCTTTATGCACAACGCTCCTATCTTTTCTGTTCGTCGCTTCGTTTCACAAAGATCTCATTGCGCTTTGAAATAATAACGTGTGCGTTTACATCGTAGGCAAAATTTCTTTAAGCAATTGTTACTGTAATATCAATCATTGTAATTCTTACTACACAATTGCAGAGTTATCTTATCTACAAGAAAGTTTACCGTATCAGAATGTTAACCTTTTCACCACGTATTTAAATATAGATTTTCTGAAAATGCTAACGACAATTTTTTTACTGCGTACTCTTTCATTAAAGAAAAAAAAAAAAAAAAAAAAAGAAAAATATATCTTACAAAAACAAACATAACAAGTGGAGCAGCATAGGTTATAGGTGATCCATACAGCGTGAATTTAATGCATTTTTTGGCTATGTGATATAAATATTGCATATTTAAATAGACATACATCGAACCGTGCTGACACGTGACATTTCTAATAATCTAATTCAGTTGTGATAACTTTACAGTCTAATTTAACTAGAATATGTATGTAAATGATCATACTCGTGGAAAATGAAATAATGAAAAGAGTGAGGTATATAGATGTGTTTTCCGGTTAAAACATTGTACGAATACACAATAATCTTTTTAGTATATATCAAGTGTATAGTTGGCGTGTTATGCTTGAATAAACTTCACACGGACACGTTACGTACTTCATGCATATTTATCGAACCTACTTCAAGAAACCTGAACAGATTATTGCGTCTGTACCATCCGCCAACGATGAACGTAGAAATTGTATAAACTTGAAAAAACATTTCTAAAGCCAGCCGCACGTTCTCGGTTCTCTACTATAAAACGGAGTTACATGATGTCATAAAGTAGTGGAGGAATTGAGATGCTATCGGATAAGGTGTACAATTTGCCAAGTATTAGCACAGCTGTTCACCTGTGTCGATTTATGAGCACAGTTTTGCTCTTACACTTTTAAACTGCGGATGTTTATACCTTTATTGGGAACTTAAATATGCAAGAAGGTACAGAATGCACGTGCAGTATACAAAAATAAACAACGCATTCCTAAAATGTAATTGAATTACTATTCACTTTAATTCATTCACTGTTTATTTTGTAGGAAAACGTGCAACAGATCAGATCACCTTCGAATAATTTTTATGATCATTTTTGGCACTTTTAGCAAACTTTTGTCCCCTCTGAGGGGACATCAGCACTGATTAGTGATTACTAAGATTAAACTTATTTCACTGCAGCTTTTTGAGACATGCATGTTTCTCTGAAGTTTTCTATTGAAATGGAAATTTTCTATTGCTAACGTCCGGGAAGAAGCCGAATGCAAGGGGGTTAATAATTTAATTAATTGTAACTTATTGTAAGTCGAAAAATAATTACGTTTTCGACCAATTGATATTTGTTTAGCTGCCAGTGAGGACTTCACATATTTTCCAAGGATACTGACTCTTCATATTTAAATAATGACCAAAAGCAATTAAATTACTCAACAGTAAAACACTGACCAAAAGGGATAAAAATACTTATCAGTAAAAGCCATTTTTAATTAGAAAAGGGCTTGTTCTACATGCTAAAATGGAATAATATGTTGATACAGGAAATGCGATGGGTTGATCCCCTCCCTGCGAATGTCTTTCTTCAATTTCCTGCATTTCCTTGGTGCTCCTTTCTCACCCGGGCCAGGTCCCCGGCGACGTCCACCGGTTCGATGCGTTATCGATCCCGCTATTCGCGCGTGCTCAAGAGACGCCCTCTCTTGCGGCAGCTGCTGCCGCGCGCACGACACGCGTCGATCCACGACCGATCTGACGTCACCGGAATTAGTCAGCATCGATCGTAGTGACCACTGCGATCGATGGTGCCCCGTTTAGCCATTAATAACATCGTTTATATAGTACGTATCCATCGCGTGCACCCTTGCCTCGGGACGATCTACCCGCGGCGTTACCCTCGTGAAAAAATTGGAATGCACTGTTTCTCGTCGTGTCGGCTTATTGATCATCACGGTAGCAATTTCCGCCCGTTTCGAATGACCCCGGTTAATTGCTCGTTCGAGGGTAACAATCAGGTTTTTGGGCAACGACGACACCGATCGATTAATACTTCGCTACGTTCGAGTTTAATTACAAATGGCGGACAAGATGAGCTAAGCTAAGTTTGTTTCCTCGTTCCACTGTGATTTTATTGAGTAACTGATAAATGTGCAGACTTCGTTGCTTCATCGGTTTGCGTAATATCAAAGCTGTTGTTCCTTCTTCCACTATCACTGTTTCTGTCGAGAAATGCTCACGCGGTAAAGAGGAATGCATACGGTGTTGATTTTTAACAACCAACAGCTAAAAATAGACGAATACAATATTTGTCCAGAAGCGTTTGTTTAAAACGGTCGTTTCGCCAGCCGAGTTTCTCTTTTAGCACAAGTTTCTTTCTTCCCATTTCATATCCTACAACTGCATCTTCTGTCGGAATACGATACACAATGAGTCACGACTAATAGCAGAAATTAATGCGATATGTATCTCAATCATGCTAAAGTTTACATATCATTTCACGAGTATCGAGGAAACGAGAATTGATTGTACGAATTAAATCATGAACAGGTCATTCTCTGCTTTGTTGTACATTCAAATATAATAAACGAACCGAAATAATTATCACTTGAATAAATTTATCTGTAGATAACTGTGTATATTTACACATATTATTGGTATTATTGTACTGTTATGATAATTTGTTATAAAAATCATGTAATGCGATTAATTTTAATATATTGAGCTATATAAAAACAGTCATATAGTCAACATCAAATCACGTAATGAAGAAAACCAACGTTGAAGTAATATACACAGTCTTATGGGACAGAGAAGATAGGTAAAGCTTTATAGCATCACCATAATAATAAACTAAAAGAAAAACGTTCGTGTCCGAACTCGTTTGTCCAGGATTCTACGAACGCAAACAATTAATTTGACCTTATTGGCGTTACTAAAATAAACGTGCAGAAGTGGCTGTTCAATAAGAAAGTATGGTAGTAGGTAAAACCATTTCCAATTCGGCGATCGTGCCACGTGTTTATGTTGATGTACTAAAGAAAAATATGAAGCTATCTTAAAGACCTGTTAAAAAAGTAGGAAATCACAAAAAACGGCCAATGTATGTTACACAGATTAAATGAGTTTGATTAAATTAAATCATCGCTGCAAAAAAAAACAAGGAAAAAGCTTTCCTTTTGTCGAGTATGCAATGGGGCCTTTTGTTCTCGCGAATTCAACTGAGATTAATGCGACCTTACTAAATAAAATTTCGTTGCGTTGCAATCCCTTTCAACTTTTCCTGTTCCCTCGTGGATCATTTTGCGATTCTCATACTCATTACACACACAGTATTTCCACGCAACAACTAATATGTTGATACGTTACTGTCTATTGTTACTACCTCACAAATCCGTAAGAATGCTTCATTGATATCTTTGCTTTCTTCAAGTTATAAATGGTTATTCGCATTCTCTCATCTCTTTTTTATAAGAGAAAAACAAAACAAAAAAAATAGTGTTTCCTTACATCTTTTGTGTTAATGTTTTCTTATCAAACAAAGTCTATTTAATATAATAATTTACTTAATTACCATGCCAGCAGTAATTTGCTGAGTGTATACTTCCAACACTATATTACCCATAATACAATTCTCACCACCTATGGAAATTGATACTGTGGGCGATAG
The DNA here is from genome assembly GCA_963969225.1 of Xylocopa violacea. Classification (NCBI taxonomy): domain Eukaryota; kingdom Metazoa; phylum Arthropoda; class Insecta; order Hymenoptera; family Apidae; genus Xylocopa; species Xylocopa violacea. The sequence continues at coordinate 30,746,309 of CAXAJV010000011.1, forward strand.
AACGGAAGTACCATCTAATAGAATCTCACTCTAGGTCATTCCTATCTATCATCGCTCAGATATACCTATATAAATACACGTTTATCCCTTGAATAACTTTTTTCTTTTTAATAAATCAGCTTAGCCCCTCCCTCTTCCCGTCGAAACAGGTATACATAAATTATTCTGGTAGTAGTATGCAATTAATCAATATTTCTCCTTGACGTAGTTAATAATTTTGGAGTATTAAATATTTCTTCAAACTTAAATAATAATAGCTGTCTCTAAATTCATTTGTAAAAAAAAAAAAAACAAAATGTTTTCTTGCTAGGTGGTTAAAAATTTCTGCACTGTGAATACTATGCTCGATACATTTCCATACACGTCAGAAATAAAAGGTTATTCCTCTCCGTTCAAAGAATTTGTTCGAATCTGCAATATGAAATCTTTCACGCTTTCGTGATTATTATTAAATCTTCCATGAATTGGTTTATCGTGGTTTCCAGCCGATTTACTAAACCAGGAACAACTGAATGGGAACTGAACAGATCGGGGAAAACGCTTTGGACTTCCCCTGCTCCTCTTATTATGCGAACATTGTAATCTATCGCTGGTGCTACTTCATTATTAATTAGTATGCATTGCGTGTTACAAAACATGCCCCGGCTATAATCGAGTGATCAAAATTTCAGACGGCGTGCTCCTTTTCAAAGCAGATGTTTCCTATCAATGTACAATTGCTTCTAAATTTCGATTGTGTTTTGAACTTACTTAAGTATATATACTTTAAGGAGTTATTAAACGTGGATCAATTAAAGGTTAGTTACTTTGTTTTAATTTCGAAAGTGCTGGTAGTTTTCAAGGAAGCGAAAAATTTCAAACTTACAACTCCTCCCTCTGACGTTGAGACAGCACCATTTTCATGATCCTCGCTTGTGTTTACTGGCTGATACTCAACGGTGATTCGAATGAGCGCGACTAGATTCTTCTCCAGTCAGCTCCTGATTAGTTTAATACCCAGCCATCGACATCGCCTGCAATATCAAATAGAACGTTTCATATTCTTATTGGAAACGATCTTGATTTAATTCTGAAAACCAGTCGATTAGTTCTACAAATATATATATATATATATATATATTGATTCAAATTCGATAAAGCAATTACGTTTGTTTGTTTTGGTGATTACTTTTATGAAAAGAAAACAGGTTATTAGCATTCAAAATCGTAATGCAGAGAATAAACGACAAATAAATTTAATGGAATACGTGATTCCCTGCATTTTTTGGCGAAACTGTAATTTTACTATTTAAAATACTTTCTGCGGAACATTATTTCTTGCTCATTAGAGAGAGAGAGAGAGAGAGAGAGAGAGAGAGAGAGAGAGAGAGAGAGAGAGAGAGGGAGGGAGGGAGGGAGGGAGGGACTCGGGATAACAGAAAATTGAAACGAACGAGTGTGAGCGGTTCGTCCTGTAATCCTTAATTGGAACAATAACATGCTCTTAACTCGTATAATTTATTCTACTTCGCATCAATGGAAAAACATAATACAATTCAATGAAGAAACTTCATTTTCTTTTTATTGTTAAAGAGTAAGTTTACCGCCATTAGGAATAACTTTAATTTACAGTTACGCTCTGAAAAGAGTGATGATCATATAAGAAGAAAATGATCATTTCGTTAAACAAAGAATTTTGAAATTTAAAAACTAATATCATTTTGCAATTTGTACTTGCAAAACTTTCCTGTAGTATCTTATATGACAACAGAATTAAGGGAACTTTGAAATTAACGCAATATATTTTCGATTAAAGAACAAATCAGCAGATAATAATAAACAAATTTCAACTTTAACTATTCTCGCGCAAACACTTACTTTATATTTTAAGCTAATCATTTAAAAATGATTAATAAAACCATTTTTATTTGACGATGATATCATTTACAAAAATAAAGCGTTCCATACAATCTGACAATTGCTACACATTGCAAAATGTTTGATAACTTTATGTAAACGCTAAAAGATAAAATACACCGTGTTTCTGTTCAATTGAAACAATCACACAGCTGTTACTTCAATATGGTATCTGTATACAACATTCTAACTGTACACATGTATATTTCTCACTTGTCATAAAAACGTGCGATACTGTTACAACACTTTATTCGGTAATAAACAGCGCATAAGTACCAAAATATCGATTATATTTCTTAGCTTCCGCAAAACTCACCCCCGCGACGCAATCTTTGAAATGACATAACATTTGGCAAAACACGCGGGTCATGATCAAATAAATAAGAACCCGATTGGTCAATGATGTTTGTACGAAGGTTAAAAAGACTACTGTAATTGGCGAATACGAATCGAAATCAACCAATTACAATGAACGAATCAAAGGCGGCCATCTTTTCCCGGTAACGTTCGAAGTCTGATCGATAACCGAGAAATCTAGGAAAACAATTTTCGAACTGTATTGGTACCCCTTCGTATGCGTAGAAACGCGTCGTGAGAAGAAATACTTTAAGAGGAAGGACCTTGACAATCGAGAAAGCACGCTGCGTCGTCGCGACGCTTTATGACGATGCTTATCGGCGCGATGCGCCGTAATCGATAAACCGGCTGTCCGCCCACCCTTGTCGCTGTGTATTTCACCTTGCAGTGCATTCAAACATTCATGACGGCCTCTTTTAATTCCCCACGCTCGGACTCGTTAATATGCACTACAAAACCTCATCAAAGAATTGTGCAATCCTTCCAGAAAACCTTTTCTCTCGATATCCACCCCGAGTTGACTCTTCTTGTTGACAGCGCCTGTGCTAGATGCAACCTTACTTTCATGAATCGCACCATTCGATGACATTAAACTTTTTAATAGAAAGTAAACGCGCCGAACAATTAAATGTATAACAAAATTAGAACACGTTTTGTATCTTTACGTCGATAAAAGAAAACATAAACACACACAATAGTTTGAAATAGTAATATTAAATACACTTTCAACTTGTTTTGAAAATCGCGAATTTCTTCAAGCTTGGTTATTTAATCACGAATGATTTTTTGCAAACGGGTATTTCCGGCATCGTAAGTATGGATGAGCGACTCTTGGCCTTCTCGACCTCGCACACCGCGATCTACCTGTGGCTTCGTTTTTCTCAACTAATCTTCTTATCTGCTAGTAAAAAAAGTTGCTCGAGATCGATGCCAGCTTCGAAACCAAAGCGATTAATTTTCGCGCGTTCGAGTAAGACAAAGCAGGACTCGTTCAGCAATAATGACACGCTTTAGGGAAGAAATACTACATGCGTAACGTTACAAACGGCTGATCTCGCGTCTAAATATTAAGAGAATAATTATCGATGCATTTGCATTTCAAGTAAGAAAATACTCGAGAACTCAATTCGGTGACAGATCCGACAGCTGATCGTTGACTCGACAGCAACTCGCGCAAACAACGTCTGTCAAAAGGTGCAATGAAATCACCTCTCATTGTCGGTAGTCTGACAGATAAGATAATGCTGTAAACTGAAGAAAACGAAATTCGGTACAAAGGTTTAAGTACGACGACTCGATAGTTGCGGCAAAGCGGTTGTACTACCGCACAACGCAAACGGTCATTCGCGAAAAAATCAATTCGAAGTGACGTGCAACATGTACATTGAATATATGTAGAACATGGCTGACCGATTGACAGAAAGTCGTTAATCGGTGTCTTAAACGGTTTTCGATCGAATATACGTAATCAAGCAGTGTCACGTCGGTCAGAAAGAGTTAATACAAAATCGCCAGACTAACGCGGAACAACCGTTTGTTGTAAATCGTGCACGGCCATTTTGCTAGAACCTGTCACGTCTGGTCGCCGTAGATTTTACAGTCAGAACAATCTGCTGAGTAGCATATACAACATGGTAATTAAAGTTCGCGTACCGAGCATTCGATACTCACTCTTTTTGTCGGAGTAGCAATAACCAGGATCCTTCGAGATCGGAAAAATCACGAGAAAACTGGACGAACACAACCACCGAAGGACTACTCGAGATAACTTCTGCGGTAGGACTGTCTCGCAAGGTGGCGCCTGCGAAAGTCTTCTTTCTTGACGCATGCGCTAAGTATCGATGTCACTAATCTTTCTTGCTGCTGAGAGAGCTACATTTCGTGTCGTCGCTAGGGAATTTTTCATTAATTCCATTTATTCCCTCCTATAAGGAAATTAGGATACCTTGAACAAAGATAGAAGTATGTACCTTACGAAAACATAAGACTTTGAATATCGGAAACGATTTCATTGGAACATAAAACAAAAATAAATAATTCTTCTATTGACAAATATTAGACCAAGTATTAATCTATGGCTCCGAGATATTCTTGAAAATTTGTCATTTTAAAGAGGTTAAGGTAACGCGGAAAATCACCAAAATGTAAACACTCGCAATGCTGAAATTTTACTTGTGAGCAAAAATTTATTTACATTCAACGTATTAACCTTAAACGTATCTTTTACACTATTTCTTGTAGCTAAGATTTGGGGAGCGATTAAATCTCATCGTAGTCGAACGGTGACATAACCCTGTTGTCAATTGTAAATTTACATTTGTATGTTTTGTAAATTCCAAATTTAGAAAAGCATACCTCTACTTAAATAGAGGAAATTGAAATTTTGATGGCTTTTTCACAATCTAATTCGAGAGGTAATATTATTTATAATTATATTGTTTCCTTTAGAGATAACTGGATTTTTACTTGAACTGATTATAGAATTGCAAAACAGAAAAATCTTAGAAGAATTACAATTGAAGAAACAGATGCTTTTAAAGCAAGGTGTAGCACCTACACTGAATACAACTTTAACCGTTACTCCGACTGGTTCTCCTTCCAATCTGGTAACTTCATATTTTATATGTATTATAAAATAAACTCTTATGCATTTACTTCTTAAATATCTTTACTTAATAGCCTCCTACACAGCCCTCTGATGGTATTGCAATGAGTGCGTCCCAAAGGGCTGCCTTACATAATGCACATGCAGCATCAACAGGATATTTTGTGACACAGGATTCTTCATTTGGCAATCTTATTTTACCAGTTCTTCCAAGATTCGATGCTAAATGAGTAAACCAAGTTGTGTTTATTCAAGTTGTAAATAATAAACAATTATACAGACTCTACATGTGAATAGTGCAACGAAAGTGATTTTTAATATCAGCTAAGTCATTTGTGAAGTGCAGCTTTTGTAACTGATCAAACTGCAAGATAGCATGTAGTGATTTTTATAATTAAACAATAAAAATGGCTAATATTCAACTTCGTGAATTAGAAGAATATTTACAACAGCTGGATGGATTCGAGGAACCAAAAATATTACTTGAACAATATTCTACTAGCGCGCATATTGCGTCACACATGTTATACTGTGCTCAGATGCAATATGATGATATAGAAGGACATACGGTGGCTGACTTAGGTTGTGGATGTGGTATTTTGTCACTCGGAGCACAAATGCTTGGAGCAAGTCAAGTAACTGGTTTTGAGATAGATTCTGATGCGCTTAAAGTTCTTTCTAGGAACTGTAGTGAAATAGAATTGTTTGTAGAAGCAGTGCAATGTAATGTACTAGAATATCTACCAGGTACATATAAGAATAAAAATGTATAGTATTATTTGTAAAAATGAATAAAAATCTTTATATTTTATTATGTTGCAGGAAAATTTAAAAAATATTTTGATACAGTTGTTATGAACCCACCATTTGGTACAAAGCATAATGCAGGTACAGATATGAAGTTTTTGGAAATCGCTACTAAGGTGGCGTCAAATGCTATCTATTCATTGCACAAAACAAGTACGCGTAATTACGTTCTTCGGAAAAGTGCACAGTATGGAGCCAAAGGAAAAGTTATCGCGGAACTGAGATATGATTTACCAAAAGCATATAAGTTCCATAAAAAAACTTCTGTAGATGTTCAGGTGGATTTTATAAGATTTGAATTAAATTAAATAATTGGAATGTTCTCATAGAACCGATATTGTACATTATAACTTGTTACTCAAATTTTAATCCTTGCGCCAACGGTAATTCATTTCCATAATTAATAGTTACAGTCATACGGCGCATATACTCTTTCCATGCATCACTTCCACTTTCACGTCCACCACCTGTAGCTTTTTCTCCTCCAAATGCACCACCTATTTCTGCCCCACTGGTTCCGAGATTAACATTTGCTATTCCACAATCAGAACCATGAGGACCAATCCACTACAAAATAAAATATTTTAATACTCTGAATGTACAAATAATGAAGTCATAAACGTACATGTACTTATACTTACCTGAAATACATTTCCCAAGTTTTTAGTAAATAGAGCACTGCTTAATCCTTGTTGCACACTATTATTTATAGCAATACCATCTTCCACTGAATTCACTTCGAAAATATATACAATTGGTGCAAAAGTTTCTTTTTGAACGATTTCTGCTTTAGGTGATAAGCCAGAAATAATTGTTGGTTCAACATAAAAACCGGCTTTGCCTATTTGTTTCCCACCAAATTCAATTTTACCACCATTTTGTAAAGCACTTTCTACTGCTTCCTGTGCAAAATTATAAGTTCTTATATTACTATGTTTTTTCTTTTTTATGTTACGTGAAATCAAATAAAAATTTTCCTGAAGATTTTATGTCAATAGAGTATGAAATGTAGTTGTACCTTATATTCATCAACTGCATGTTGATTATGCAGTGGTCCGTATAAAACGTTATCATCTAAAGGATCTCCTACGCGATCTAAAATACTCTTGTACGCTGCTTTTAATTTTCCTATTAAATCATACATCTTAATCAACAGTTTTTTCAAAGTTATTGAGCAGAAGGTAGAAAAAAAAACTTTCACATATTTCTCAAGTACAAAGATTTTAACTGAAATCTAAAACTTTACCTAAAAATTCATTCTTTATTTTGCTATGAAGAATTAATCTTCTAGTACTAGTACATCTCTGACCAGTTGTTCCCACACAGGAAAATACTGTTGCTCTAACTGCCATTTCCAAATCTGCATCTTGGTCAACTATTATAAATATTAAATATCTCAATTCAAATATTGCAGGATTGATAGTAATGCAAGTTATAAGTATATTGCAAGTACTCTTTGAATTTACCTATCGTTGCATTGTTGCCTCCTAACTCTAGCAGACATTTTCCAAATCTTTCCTGGACTGTAAGAGCCACTTTTTTCCCAACATTAGTACTTCCAGTAAATGAAACAAGAGGTACACTATAATCAGAAATAGCTATTATTGCATAACGTGTAATACAAGTTTATTTAAATTTATATTTTTTTAATTTTACCGTGTATCACTGACGAGAGTTTCACCAACATCTGCTCCACCTGTTATCAAAGATGCAATAGAACCTGGTACACCGTTTCGCTCCAACACTCCCGTGACAATTTTTGTGGTTGCAATTGACACTAATGGAGTAGTAGGTGCTCCTTTCCAAATAACTGCATTTCCACAAACCATGGCTATTGCGCTGTTCCAGCCATATACCTAAGACAACATTGATTACCTCCTTAATTATAATTCTGCATCTTAGAGGTAACAACTTTTTTAATATATCTGAAATCAAATATTATTGATTCTTTATTTATTCTTTTCAATTATACTTACAGCAACAGGGAAATTATATGCAGAAATGACTCCAATAACTCCAAGAGGATTCCATTTTTCTAAAAGTATATGATCTTTTCTTTCTGATGGAAATATACTGCCAGGTATCATTCTAGATAAACCAACAGCGAAATCACATATGTCAATGTATTCTTGAATTTCTCCAATACTTTCTGGCAATATTTTTCCTGTAACATTATGTATCAAAAATTAAGTAAAAGAAGAAATAAGAGAATAACAATTTGTAAATAAACCAGGTGTACCCATTTCTAAAGACACTAAACGTCCTAATGGTTTCAAATTATTTCGTAATTCGTCTCCAATTTGTCGTACTATTTCTCCTCTTGTAGGTGGTGGCAATGATACCCACTGGGGCCATGCCTTGCGAGCTTCTGTAATAGCATTACTTGCTTCTTGAGTAGTTGATGTTCGAACTTTTGCAATCACTTTGCCAGTTGCTGGTGAAACTGACTCTATGACCTGCATTAGTGGCATTAAAAGAAATATTCTTTGTATTATTATCATTAATTGTTTTTAAAATATATATTTTTACGAATTTGCTAAATATTAAAAAAATAGATAAAATGAAAAATACCTTGCCGGATCCTCCCCATCGTCCATCATAAAGTCCAGGATTTTCTGTTGTTAGTCCTAATTGCTTCAAAAATCCATACTTTGGATCAGTTACCAAATGCCTAAATGTTTGTAACTTAGGAACGTAGACGGTGTTTCTTGTTAATAAGTGAAGCATTGCCATTTCATTGCCAACTAACTCCCTGCAGTTGCAGCACGGTGTAAATAAACTAAGGGTTATCAAAATAACTTCGCTTATCGAGAAGATGGGGAGGGATGTGATAAGCACAGAAGAACAGTAAATACCTCGAGTATAATCAGAACTGATTGTGTTGAACTGTTCTGTACATATTACCAAATATTATCATCGCAATGCTATTTTTTGACAAATGACGTACTGTGATATCCAAAATCTATAATAAAACTTGCGAAATAGGTTGAATCGGGGCAAAATACTAGTGATTAAAATATTAGAAAAACGCGTTTTATTCCGTAATAATAACGGCAGCGGCGTTACAATGCGATACGGCAGTAATTTACAGGGAATCATAACGTTAGAAAAACACTTCGTTCTTTGCATTTCACTATTAAAAAATATTCGATATCCGCTACGAGGTACGGAGATCCATTAAAAATGCTGTTTTACGTGAATTCATTGTTGAAATTTGATTAAACACGTCATCGTAATCAAACCTCTGCGTTAGAGGCTGATTATTTCAGCCAGGTCGACAAAACTGATAACATCGTAAATCAGAGATTAGTTGGAGCACTGATCTTGTTAAAGTTGGTTGATCCTATATTAATAGTTTCCATGATTACAAATATACATAAAACTATTCGACATTTTTTTGGTTCAGTTTAACTTACAGTAGATTTGTCGAAATTGCCTAATAATGTAGCTTTTTGCATATCATCCACTCCTTCACAGCTGGCTAAAAATGTTGGCAGAAAATATCCAAAAAACCACTCTATGTTAACTGAAGCTAAACTATGGATGGCAGTTGCAATTTCGTCTGCCAATAAATTATGCGACCTGCAAACAAATATTGTCAAAAAATTATCTTGACAAAGCTAACAAACTCGTAATTAAAAAATGGTGAACTAACTGTTGAAACAGAACAGTAAACAATGCCCTCAGAAATCTTTCCAGTAAATGAACTTTGAATACAGAACGTTGATACAATCGCCATCGTACATTTAATTGTTCAAGACTTTGTAAACTTTGACGAAATATGTTAACGTCTGGCTGAAGAAGGGCTTGACCGAAAGCTTCTAAAATTGCAACTAATTCTTCCTTGTGTTCGATAGATTCGTCTTCGTTAGTAAGTCCAAGAGTGCGCAATACAGAAGTATTATAAAAATATTGCCATCGGTGCATAAGTATACTAAAAAAAGGCTTACATTTATTATAATTATACCAATTTTAAATATTAAAATTGCAAGTCAATTCAATTAATACCTGTGAAAAAGTTTTAACAAAACAAGTGCAGTATCCGGATGCGCGCTAAGATTATTGCCGATGCCGGGCCACACTTGGACTAAACATAAATTAGTTACTGAAGGAACGAATGCTTTAAATGCACTGCTAGGTGCTGATACGACCAATATCAAAATTTCTAATAATTGATCTAATGCAGGTCCGGCAAATATATTTTCTCTGTAAATGTACAAAACAAAATAATTAGTTTTTTTTCTAAAATAGAAACATCAATGATAGATATTAATAACGCAGACTAGGTAACCTACCTGGTATAAATGTGCAGCATTCCTTGAACTGCGTTTTGAGTGAATTCAGGACCTAACTGTTGCTGTAATACTGAAAATGCCGAATGCAAAAAATTAAGCAAAACTTCACATACATTCTGACATCTTATCATGTATGGCAACAGTTCTAAAGTTCGATTTATCATTGACCTCATACATGAGTGTAACATTTTTTTTATTGACGTAGATGAAGCAGAACAATCTTCTAGTAATTGAGTTAATGGCACTACAGTTATCGATATTGTGGATTCCGAAGGTACAGGTTGCCCTTCTGAACCAAGAGGCGTAGATAGTGTCGATATCATCGTTCCTGTTTTAATTAAAATTATCAATTAACATTCATTGTTTAGTCAGCATGTATCTAAAGTCATTAATTTAGAATTTCATTTGAAAGTTTATCTACCTAATAATCGTTCTCTGATAGATCCATCGCCATGTGGCAAGATGATTGCATTCACCAATGCCCTTCGCAATACTTTTATTGTGTCAGGTTTCAAGAATGGATATGTTACCATAGAAATTAAATTTCTGAATATAGGCTCATCCCATAAAATAGGTTTCAGAATAGCAGTGATGCTTTGGAAAAGATGCGTAGCGGAATGACTTAGATTTGTTGGTGGGGGATTATCACAGAATATTGTATAATCTAACGCAAAAATGCAAGAATCAATACAACGTTGAGAAAATGATTCCTTTGTTTTTTCTGGTCTATTGACTATCCAATGACACCAAGCTTGGAGCGATGCTAATAACTGTGAATGACTGGTCAGAAAAATGCAGCACAAATATAAATCAATTGATGTCGACAGAAATATACGCTAAAAATAGTTGATTTGACGAACGTTACTTACACTTCTATAAGATCTATTACGATCTCAGCTGGTTGTAACGACGCTTTGTACAGCTGATTTGTTTTAGCAAACTTACATGCATCTAATGTTTGAGACACTACTTCTTCAGCTAGTACTTGATCAATCCTTTGATCATCCCCTGCGAATAAATAAACTTTAATAAACTATAATCACAATGTTATTGCGAAAGAAGTAACTTACCGAGAAAAAGTGAATATAGTCTAGCTAATGCTTGAGTAGTTGAAGCCAAATCTCTTAAGTGTGCATGTACATTTGAAGCTTCTGATTCATTTAGCAAAATTACTTGATTATTGGCAACGACTGAACCCAATTCTCCGAACATTATTAGTCCTTCTCTCCAAGAACGATACTAAAAGAATTTTAAATGATTAATACGCAAAAATGAAGTCCAATACATGTATAATTGATTAATGCTATACCAATAGCGAGAAGACTGGTATCGGCGAAATTTCTGTCACTTTCGCTAAGCATTCTATGTTACATCGTAAAAAATGTTGCCATTCTGTTTCTTCCTGTAACAAAATTATACAGATCAATAAACTGTAAACTGATGATTAAAAGAAAAAGTAGATGCTATCAAATTTTATAAACTTTCTCACATTTTCATCTAAACTTTCCGTATCTAGATCTTTCAGCGCACGTGTATTAAGTTTAAAACTCATTTTCTGTAACACTTGTTCAGCAAGTGCTAATGCTACCGAAGAATACCGTGATTGAGTGGTTTCTAAGAGAGTAGTCCAAACGTCCAAACATCTTAAATATCCGTTTACCGTTGAACACTGTTGAAAAGTATGATGGCACAAGACTTCTAATAATGTATTTACCGAAAATTTCGGACACGTTTCAACTCTCTTCAAATGATTTGTTACAAATAATTGCAAGAACTCTGTTAATTTCTCCATGTAACTAGAACATCAATGTTTTATTTAAATGTGTTATCAAATCATGAATATATAAAATATAAACGATACCTTTCATTTACTGAATCCAAACGTTCTAGGAATTGAAATAATATAACTCCATTCTGAAATATTTCTACTAGCAATCTATCGGTTACTTCGGGAGAACAAAGTGGTCGATATAAAAGTTCATTTATCGTGGTCACGGCTTGTACAGCCATTTCAATTTGTTTTCCATTCTATAAAAAAATCGGATAATTAATAAAAGCATTTCTTAATTTAACCTTTTGAGTACAACAAAAGCCGGTATAGTAAAGCATTCTTATAGATCTTGCTTCAAAACAAGGAGTCACTATAATGAGTTTTCTACATATTACACTTTGGAAGAATTATACAAATAACCGCTGTTTCGAGGACAGTTCCTTAGTGCTCAAAAGGTTAATTCTTATACATTTTCAATATTCAATGTGGGATCCTACCATTGCATCGTGATACCTGGCACAAGTAAAGATAGCATCCAACAAGTTTGTGGAGATATGTTCTGATAATTCAATCCAACTGAACAAATGTGCCAACACATCGAGTGTTGCTATGCATACTTCATTAGTTCCCGTAGCTAGTCCTTCTACATCTAAAAGAGCTCTTGCTGGAGCTACAGTTTGACCACTAGTGGGCGATGGTGGTGGTGTAACTGTTCCAGAGCGACTTTGTAATTTTGTTGCTTCTTTCAGGAGTACTATATCGAAAATAGAATAATTACATTTTAACAAAGATGCAAATATTATAATAGTTTTGAAATCATAAAACAAATTGTACTTGTAAGAGTATCCAAAGTCAAAGGCACTTGCGCGCTAAGAAATCTGAATAATTCATTTTTTCTTTGTATTGGCAAATCTTCTCTTGGAGTTGCCAGTTCTTCCGATGCTGTCCTCAAATAGATAAGACCCAATAGTCTTGTATGCTTGTGACTTAATAACTTTCAACATATGTACAAGAACATTAAACGTCAAATCGAAGTAACTTATACAAAGATAAACTTTTATGCTAGCTTCTATACAAACCTGTAAAATATTTGAATAAAAATCTGGATAAAAATGTGGCCAATCATGCCTTGCAATATCCACAACTAGTTTAACAACTTTATTTCTTACAAAAGGAGCAACACCTCTTTCTAGCGACAATGTATACAAAGTTGATCTTGTAAGTGCTCTGTCTTCCCATGGAAGTATTGGCCACCTTCTACCAATTGTTGTCTATAATACAATTTATTGCGTAACTAATTTTATCTTCCAAAAATAAAATATTTGTTACTTACAAAATGTTACTGTTACTACAAAAAAGATTCACCTCCAGTGTAGACAGAGCAAACATACTAACATAATGATTGTTAGTAGAGGACAAGAAATGTAGGCAGGGCCTCCAAGAATCAATTTGCCCTGAAAATTCCTGAAAGCTTTGCTCAATCGTACGTTTTCGTTCATTAGTAGTTCCTGGTGAGAAAAATTCAGTCATAAGATGCTCCAAATTCTGCAGTGCAGCTGCATCATTATCCTAGAAATTGAACATTTACTTTGCATTTTTGTAATACAAATTACATACAAAATGACAATTATCCAAATGTCTACCAGAAGATAAACTTTTCATACATTTATAAGATTTCTTTTAGTTTATAAAAACATTAAGGGATACAGATATTGTTTGGTCAACTCTAATTAAAAAATAATAATTTGCATACAAAAGTATTTGTCTAAATGCTTCCTATCATTTCCTATCATTATCAATTTCCTATAATTTCATTGAGAAGGTTTGCTAGATAAATACTACATTTATTTAAGTAAGTAATGAACATTGTAAAAAGTATTACAATAACTATTATATATTCAATTCAAAGAAATTAATTCATTATGTTTAATATAATGGGTATATATTGTCCCTCCCTCTCTCTTGCTCGCTCTCTATCTTTCTCGCCTTCTAAGCTGTTTACATTTTATTTTTGAAATCGCACTAACGCATAGTAAGCATCAAATATCGTGTACAGTATTATTTAAACGTATTGACATATATCTACGTTTCACGATATAACGTTATGCGTGCGTTTAAATCCAAATATAAAACGAATGATAATTATTTCACGTACCATGATAGCTACAGTCAAACAGCGCGTGTTGCTATAAATGCGCTATAGAAATATATAAATCAGGCTAGGTTAGGCTTTCAGTTATCAAACATCATGTTTGAAGCAACAAAATAATTAAAAGATTAAATTTTTTTCTCAATTCGTTCAGTGTATTACATGAATGCAATTCTATGTGTACATTTCCGTCTTGTATATAACTTAAGCCACTATTCCATTGTTATAAATGCAGCCAATCGTATGAAAGAACGAAAAAAGCAATCGTTCTTATTGAAGATTACATCAGGTTACTATTTCAACCGCGAAAAGTAAATTGGTTAGGATACCATCAGTCACGAACATTAAATGAATGTTCTTATCTAATATTATATATGTCGATAAAATAAAAAATATTTCATCTTCTATACTTTATCTGTTATTCTATTAACAGCTTTGATATCTTCAAATGCAAAGTTTTACTACGTTGCTATTGCTTCGTTTATATTAGTAATGAACATTATCTGTAACATTGGAATTTCCGCAAAATGGAAAATGAAGCAATTTTGCAACTATTCTTAACTATCGACCAACCAATCGTAATTGAGTTTTCTGCGATTACAGCCAATAAGATTAATAAAAATAAGCGAAGAAAAACATATTGCCGAAAATTCTATGTGGAATCAGAGAAGAATTTCGTTAACTATAAACCTCAATTATTTCATTTATAAATGGACATTTAACATGTTTTAAGTAATTAAGACATAGAAATAAAAAGGTTTATTTCATTGCCGATAAGATTATGGAGCTGGTTTGTACATTCTTCAAAGAGATGGCACCATTAATGCTTTGAATTCATTTCGCTGTTGATAAAATAGATTTTTCTTTCATAATGTAGCTCTCTGAATAAGAAAATGTGTTTCCTTTTGCGATTCGTAATGTCCATACTACGGTTTTTTAATTGAAGTAAAGTCAGATGTCGGTACCTTCTGTAACGAGATCGTAAATATGTAATGGAGGGTGGATGGGATTGGCGAAATAGGGATGGGTCCCTGCGTAGTCACCTCCACGGGGTGGGCCTGGGCCCTTGGTAACGTTTTCGAGAGATTACGCTCTCCAAAATAATATCAAACTAAGGACTACGCACGTAGATTTAAGCGATAATAGATAGTGTTTAGAGAATAAGATATAGTTTAAGTTAATTTTTGCGTTCGCCGCTGGAACGCCGCTGGATGTCATAATATAACTTACTGCACATTTTCGATTAATGTATTCGAATTGCATTCCATCTTTATTTCTTTTCCATAACTATTTTCATGCTAATCAGTTCGTTCGATATTAATAATCAGTTCAGTAATCGATATATGAGTTATCCTGAGTATTGCAACCGAGAAGAGGTGTAGTTGAGGGTGGAAATTCAAGGAATTGTTTAAACAATCCGGCATAATCTATGGTGTTCTGTCTCTCTGTTTCTCTCTCTCTCTCTCTCTCTCTCCCTCTCTTTATTTCTATGGAGTGTTTTCTTGATCGAAGGTTGATTCTTGACTCCAACAAATAATTTCAACAATAAATGATTCTATTCTGTAGTTGCAAAGTGGTTTCATTATTAAATTTGGAAATGAGTAAATAGTATTTTCGATGAGAGCAACGTTGGGGGCATGACTATGGTACTGTTTTACGTCAAAGAATTTCCATTTCCACGTTTTGCAAGATTCTTTCCAATTGCTTCACGCAAACAGACCATACGAAATTATAATTGAGAATGACTATTATTCTCCGTTCTTGTCAAAAATTCAATGGTTCTGAGTCGAATTTCAACCTATCCTTTCCATTTCCTTTATGTTATCCAATTTTTATGATTGCTATAATAAAATTGCTACGATTTAAAAAAAAATAAATTAACACTTATTTCTACTTTCGCCGCTGGATCGCCGCTAAATCGCCGCTGGATGCGTATACTGTTAGTCATAGATAATAGATATTATAATAATAGTAGTAATTATAATTAGACAATAGTAATTGTACTGAAATTGTAAGGAAGTATATATATTCTCTTATCCAGAGCGACAGATAATTATGCTATAATAGCACATATATAGTAGCAGTAGTATAGTAGTAGTAGTACATATATAGCTTTGATTTACATAGAAATTACGTACTACCTAATTATATAGCTGAGAGCATGTATTTGTTACATAAACACGGAAATTAGTAAATTACGAGCAATTATAATGTGGAACCCCCCACCTCTAATGGTGGGGGTGATCAGTCAACCATATCACCTGTGCTCAGTGCTCAGTGCTCAGTACCAGCCGACCTTCAGTTCTCTCGCGGCCGCGGATGTAATCGGATGGGAAGCGACCTTCGGAGATGGCCTTGACCGCTGGTGCTGGACTAGGTGGAGGACCATGGCTGCTGGTGGAGGGCATTGACCGCTGGTGCTGGATTCGTTGGACGACCATTGCTGTTGGTGGAAGGCATTAACCAATGGTGGAGGATCATGGCGCGGTTGCTGACCTTCTCGATGGCGGGGGTCCATGCGGTGGGTGCTGGTGGGGAATGATGGAGAGTATGCTGGTTGCTGATGACGTCATCTGTCTACTGGTCGGTGAGTCATTATTTAAACAATTTTTTTATGGTGGTGGGAAACAAATATGTTCGTTCTACGATTCGAACGATTGCGAGGGTGATCTGTCATCACCCTTGACTATGTACTCCTTTTGAATACTATATATATGTATTATATGTATGTACACCCTCACGTGTGTACTTCTTTCGAGTATTATATATATATATATATATTAGACGCGCTACGAGTTTAATTAGAATTTTTTACGCGATTCGAAGTATCTAAATACAGTATACTCTTGATTATCCGAGCTAATGATGAGGAAGTCTGCCATAGATAATCGAGAATGCTATGGTTTTTTAAATTTATATTAATATTTTAACATATTTAATATTTAATTTAATAGTTGAGTAATAGAGAAAGTTCATTACTTTCGCTATATTTTTTTATTTAATTGGAATATTGCTCGTTCTTAATTAAATACACGGTAGGGTTTCTGGCTTGCATCATTTACTGGTCGGTATTAATTCTCTTAATTAATCCCCAAACTGCGTATCTATCTGTTAACCTTTACCCACGTATTTACAAACCTTTGATGGTTGATACAATCTCCATTGCCCAAATTCCATGTAATTGGAAGGGTGGTGTTGGAATGTGTAATTGGAAGGCTTGTGTTTGATCCCTGCGTGGTCGTCTTCAATCTCTGCGTAGTCACCATTATAAAAAAATATTCAGGGAATTGTTTAAATAATCCGGCATAATCTATGGGATTCTGTCTCTCTCTGTCTCTCTTTCTCCCTCTTCGTCTCTATGGTGTCGTCTCTCGATCCAAGGTTGTCTCTTGATTTTGATAAGTAATTTCAACAACAGAAATGGTGATGGGTCCCTGCGTAGTCACCTCCTCGTTGGTGGACCTGGGTACTTGGTAACGTTTTAGAGAGACCGGTCTCTCGAAAACGATATCATGCTAAGGACTACGCACGTAGATTGTATAATTAGTGTAATTAGAGAATAAGATTTAGTTTAAGTTAATTTTTTCGTTCGCCGCTGGATCGCCGCTGGACCGCCGCTGGACCGCCGTTGGATGATTTGATATAACTTGTTAAATTTATCGTGTCTCATCGATGGAGGGTTGTTTGATTCTTTAATGTTCGATGGGTAGGTGATTGATGTTCGGAAATCCGCTTAGTTTTTGGTTTATCCTAATTTATTTTAACCCCTCCCTTCGCCGCTGGAACACCGCTGGATGTCGTGATATAACTTATTACATATTCTCCATTAATATAATTTAATTACGTTCCATCTTTGTTCCTTTCCCATGACTATTCTCATGCTAATCAATTCATTCGGTATTAGTAATCTATTCAGTGATCGATACATGAGTTATCTTGAATATTGAAAATGAGAGCAGGTGTAGTTGAAATAGAATTAATCGTTCTGTGACTAGAAAAATATATGCGACGTTGGAAATTCAGGGAATTGTTTAAGTAATCCGGCATCTATCTCTCTCCATCTCTCTTTCTCTCTCTTTCTGTCTCCATGGTATCTTCCCTTGATCAAAGGTTATTTTAAAATTTAATTCTGTAGTCGCAAAGTGGCTCCATTATTCTCTATAAATTTGGAAATGAGGAAATGATATATTCGGTGAATACAGCGTTGGAGGCATGGTATTGTTTTACGTAAAAAAATTTCCATTTCCACGTTTTCCAAGGTTCTTTCCAATTGCTTCACGCAAATAGGCTGTACGAAATTATAATCGAGAATGATTATTAGGGAATCTTGAAATTTGACGTATTTTCTCCGTTCTTGTCAAAAATTCAATGGTTCTGAGTCGAATTTCAACCTATCCTTTCCATTTCCTTTATGTTATCCAATTTTTATGATTGCTATAATAAAATTTCTATGATGTCAATAAATAATTTCAACATATATTTCTACGTTCGCCGCTGGATCGCCACTGGATGCGTATATTATTAGTCATAGATAGTAGTAATTATAATTAGATAATAGTAATTGTAATAATAATTGTAATGAAATTGTAAGGGAGTATATACATTGTCTTATCAAGAGCGAAACCATAGAATTTTTCTTCAAAATCCCCGTTTCATCGAAATAGAATATAATTATTTTTAGTCTCCATTTGCACACTACTGACGTTTATCAGTAATAGTTTTATTACTCTGCGTACTCGCTTGCATGCATCGCATGTGGCAAGCAAGTAGTGAGCACGCTGACTTGATGTTATACGTAAGTCGCTGCCATGAGTAGCTCCATGGGCCGAAAAGACCGTGGTTTGGAAAGTGGACAGCGCCGGAAACATTTAGTTAGCAAATCTACGTAATTACGTAGATCCACGTGAGTACGTAGAGTACCTTTGGTCGCGTCGCGAATGTTATGTTCCCTTTAATCTTTGATTTAGAGAGTTTGAAGAAGAAACGCTTTAATATTTCTAAAGTGTCGATAAAGACACTTTGTAAATTTCTTTCTGGATAAGAACATGATATATACTTCCAGTCCCTTCTTCCCTTTCGCGATTCGTAAAGTCCACGTTGCAATTTCTAAGAAAATGTACCATGGATTTTGCGTATATTGAATTCAAGTAGAGTCAGTCCTCGGTACCTTCTGTGCCGAGAACAAGTATTTGTAATGGAGGGTGGATGGGATTAGGGCCATAGGGCTGGGTCCTTGCGTAGTCACCTCCTCGTTGGTGGACCTGGGTACTTGGTAACGTTTTCGAGAGACCGGTTTCTCGAAAACGATATCATGCTAAGGACTACGCGCGTAGACATAAGTATAATTGTAAACTTGACGCTAGAAGTACCAAGCTAGTGAAAAGATCGTGGTTCGTAGCTTCTAACAGAGATAGATAGATTTTTCACTTGTACAAAGATTTCATAGATTCACTTTTAACAATTATCTATTATTACATTAACTTCGAAAGACATTAGAATAATTTAATCACAGGTACTTCTAGTAACGAGTCTAAGTCCTTTTCAGGACTTCGAAACTTTAAATTGGATTGCGAATAGTTTAGTTTAAGTTAATTATTGTGATCCAATTTGTACATTCATGTAATGTAATTTTAATAAGATAATCATCCCCTTTTATCCCGACTTTCCTCACTTTTATTATTAATTATACATGGTTACTTCTATCCCTCTATGGTGTCTCTTCGATGGAGGGTCGTTTGATTATTTGATGTTTGATGGTTCGACGTTTGCTTGTTTCACGTTTGATGGTTCGACGTTTGCTGGTTTAATGTTTGATGGTTCGACGTTTGATGTTTTTTATTTTGATTTATTTTAATCTCTCTATTCGCCGCTGGATCGCCGCTGGATCGCCGCTGGATCGCCGCTGGATGCGTGCGTTTATTAGTCATAAGTACTTGTATATTGTACATCTTTGTAATTTAATTGTAATCATATTGTAAAGAAATACGTTTTCTTATCCGGAGGGAGAATTAACCACCCATTTTTCTTTCACCCCTCGTTTATCAAGACAGAACTTTTAATTGTTCTCTCGAGCGCTCTAATTTCGTGCTTCCTAAGATTCGCTTCACGTATTCGCTTCACGTATTTCCTTCGCGTATTCCCTTCACCTATTCCCTTCACCTATTCGCTCGAGATTAGATTTTAATCGTCACGCAGGGAGACAATCGGGACTCAATCAAACCGATGCGTGTTTGTCGTGCCCACCTGGATTTTCAAGGGTTCAACCGTGGACGCGCTCACGATGGAGCGGGCTGAGTGGTTCCCAACCCGTGGCGCTGGGGTCTGACCTTTGTAAGACGGATTCGGGCGGTTCCACGAGGTTCGTCTCTATCGCAGAGCAATCCTCGCGTTCGGCCACGTTGGGGTTCAGATGGACATCTCACTCACAGTCGGGGAGAGCGCGGTTGCGATTGTTTCGACGTAAGACGTGACATGAAACTTGCTCGCGATTCGCGATTCGCGTCGGGTTCGATTCGCCTAATGACTAAAGTGGAAGCACGGGGTTAGAATGCTCTTTTCGGTCGCGTCGCGAATTTTGTCTTCATTGCTTCAACTCAGTTTCTTTTCTTAACTTTAGTTTAGTTTCTTTTTACAATAGAGTGATAGAATTTAGAGTATCGTACCGTAGAACCCTTTGCGAGACACTTTCGCTTCTCGAAAGTGTAGCAGAGTCACTTTAGATATTTCTCTTCGGGTAAGACAACCGCATTTCTCGTTAACCCTTTCGAAAAGTCCATTCTGCAATTTCTAAATATCTGATAGATTTTAGAAAATGTATTATGGATCTCGCGTGTATTAAATTCAAGTAGAGTCAGTCCTCGGTACCTTCTGTGCCGAGAACAAGTATTTGTAATGGAGGGTGGATGGGATTAGGGCCATAGGGCTGGGTCCCTGCGTAGTCACCTCCTCGTTGGTGGACCTGGATACTTGGTAACGTTTTAGAGAGACCGGTCTCTCGAAAACGATATCATGCTAAGGACTACGCGCGTAGACATAAGTATAATTGTAAACTTGACGCTAGAAGTACCAAGCTAGTGAAAAGATCGTGGTTCGTAGCTTCTGATAGAGATAGATAGATTTTTCACTTGTACAAAGATTTCATAGATTCACTTTTAATCAATTTTTTATTATTTTATTAACTTTGCGGGAGATTAGAATAATTTAATCGCTGGTACCTTTAGTATCGAGCTAGTACCGTCCTTTTCAGGACTTGGAACTTTAAATTGGACTGTATACTTTAGTTTAAGTTAATTATTGTGATCATATTTGTACGTTCATGTAATGTAATTTCAATAATATAACCATCCCCTTTAATCCCGACTTCCCTCACTTTTATTATTAATTATACGTGGTCACTTCTATTTTTCTATGGTGTCCCCTCGATGGCGGGTCGTTTGATTGTTCAATGTTTGATGGTTCGACGTTTGGTGGTTTGATGTTTGATGGTTCGACGTTTGGTGGTTTGATGTTTGATGGTTTGATGGTCCGAAATTCCCTTAACTTCTGCTTTCTTTAATTTACTTTAATCTCTCTGTTCGCCACTGGATCGCCGCTGGATCGCCGCTGGATCGCCGTGGGATGCGTGCGTTTTTAGTCATAAGTACTCGCATATTGTACATCTCTGTAATTAAATTGTAATCGAATTGTAAAGGAATACGTTTTCTTATCCGAAGAGAGACTATCCCTTTTTCTTTCAACCCTCGTTTATCAAGACAGAACATGTAATTGTTCTCGCGTAAATTAGTTCGCGTTTATTAGCTCGAGCACTCTAACTTTGTGCTTCGTAAGATCGCTTCACGTAGATTTCCTCTTTTTTTCTCTTTCCTTTTTTTCCTTTTCCTTTTTTTTCTCTTTCGCTCGAGATTTAGATTTTAATCGTCACGCAGGGAAACAGTCGGGACTCAATCAAACCGATGCGTGTTTGTCGTGCCCACCTGGATCTTCACGGGTTCAACCGTGGACGCGCTCACGACAGAGTCGGATCGAGTAGCTCCTACCCCGTGCCGCTGGGGTCTTAGTGCCTGCTGTAAGACGGTTTGGGGCGGTCTACTTCGGTTCGGTCTTTGTCGCAGAGCAATCCTAGTGTTGGGCCTCGCTGGGGTTCAGATGGACACCTCACTCACCGTCGGGGAGAGCGCGGTTGCGATTGTTTCGACGTAAGACGTGGCATAATACTTGCTCGCGATTCGCGTCGGGTACGGTTCGCCTAATGGCTAACGCGGAAGCACGGAGTTAAAGTGCTCTTTAGTTTGCTCGTGTAGGTCGCGTCGCGAATTTTATCTTTATTTTTTGCTTCAACTTGATTTCTTTTCTTAACTTTAGTTTAACTTAATTTTGCTTCAATTTTTATGGAGATTAGTATCAATTTTTTTTACAATAGCGTAATAGAATTTAGAGTATCGTACCGTAGAACCTTTTGCGAGACACTTTCGTTTCTCGAAAGTGTTAGTAGAGTCACTTTACGAATTTCTCTTCGGATAAGACGATGGCATTTCTCGTCGTCCTTTTCGTAAAGTCCATACTGCAATTTCTAAATATCTAATCGAGTTTAGAAAATGTATTATGGATTTCGCGTCTATTACATTGAAGTAGAATCAGATCTCGGTACCTTCTGTAACGAGATTACAAGTATATAATGGAGGGTGGATGGGATTAGGAGTTAGGGATGGGTCCCTGCGTAGTCACCTCCACGTGGTGGACCTGGGCCCTTGGTAACGTTTTCGAAAGATTGCGCTTTCGAAAACGATATCAAGCTAAGGACTACGCGCGTAGTAATAAGTATAATTGTAAACTCGATACTAAAAGTACCAAACTAGAGGAAAGGATTGTGTTTCGTAATTTCTGATAGAGATAAATAGATTTTTCATTTTTACAAAGACTTCGCAAATTCACTTTTAATAATTTTTCATGATGATAGTTCATTCTATTATTTCAATAACTTTGCAAGAGATTAGAATAATTTAATCACTGGTACGTTTAGTATCGAGTCTTTTGCAGTGCAACTTAAATTTTCCAAGTCCTTTTCAGAACTTTGGCATTTTAAATTGGACTGCGAATAGTTTAATTTAAGTTAGTTTTAATGTAAATTTATAATTATGTAACCATTCCCCTTTTATCCTGGCTCCTCTCACTTATCACAACCGAGCGTAATTATTCTCACCTTAATCAGTTCGTGAGATTGATATCCCAGTTCATTGGGTATTAATCAATTATTCAACAAGTGATAGAAGAGTTATTTCGAAATCGATATCTAGCATTTCCTTGTTGCCAGCGATAAAAGCATTAATTGAAACATTTGTTGAAACGTGTTGGGTATGTCTCTGAACGCAAAGTTTATTGAATTTCTATTTATTTTAAAATAAATAATAAAATAAATAGTAAAAATAATCTGTATTGGCAAGGTTTCATTATTCTCTCCATATAGAAATGAGAAATTGTTATTTTCGGTGAATACAGCGTTGCAGGCATCACTATGGTATTCTCATCGCTACAGTTTCTATTGTTTTATGTAAAAAAATTTCCATTTCAACATTTTCCAAAGCTCTTTCCAATTATTTCACACAAACAGGCTATGCGAAATTTTGGTCGAGAATGACTATTAAGAGATTCTTGAAATTGGATATATTTTATCCGTTCTTGTAAAAAATTCAATGGTCACATAACCATACTGTGGCTACACCACAATTAATTTCATCGGCAGTTCGTTTTCAGATTGTGGTCAGAAATTAATCAATTGTGGCTTATACGTCGAAAGAATTGTTATATTCGTTCGAAATCGATATCATACGTGTTTGATTCTCTCGATAATATTAGTCGTACGTGCATTATTTTTTATAAACAGAACTCGATGTTCCATCAGTAGTATATATACTTTATTATTTAGAAAATGAATGGTAAAAACCTTAGAACCGTTACCCTATGAAAGCAACAAGTATCCTGACGAACATCGAACTCTTGTTTAATTGCTTATTATGCTCCCATTAACTTGATAATTTGATTTAGATATTTGTGTAAACAATGCAGAAGCTAATTATTCAATTTTGAATTAATATATGCAGTCATTAGTATGATTGAAAGATATTTGTGATTTAAACTGATTGGAACGGAAAAGCGTGACATAGAATTTCAGTTCTAGAATGCAGTAGTAAATTACTGTGTGGCTGTTTAAATCGCTTTTCTTTTTCATTAAAAACTAATAAAAATACTAATGCTAGTTTCGATTAAATTCCCACGGCATTCATTAGCAACCTGAAACATGCATATATTACGGTCACGCAATATGCAGATAGAGAGCGCTCGTATACACGAGTTAAATGATATCAGAGTTACATCCAAATGACATTTGTATCCAAACGTCATAGTGTTCGTCTAATTTTCATATCCACAACACACATGTCCATTAAAGTTAAGTACTTCTCAAAAAGCTACTTTGCATTGATCATGATAAAATGCTGATAACGATATATTGCACGTAAATTGTATATTAAAATTGCATAAGTCTTCCTGGTACATTAAAAAATCGATTAGAACTTTTTAAAAAACTCGATTAAATTTTACAAATCCAGCTGTTTCGCAAATTATTTCAGAACAATGTATTTTGGATCTGTACTAGCCGTAATGTTATCGCTGTTACAGTAGTATAGTTTCAGTAGTATAGATTTAGTTTGCTCAGCCATGTCGCTTCCCTCTGAGTCGTCACTGCTAAGATAGAATCCAAGAGGAATTCTCCGATTTTATGTTGAAACGAATAGGTTTGAACATCTAGATGCAAGGGGATCGAAACCTTTCGTCGAAACTTACTCCGTTTCCTGGGTTTGGACGTCGAGAATCAAGGAAGAAGGTAAGGAAATTACGTGTCAGCTAAGCATTTGATTCCACTCATGCGAACTGACGGAATAGACTTTTGCGATCTGTACGAACCGTTACAAGGTTTCCACGTGTTTAATCCTTTTACCTTCTGATAATAGTCGCTAAAAATAGTGACCAAAAATATATTTTTACTACGAAAACTAACAATGAATGTACCTATCCGATGGTCTTTAAACGAAGTACTTTTTCCATGAATGATTATTATAAAAGTGTTTGCAAGCTGATCATCTTCGTGTGTGTAGTCTTTTCTTTTTTTTTAATCATTGCAGAAGAATTTGGAATATATATACTTTTAATTAGCCATACTTTTAACGAGCACGTTCTTTTAATTGTTTCTTTGTACACATTTTTGTCCTCATAATTTACGAAGCTAGTAGAAAATACGTTCGTACCAGCGGTTCCAAGTTTTACTCATTAGTTAAGTACTGGACGTACCGACAATTTACGGTTGTCCGGTTGGCTGCGGTCGATTGTCCGTGAATTCCACTTTCGTGGGTTCTTCTCGTGGTTACACACACGTGCAATTGTTGCTAAAGCGTCCGTGACGTACAACGGTCAGGTTAAAGCTGATCCCAAACTCTCTTCAAAGCAAGATGAGAGGGAAAGCGGGAGATTAACAAGAAAACAAAGGATATTTGGACGATGGAGGTCGAGAAGGAGAAGGAATTGGCGATATGATCGTGAAAAGGGTTGATCGAAACGACACGATTCTAATTTACTGAAAATTTATTTCACATATAAAAGTAATTCTTTACAGGATTTCGATACAACGTTCAGAAAATCATTCGTATATTTGAGCAATGTTTTGATCGAATAACAATCAAATTTCGATATCTGTATGGGTAAATCAATGCGTTTCTGCATTCGTCTTTCGTCATGTCTTATAATTGAAAAACCATAGAGGTAATATCATATTATATATGCCATATTGTCGCAATTTTGCGTTAAATATCAACAAAATCGTCAACTTTCCTTCCGTGTTATTTTAGAAAAAATAATCTTTCGAACAGTTTTCTAAACCACCATCGTCTACATCTGACATTTTGATAACTCATTTCAAATGTATACATAAAATTATGGAAGATCCAATTGTTAGGCTAAAATATTTTCCATCGTAAAATCTCTTATCTCATATTTTCAATCAACGACACTCTTTGACATTTATTTACTTATACATTTATCTTGGTAATTTCACGCGTTGATGCGAAAATTTATAGTCACGAATATCACATTTATGATAATTATCGTAAAACAATGTTTAAAATACTTTCCAGCTCGACTTTCGGAGGGTCAAAGGGCAAATGGACTTTCATCTGAAACAAACGTAAAAAGCAATTAACCCTTTGCGCTCGATTCCTTTTCGGACGTTTGCAATAGGAACTATTGTTAAAATAGTACTGTTTTAGCAATATTCTAGCAATGTTTTAGTAATAGAAACTATCGCTAACAACGATAGAAAATTTTCATTTCGATAAGAAACTTCAGGGAACGTGCATTTCTAAAGAAGCTGCGATGGAATAACTTTAATCTCCGTAACCATTAATCAATGCTGATGCAAAGTTTAAAAAGTGTCATTACAATTTGTATACTGTTAGGATAACTTTGCTGTCCTATTTTGACAGGAATGCTCGCGTTCGTAAAAATATTTGTTCAGGTATTTTCTTCGAGTATAGACGTGTCGCCGTGCTGTTTGTCAAGGCGTGAAATCTTATTCAGTGTTCTCTACGCGGAGCATGTACTGTCGTGATGCAATTTCCAGTCTGGTGTAGCGTAGATAGTTAGCAAAATACACGAGTTTCGACATAGCACACGCGTGCGAGCTGCCATAAGTCCGCCAGTCAAAGACGTAATTAGTTTTCGCGATATTAGAGCAATAAATTACAGAAAATGCACCGCATTGATAGAAAGTTTCCGCGAAGTCGAGGGATTTGCGGTTTGTACCAGATTACCCAGTGATGCCATACGGTTCGTCGGCTGCTCTTTCACAAATTAGTTTTATAAAATGTAGGTTCAATTATTTAAATTTTATAGTGTTTGTTTGCTTGTTACCGTTGATTTTTCCTACGTTTTAAATAATGCTACGCGTATAACGTAGCGTTAAATAATTAAAACCAATAAAATCCTAGATTAAAATTTCACGCATAGTGTTTCTTGTTTTTCATTTTTTATTTGTAGTTATTCTTATTCGTAACAATTAAAATGACCGTATAGTATATATACATATTGTTCGAAAAGTTTTTTTATTGAAATTAATAATTTCAATATCTCTGTTAAAATTGTTAAATATACTAAACAATATGGATTTATTACATATTATTAACAAACGAATCAAAGTATATATTACGAGGGCTTAATTATAATTACTTTCGAATCTCATTGGCTATTATTGCGTTACGTAAATTTAATCAACCGTAAAATAATTAAAGCATATCGTTGCGCAACTTTGTTATAATGTCAGCTGAACGCAAGATATTGGTTGTGTCGAAATAAATTTCACGATCCACATTAATAATTTTGCGAGCAATTCATGCACTGATTTTAGTCGACGTTGGCAGTAACGAACTACCTCTAGTTGACGAAAAAGTTAACAGTATTTGCTATTAAAACAAATCTGTACGTGTCAGTCGAAACTCTATGCGCATAGGTTTCCTCTATGCAAATGTTTCATGTCCTTTTCTGTTTTTATTTTTAATTATATTATCATAAAATGGGATCCGATGTATATTGCTGTTTTATAATGGCAATAAATTATTACCTGACAAAACATTCGGACGATCATCTATGTAACGAGCCTCATATTCTGTCTTTAACGGTGCAAGGTACGTAGAAAAGTACGAGTACCAGACCGCCACCAAGAATCAAAGCGATCGTGGCCAAGATCGTCCATACAATAGAATCGGACGCAACTCTGGCAGACAGTAGTTTCTTAGCCGCTGGCAGTCTAACCACATCGTCAGTACTCAAACTCAATCTCTTGGCCTTGCCGAGCAAGAGTCTGAGACGTCGTGATGCCTTCTCACAGGACATCCTGCAAGTTCTCTTCCACTGTACGTAGCTAAAATTCTCCAAATTACGTACCTCTTGCGTTACCTAACATTATAACTAAATCAATCCACGAATCGCGCGAGGTATCCCATCATTTTTATATACTCTGGTGCTAATCGCTTCTTTTTTTCTGCGAATCTCACGATTCTCGAATCTCAGTATCGAGTGTTTTTAAAAAATCGTGAAATTTTCTCCATTAAAAGCACTGTTAATCCGGACTGTATTTCAGTTCCACATTATGATTTCGCTACGCTACCGTAGATCCTCTCCATTTTCCAGAAGAAACCTGTGAGCAGGAAAAACAAACGAAATAAAAAAATCGGGAATCACATGAATATTTATTGTAAATTAGAGATTGTTTTAGATAAAAATGGAAGTAGATTAATTAATCGAGAGTATTGCGTACAAATGGACAATGGACAATTTCTTGCCCTCTGTCTTTTGGTAATAAATTTCTCTTAAAAGATACAAATAAGTTAGACTTGCTACCATACGAACAACTATTTAATATCGTTGATGGCGTACGAACGACGCAGTAATTGATTCAGCATATTCATATGAGGTAAGTGATTTAATTACTCGAATGGTATGCAGTCAAATTATGCAGTCAAGTTATATTATGCTGCAACGAAACACGCTGCACGTATAGAAGACAAGGATAATTAATTTACAATAAAATCTATTTGTTAATTAATTTAAACTTTAGTAAAACTGACTTTTTCCGATAGCAAACTTTCCATTCCGTCAGAAATTTAATCATCGTATATTAATTACTATTTGTCTACTCTCTATTTGCATTCTACCTCTCGTATCTACCTCTGTGTTTCTGTATTTCTGTCCAAAGCTCTGTTGGACCTCTTGCTTGTTTTTATACCGATATATACATGAAACGAGCGTACGTTTGCTGTGAATGTATTTGTGTTAGTGATGGAAAAGGAAGAAAAGAGAGGGTCGAGCTTTTGTCCCAGGGTCTGCTGGTGGACTTTCGAGGAATAGTAAGGATTGGTCAGAATTTCGCTTAAGTAAGAATCGCCACATACCTATATTTTGCTTAAAATTATGTGGCAAGTAGTTTCATTGATTTTTATCCAATTCAATCGGAAGGTAACAAAAATACTGCAATATACAAACGATAAAGAGTAGTTCTACTTCAGAAAAATTTTACTTTCGCCAAGATATTTCAAATCTTTGTATATACGTATTCCTCTGATCTGTGCTTGGCCATCAGTAGAAAAATCGGCGCTAGGTCAGACAAGACGATGTTCCGTAGCGTAGTGATTTAAGCTCGCGAGACCGTCCAATTTGATTCTTAATACCAACAGGGCATGTTTCGCTGGAAATTGTATATAATATAAAGAGAAAAGTGGAAAAGGATAGAAAGACAACATAAGAAAATATGAACGTTGTGACCAGATGGTACCAGATGTGACCAGATAGATCAGACGTCTTGCAGATGTCAGAGGATTTCGAAAACCGGGCAGTGTACATACTTACTTGGTTGAGGAACTTGACTGACTACTAATGACGGTATTTTTTCTTTGTGTGCACGATGCAATAAAAATATAATTGAAATTATTTTTGGGAACCAGTTTTAGCTACTCGAAACTTTGTCGCGGCAGTGAAAAGCCGCAAGAAATTTCGATATAAAACTGTACGAAGAAACAACGTCGGTTCACGCGACACGACCGCACCCCCTACTCGTGATCGCTATAATTCAAGAGAAAAAAGTCACGAGAACGAGCTTCCAAGTTCTCGCAATTCATCGCGCTTTTTACTCGCGAGGCTTACGTGCGGATTTCTCGAGTTACCTAACTCATTCTTCGGATGATTACGTCCCGCGCTTACACGGAACCCCTTTTACGTGCACTCCACCTTTTCTGAGTTACGGCGCCCTCGCGTAATTACACTGGGGAGATTCGTCGCCACCGCTGCTTGACCACAGTATTGTACAAATTACCCGATAGAAATTATCGCACCTTTTTAACCAGGATTCGCTTCATCGGACGTGATAACGATTAGATCGACGGAGCTCGCGAGAAACGGAGATTAACCTCCGTAATCACTAATCAATGCTGATGGCCCCGTTAGCGGGGATATTATTAAGTTCAAATGGTTAAAAGTAAATTCAATCTCCGTTTCTCGCGAGTTCCGTCGATTTAATCGTTATTACGTTCGATGAAACAAATTCTCGTTAAAAATGTGGTGTAGTATAACTTTGATCTCCGTAATCGCTAATCAATGCTGTGGGTTACATTGAATGGAATACTTTTATTTTCATAATAATCGCACTCTAGGATATTACGTACCATGTTTCGCAATACAGTTTGCTTTCTTTTATGTATAATCTGATTGATAGAATGATGCTGCATAATGTCGACAAATTGATAGCTAATATATCATTTAGTTCATATTGGTAATATTTTAATTCGCGATAATGGTAAATTGTATAGTAATATTCCGACATGACTAAAATGTCGATCTATTGATTACCTATTTACCAACATTACACAGCTATTCTGATACAAATTGTTAATCGAACGATACCGTTAAAATGATCGCCTTGATGGCGAGAACTACACATAGACAAATTTTCTAAAAAAAATTGTTGTTTATAAAATCATAATTCACCGTTTCGTAACATCCAACCAATAAGCTTTTTTAACAAATAAAAAAGCAAATGTAGATTGGATTACGGTTATATTATTTTACACGCATCGGATGGTTCTATTTTTAAAGGATTAGAACGCTACAAAGCATACTCAAAACGCGTATATTTCACATAATTCTCTGCGATCGATGAGCTTGTCTCTCGACATTTATTGTGCAGCTTTCTTGAGGAGCTTGAATCATTCTTTTAACGATTACGCCGCATGCTTACACGGAATCCCTTTTACACCATACTTGACATCCACACCGTTCATCCGACTTAATTCTTAATTGTGGTAGCGCGCCGGTTGCATAATTTGGATACCATAATAAAGGACCCAAGAATAGGGAAGACCGCGGAATGAAATGGATTCTAGAATCGCGTTAGTGGTAATACTATTAAGACTAAAATTAGAATACCGTGGAAAAGTTAATGATACTTTTAAACCTCTTACTTCGTTATACGATTAGGATGGATTTAGTAAAATGGGGTAAAACGAATTTCTCCCTTCAAACGGGAACTCTTTAACATTCATTCATTCAATTTTGAAAAATTTCAGGCCGAACAAAAGTTAAATATACATTACATTATATAAGTATATAATAATATTCTTTTTTATAAAGATTTATGAGCTTTTTTGGTAATAATTATGCATTTTATTGAAGCGCAATAAAATATTAATTAAAGTCGAAAGAAAAGAATCACGACGAAAGAAATCGTACGATTTAGAAAAATTTTGTACTTCAATGTTTCCCGATCGTAAATTGCTGTAAAACATTTCTAATATCACAGCCCGCAACCTCTCGGGCACATGCTAAATCATACCGTAAAAGTTCATAAAAATGTCAGATCTTTATTCAAACTGATCCTTCAAAACTGAGTTGAAGTACATAAATCATAGGAACGTGAAATTTTGTTGGATCCACTTTGCCTGGTCGATGTCCAATTTAAATAGCTTTGATGTTTGCATCAAAGAAAATGAAAACATTTTATCGCACATAATCAATGCGTAATTTATCATAAAAAATATTGCTCAGTGGCAAAGGAATAAAAAGTACTTAATCTTTAATTTAAATAAAATAATCTTTTTTAATTAATTATGTAATGTTTTTTGTTTGATAAATTATCATCATTTTGCATTTATTCTTCTACAAATGCATAAAAGCTAATTTCCAAAAGCGAACATTCTCTGTATCAAAGCCTGTTCTAAAATGAAACAAAAACAAAAGCACAACAACATGGACTCGTTTGTGCACTTATAATAAGCTTATACTACTGTCGCCCAGATATATTTAATGGATTTTTTAATATCTCTGAGCCATTTTTCCCAATTCTAGATTATCTACCTTTACGGGCAGTTTAACAATTAAAACCAGAAAACTCACCTTTGATCAATGATTGCATCCCTCTGTCTTCACACCCAGCGATCAATTCTACGAGATAATTCACATCACATAAAATCGCGTCAACGAACTGACGTCGATACGATACCCCAAAAAATACCACAGGATACTTAAATGTCTCAGGTCTCTTTGTATCTTTTGAATTACAATTGTACGACGATATTTCACGTTAGCCGCGTAAAAATGTATTGTGCGTGCCGTTCGAGCAACCACGTGTCGATCTTGACGCAGAAAAACACCGCACGCCGGGTTCTCGGCGGACGTCGCAACGCTTACTGCCGCGGCAGCGACTAGCAGCGACGCTTTATGGGTTACAACCTCCCCTCGATCACGACAAACTACCCTTTCCATGGTCGTTCCCACCCCTTTTATCGCCAGAATGCGGCGTAAAGATTTCGACTCTATCTCGAAATTGGATACGTGGATTTTGCGCGAAGCTGTGTAAATATTTTTTTCAATTACTGATATATCGTTCTACAAGCAAGTATAACGTAAATAAAACAGGCAGTCTGTATTTTCCTCATATGATTTAATCACGATCTGCTGGAATATGCACGTGTGATATTTTTTAAGGAATAATCGTGGAATATTTATAAAATCTATACAATTTTTACGAAAACTGTTTCCACAAAAGTATTTTTATCCCTGTAACTGTTAAAGGTGTAATCTTCAATTTTTCTTCGATTTTAATTGCGCAAACAGCTCCAGATATAATTATTATTATATCTTAATTGTCACTTCAGCATTAAAATTAATTGCAATCGTGTAGCTATTGCGAGTGAAATTAATGAACCATGATATTGAACGCGTTATAAAAAATTCTTTCTCTTCTAATTTAATATAAAAATTGAGATGATAATTTCCACGATGCAGTCTATCTAATTAAATTCAAGGCAGACGTGATAAACGTTCGAGGTGAACGATAAATGACGAAAGTTTTAAGTTCAAGAACGCTTGAACACAGTTGTTATTTGTTTGTGGTATTAAATTCTTGGGAAGAACAAAGTACAGCAGAAGTTTAATAGGGAAATTCGAAGTTTTGTCCAGAGCTTGCGCACGACTGGAAGATCGTTAATGAGCACGAATAGACTTCTAATGGCGTTAATTGTTGCCACTAGCCAAGACGAAGGTGTTCCGTATTTATACACCTAAGTACGTTCTCTGTTCAAAACATTGTCATAATAACTTCAGAACTTTGAATAAAGTTACCGGGCATACAAAGATGTTAATGACTGTCGAAATTAGTTGGCCATGCTGACAGCATGAGCTAGACGATCTAATAACTACGATCATCAAGATTCAACTTTTGACCCTAGAACTTCAAAATAGACACACTGGTAGCTTTTATTCTTGATGATCGAATCAACCTGTAAAATTTGACTCCTTAAAAAAGCCTAAACCTTTCGAAATAATCAATTCAAGCATTTGTTGTTGCGTTCAGAAGTTGCTTAAGCTAAATGACCCACTTTTCACTCGCGGCAAAGAGAAAGTTCGTAGTTTTCGAACTTTCATTTTACAAATTTTTGAAACTTTCCCAGCGCATTTATGTTCTAAAAAATCATCTGTTGAGCGTTCAGACGTCATATTCAGTAAAACTCGAACTACTTAATTACATGTTAATCAATTTCACTCAAAAGATTCCATAAAGAAAGACGAATGAGAAAACTTTGTTCTCTCCCTTGAAGGGAACTCGAGAGAAAAGAAATGAAACAGTTCTCGTTAACAAAAGAGTAAACCGTTTGAAGGACTCTGGCTGGATATGTAGCTGTCCCACATAAAATCGCATTTGCACGGTAGAATTAAATCGATTTATGAATGAAAATCCTTTCCGAATGTCTCTGGTACACAGAAACAGAGCCCTTATTATTCATTGCATTACATTACAGTGTATCATTGTCTGAATTATTAATGACCGTGCTGATGACATACGATACAATGATAAATGCGAAACGCTAATCAGAATAATTCGTAAACTTGCATTGCTTGTTTCATAATAAACTTTGCTTCTGACAGAGGCATAGTGTAAAAGAAAACAAAAAGTCATTGTAAGAGCAATCGGAAGATCTAGACGAAATATGTCAATCGACTTAAGTTTTACTTTGCTTCCCATGAAAAGGTGCAGCACGGTTCCAAACTAGGAAGGGACGAAGTTTAGGGACGACCACGAGATGCAATAGAAACTGAATGTAACGTAATTGAATGTCATGTTTCATATCTGTCCTTTCTCAAGTAGAAGAAATAGTAACATCGCATTGCGGATCTCTGAATTCCCGGCATTTCCCGGGATTCGTACAACCTTTTCTACGCCACAGTGTTTACTCAAACCTATGTCTCATGCGGGAGAACAGGCGGATGTATGTACGAGGCCGATATGAGTTCCGGCAGGAAAGTGCACGGGCATGCAACGTGTCGTGGCATATCGAACGAACCTTGGAACGACAAAGCGTCAAAAGAAAATGCCTGCCAGAATATAAACCTCGATCTTTACGCTCGACATTTTCGAAACCTCGAACGATAATAGCAATAATAATTTTTATTTCAATTGAAATTTCGTCCTCGATATCGCATAAAACCGATTTCGTCTGCTCCTGCGCTTCTTCGTCTGAGTGACATGCGCATTCTAATATCTTTTTAGGTAAACAACTTTCCTATTAGGATAATTGCTAAGCTACTGAGATGTCCCAGTTGTAACACCCATTAATAGGGGGAACATTTTATCGGGACAATCGTTACTATCTAACGAAGTAAAATACTGGACCCTAACTACGTTTCCAAATCAAATTAAACTTCCTATGAAATCTCTAAACTTCGTTCTTACTTTAGCCAGGTTCATATAAATGGTGTAATCCGTACCATTCAGTTCTGCGCTTTGGACTTCTAAAATGAAAATTAATTACAATTAGAAAATGAATTATGCACCACTTTATCATTCATATCCCTCCTCTAATTAGCGACAAAATTGCCTGATTTAGTCAGATTTCCACGCACAACTATTTTACCAGCGACCAGTCTCACAGGGATATAAGGGTGATAAGTGCACCTTGGTGCATTTGCACCATTTGCTCTGAAACCACCTGTGTTTCATCGTAAAGATTCTAAATTCTCCGCGACGTTCAGCATTCGCGCTTCTGACCCAGACTAACTTTCGGCGAACTCTGCGAAACTCTGTGAAACTTTGATGAAATGTTTTGTAAACTTTCAGTTACGCGTGTCTTGATTGATATTTTTTAGAAAATTCGCACACAAATTATTCCATAAACTGGCCGAGTTCGCGTTCACATTTGCAGAGTATTCTGGAAATAGTAGCGTCAAAGATAATTAGCCAGGAAAGCAACGCGCATTCGTCTTCCCGATCTGTTTCGCTAAGCGCTTACGTTGGGAGGTACTAATTACTCCGCGGCATGGTTGCAAGTAAATCGAATCCGGTTGGCGTGCCAAAGAGCGAGGAAGGATCCCAGAATGGGACGCGGATGGTTGGACAGTGTGTTGAAGGAACAGGAGGACACGCTCAACACACTCATCGAGTTAAGTATGCAAATCGAGCTGCACTTATGTCCTGAACTGTAGAAGCTACGGAAGAGCTTGCCACGGAGGCGCAAATACTCCCTTGCCTCGAACCTGTCGGCGGCGATGAGTACTTGAAGAGGAGTACTACCTGACCCGATATGCTTGTTTTGATATTCGTTCAATTAAATCCCTTCTACTTCTGCGCGAAATTCTCTGGA
The DNA here is from genome assembly GCA_963969225.1 of Xylocopa violacea. Lineage (NCBI taxonomy): Eukaryota > Metazoa > Arthropoda > Insecta > Hymenoptera > Apidae > Xylocopa > Xylocopa violacea. Next base: position 30,781,917 of record CAXAJV010000011.1, read on the forward strand.
TTTTCCCATCTTGTACACAAAATGCCGAAAGGTCTGAACAGGGGATGCATTTGTATTATAAATTAAATTCTCCGACTTTTATGGTAATTCCCGATAAATCGGTAAACGTTCAAATTCAAATCGACATGAATATTACAATAACACGAAAAATGCTTTAAAATCGTACACGGCGGGTCATAAAAATAATCGAGCGCGTATCACTCGATGAAAGTTATAAATGGTACCGTTTAATTACGTTCGCGAGCCTTTGCAAAATATGCATTTATAGTATAAATTTACAACAATATCTCGTCAATTGCGATTTAATGGAAATAGAACTAGGTCCCTCGTATATCAAGAACATTATTATACGCAATGAGAACTAGCTAATACTTTAACCCTTTACACCGGACGTCTTTTCGGACGTTAACAATAGAAACTACTGCTAGCTACCAGCAATAGAAAATTTCCATTTCAATAGAAAACTCAAAAAGTTGCGGTGAAGTAAGTTTAACCTCCGTAATCGCTAATCCATTTTGATTATCCCTTCTGAGGGGACATCCGAGTACAAAGGGTTAATGCTACAATTACTAATATGTAATAATATAATATTCAAGTACAAAATAAGATTTCACATTACCCATGCGCACACTACGTCAGAAACAAAGGTCAGGAAGCAAGTAATTCTACGACCGATCCATTTGCAAATGATTCATTGAAGAGGTTGAATGGTAGAACGATAAATCCTTCGTATGGAGACTAATAATTAAGGAACGCTTGAAAGTAAAAAAATTAGGAGTAACGAGGTGCCGTCGGAACGGCGGGATCGTACTTCAAACTATAATCGGTCGGTTTGGTCAAGTAAGAGAGATTGTTTGAGTTTGTTAATGAAACCATAGTAGATCTTTTAGATAATATTATTCGTTGTGCAGCAGTAATTGTGCGATCTTCCTAATTAATTTACTCGTTAACGAATATGACTCTTCCTCAATGCCGACATGCACTAATATGCGTTATATTGATTGCAACAACGCGTTCATAACAGGTTACATTCGCTATAAATATTTTGTCCACACACGATTCGCGTGCATCGTTTCGCTGCACGAGCGTGTAGAACATGTCAATACCACCCGTTATCTTATTGCCCGTCCTATTAACTCATGCAACAAACAAGGCCTCCTATGCTCGTATAGCATCCGGCATACATCATTGATAGACTGTTTCCAATAAACTATAGCAGTAGTTTCAGCCACCTCGTTAATCATTTGAAAGACGGTGTTAAAGAGAGCCGTCGCGAACAGTATGGGAACTGAAATCCTCCCTCCGGACTAATCGTTCAGGGAAGTCGTTTACGTGAAGTTACGCGAATTGAAGTAATTCGTGGATAAAACGGGTTCGAGCGCCGATAAAAGAAGCCACTTGCTAGTAGTATATATAGAACCAGTTACCAGTAAAATAATACAAAAACTATTTGAATTGGACGCGAGAGGATAAAGTATAAACGGTTGAAAAATGGAGAAATCTGCTAGGTAGATGAATCGGAATTCCAGGTATGCAGAAGCAGAAATTATGTTTCAAACTATCAACGTTGAGTCGAAATGTTCCAGTGCTGGTATGAAGATATTTAATTGGAGTACCGACAATCAAATATTCTCGTAAGTATTCCCGTATTATTTATTATCGCTCAGAAAATAATAGTACACATCGAAAGTAATATTATTTGCTACGAGGACGTAGAATTAATAAAGTACGTAAAATTCATAATTTAAAAAAAGTTAATTTCACAGTTAATTTTTTACTGAAGTTTGTTTAAACTAAAATAATTCTAATTATATTCACATTTCACGAGAACGTTAATTAAACAAATTACACGAACGTCCGCTTTCTTTCATTTTTTATTCTTCGCCTGTATTCACTCAAAAGCCGTGGGCATATAGAAAAAACTGCGTACGGCACAGGTTCTAAACGCCCTCAAAGCTTGGACTCGCACACGTATCGGTCGAATGACGTTTGACATGTAATTTCCTAAACTACATAGCCCCACGTGCCTGGCAGCATCAATACGGGCAATATATTACTTTTGTACCCTTCAACGAGCTATCTAAGAAAACTGGAAACTCTTCTACACAGAGTCCAAAAAATGTTGAGTCTGTAAAAAATGGTATTACACGGAGGCTCTTTAAAAAGAGACGCATTTACAATTATTTATCCTTTTTCGAAGAGCAGTGCACGTCGAAAGTAGTATAGTACTACGAAGGCGTAGAATTAATAAGCTATTATATATTAAAATACCAAAAAATACTTCGAAATATTAATTTCTCGTCGGTTATAATCTTGAAACGAACATTTTAGAATTAGAATTTAACAATAAAGAGTTGAAACGTTAGAAAACGGAGAACGAACAATTGGTATAACCGTAAGAGATCGTGATCGCTGTCTCGCAGATCCGCGGTCCAATACAGACACTCGATTCGCAAATTGTTCAATTTTCACCGGTTATTCATTAACCAGTCACCAATTCGATATTACGGGCCAGTGAATTATTACACTCGCAGACCCTATTTGCGGGACATACGCGTCGTGAAACCATGGTTTCCGGTTCTCTTCACGCGCCGCATCGCGCCGCAAACGAGCCGATTCTGGCGCGGGCTCAACGCCATAAATGCCCGGCTAAAGCGTAACGATTACGCTAAAAATTGAAGAGTTTTGGCAAGCTTCAACAAATCTGCTTACTTCAATGAATTTTTAAGCTCTCTTTTGATATACATATTGTCGTTCATACTCTATGTTCACGCAAACGAATGTAGCCGATGTTACGTATGACGTTTATGAAATCATCATGATTTATTTATACGCAATATCTATAAAAGTAACCATTACATAATATTTCTGGTGATATCGCGGTAATATAAAAGTTATTTTAACAGAATTATAATATATATCCAATATTTATTTATTTCGACAAAGGCTTCTATTAAATTTTTGTTATCGAATTCTGCACGCGACGAATAAAAAGAGGAATTGGAGCCGGATATTTCAACAGAACACCGGTATTGCTCTTCCATTATTTCTACAAAGTCATTGTTATGTATTATAGCGTGATATGAATTCAATATTACAGAGAGGCGCGATCTCCTCATTTTTGCTTTATCTCGATGCAATACCCTGGTAATTTAAAAATAGCGTAATATTCATAGCAAATAGAAGGCAAGCCTTGAAATTATTCGACCGTGAATTCCATCTTCAAAAAGCGTGAGTAATTTCCTATTATTTCTGCTGCATGCTTGTAAACAAAGACTATTCAATTGGCTAAAAAGCTGACTACCTATGCCATATGCGTTCGAACTGTGATGCATTCTGATGTTCTGCTTCAATACCTCGGCGATTGAATTGATGGGTTTTGGGGTAGCACGTGGATTAAGATAATTGAAGCTCGACGTTTCGTAGAAGACGATACTTTATTCTTTTAACTTTGAGCTATGACGGTACAGAAAGGTTGGGAAGTGAATTAGAGAGAGAGGAACCAGTATCAGTAAAGATAGATCCGTAAGAGAATGTTACAAGTTCAGGAAGAGGAAAAATGTTTGAAAGGGGGAAAGAGCGTTTATTGATATGGCGGTTTTGGGTCGTTGCGAGTGGCAAGCTTTTTAAGCGTTTCATATCGGTTTCTGCGAAGAACCTCGGTACATATTGAGACTTGAAGTGATCGATTACGTGAAATATTCTTCTTTTGTCGAACATAGTAAAAGTTCTCAACAACGCGAGAGAGTAATATACATGTAAATAAGTGAATATGAAAGTACAATATACGAGAAAATAAAATACTATTTACGTGCGTTTGCACGAGCATGCAACGGAAACTAAAATGGGGAGAGGGGAAAATAGAGAAGCAGGGAAAGCAGAATCGAAAGTTCTGGTTTATCGAAAGAGCGAATTTACGGAGTGTCTAGTAGTAGTGATGGATGATGTAGTAGACTGACAGTGGTAGCAGTTCACTTTGTAGCTGCTTCGATTCTGACAGCACCTACCATACCAGTGATACACTCGTGCAAGTTAGTGCAACACATTAATTACAATGTGAACACCTGTACGCAAAATGCAAACGAGGCCTCCTTTGACTAAAGATACGATAATATTTATAGACACTTCCAGCCCAATTTTTGTCAAACAATTAAAGAGCGAAACGCTGTCTCTCACATTTTTACAAGCTCGTTCGAACGCCATTACCTTCGTCCCGTTTATTTTACCGCGAGATTAATCGAAGCTTCGATTTATCGTCTAGTGAAAACCTGTGTAAATCACATTAAATGCTATTTTGCAGCTAATGACGCAGAAACGGAGTCGAATCGAGAACTACAACGGTTGCCATCTTCCTCTATCGCCTTTCTCATTTTTTTCTTTATTTCGCGTTCATTTTTCCCTCTATATATCAACGCGAAGCACAGAACTTTAAAATAGTCAATACTGTATTTCGCAGAAAAAAAAACAATAGATACTTCTTAACTACTTATAGGTAGTTACTCGTTAGAAACTGTTTGAACATGGTACTCGACAGTATCCCTGCCATTTCCTTGCATTATCTCTGTCGTACAGCACTATCTGTACCAACTGCGCTTGATTAACACAGCTTACGGCAAACGTAATTGATACACATGCCGATGCAGTGATCAGATTACGCATGAAACGTATACACATATCTCCTCTCTGCTCCAGCCGGAGAATTATCAATTTATAATCATGCGTCGTAGATCCATAAGGTCGACATATCACAAATTGTGGGGAGAATGGGGGGGGGGGGGGGGATGGGAATTGTTAAATGTTGGAAATGGGTTTAACGAAATAAAACTTTGTTAGAACTTTTCGAAGGAAAATTCTTTAATCTCTTAACCTCGAGGACACTCGATAGAAAATAAGGACGCGAAGTCTGACGTGTTTTCCTTTCAGGCCCTTAGATATAAACAATTGATTTTTGCTTCTACATGAAACATTAATTAAATCATTCAATTTTTTTTCTAACAAATCAATTATCTCGTGCGCAATTATTAGCGCAATAATAGTTTAAACCATTTGAAGTTATCGCGCCAACCTGTTTTTGTAGCTAACTTGCCTTCATTTGTCTCAGTTTATGTATAGCGTATTTCAATTGCGGGTATAACTTGTACAAATTAGGACAAATCAAAGAGACCGCAGTAGAATGTAACGCGAAGCTTATCGGTGAAAGGTAGCAGTACAAATCCCGTAGCTATGCTGTGGCAAGCTGTGTTATGTTTGAACGTCGATTACACTTGCCAGACCGGAAGACCAACACGATTTGAACACGCTCGCGAGTTGCGGTAGCTAGATTAGCAGATACGCTCTGTAAATGCACCACCTAATTATGTGTCGCGCCATAATCGTACGATCATACCGAAATCGTTTCACTTTTGTAGAATATTATCCATTCACGTTGCATATGCATAGTTCCAATTGTCTACTAGAAGCATCGCTGTTTGATTCAAATCTCACAAAATCTGCATCGATATCGAATACATCTAAATTATTTGATACCAAAACTGTGTCTGGATTGAAAAGCAATAGAATGATCGATAAAAAGATATAATTCAATTTCTTAAATTTAGGGGTTAATTAAAAAGGGGGAAATTAAAAGATGTTATTTCCTTTGCAATACAGTTGAACTTTTGAATGTAAATTTGAACTTGTTCGCGTTAAATTATAGAGGATATTTTTCACTCGATCGGTACTTCATAGCGTAAAACTCAGTTCCACAAGGTAATGCGCATTCAGACAGATATAACGGAAAATTTATATATCGCTCATAAAGTTTATACTTAATTATTAAAAAATCGATAAAAAAGAATAATTTGTATATTACAAGCCGATAAAAATATAATGTTGATTACCTACGTAGTCAATAGATTTTTGGAAAAACGATGGTTCGCTATTGTGATTGTAGAGGTCGGTAAAAGAAGTTGTCGATTTTGCTAGTAATGGCAAGTAATAACCTAATCTGAACACAAGTCCCATCGATATTTGTGTCGCGTGAACTTGTATAAACGTAATCGAGTGTTCTTTAATTCCCGGAAGAATTTAACAAATATTAAAAATGCCTGATCATCTAGGAGAAGACATGCGAAAAGTGAAAAATGAGGAAGGAAAGGAGGAGAAGGAAATAAAATGTGAGCTTTAATGTGAATCAGTTGTATCCGTTTTATTGTCATTTCACAAAATTAATTATTATAAATTTATCATATATAATTTTAGCTCTGGATGAAGGAGATATCGCTTTACTTAAAACTTATGTAAGCATGTATTAAGCAACGTAATTTTACATAAAGCAAATTTAAGTATATTAGTCCGGTGAAAGAAAATAAGCTTACCTTTTCTTCTATTTTCATTTTGTATAGGGTCAAGGACAATATACAAAGAGTATTAAATCTGTAGAGGAAGATATACAAACAATAATTAAACGTGTCAACGAATTGACTGGTATCAAAGAGTCCGATACCGGTCTGGCACCACCAGCTTTGTGGGATTTACCCGCAGATAAACAAACTTTACAGAATGAGCAACCACTGCAGGTTGCACGCTGTACTAAAATAATTAATGCAAATTCTGACGATCCAAAATATATTATAAATGTCAAACAGTTTGCAAAGTTCGTAGTTGATTTAGCAGATTCAGTCGCTCCAACTGACATCGAAGAAGGTATGCGTGTAGGAGTGGATCGTAACAAATATCAGATTCATATACCACTTCCGCCGAAAATTGATCCAACTGTGACAATGATGCAAGTCGAAGAGAAACCAGACGTTACGTATAGCGATGTTGGTGGTTGCAAAGAACAAATTGAGAAATTAAGAGAAGTCGTCGAAACACCCTTATTACATGTTAATATCATATATTTATTAAATTAATAGCTTAAATGCCATATTGAAATTTTAGTAGCCTTTTCCATAAAAATTATAATTTATTACAGCCAGAAAAATTTGTCAATTTGGGAATTGAACCACCAAAAGGGGTATTGCTGTTTGGACCACCAGGTACAGGCAAAACATTATGTGCCAGAGCTGTAGCTAATAGAACCGATGCTTGTTTTATTCGTGTCATTGGTTCTGAATTGGTTCAAAAGTATGTCGGTGAGGTATGTATAATACTTTATTTTGTAATTATTAATTAACATATAACTAACATATAAAACATTGATAAAGCAAATTACTAGATGATAGATCGGTTCTCGTTTTCCAAATATCTTGTATAATATAAATATTTTATTTCTAGGGTGCTCGTATGGTAAGAGAATTGTTTGAAATGGCACGTAGTAAAAAAGCGTGTTTAATATTTTTTGATGAAATTGATGCTATCGGTGGAGCTCGATTTGATGATGGAGCTGGAGGTGACAATGAAGTGCAACGCACCATGCTGGAACTTATTAATCAATTAGATGGGTAATAAATGTTTTTTGTTTCCATATAAGTTTCTTCTTTTACGTTTAATAATGTAGATTGACATTATCTTATGTGATTATTAATGTTTCAGTTTCGATCCGCGAGGTAACATTAAAGTATTAATGGCAACAAATAGACCAGATACGTTAGATCCAGCGTTAATGCGGCCAGGACGTTTAGACAGAAAAGTTGAATTCGGTTTGCCAGATTTGGAGGGACGAACACATATTTTTAAAATTCACGCACGTTCAATGAGCGTCGAAAGAGATATTAGATTCGAACTTCTCGCGCGTCTGTGTCCTAATAGTACTGGTGCTGAAATTCGTTCTGTTTGTACTGAAGCTGGTATGTTTGCCATTCGTGCGCGTCGTAAAGTAGCTACAGAGAAAGATTTTCTAGAAGCCGTAAACAAAGTGATTAAATCATACGCTAAATTCTCAGCAACTCCTAAATATATGACTTACAATTAAATTTACGATCGTTTATCTTTGTCCGTTCTTAAATATTTATAGGAATACAATAACATTGTATTGCTCTTTATATACAAAGTTCTCAATTATAAAACACAATAAATTACAATGTGCTTTTTACTCAATACTATATTTAAATCATTTCTGTAGTAATTTCTTTAAATAATATTTTCTGGAATGAAATAGGATTAAATTTTTTTAATCTCATGGAAAGCGAATTTTAATGGCTCATTTGGTTTATTAATTAATAGAGATATCATCCCAAGTTCGCCTCCAAGCCAAGAAAATTTGAGCTGCTGACATAGCTACAATAACAAATTATATTATTTTTAAAAATAGACGATTTTTTGTACAGGCATTCGAATAGTGAAAATAATTGAACGTTTTAAATTTACCCTTAGCAATAACACTTGCATATTTTGCTCTGCAAAACGTCTAGCAATACAAGATCTAGGACCATGGCCAAATGGTAATACTACAAATGGATGAACTGATTTTCCGTAATTTACTTTGATGTTGCTTTCTGAATGTTCGCGTAACCATCTCTCAGGTATAAATGTATCTGGTTTGTCAAAGTATTCAGGAAGACGAGAGATAATTTGATTTTGTGTTACAACAACAGTCTAAAAGAAAAATGAAACATAAGGCAAGTAGAATAGCTAATTTTATATTTTACTTATACTTTTAACCCTTACCCCTTTAGGTATATAATAATCATTAAGAACAACATCGGTTTGTAATATACGGCCTATTCCTATAGAGATGGGGTTTAATCGTAAACTTTCTTTAATGACGGCTTTAGTGTAAGAAGCATTTCGTAGAACATCTGCTGTTATTGGCTGATTACGATGGACTAGTAACTGCATGGCTTCAGATCTTAATTTCTCTTGAATATCTTGATTTTTTGCAAGATGGTATAAAGTAAAGGCAGTACTGTAAGTGGTCTGAAAGTGTTAAAAATTGACTTGCTCTGTTTGTTATTTATTTTATTAATATGGATTACTAACATTAGATTGATTATATGCATAATTATATCTGTAATAAACGTGATATTTACCGTATCTATACCCGCAAGTAACATGTCACAAGCCATGCCTATAATGTCTTTAATATCGAGAGCAGGATTTTTGAAATAAGCATTTAGAAATGATTTATTGTGACCTTTTTTAATATCAGTCTTTTTAAGGGATACCAATTCTAGTGCAACCCTGGTGCATAAAATAAATATAAAATCTTTTAATATGTTAACTAAAAAATTATTACTTACATTTCCATGTATGTTTGAGCTTTACGTAATTTTCTATATAAAGGTGTCTCAAAAAAATGCCATAATTGCAGTCCATTATCTAACTTCAAAATTACACTATTTGTAGTGAAAGCAGCCTCTATCAATTTGGAACTTCTGGAGTTTTCACGTCTTTCTTCTTTTGAAAAACTATTCAGTCTTACATCAAAAACAACCAAGCACGTCACTGAAATAAAAAATTACTTGACTTATAATGTAGTTACTAGTCGTTAAAAGTATTTTCTTTTGCTTATTTAATGTATTATCTAACATTGGAAAAAATTAATGCATAGAATGTTTAGACTTTAAAAAACCAATAGAAATAAAGCAGACAAATTGTCTCAAGAAATGCATTACATATATTAGAGTATGTAAATTTTTTGTATTATTACATTCAAGAAATAAGCGTGACAAAATTGGTAAGAAGTCCACAAATTTTTCACTAGCACATAAGTCAACAAATTCTTGTACAACACGATCTGTCTCTTGCAAATAATTGATCACATCTTGAGGTTTACTAGTAACTTTCTGAAATTCTTTCCGTAATCTCCACCACTCTGGCCCATTTCTAAAATTTATCAATGCTACAAATTAAATTAATTTCATGCAATGTTATATACATGTGTATAATAATGCTAAGCATCATGTTTATTTATAAATACCATATAAAATAATAATTTATTATATGTCACAAACAAGATGAGATGCTATATAAACATTTTACAAATCGATAAATTACGAATTTATATCATCAGTTGAATCATCTGTTGTGGCAAGGTTAAATAAAGAAACAAATTTATTGAATATTAAATTGCCCTGCAGATAAGCACCATGTATTATTAACCATACAAGTAATCGTACATAGTATCAGTTAAAAAATATATAATATAATATCAAAATAACATCAATTTTTACAAAGAGTATATACAATAAATAATACGGCGCATCATATGATGTATTGTACCGTACCTAAGGAAAAATCATATTAAAGCAGTTTATTTTAAAAAATCATTTCTATTACGTGGGTATTAAACCTCCAGTATTGTATAAATCTTTGCGATCCTTCCGATATTTTAAAAGTGCTAAATGGCTTCTCCTTTCTGGATGTAAGCCCGATTCTGCTTTGAAAATTTCAGCTATATCTTCCGGCCTATAGATCCATACGACATTTACATTAGGTAATATCTCTTCGCGTACTAATGGTCCAAACTGTTTCAATTTCTTTTTCCCGCTGTCGTACATTTTTGTAAAACTGTATTCGCCTGTTGAATATCATGATTTTAGTAAAACAACATTGCTGATAGAATTTCGTCGAAGCATTAAAATAGTTCGAATAGATAAATTGGGAAAATATAACGACACGAACAGAATTTCGATCTCTTGATCATTGTAAAAAGTGTTTTTAAATAAAAGCAGAATATTTATTCAATAAACACAAAAAACTTGTGTAGCATGAATACTGACAAAGTAACATATTTTATTATTTTTAGATTGATTATATTATCCCCCACCCCGTTGCATGAAATTTATACATGGGGTAACTTTGAAGTATTATTGCCTTTAATGCTCTGTTAATTATTTGAATGATCGATATCACAACGTATATCTCATATACTTGTGATTTAGTTATATAAAAATTGACTTTTTCTTTTACCAATAAACGGTAGATATTTGTAAAGTGTTCCAATAATTGGCAGAGATTTTGGTCCGGGAATATCACTGAAGGGTCTTGGTTGTCGGTTGTCCGTTTTAATCTGACACTTTGTAACATTGTCAGAATAAAATTTAACGTACAGTTTTCCCTGTGTTATACACTGAGAGCACTTTTTAAACTGCGCATACATTGCACTTATAAAATCACAGAAAGGACAAATCCCAGTAATAAACAACGGTCGAGAGAAAGTGATCGCATCGGGTCGATTTCGAAGACTATGTATCTGGTCCTTCCGGAGCTGTGCCTGTTCAAGAATGCGTCTCTTTCTTCGCATTTTATTTTCTCTTTCTAACTATTCTACATCGTTCCTTGTCCGGTTTACACATAGAATTTCAATGTGCTGCGTACCATCGCATGAATTTGATGCGTCAACGGTAATACATCTTGTTGATACCCGGTTTCTCTTACCCGGTGAAATTTTCGAACGAAGTTTATCATGGAAAGCATCGCCAAACTTTAATTACAACGTATATACATTTACTTATTCTGACTTCTAATCGTTTCAAATAATTTTTCAATTTTCATAATACATTTAACAACGTTGCGTTCAATTACGCCGATATCACTATTTTATGTTAGTTAAGTAACAATTGTTATTGCCCTTAAATAAATGAAGCAATATAATGCTATTGCAAATGTTACGTATAGCTAATATCGTCGAAACTACTACGATTTGTAATTATAATCTTCACAAGAACTGAATTATGTGGATTTCTAAATCCCCTACTGTTTTGTACACGTAGCAAACAATGAATAAAATATGTGTTCGAAATAAAGTATTCGTCGAATGAATAAAAAATGTATTATTCAGAATCTACACATTTATCAATCTCTAGATCTCCGCTTTAAAATCACTGTTCCATTTTAATCCACTTGTAAACTAATACAGGATAAGTTAGATAGTTAAGATAGTTTTTATTCTATTAAATGATTCATAATAGGCAAAGAAATCTATTTCAAAGTTAAGTGGATCGTCTGCGCACTATGACATGGATTTAAAATTGGCGCCATCAAATTTTAAAACTAATTTCTGCCTGTGGCGCCATCTCTGCGAAAAGTGCTGAAACTGGTCGCGCACAGTTACCGACAGCGAAGTGAATTACCATCCGACTGGTGGCGCCATCTCTGTGAAAAGTGCTCAAACTGGTCGCACATGATTACCGACAGCGAAGTCGATTACCATCCGACTGGTGGCGCCATCTCGCGGAGAAAAGTCGAAACCACTCGGCGACCAGTTTCATCGTTCTGCGCAGAGATGGCGCCACCAGTCGGATGGTAATTGACTTCGCTGTCGGTAACTGTGCGCGACCAGTTTCAGCACTTTTCGCAGAGATGGCGCCACCAGTCGGATGGTAATTCACTTCGCTGTCGGTAATCATGTGCGACCAGTTTGAGCACTTTTCACAGAGATGGCGCCACCAGTCTAAATTAATTTAAACAAAAAGAAATTTATGGCGCCAATTTTAAATCCATCTGACAATTCTGTACACAGACGATCACGTTTATTCCCACAATGTATACACACAAGATGAAACATAAACTACCATCATTAACAATAATCTTTTAAAATTATTAGTTTATTTTCTGAAACTGTGCAACAATCGGAAATATGAGGAACCTTGATCAATTCATCGCCTCGGTAAGGTTTTTAGGATAGACTTAGCTTTTTCTGATGCTACAGGTGATATAATTTTTGCAAATAAATTAGCTGCAAATTTTTGGAACGCTCTGAAAAGTTGCAAGCATGCATAACATTACCATACGTTTATTAAAAACAGCATTTTATGGAACGAAACATTCCATTAATAATAATCGGTCTCTACACTTGAAAAGCTTGGATTAAGAAACAAACAGTTCTTCGCATAACACAGAAAAACTATATCTACACAATCGATAATACCGAAACAATATCCATCGTTTACTTTGACCAGCAACCTGCCCAACTCTTCAAGAATACAACGTTAATTCCATAGGATCACATTCCAAGCTTACAAATCGTTTCTAAAAATAGTAACTGAATATTTAAATAACTTGAATACTTATTCTGAAAGGAGTTCTATGATCTCTCGCAACAACAAAATCAGCGCAAGTATTTTCTACCGTACTCATGCACGTTTTTATCGTTTATTTTATAGCGATACAACATTCGAGGATGAGCAATTATATCAGTAAAAAAAGACATTTTATATGGGTCAGATGCGATTTCATATCAAGTGCATATTACATTAATCTAAGGCCAAATGATCAAAATAATCACTAAGCATTACCGTCGAAGAGTGCACGCAACGAAAACGATACAAAGTTTCTGCTACAAGTAGATCATTGCTTCGTTACCCCACCACTTTCAAAGTGTGTTGCAGTGTACCGTTCGATGGAAGTAAGTTCCAAGCGAATGGAATGGTAAGATAGAAGGCGTCACAGTTTTAAACAGCTCCCACCAGAGTTCGAAATAATTCCTTTAATATTCTTTTATACAATTTACCGTGATTAGGGTGAAAGAGAGAGACAGATTGTACGAAACATGAGATTCTTCAGTAGTAGTTGTAGAAGCAACGTTCGTTTGCCTGGGAAAACAGTTGTTGTAACAGGAGCGAATTGTGGAATTGGAAAAGAAACAGCCAAGGACCTATATAGAAGAGGTAACACTGTATACATTATTTATTTCTCGTTGCGAAGTTAGTTCTGACGATAAAGTAAAGGCAAACTTAACCCATTCGAGGCTAGACATTTTTTTTCAGACCATCCTCAGGAGCGAAAACTTTTTTGTCGCTTGCATTAATTATTTTTAGTAGAAAAATTGCTTGCAATTACAATTACTCACCCTGTTATTATTTTTAATACTAACACATTGGTAATGACTGATAATTCAAGTTTAGTTTCAAGATACAAACGGTGTGTTGTTCGTTTCGAATGGTTTAATTTAGAATTTTTTCATTTCTTGATCATGTTAGCGAATTAACGACAGAACCGCGACAGATCCTGCTGTCAATGACGAGAAAGGCACAGTGGACTGTACGTACGATATAATAACGTGGTATCTTTTTATTTTTCAGGTGCTCGAGTGATATTGGCGTGTCGCGATACGAACAAAGCGAAAGAAGCTGTGAATGATATAAAGGAACGTTGTTCAAGGTATCAAAAAGTTATACTTCACTTTATCAGCCATAGAAACTGCGTATGTTGTCTCATCGTTTTAAGATTCATGTGGCTTAGATATGTCTTGCACCTCTCGCATCGTAAGCCATTAACACTTAACGGACGAGTTGTTTTTTTTGTTTTACAAAGTTAAAATAAAATAAATTCAAGTCAAACGTGTCGTACCCCAATTTTTTAACGCTCTAAAGTGTTACGAGCATCGTTCCGTGTACGTTGCCAGTATTATACGACCTGAATGATATTTCAGAGACAGCGAGAACGATTCCAGAAACCAACCAGGGGAATTAGAAATTTGTCAATTGAATCTTAGTGATTTGAAAAGCGTCAGGAAGTGCGCGCAGCATCTATTATCCACCGAATCGGCTATTCATATATTGATCAACAATGCGGGAACGTTCTTGCATCCGTTCGAAAAAACTGCGGACGGTTTCGAGACTCACTTTCAAGTGAATCATTTGAGCCATTTTCTTTTCACACTCCTATTGTTGCCGAAAATACGAGAGTCTGGACCAGGCTGTAGAATAATTAACGTATCGTCACTCGCACATAAAGGTAATTGATTATAAAAATTAATTCAATTCTATCTCTCATTCGCGACTGGCGGTCACGTATTTTTAATTCTAGCTGGTGATATCAATTTCGAGGACATAAATTCGGAACGTTCTTACTCATCCATTAAAGCGTACGCTCAAAGTAAGCTAGCTAATATTTTATTCACCAAGGAATTGGACAACAAGCTAAGAGGTAAGCGCAATGGGAATACCTGGGATGAGAAACGAGATGACTTATTTTTTAATACATTTTCGATTAATTTTAAATATATTTTCAGCAGCTGGAATTCAGAATATCAATGTGTACACTCTACATCCCGGGGTAGTAAGCACAAATCTAGCTCGACACGTGGATAGAACCATTTTTCGGGGCGCAGAGTCTATGTGGAAAATTGTTACCCCGTTTGTAAAAACTGCTAAACAGGGCTCACAAACGTCTATATACTGTGCTGTGGACGACAAAGTAGGGAATGAAAGTGGTTTATACTATGAGTAAGTTGACGCGGCGGGTTATTTTTCACAAAGTTGAAGTTCTTTATACGCTTACTTGTATATACAGTCACTCCTATAACGCGATTAATTCATTAATTTATGGAAATCGCGTGATAATAATCGTGTTATAGGAGGGTTGACTGTATTTAACACGCGATGATTCTTAATTCTCGACTAGTTTTAATCGGAGTGCTTTTCAGCAATTGCAAAGCAGTAAGACCCTCAGCGAGAGCTCGCAATCCCGAATTGGCAAAGAAATTATGGAAATATAGTTGTGAAGTGCTCGGTTTACCAAATGACATGGAGCTTGAAGAATTGTTAAGGACATTGAGCAGGGAAGAAGCTGAGCAATAAGAATCTCTCCATAGCGGAACTTTATGCGATGGGTATAGGTGATTAACAGAATAAATAATCATAGGAATATTTGCAACTAACATGCTTGATTTTAGGGTTGTATTTTTGACTCAATTCATAGAGGTGAAGTGGATCGTAATGCTGACATGATTGGTTCAAAAAAAAAAGGGAAGCAAAATGTATCTATTTTTCAATTTCACGTTTCAACTGAAATTGTAATTTATTATTCATTTAACACGCACATTAACGCGTATTTTACGGTTAAATGTTATGTTATTTTGTTAATCTTTATAATTATTAACTATAAAACATCTGTAAATGTTGTGCTTAAAAAAAAAAGAATTATATCGAAAATAAAGTATTTTTTCAATAAGTAAGATTTGTTAGCACTTAATAATAATCATTTAAACAACACTGTAAAAATTCATTTCTATAATTTTATGTATAATTCTCGTTTACAAAGTACCTGATTACTTGTCTGACATCAAAATGCGCTTTTCTTTGCCTTCTTTTTAATACTTAAGCAGCACGGTACATAATAAATAAGAACTTACACTGTTTAAAAGGTACACATGTTTTAAAAGCTTAAAAGTAGAAGTACTATTGTCATCAATTTTTCAAAAAGATCATTTTAATTGTTTTTAGAATGATCGGTTCATTTGGAATTTATAGAAATGAATTTCCTTAAAATTAGTCTGTGCACTTGTGTAATATTGTAATATTGTTACAGCCAATATTGTTGGCTGAAGCAACAATTTTGATTCCATTTCTTTCTATAGATTTAAGTGCTTTTGCTTTTTAAATAATTTGAACACAGTCGTCTTCATACATGCGTATGGCGCAATGAATTGTTATTTGAACACCAGCAAATACTTATTACGCACACACATAATGTAAGTGTTACGTTATCACAAGGTTATAAATTTTCCTTAAAAATTTCGAACCTTTCACCTGGAGGTAATTACATCACACAAAATATGTTAAACAGTTGTATGGTAACAACTTGTTTCTGCTGGCTATAATGTGATTTCATTTCACGTAGAGAAAAATATTTTTGTTACATTAATTGTATTTTTCTTATGTTAAACAGTTGTATAGTAACAACTTGTCCCTGCTGGCTAAGAATGCAATTTCATTTTACACAGAGAAAAATAATATTTTTGAAATGCTACAAGCATTCAGTTATCATTTATTTTCTTTGACTGATCTTTTTAATATTGCTGGAATATAACGTAATAGGAAAAGACGTGATGTAACTTGTATTAATAAAAGTAGCACAGGTGTTTAGACGATCTAGGATAACAACGTAATAAAAAATATATACTGATATAAATGTTCTAACGGTATTGGCGTTCGTAACAAAAAGGGTCGAGTAAGGAGTGGTTGAAAGGGCGCGTAAAATAGTATAGAATGTATCGATGTACGTGTATAGCATGCATGCAAAGATAGTTGTACAAACTACGTGGAACATCTTTGGAGATTCATCACTCGAGTGGGGATGAAGAGAGAGTATAAAAGGTGAATCCTTTACTTCCTTACGATCACAAACTATTGGATTCATTACTCTCATCTTCTTCTTCTTCGTTTAAGTGCCCCTTTTGTCAGGATGAAAATAATTGTAAGTAATTTTTATATACATTTGTATAGATCTCTCGATTAAGTGCGCTACTGCTTAGGAAAATAATTGACTCGTTTTACCGTAAAATTGGTAATGTAAAAGCTCGGAATCATTTGAAATATCTGCGAACATTCCTTCAAAGTATAAAAAAAAGTATCAATATTTCAAGTTGAAATTAATATTTTATACCGATAACAAAATCTTTCTTAATCGTTTCTGTGCGAGGGGTGGAAAATTTCGTTATGTGAAAGTGATGAAGTCGATCTTCGATATATGCTTATTGTTATTAACATTCTCCAAGTTATTATTAAAACCAGCTGTAACACACTTACATATTGTGAAACAGAAATTGAACTTATAAAAGTAGGATGATCCGTGATGTGTTGCGAAACAGGCAATCGTAGGGAACTCGAAGCAAATTAAATCGACATATTGTGAAACAGAAGATCAGCTCACAAAAATAGGATGATCCGTAATATGTTGCGAAACAGGCAATTGTAGGGAACTCGAAGCGAACCAAATCGACAGCGAGTTCGCAAACTCGTCGTAGGTCAGGAGTTAAATGACCCGCATTGGCATCTTACTTTCACTCATCTCGCGAACACCACGCAAGTGGCGTCTATTATGGATTTTCATTCCTCGTTTCAAATTTCATCGCGACAATACGATAATTGCCCCTATTAATACAAGAACGCTAATATAAAAAGCTGAGCGCGGTTTCACAAATGTAAGATTCCTTCGGCTAGGTTTTAGCGGTGGTTTTGGGATTAGCAGCAGCGCAGGATCCGAATTATCAAGCTCGTAACAATTACAACGAAGAGAGACAAAGCGCTCCGACCGATGAGAGGAGATCATTGACTACGACGCCTATTCCAATTTTGCATTGGAATAAAGAACAGGAGCATGATGGAACCTACAAAACAAGGTGACGATTATTAATCGCATGTTTTTGATCAATAAACCAGATATACCGCATATATTTAGTAAAAAATTTATGCAGAACTCCGCTCTGCAATTATTAATAGCTATACAAATGAAAATATATATAATCTTTCTCAAAATTTTCTATTTTCTTCTATTTTTATATATTTATATTTTTTATATTTTTATTTCGCAAAATGAGAAGTTCGTTTTAAAGTGAAACAATTATGACGCACGTGTAAGTTTGTTTCTAAGCAATGTCGAAAGAAAAAAAGAACGAATAAGGAAAATGTGAACTCGAAATGTGACGCGAGTAAATTATTCATAGTTACGAAACGGGAAACAATATTATCGCGGAGGAGAGCGGTTACATCAAGAAAGTAGGCGAAGGCGAGGAACAAGGAGAAGCGTTGGTCCAACAAGGAAGCTTCTCGTACACGAGTCCCGAAGGGAAGCTGATCACCATCCATTACACGGCCGACGAGACTGGCTTTCACGCGACCGGAGATCACATTCCCACGCCACCGCCAGTCAGTGAGGAGATTCAGAAAGGCCTCGACCTCATCTATGCTGGCATTCGTCAGCAAGAGGTACGTCCCACTATTCTTCTTTTCTTCTCGCCTTCCGATTCGTCCTTTCTCCGCTCACTCTTTCCTGTTTCGCTTCCAATTAATCGACTTACATTTTCTGCTAGTTCCTCTTTCGCTCTTTTTATTCTCCCTCTCTTTACTTACCTTGAACAACACGTACATACGTATTATATTTTGAGGTTATCTGAATTGAAGTCAAGCTGAAAGAGAACGGGGCCTCGAATTATATATAACAGCGTCGAAATTATGGTTTACACGAGCATAAGTAATTTCAATCGCACGCACAAAATATCCGCGATCTAGTAATAACCAAGAGGAGATATTAATTCATCAACGCGCAGATAGTTAAATCAATTCTAACCGCTCGTACGGCTGACCAACGCGAAGTGATACCACGAAGTAGATACAGTCACTCTACATTGGACAGTCTCGCATAATCCTGTTTGAATTATACATATAGTGGCCAGAATCGATACTCGAGTTTCGATAGCCAGATTAGTTACACGAGTATGCATACGCGCGACATATAATTAAATATCGAAATTATACGAAACATTAAAGATCGTAGACAGGGCGATAATAATATTCTGACTACTATATTTCAGGAAGCAGACGCGCGTGAGGCAGCTCAAAAATCACCACAGCAACCATCGAGTCAGCAAATCGATCGACGAGAAAACTACGATAGAAAGTTTAAAAAATGAGACGGATGAAAAATGAAAGCATTGTTGACGCACACTTTACACGTAGCATACAAGCAAGCAATTAAGTTGTTAAATTAAGAGTATTCTCTAATACAATAAATTTTATATTATATATACATATGTATACATATGCAGATATGTATCAGTCATCTTTATTTGAGTCATCTTTTTAAGAAAACCGTGACAAAAGATAGCTCGAGCGTTGGGACGGACTAGTGAAGAGGATAAATCCGTATGCATCGTTCTTCAATGGACTAACAATAAATTGCAATTGTGTATTACTCAATTGCGATTCCTACATTTCCCTATACGTTCTTTTCAGTTTTTTTTTCTTTTTTTAATTATCCTGTCACGTAGAAATAGTTTGTTACTTCATCATGACTCAATTTTAATGGTACAGAAATAATTTTCTTTTAGGAAATTACTCTGATAACAAAATTGGTCCAAAAGAAGACGACGGTCTGCACAAGTACTTTATATACGATTTTTTTGCAGTGTGGCGAAAGTGTAGCGGCGAAGAAAGTAACATAATTCGATTTCTCTGAAACTATTTTATACGTGTCCGTACGAATGTATTCAGACGATCGAATTACGATGCGATAATAGTCAAAGAACGTTAATCAATGATCGTGTAAAATGATTCACGGTATCTCAAATGATACTGCATTCAACGTCAGTATCATTCGAATATTATAAATACTAAAATAACTTAACATGGCACTCAGTGTGTAGAGTTTACAATTTGTTTAAAACAATGCGGCCTAAGCTTTGGAGATTAGTAAACACTTCTCCCGCTCTAATTCTGTCACCAATGTAAACTGCGTACTCTATAATAATTGCGTTCGTTTATATAATTTAAATCTATTAAAGTTTTACTAAATGATTATACTTTTACATTGATAACAGCGCAGAAAGGAAGAGAGAGAGAGAGAGAGAGAGAAATAGAGAGAGAAATGAAATCTCAATAAGAGATCTCTTATCCATGAGAACAGTGCTATACTAAGAAATCAACTCGAAACAAGTGTTTTACTTTATAGACCTGAAGTTACGTCTGTACAAATTAGGTAATGACGGATCATAAGGTGTTGACTCGAATCCTACGTATTTGTTATTTTTCCGATGAAGAAAACCTCCGCTTTGCGGATCTGTCTTATAATAAATAACCCTGCGAATACCAAACGGATCAATGTAACCAAAAGAACCGATATTAGCACCAGTCGGATCTTCTTCCTCCTCGTGGTATTGTCTTTTCAAATAATATTGAAATCCATTAGCAACGTTGTATGTTCCATCGTATTCAGGATATTCCGTTGGACTGCTTCGCGATGTAGCGGGCGATGACAGCTGATAATTCGATTTGAAGCGTTCATTGCCAGCTGCCTCGTTCGGACGTTGAAGAAAATTGTGATAAGTATTTTGCAGTGGAGAATAATTGTTTAAATTGTTCGATCCAGTTGCTCGATTCGCATCGTGATAATAGTTGTTGTTTGAATTGGATACAGGCGAAGAATTCTCTATCTGAGGTTTCGCTGTACTGCTGACATAATAATTCGAATTAATGTCGTTACCAAACAGCGGATGAGGGTTTACTTCCGATTGCCTGTAAAGAAGCATGCGTATCAATTACCAACATTGGTTAATGAACTATATTACTGTTACTGTTATTATATACTCTCTTAGTAAAGAGTAGCCTGATATTATCGTGGTGAAAATTTGTGGTAACTATCGATCGCTACAATTCTTTAAATGTATTCACTTGAACGCTCTGCCTGACCATACACAGTTCTGTTCATTTGTACGCTAACAAATAATTACAATAATTTTGGTTTCACCGACCTCACCAGTACAAACATGTAGCAGGGGCGGTTTGATAATGAATGATGACCCTGACAGAGCCACTTTCAATTGACCAGCCACGCCACGTGTTTGCATCTATGAAGGCAATAAGGCCAGAGCCATTGCTCGTGTTCATACATCAATGATTACCACAGCGCGGACAATTATTTTTCTACAGTTACTAAACTCTGATACAAGTTCTGAAAGTATTGAGAAAGTGAAACTACTCTTAAGAAACAGTCACATTGTGTGTAGGATCCATAGACGGCAAGCATGCCGCAATTCGCTACGTGTAACAATTACAAACGATAAAGATAAATCGTAAATATCTTTCGTAGATGTCTTCCTACGATTTTATCGTTATAAATATGGATGGTAATACCTGAAAGGATTTGGTGGTCGCGTTGGTTTTACAAGGATTCCAGTTTGCGGCGGCACTCTCTTTGCTTCGATCACAGCATCGTTGATAGGCCTGTCGATGCCTACGTATACCATTTTCGATCTGATTGGAACAAAACAAATTTTAATTGCATATTTCGTTCAACAGGTAACTACAACGTACAAAGATAAATCAATAATGAGAGGTTGCATGTAAAAGTGTACGTTTTAGATAATGAGTCGTTTAAAATGCGGACTAAGTAAATCAGTGTATCATAGATTCATAAATTAGCGTCCATATCAGCTGCTCAATGATCTCGAACCCCCGCAAAATCGAATGTGTCAAGGTAAATGGGAGGTACCGGAATCAGCGATGGCTGAATTCTTGATCGCGATTCGCTAATTGAAATTCAACGGAATTTTGTATAAATAGCAAATGAATCGATTCAGCGTAGATATATTCAAAGAAGAGGATCACCAGTCGATGATGACTTAGCTGCAACGCGACATTCACCTTCGCGAACACGCATTTCGGACATGTTACCTCTTCGAAACTACATTCCTCCACTCGGGTGCAACGCAATATTGAACAATGCGACGCAATTCATTGTTGAACATAATACTCGTCAGACTCCTTCTTCCCCACAAATGACATGAAAAACGGCATTCTTCTCTGCGATACCAAGTTTCGTGACATTGACTCGACGACACGCGTACTTGACTTTTCTGTCAATAATAAACTCGTTTTAATATAATGAGCGTTACAGAATCTCGTGTCATCGATGAGAATATCACTTGTCCGCAGTTCTTCTCGGCATACAGAAGTAGCGTTGACAAGTATTCTGTTTAACAATGTGCATGTACATATTCTATTTCTTCTGTCTAACAATATACATGTTCGTATTCACAACACAGAATATCCTTATTGAAAATTCATCTTGCAAGGATAAGTGTTACCTTAATATTCGATATCCTTTATTGTCTGCTATATAATCTTTGAGGCGCAAATAGCCAAGAGGATCCAACCAACCCTCTGTACCAATGACTGTACCATCAGCCAATCTTTTCTCCTTTCTGTATTGTCCGTTTAATGTTTGAAACCGAAAATACCTTTCTGGTCCCTCATCTGTCTGAATGTGGTACTGTGTATTTGGATCGAAATTCCAACCACTCTTCTCAGCTTCTATTTCACTCGGGGTCAAACACAGAACAGAAGCCTGAAACGGTAAAATGATAATTATTGTAGCGATTACTTACTATACTATAAACTGGTGTGCATTTAGGGTAAACGTCGAGTAAAGTCAAAACATCGTTTGAAACTTTTTTCCTTAGCTCTTTAACATTTTCCTAACACGTGTACGAATTGTTAATGACAAAAGAAGGTACCACAAAGAATAGTGAGATCCACAGTATTGAGGACAACGGAAGTCGGGGAAAGGTGATGGTGAAAATGTCATGACTGACAGTGACTGTACAGACAATGCTTCAGTAGCAGTAATTTAGCAATTTGAACGCCCGATTTAGGCGTCACTCTAAGAAACGATTAGTTGAGACAATGGTATAGTTGGCATGATAATTGTATGCAGTGAAACAAAAATTCCATGCAAGAGAATAATTAATGACAGTTCTGTTGTCATTAGAACAATTTTTTGTGTTAGATATTCATTTATATTCATTGATAACATTGATATTCATCCGACGTGTTCCTTCGTTTTCCATACCGAATTGCGGCCTTCGCTATTTCAAATTGGCGTGCATAACACGTTGCACTAATTATTCGTACGTTTCGCTGAACAAACTTTTTCATTCGTACATAATGAGGATCTAGGCGCGTCAATACCTTTTATTAGATAAATGTATACAACGTACACAACCTTAACACATTCGCGTCGGGAAACGAGAATTCTTGTTTTGTCTTCATTGATGTTCAACAATGAAAAATTCCCTGCTATTTCGCCCAATCGAAAAAGTCGTCGAGCGCAAAGGGTTAAAATATCTTTAGATCACTAAAGTATCCCGATTTATACGAAAGTTTTATATCTAAATGTATTGTTCTAACTTTAAATATTTGTCCATATACATTAATAATATCCGTCCATTTATTTGTACAGGTTTATCGCGTAAGAAAGTTTGTTACACTTCTTGCGTGCTGCCTATATACATTCGCGCGCATCAGCGCGTACCAACGAGATGACCAACAAAAAGATTAATATCGCTGTAAGGAAAATTGGTATTTTTTTCTTTTTTACCTTTTTACTTGTACTTGGTACGCGTGATGTATCGTACCTGCGTTAATTAACTTTAAGGCAAGACTTACCGTTAATAGATTTAGGCAGCTTAATGTCCGTAAAAGCATAGTCGTTGGAAAATTGTAAGATTGTAACAGAATTATATCATCTTGCTGTTTATCATATCTTCCAAAGAGATCTTTAAATAAAGTAACACGTTTTCAAAATTTAACTCTCGAGTAAATGATGAAAAATATCGAGACACAACAGATCTTGTCCTCCCTTATATCGTACATAAGGAAAGCAAGAAATTCAACGAGTACAGTTTAGTCGAAATGGGAATTTTATTTGCAGTATAAATCGTTCGAAATTATAGCAACGAAGGCTAGAAAAGGAGTAACGTTTTTGTAATATACATTTTCAAGAGATAGAAGATCAAAACGAAAGAAAGTAGTTTACTGTGCGTTTCGTTAAAGTTTCCATTCGACGTTTTCCGTTTCTACTTTAGATAATTATTCCAGTTTTTAAAAATAATTTTTTCTCGTTTAGAGGAAAAATATATAAGTGAAATAGAAGAAGGAGATCGGAATGTAAGTACCGCGGCGAATCACCCGCACCGGTTTCAACGAAACAACTGAGCAGAGCAGACGCGATACCGGGGACTGAGGCGAGCTGGATGCTTCGTATTTTCAAAGCTATCACCGGCCATTCTACTTATGGATCTCCCTCTTGCCTATACGATCATTCCCCCCACACACACACACACTTTTCAAGGAACTGACTCCGTTTTTCCCCTCGAATAAAACCATACTCATTCATTTTGTAATCAACTACATCGGCCAAGTTCGTAGCACGTAATTCACATATCTTAAGTATTCAATTATCCGAATGAAAGTTTCGTATTTTTCACGTTTTATCATCTATCATTTTTATCGATTACCCAGGTCACATTTGAATCAAGTATATCGTTCACGATTTATAGTATTGGAAATTTCATTCAAATAGAGAATTTAATTGTTTAAATTTAATTTTTTAAGAATTTAATTGTAGATAGACAAAAATTCAAACGATCCTTTCATACTTTGACATTGGTTTGCCGAAGCAAGCCATTAATCGACGTCTATAAAACTTTATTATAGTTTATATAAGTTTTAATAGAGTAGATTTATCTCTGACTACCATCGTGGGATACCAGTGATTTACGTGATCACAGAATGCATTAATTCATACGCGGTATGCGTTTATTATCGATGTAAACATAAGCAGCGTACCAAGATTCGATTTGTTGCGAAGTGTATTTTGTAATTGTACAGAGAAATATCGTTTTCGCATCTAATTAGGAAGGCCAGGGAGGAGGGAGGGTTTCGCGACACAATGTGAATGATGTACCGCGACTATGACCATTAAGTCGCATTATGACGTGGTCAGGTACATCCAAGTGTTAGATTATATGGACGCCTTAACAACAGCATTGTATTTAGCTTGGTCAGGGTCAGATGGAACTCTATAAATATTTCTATGCAGGAAGTTCAGATTGCTCTTGAATAAAGATCGATCATGACGCGTGCAATTGTCAATTAACAGATTCTTCGCGCATCTACGCGTTTCTTTAACAGCTTGCAGTTTTACTGTAGAAAAAAGCTTCTATCGAGATCTCGGACGTTGTTCGTCTCGAAATGTTTGTGCTCGTCGCTTTCGTTTGGAATTTTTGGACGTTTAATTGAAGAGGGACGTTATCAGAACCACGTGTTGCAAAGGCCAATTCATCTTTTTCATAGCGATCAATTGGTCGAGTTTCACGATCATATTTTCTCCTTCGTTTGCATCGCTTTCACTTTTACGAGTCGAGAATCTTATACGTGTAGAATCGGTGCGTTTGTGTGCGTGTACACGAAACGTCATTTTTGTCAGTGAAACCTTTTTACGTGTATCATGTTAATCATACGTAAATTCCAGATATACATCTCCTGTCTCTTTATCACTATCGCTTTTAGTCTGATATTTCATATTTAGAAGAACTTTACTTCCAAAATTGTCCACTTTTCTGGTACATAACGTTGCCTAATAAGTTGATAAGATAGGCAGAAATTAGAATCACTGCATTAATAATTAATAATTGCTACCTTTACTGCGATTATCGTTCATTAAGCGAAGTGTAAATTTTTTTAATGAAAATTACTATTCTCTTGCTTGTCATTTCCTGAGGCGTACAAGGGCCAACATTCTTTTTCTTCTATACCTGCCACCTGTTTATAAGGCGAACAAAAGAGAACACTGAGAAAACTTCTCATTACTAGTAAGACTAAACAATCGCCAGGAAATAGATAGAATCACTAAACATAATCTATCATCAGTCGCACTGTTAAAATGCATGTGCTTCGACACTTTAATATTCCCTCGAGTGAAGCGCCTTATCGCAGTCTCAATTATTTTTCACTTCTGTCTGGGGTTTGTCGGTTCTATGCATTTGATGAAAATTTTGGAAAATTTTCGTGCAATGCTATTACAATGTAACAGAAAGATTTCGACGTACGTCGCTGTACCATTGTATTGTGGAACATATAACTGTTCTAAGTAATATCACTTTTTACTCGCTAGTTCCATCAGCGATATTATGAATAATGTATACGACAGAAGTAGATATGTAAACAAGAATGAAGATGAGTGAAAGCGAGGAACGAGCGTATACGGAAACAGATAAATCGTAAATAAAAGGTAAGAATGTTTGCAATTAAGGCAAATGTAAATTTTAAGTAAAAGAAATTATTCTGTCGCGATTATTTAATTTATCGGCGCAATCGTTCTAAAATGAAATCCATAGATTAAATATCAGTATGGAAATTACATTAGTCAAAATCGACGAGAAATTAGTTGCAGAGCAGCAAGTGAATAAATTCGATATAAGCTTTGGATATGTATGGAAGAGACAGAACCAGTTGGATTTTGTTTTACTTGTACAATTTCAAGGCTTTGGGTTATATTGTACTTTTACTGTACTTTTACTCAAATAAGGTCAAACCAAGTTGCAGATATTTGTATTTATTGGATTACTTGGTCGACCGTAATAAATGCTTGAAAAACCTTATGATATTTGGAGGAGAGCTTTCTTTATATGTGTCTATTAACGACCCCTTATTAAACCCATATGAGAATTCATTCCTGAAGCGCAAACGCTAGCCTGTTTGCTAAAATTTTCGACCCAGAGCAGCACGTATATAAAAAGGCAATAAAATTTATTAAATAAAGCTAATCTACGTATGCGAATAACCCTAATGTTTATATGAGAAAAAGGTATTCAATGGTTAAGAAACAATTCTTTACCTTATCGAATAAGAAAAACTCCTATCTACAGTTAGCAGGAAATAAGAAGAGAAGCGAGTTTCATCACAAATATTATAATACAAAGAAGATTATTCAAATCCAAATCGACAAAGCAGTAAGAATAAATGATCTTCGCCGCGATATCGCCCAGATAGACGGATGCAATCAATTTAGGCGAAAGTAAGTAAAAATTGAATGAATAAACAAATATTATTTTCCGGAATACGTAATTCATTTCACAATAATTAACATAATAATTAATTGCAACATCGTTGCCGCAGATACTTTTTTTCACAATTTCCTTTCTTCATTTTATTTCGATAAAGAAGGGAAACGTCAAAGTTATCAATGTAAAATTGAAAACACTTACCAGAGAAAGCAATAACATTGAATTTCTTTGCATTTTCGATAGGTAGTGCAAGTATCGTGGTGGATTGCATTAAAGGCGACTTGTTTTTAATTCTTATTTGTGAAGGTATAGAAAGGGATCCTCTCGACTGTAATCGCAACCGCTTACTGATCCTCAGCAGCCGAGTTGAAGTTGGATCACAGTTAAAAACCTACGTGTATAAGCCTACGTGTCCGTACTTGGGAGGACAAGCCGGACTTACGCCTTCGCAATTCCCCTTTACAGATTATGGTATCATTGTACATTTATATAGGATACACATACGTTTGCAACCTAACAACAAACCGATAAACAATTGCGTTACTTGTGCACTTTGACTCGATAATGTTGTTTCAGAAATTGTTTGATTCTATTATGAACAAAATAGTTACGGATGTGCAATCATATTCTAAAAAACTACCGAAATAACATAAAAACGACTATCGAACAGAGGCAAACAAAATGTTTAATTTATAAGACTTTCGAAAATAGAAAAAGAAATTAAATCATTATCACTATAAAATCTTGAAGCAAAGGCTTCTCTCTATCTATTCACCTTTCAGAAGACGTGGACACTATTTCTTCCTCGTGTTTAAATTCATTTTTCTCGGTAAAAGTCTCAACCATCATTGCATAAGTTCTGAATTATAGTAGTTTTAACTTTTGATCGTTAATGTTTCGTACAAGTCACAAGATAGTCGTTTGCGTTTACCATAAGTTTGCCACGCCAGATCTAAGCATCGGTCATCACCAAAAGTGGTCGATCTTATCCAACGGGACTACTATTCAGAATATAATAAGCAGAAACTTACAATCCGTTTTTAACCCATTTTCGTACAAAATTTTCAAAATATGTTCCGAATATTAAATTACAATCAATATACTGTTACTTCATTTTATTATTTTATTTTATTATTATGCAATAGTACATGAACCGTAAGTAGTAATAAAGAACTGAATGAAATTACGTCATTCCTATTCTGGACTAGAGTGTGAATTCCATTGCCACGCTTGACGTTGCCTTCACTTTGTCCTTGCTCGCATTTCGCATTTACCTAGACCTGTGTAACTCAAAAGATCTATAACGAGAATGGTAATTATATAACTATATACATGTCCACGTGCTTTCTTCGTAAAATGCAGGACTTTGATATAATATGCAACAACAACTGTTTAAACAAAATTATATATTTTTATTAAAATATTAAGAAAAATTTTAATCTTGTTTATATTGTATGGATCTCAATTCAACTTGTTCCACCATTAATTATTTTTTGTAGTAAACACTGCATTTTAATGCGATTTTCATAAATTTCCCAATTTCAGGTTTGCATTTTCATTTTCAGATGCGACCGGTTCCATTAATTGCCTGAAATATTTTGGATTAATAAGATTATGATGTAGAATGTGAGAGATATTACTTCATGATAAAGAGAATTTAATGTTAATGTTAAGTACTGAAAGCAAATAAATACTTCCATACATATAATACTTATGTATTTATACTTGTAAGATATTTAAGGGCTCGATATTAATCTTCTTTGAATTTACTTTCACACTTTTGTCGGTGAAGAACTATCACAAACACACGACGAGTGAGGAACCAATGTCCCAGGCAGGAGATAACTGAAAATAAATTAATATGCTAATTACGATCTGTATAAATATAAATATTTTGCACTTTTACGATTTCTTGCATCGACTTTCAAATAATTTGTTCACATCTCATAGGAAAAATAGAATAACATTTCCTCTGTTTAATCAATATAAACTGTAATTGATTTATGTGTGATTGAAACAGGAAACCTTGTTTTGTATGTAGTATTATCCTCCATTGGAGTAACTGGGAGATGATAAGGAGGTGCTTTACTCCATGGTTTTTCAACTTGATCTATGCATCCTACAGGTTGATAACTTAATTGCATAACTGTTTCTGACGTCATTGGCATATCTGCAGGACGGAATGTGCGTATAGGTGCATAGTTTTCAATAGGAGTTAACAACTTATGGTCATTCTCAAAATAAGAGAGTCTATAGGTAGTGCAACCTGTAACAAGTAAGTCAATATTTGTTTCTTATTAATCGCAAACTCGATTGATAATTCTTATGTGCACATTAAACAGGTTCGTATATCGAATGCAATGGAAAGAGAATAAGTACTGTACATGGCTAGTAAGTTGATATTGAGTAGGTATAGGGGCAAATCACGTCGCTATCTCACTTGATCACGATACTTACGTCTTTACTTTCTCATCTATGCCTAGACCATTTTGGTCACTGACCAATAAGATCCGCATTTTTTCCAGGTATCAACTTGCCAGCCATGCCCAGTACAAAGAAAAACATACGTCTTGAATATGTAAAATCCCAACTGATCTCCTTTGTTTACGTTAAAGGATGCTAAGGAAAACGATAAATTAATATTACATACATTCAACAGGTGAACTTGCAAAAACAAGATTGTCTTCGCGACGAGCATCTGGATCTACTGGTATATTCTTCCATGTGTAATCATGTTTTTGTGTAGTTACTTCTTGCATAGGTCCTTTACCTAACAATTGCTTATCACATGGAATAATTGGTGGTTCTTGTTTCACACACCAATTGCCTAAGAAACTCATCTAAAATGTATATATAGGTTACACGTACGTATATATGCGTATATGCAATATGTAAACTTATAAATTTCCTTGTAAGTATAATACAGTGTCTTATAAAATCCATAATGTACATTTTACATTATTCTTACCCGATGAATGGTATCGTAAGCTAATGGACAAGGTGAGAAAAGAATATTGTCAGCTTGTCGAATCGGATTTCGCGTATCTCCTCCGCAGCCAAAATAACTAAGACGATAAGTTGTATTATCGTCAGTGCAACAACCAGCATTTAAAAGATTTTCATTTTCCTGATTTATTATTGGTGCACGTCTTTTTTCTGAATGGGGCCAATAACTTAATTTATACGTTGTGCAGTCATCCATTGGTTCAACGGGTGGCGTATATTCTTTCATCTTCCCAAAAGGTTCTACCTAAAGGATATTGCACGAGATTTTAATTCCGATTAAAACTTATTGAATGCCCGTCAGTTGCCTCAAGGTGAGGCACTTTGGCTTTCACTCTCCTCCGATGTCACGAAAAGCTGTCGGTATCGTACAAATTTCATAATTCAGCAAATCAATGTGACTTGAGTCTTAATGTTGGTGTTACCTTCTGTACTTCATTTGGCCAGTAACTCAATTTATAAGTTGTATTATCTTCCATTGGCATATCAGGCTTCAAGTATGTTCTTATAGGGGCATAAGATGTTACAGGTAGATGACAGTTGGATTGATAGTAACTCAGCTTATATGTTGTATCATCTAAAAACGAGAAATGGAAAATATAAAGTATAATGATATCTTAAAATATTGGAGAATATTTTTGACAGAGGGTCTAAATTCTGTTTGGGATTCAGACCTATGAAAAACTTGATAAGCAAATTTCTTTACAATTTGCCAAATTAGAAACAAATGTGAATATATATGGCATACATCAGAACAATTATATCGATAAGATGTATCTAATGTATTTGATATTTACATTAGCATTTTTGAATAATTCTAATTTTATATATTTTTACCAGCTAATCGTGCAGGTTGACAGACTAAACTTTCTTGTGCTCTGCAAGGTGCTGCTTGTGGTACGTATTTCCAAGTATAGTCATGTTTCTGAGTTGTAATATCCTGCATAGGACCTCTACCAAGCCATTGTTTCTCACAAGGTATTATAGGTAATTCTGGTTTTCCACAATGGTTAAAGTAACTATTCTGAAACAGTAAAATACATTTTCTTTTTAATTAGCCAGGCTTAATATTTGTTCGTTGTTACATTGATCCTCATTTCTATTTTACTCTTCTTGCTATATAAAAGCAAATCAAATATTTATCAATGGCACATTGTATTTTTAACATCTTACCTTATATGTAGTTTCATCACACATTTTACCATCACCAGTAACTAACCAATTTTGTGGCCGAATAGGATCCACAACCATATTTGGACATTCCCAGTAGGAGAGTCGATATGTAGTGGTATCATCCATTGGTGTACCAGATTTCCAATAATACTAAAATATAATCAAATTTATCATAGGAATCTATTAGAAGTACTAAATATTGTACTGCTTATAAGAAATATTAATTTCAATCAAAATTTTAAACTTACGCGTATTGGTGCATATGATTTTGGAACTTCTGGTTGCACATATTTCTACAACAGATGGAGAGAGAGGGAGAGAATGACATCTTTAAAAACATAGTCTTATTGAATAAAAGTAATGGTACTTTAATACATACATAGCATATTCGTTGACTGATACAACAGCAACAGTTACAGCATTCATCATGATCTAACTATAAAAAACAATTATTCGTATTATTGTTAGTTTTTTATACATATGTAACAAAATATATTAATTATAATAATAATAAATTTGTGAATGATATTATAAAATTAAGAATTTTTTTTAACATGTAACTATTTGAACTTAAAACAATCATTGGTTAAAAAATATAAAAATAAATTGTGATTTTTATAAAGATTTTCAATCCAAGTGCTACATCCTTGAGGTATTCAACTAGTGAATGAAGAAAAATGATTCAAAAAATAATCTAAAATTTTATTGCATTATAATTAAATTACATATTTGAAATGAAAGCAAATTTTAGATTATATCTGTAACAATCCAAGTACCTGAAAAGTTGTATGTATGTATCTATTATTATCATTATTATATCATAAAAAGTGGATTAGCAATTGTAGGAAATTCCAATGAAACAGGAATTATTTATTAAAATTAAACTGAACGACTATTATAAGTTTTGTGAGTGTAGGAATTGTACAAGTGAAGACGATGTTACTGTGTGGTGGTGGTTGATATGCTGATTGATATGCGTGCATGAGAAATTAGATTTTCTTCTCAATATCTACACGTATGGAGAATGTTTGAAGAACGTAGTATTTTGAATCGACGTAATTTTTTAAGTGTTTTATTGTTCATTTGGAAATTACTATGAAAGTTACATTTTAACTAACCGTAATTTTATTTTTTTCTTCAATAACTGATTGTTGCTTTTGCTCTCGCTTGCATGTAGATCTACAATATATAATGGGATTGACTTTGGTATTGTATCGATTGAATTATATGCGTTATATTAATTATTAGTTCGTTGTTTGGATAATACAACAACTTACGGAGGAACCGTACAGATTTGCATGATGTTTACATTTATTCATAATAAGGAGTAATATTATTGCATATAATTCAACAAAATAAAATGTGTCTTAATCTAATCAAAAGGTTTTAAATTGATCATATAAAACAAAAAAAGTGACGATAATATCAGAAGTAAGCAGTTTTATATTATATTGTGTGTGTGTGCGTGCACGTATGTCGCAAATGTTAAAGTAAAATAGACTACGAAATATTATGTGTTAAAAATGTTTACTATTGTGAATCGCAGAACTGAAATTAGTAATTACGTATAAATGATAATCAAAAACGACATTTATTTATTTAGTACCGTAACAATGGTATATATTTCCAAGTTAATTACAATTAATGTTAAATACTGTCTCGAACACTATAATTCGTCGGTTAAATGTCTTACTATGTTCAATATCTGGCGACATCATGGAAGTGTGATAAAAAGTTTGAAAAAAATTAGCATAAGTCTTGTTAAAACTTGATTAGTCAACAGTTTATTAGGTAAATTCAACAAGATAACTGGTAAGTTATAAGGTTTAATGAAAATAGTGTGAAGGTTCCATTTGTTCTGTTTCGTCTTTTGTTTAAATCTCTTTTATTGTTCTCAACAAGTATTGCTTATTGTCAAGTATAAAGTATACCTTGTTGGTTGTTAGTGGTACATCGGGTCTTTTTTGTTGAATATTAAAAATTGTAGTTGCATCCACTATTTTTTATGAGTTAGGATGGGTATTTGTTTTCATCAGAATAGCTGTAGATTTGGTACGCAGAAAATATAAGATTGAATATAACACATCAGAGAAGTTATGTATTTTATACACATTCTTTAACAATTGCTGAACATCAATAATAATTACAACATTTACAATTGTAGTTATTAAGCTTTGGGATCAAATGTTTTAATGGCACATCTAATCTTTTTAATAGCCAATGATAAATCATCATCTGTGATTTCATGAAAAAATACAAACCTAATGAATGAATCATTTAATGCTAAACATTTTACAATAATTTTCTCTTTGTCACTATCATTAACTTTTCGCAAATACTTAGCAAATTCTGTTGCTGTAACAACGTTAGGATCAACTTGCATACAAACCATATTTGTTTGTACAGTACTTAAATCAATTGAAAATGTTGTCGATTGAATTTCGTTTATTGAAGAAGCAAGAGTAAAAGCTCGTCTGTGATCATTGATCAAATTTGGAATGTGTTCAAGAGCTACAAGTCCAGCTGCAGCTAGTACACCAACTTGTCTTAATCCACCACCAAGCACTTTTCTGATTCTTCTTGCTTTGGCAATAAATTTAGTACTTCCACAAAGAATAGAACCAACAGGAGCACCTAGATCAGATTTTTTTTGTAAATTAATGTCATTTAAATCAAAATTAAAATTTCATCAAATATTGATAGAATATTTTAGAATAATAAAAATTTTAATAGAAAAAGTACCTAATCCTTTGCTAAGGCAGAAAGTTACAGAGTCAAAGCCTGAAACAATTTCTTTCCCAGATTTTCCTGATCCTACACTTGCGTTCCACAACCTAGCTCCATCCATATGCAATTTTAAATCCACTTGTTTACAAAATGATACCAAATCCTTGATCCAACATTGTGGAACAATTTTTCCATTTAATGTATTTTCCACAAGTACGAGTTTGGAAATAGGCTCATGATCTACATCTTTCCGGATTTTAGATTGTAGTTCGTGAAGATCAAAAGTGCCATCATTATTGTTTCGTAACGGTCTAAGATTTACTCCTGCAATTTGACTGGCACCACATTGTTCGTGCAGGATACAATGAGCTAAATCGCCACAGTACGCCTCGCATCCACGAACGTCACAATGCGTCATTACTGTGGATCCACATAGAGTATTATTTTAAATAAATTAAAGAAATTATATTTACTTAAATAAATGAATTAAAAAATAGATCTAATCAAAATTTCCTTGCTCCTTTCGTTGTGACTTAATGGGGTGCCGAAATGTCACTACACGTATTCATTAAGAAATAGTTCTTATCTTTTAATTTTCATTTTTTATTGTTACACATACACGAGTGTACATGCACATACATGTAATACTTATGAACAATATGGCTTAACTTAGATAGACCACTTTAAAATCACAGTTTCCAGACTTAAATTAGAATTTACTATATAGATACAGTCTATTGTACCTACTAGCAATTAAATTTCCCATAGTCCCAGAACATACAAATAGTGCAGCTTCCATTCCAACCATTTCGGCTGCTATTTCTTCTAGTTCTAAAAATCAATTTCATTTCAAAACTCGCAGCAATGCTATTAATATTATTATCTGAACGTATATACTACGTTCTATATACTAAGTTGTTATATATTAAGTTCAATTTTTTTATTGAAGCTAGTTAAATAGATAGAACAATATTTTATTTTATACAAAATATCATATATATATATGTAAGCTTTAAAAAATGTTTTCATACTTTTTACTGTTAAATCTTCATGGAAAACATCATCACCAACTTCAGCATTGAACATTGCTTCTCTCATTTTCTTGGTTGGTTTTGTTAAAGTATCGCTACGTAAATCAATAACCACTCCCTGTGAAAAGAATTGTATGTTATATTTTAACCAATTTACAAACATAATATCTGGAGGTTAATAATTTTATACATTAATATTTACCTCTTCGTAATTATGGTTTTCATTGCAAGAGCTATTCTCGTAATACATGCTTCAGCTATAAAATCTTAATTTTTTAAACATTAAAATATTTGACAATGTGTGTATGTACGTATGTAGTGCAATTTTATAAGATAAATTAATTTAAGATATTGCATAATGTACAAAATATTTCTAATAAAGACAAGGAGAAACTAAAACAGCTTTTTGTACGTTTTAAATAGATGATAATTATTTCATTGTTCAAATTCCAAATTCAATTACATTAAATGATAGATGATAGACTGAAATATTGTATTACAACGAGTTATTATTAAAAAATATAAGTAATACTTACATTATACTCAAACTTTTGTTCAACAAATAAATAGTATATAACTGGTGAAACAAAATTTTATCACTGGCAAAGAAGGTTTAAATCATCCATTTATTTCAATATGTACAAGGTGAGATAACGGGTATGAACAATTTTTTTTTTTTTTTTTTGCATAATCATTATAGTTCCGTTATGATAAAGTTAAGATTATTTCATACTGATTGAAGTTTGTAACAAAAGCATAATATTGCAACTTCACACAAAGATGGTTCATCTTATACATAAGTGATTTCTCTTCACCAATACATAAATGTCAAATTATTTACTAGAAGCGGTACGATGGAAAACATATTATCATTTATTAGATAAGTAAATATGGTTTCAATTATTAATATTTGAATAAAATGTTCCTATGTCAATATAACTAAACATAAAAAAAAGTTATTATTCAGTCATATTATCCTGATACGAGGATCTTTTTTTAATGTAAACAATATAACCTTGTTTTAACTGACCTATAAATGCATAATGAGATTGCTGAAGTATTCAATATTATTTTTTTGCGTTTAAGTTGTGGGCAGAAATAGTCTCTTTTGTTTTTGATATCGGCGGATTTTGCCGATATCGGCGCGCTCGATTTTACCAACGCTGATTTCTTTTCATGAAAGCCATACAAGTAACGTATTTTGATTCTAGCTGTCATTACTTTCAATCATTTTCAATCAATAAAAACTAAAAATATTTATAAGCCAATAAATGTGTTTTATGGTTAAGCGAAAGAAATGATTAACCGGTATTTTTTTCTGTAATTCTTTCTTTATACTTGTACAATATACAATTCTTCAGCTTAATGTTAATAGCCATCCCCCAGTTTATATAAGCTACAAAAATCTTTGTATGGAACTTTACAGCACCCCCACTAATTTTAGCCACGAGCCATCATTGCAATAGTATATAAATACGTATGTATTTAAATTTTGTTTACATAAGGTGTAAATTTTCTTATAATATATATTTTACGTGGAAATACGATTAATGTACAATTAATTTAAACGAATCGTGCGTTTTCAAAACTTTTGTACCATCTTCCACTTCCAAAAAGTTATAGATAACAAATGATTTAAAAACTACTACAGAAATAAAAGCATGTAATTATTGTTCATAATAAAAACATCAGAGTTTAATTTTTGAAAACTTTATATCAGAAAATCTAAATTTTTATCACGATTCTGCGTTATGTACATGATCCAAATTTACATCTCGTTATTCAAATTGACGGTTATGTATAATCGTAGCATAGAAAAGCTACAATTAAGATATCTCATTTGTGATCCAATAGTACCAATCCTTTCCATAATGTGTAAAACATTTTCGATTGGATGTTAAGTTAATGCCTTTACTTTTTGACCAATCAAATTGCGATAGAGATGCGTCATTCAGCAACGGGAGTGCCACCATGTGACATACTTTCGAAATAAAAACCCCTCCATGATTCTCAATGTAAGGAGGAAAGAAGATGGCCGTGAGGAGCGAGAAAGAAAACAATCTCGAAGAGCGTTAAAAGTGGTAGAAGTACACGGTGCCTCGACGGAGAACGAACCACGAATATCCAAAACTCTCCGATCTCAGATCAGCTTAATCATCACCGGGCAGCAAACAGTCGAAATCGACGGGAAAACGAGTGTTGGATAGTTACATGTGTGTCTTTGTTACGAAGAGGTCAGTCTCTCAAGGATCGTCCTTGGAATCGCCCGTTCCTGAAGCCGGCTCGAGGAGCTAGTGATCTCGAAAACAAAAATGGCGGACGTTGACTCGAGGGTGGATCATTCAGATCCCGAATTGCGGTTCCTTTCCGTTGACAGGAATAATTTCAATGATCCTGCAACCCAAGCGGAATGGACGCAGAAAAAATTGGTTTGGGTCCCCCACGAGACCCAGGGTTTCGTTGCTGCTGGAATAAAGGGTGAACGGGGTGACGAGGTTGAGGTGGAAATCGCCGAAACTGGAAAACGGGTCCTTGTCGCGAAAGATGATATCCAGAAGATGAATCCACCTAAATTCGATAAGGTCGAAGACATGGCTGAATTAACGTGCCTGAATGAAGCCTCCGTGCTGCATAACCTCAAAGACAGATATTACTCGGGCCTGATTTACGTGAGTTTGACAGATTTTATCATTTTCTATTATTGCCACTGTCAAGGAGACGTCAGCGTTATTACTTCTAAGAGACTTTTCATTTTCCATTCGGTAAAAGATATGCGATAATAAATCATAGGAATGCTTGTTATCACCTTCTAATTATCACCTTCTTTTTTCTTCAAACGTATGTAGTATAAGATAAATTTAATAGATGCACACATATAATTACTCACGTTCGTATTAAGAATATAAAATCTTATTGTTAAAAATTTTTAATTTGTGCAATTTTCATTCCTTCATAATTGGTCTACTATTATCATTATTATTATTATTATTATTATTATCATTATCATTATCATTATTATTATTATTATTATTAGATACAAAGATCATTTCTTGCACCATTTCTTATATATACAGATATCCTTATTGATTGATTTGTTATGTGTTCCTGCATTTTGTTAATCTTTAAGTTCTTTTATAAAAATCTTATTAGGTAGCTTGTTCCCTAGATTGATTGCAAAAAGTATAAGGGAAAAATATAATGGATAGCAAGATAAAATTATTATCGTTATCATTACATGAAATGATACAGAAAAGTAAAGAGTATTGAAATATATGTCTAAACGTAATCCTTTTTGATAAATGTGTTTGTTTTATACTTTCAGTTATAACATATAGTAAATTCATTAAAATTTCTGTTTATTATGTATTTAAACCTTAAAAAGTTATATTAATTTTCAGTCATTTGTTGTATATGATTTATAGTATAAATATATTAATGTGCACATTCGATTAATGTAATTAGGAAAAGCATGGATTAGAATTTTTTAACAAGTATCTAAAGTCTTTTACTTAAAAACTATTACATTCTAATATTAGTACTAATATTGTGCTCACCGAATAGTGGTCTAAATCAGTTATAAGTAGTGAATATATTGGAAATTATTATGACAACAAGTTAATTGAAAAAAAAATGATATTAAATTTGATTAGCGAAAATATGAACTTTTATTATTTTAGAAACAATTCGTTTAATTACTTGTTACTAATTTTTAATGTTGCTAATAATTATTCTATTATAATGTATTAGTAGCCAAACATTCGAAGTGAAATCAAACGCTGTTGGAAACGTAACACTGACCTAACTCAAGGCTCTCACTAAATTTGATTATCTCATGTTGTTGTGATCAAGATTTCTACATACATTTCTATTTGGAATGATCTATTTCTGGGGTTCGTTGCGCGCGTTTATCTTACAAACACCACGATCAGAAACAAAAACAGACAAACTATTATCTCTTTTTAACGTGACATTAATAGACATGTATAAATTTAAATTTTTAGAAGAATGGTACATGATATAGAAACGTAACTAGTTACATATTGTTATAAACAAAATACTTAATTCGAGAATTATTTTTACACGTGGAGTTTGAACGGTTTTTCTCGTAAGTAAATCGAAATGTTACGTAAATGCTTCCTCGTAAAAATATCTGTAGAATTGAATTTCTCAGTCAATGAACTTTATGATAAATTTCATTGCAATTAGATATTCTGCGAAAGTAAATCATAAGCAAGCAGACATTATATGATATGATTTAAAGTTTCACTGCTATATTAAGACAAATAAATAGTTCATCAGCACAGAAAAACTTATATTTAACTCTTATAATATTTTTTTAAATGAATTTTATCATACTGAAGCACGGTGAGGAAATGATAGTCTGATAAGGAAATTTTTGCTCTCGGTATAAAGTTCTCGGTATCAATGATATCCAAGGAAAGATTATTCCACATGTGTTTGTACAGTTTTATTCGTTTCGATATTTTAGTTGCAATTAAATAATAAAATTTAAAAGAATAATAAGCAGCAATTCATAGCTTACAGTGAAAAACTTTAAACAAGTTTGAGGAATTTCAATGTTAGTCGGTAGGTCAACCGCTGTTCATTTCTTAACTTATCAGAAACTGATAACGACCATACCTCATTTCTACATAGTAGAACTAACATAGTAGTACTATTACTCACCATAATTTATAGCTCCCTTCGAAGAAATCCAATTTCAAAAATTTTACCATGAAAGCAAGACCACTACGATAATTAAAGAAGGTGACCAATAATTGTTTACATGTAACATTAAATATAATTTTAGCCGCGATATCATAAATGTAGATTTTCCAAAGGATGAAGCAGCGAGATTTATTAATTTACGTTGTGTTAGTTTCACAGAAATTTGACAAATACCGATAATTATTCTCTGATGTACCACGCGAACATAAATGCACGAAAACTATACGTAACTTTTCGCTGGAACTCTTTCTCCGTTAGTAATTCGATAAACAGCCCAGCAGGATCGTAACTGAAGAGCGTACGTAGACTTCCACGGGTTCGATATTAATTAAAAGAATTTTATTGGGCCTTACGATATAGAAATATCTGCTTACGTGTGGCAAGCATTCTAGGACACCAGAGAATGACGTCATGCATGTGCCTCGTACGTGCTGATTTTTCTTCTTTCGATCCGCGATATCCGTCGCATTCCGTGCAACGTTTCGAAAATCATCCGAATCTTTAAAATCACGATCGATTTTAAACGCGCGATACAAAGTTACCAACGACGCGACTACGTTTGAAGTAAGTTAACTCATTAAAATAACTGTAGCTAATTTTACTTCCGATGATTACGAGTCTAATCGTGTCAACCGCAAACGAAAGAAACTTTCGGAAGTGACCACACATTTATCTCATTCTCGGTAAATATTCCTCGTCGTTTAATGTAACGATGTTGAAACATCAGTGATGCATTCACAAAAAAAAAAAAGAAAGAAAAAAGATGGAATCATATGGATCTTTTATAGCTGTAGGCACGCGAGACAAGAATACTTAAAAAATTCAAGCGAAATTTCTCTGACAAAAGTAAAGCTTTTCAATACACGCGTGCTATATAATTGATACGCGTCTGTAACTTTCATAATCGAGTTATAAAACGCAACATGCGGGAGTAAAAGTTGTAAACACAGGACTGAACGAGAAAGGAATCGATATGGAAGAAAATGGGTACCTCGGAGGCACGGCGCTCGGTGTTTTTTTTTTTTTTCTCCTCGTCGAATTTAAGGGAGAAGAGAAGAGAAGAGAAGAGAAGAGAAGAGAAAGAGAACTATCAGAGACGAGTCCTTATAAGGACGAGTGTCCTTAACCCGCTTCCAGACGGTACCGTAAACGCTGCCCCGATGTACACACGGGTAACCAATGGAAGAGGGAAAGAGAAAGAGCCAGTTTCACTGGAGACTTCGTGCCTTTTATAGTAAAGACGCAGTTTCGGTCTTCTTAGGAAAGAAACCGAACTCTTTTGAAACCGCACGGATTCCGGGATAGATTGGCTGTACACGTCACTCCGTCATATACATACGTACATGTATCCTCCATTTCTTTTTGTCGTCCTTCTCCGTCCTCTACGATCCCCTCATTTTTATCTGTCTTTCCCTCTGGTCGATTTTCGTCGTTTCCTCTCTTTCCTTCAACTATTCCCTATTTCAGTATGAGTCAAAACGTCACGCGACAGGGATGCTTACGTGTCTACATACATATTCGAACCGTACCCCGCCCTTGTTAGCTTAATGGAACGACCGAGTGGACAAAGGCTGACATTTTCTAAATACACATTTGATCGTTGTTAATTAGCTAACTAATTATATTTTTATCTTTTCTCGAGACGTTTGTTAACTGCTTGCAGCAAGTATCGTAGTATGAAACTTATAGTTTGGCCAGTGAACAATATTTTCCCTAAAAGTAAAGTCCTAAGGACAGTCGTTTGAAGAACTACCGAAACTATCATTATTTATGAAGTAGATGGGATAAATGGATTAGAATGTTTTTGATATTTTGAAAGACATCTAGGACATTCGTGATTTGATCGTATGTTACATTGAAATGTTTGAAAAACAATATCGTATCTACAGCAGAGAGAATGTGTTAAGGTTGTGTCGATAAAAGTAGAAAATAATTCAAGCCCTCCCTTTTTAAGAGCAGTTTAAGTATAGATAAACGATAAACGATAGTATATAGTAAACGGTTACTTTTTGGATATTCTGAATTATTAACCAGAACGTTCATGGCGTCGGGAAGTTTTACGAAATAGAAAGTACGTGATACGTTCATGAATCGTCCTACCAGCAAAAGTGATGCGTAATCGTGACAAAAAAGAATTATAAAACCAGTATGTTCTTCTTAACTCCAACCACCCTCTCCATCCTTCTTTTTTTAAGGCGTTTCGTATAATATCATCGTGTCGCGATCGTGATTGTAGAGTGCGTCTGGAAGCCGTGATAAATTGAGCAGAAAACGGCGCATTTTAATATGCTTCAATTACTAAAGATCCTTGCACGCTAACTAAGTAACTAATAGCGAATAACTTGAGAACTTGCCGGCTTGTATTTAGACGAAAACGCATAGAATTATCGTATTCTTATAGCAGCGTTTCCCAAACTGTGCTCCTCGGAACGCTGGTGTTCCACAAACAATTACTAAGTGTTCCGCAAAAAAATTGAAATTGTGGTTAAAGTACAATAAAACGTAGTCTGCTTTTATGCAATTATAACTAAAAACCGAAATCGAAGTCGAGTATTTCAAATAAATCGATTGCAAAATGAGTCTTGTTTGTACGGGAAAATGTCAAAAATCTTTGTGCGTATTTAAAAGGGAACAGATAAAGACACGAGTGTTTCGCAAATTAACATTGGAAACGATGTAATATTTTTCGGTCTGTTCATCGAAATTAAGAGAGAGATGCAATTTTCGTTTGGTGGGAGTTGTTAGAGTCGTTGGTTGTTAGTCAGCTATAACCAGGAATGTTAGGCAGGTCGACGACACGACACTCTCGAGAGACCGGTTTTGGAGACCTTCGAGGAGAGAGTTCTGTTTAAAAAAAGGGAACGAAATAGCCGTGGATCCCCGCTTTGCATTGAGATTTCGTCCGATCTCGGTTAGGGTCATTTGTCTTGTAAGCCAAATAAAAAAAAAAAGGGCAAGGTGATACACGTTTTTTTTCAATTAAATTTATTTAACGTCATAAATACAAGGACGTCGTATAGCAACTGTCAGATTGTTGAATACAGGAGAAAGTAACAATTTCGTGACTTTTTAAAAATTTGATTTAAGTGTATTGCGAAAGGAAAAGAATTTCATTTTTATTCGAAACGTGCAGCTCGTGCAACGAATAACTTGAATTTCGAATGGCGAATTAATAATTATTATGAATTAAACATTGCTACGTAGTTTGACTTTTTTAATCAAACTTTCTAAAACTGTAATTTCAGCGACAAATTCTTGGTCTCCAACAAACATTTGTTCAAATATTGGATAATCTATTCAGTGCTCTGTTTAAATATTGAATATTCTTACTCGTAATTCTTGCTTAGTTCAAATTTTTATACAATACATCAGTGTTCCCCAAACTTTTCTCATCATCGAACACTTTTTTAGTGCTAAAGTTTTTAAGGAACGCTAAAGTAAATTTCGGTTTTTAGTTATAATTCCTATCAAGAGTTGTCTTAAATCGCGTGAAACGCACAAAAGCAGACTACGTTTTGTTGTACTTTAACCACAATTTTATAATTTTTTGCAGAACACAGTTTGGGAAACGCTGCAATATATGAATATTATAGGCTATACAATTTTGAGCGTGACTCAGATTGCATAACAATAAAATTATCTGCACCGATCATTGGGTCATCGTTTCATTATTTCAACGAATGAACCGCAAACCTACCAGTATCCTCTTATCGACTCTACTGAAACGGAGCAAAGTTATTTAACCTCTTATCGAGCAACTACCGGTATATGCCATTGTTATCGTAGAATGAGGTACTGCAAAATTATCGTAAATGCTCGACGTTCTTCCTGAATATATTTGGTTTTTTTCCTTCTACGTTTCTATTTAACAAAAGTAATTGAACAAAAGTGAAATTGAAATCTTTGTTTCATTTCTGTTAAACGGTTGAGAAAGCTGGTCAGTTTTCAGTTCGATACGAATATGTGCCTGAAAGCGTTCGAGATAGGCGGTTACGAAAATTCCCTTGACTGTTTTCTACTTGACATTTTTTCGTGGTTACACATCGCCATGGACTCGTGTAAAGTGTAAACCGAAGCGCTTGCTCATCTTTCCCGAACGGTGACGCATACCTTCGGTTTTTCGTGTCGTTAAAGTCGTAAATTATTCATCGAATTCGAGATAGAATACTATTAGCGAACGCTCCAGGGGTGCAAGTGAAATGTGCTTTTTAATCTGCGGAAAGTTCCGACTGAAAATAGTACACGGCTTGCAAAAAATCATTCGGCCCGTTATAT
This sequence comes from Xylocopa violacea, assembly GCA_963969225.1. Taxonomy (NCBI): domain Eukaryota; kingdom Metazoa; phylum Arthropoda; class Insecta; order Hymenoptera; family Apidae; genus Xylocopa; species Xylocopa violacea. The sequence goes on from CAXAJV010000011.1 coordinate 30,826,065, forward strand.
TATACTGTACGCTCGTTTATCAATTTATGGGGTTATTGATGGCTAAAGCGCAACACGTGCGTAGCAAATCACTCCACGTTGTGCAACTATTGCAAGCGCATCGAACACGCGAATTAAATTATCGAAATAATCGGCTATCGTTGATGGTATTTTTCATCGAAAATTATATTGAAACGCATTAACGTCATTTGTTTCAGACATTCAACATTTTCGAAATCTCTGCATAAAAGATGATTAAACCCTGATATTTACACTATTTGATTCATTGATTCGTTTAAGCGATTCTTCGATTGTCGCTTGATGTAACATAATTTCTAGTATATGATTTGTTTTATTTAATGCAGGCAACGTAAAACCGACGGGAGTTCTGTTCTCTTTCTGTATCAGTGACGGTTATAAACTACTGTTTAAAAAGCGCGAGGAAAAATTCTCATGCAGAGAGAACAAACTCCCGCGTTGAACGACATATGGAAAGGATATTAAGATAGTTTGTTTGCCTTGTACGTACCTACGTTTAAAGGCACATTTTACAATTATAAAGGGATACATTGTATTACGGGCGATACGAGGGCGCAAGCCCACGCAAACGCCATCTACAACATATATATTTTTGTTCTGTAAACTGTAGAAAAATAAAATCTAAAAGAAAATCTACATTGTACTAATCGTGTTCGACGGTTTTTCTTTTAATTAATTTAACGTTAGCGCGTGGCGTTAATCTCGTACTTGTTACGTCTTGTTTTTCTGGGATTACAATTATATCGTCGAGCGAGTAGTTTAGTCATTAAGTTATAGATTTATCTGATAATTCACTAACGCAGTTATGTTTTTTTCTGCACCGAACGTCGCGTTATAAATAGCCCATGATGAGATTTATTATCTTAACAGCATAGCAATGGTATTTCTCGTTTGCAAGCTCTTTCGTGAAATTTATTATTCAATTTTCAATTCGTTATCTTTTTTTTTTGTCCTGCCTCCGCGATTTATTCAGATCACTCATCGTATTGTTGGTACGATTGCAGACATACTCCGGGCTGTTCTGCGTGGTGGTAAATCCATACAAGAGGCTGCCAATTTACACGGAAAAGATAATGGAGAGATATAAGGGTATTAAGAGACACGAGGTTCCACCCCATGTTTTTGCCATTACGGACACTGCATATCGTTCCATGCTCCAAGGTAATTCGTTCCGTTCGTTTGTTCATTCGCCCCCTAATTTGTTCGATCGTCGAGACTAGTCGAGATAATTTCGGATAATTGTCGTTTCCATAACTATGTTTATAGATCGCGAGGACCAGTCAATTTTGTGCACCGGTGAATCCGGCGCCGGTAAAACTGAGAACACGAAGAAAGTGATTCAATACTTGGCGTACGTCGCTGCCTCGAAGCCAAAATCGAATGCGGTAAGTTAATGAACGGATATTCCTGTTTCTTCGTAAGATTCCGCCTGACAAGAATTTTACGAGTCTTATGAAACATTGAGAAAAAATAAACTTCTTCGTAGGACAGCGTCCACCAATTAACAGCGTTCTCCGACTACAATTCTTTTTCTATTTAATTTTACTCGAATTCGTCGCAGTCTCGATTAAGAAGTGATCGTTGAATATTTCTCTGCGCACGGATTTCATGTTGTACTCGCGTGTAGTAAGCGAAATCCATTGCAAAGTAAGGCATCTCGAGGGATATTAAATATCTTTGTTGCTACAAAAAGTATGCTTATGTTGCAGAAGATAAAGAGGGATGAGCATTATTGAGCTTTCCGATTATTGACATTTTTTACATTCATTCAAGTTACGCGTCTACCGTCATATGTATGTGAAACGATTTTTATTTCATTATTATCGTATTTTATCGTATTCTTTATCTTCACTGATACTTTTATATGATCTTGAATATGGCGATAATATCGATTTTTTAAACGCGCCTGTGCTCGTCCTCTCGCCTGTATGAAATGACAAATTGATAAGCGTGTGAATCTTTTACGTTTACCACCATTTTACACGAGTAATAATGTATGCACAGAGCTTCATTCGTATTCTTTTCAGTGTTCCTCTGCAAATCTTTGCAATTTAGTAGATATTGTAAAAACTTCATAAATTATTCATAAAAAAAAAGGAATAACATATACACATTTAACTTTTCGCAGCTACAATGTGAAAATAATTGTAAATAAATTTCGTTGTATTGCTTTTTCAGTATCTATTAGCCTGTTTTCTGTTTTTGTACTTGATGTAAATTAGTTGAACTGAAAATGGATATCGGTTGCATACATTTTCTCTGCCAATTATAAGAGACACTTACAATAGACCTCTGCGTGAAATTTGTATTTTAATAAGGGTTGCTACATAGCGTTTGTCATTGAATTTTTTTTTTATAGAACGCGTTCCACGTAAGGAGACTTATTAAGATACGATCTACGTTTATATGAAAGTTCTAATCGTATTACTCGTTGCATTTTCTTCGTGACAAAAGCAGTCGACTTCTTTGTACCATTTGATTATTTTTCATAGCCGAAGTTGACGAATCCCTCCTTCAACATTAACGTTCGCATTAAAGTATACGATCAGCGAACGATTCAAAATGGCGAATCCTATGTGAATTGTATCTGCATCAAAAGATAAACGCGCAGTGTGCGAGTACGCATTTCTTTCGCTATCAGTAACTAACCACTTTTGATAATTAGCATTTACAGAGTGATCAACCAATCGTTCGTCGCGACATTTCTGTTGATTCTGACAGCGTAACAAAAGAATGTACCAAACAAAAGCTCCGAGGAAGAATTTACTGACGTCGCGCAGAATTTGAAAGTGGAAAAAAATTATTTCTTGCCTTTCTATCAAATCTCTTACCTCGTTCCGTATCTTACTTGTGCCTGATATATTTATAGCAATAGTCTACAACCTCACTCCCTTCCTCTACCTAAATATAAAAATTTGACCTTTAATTTTCAAACCACTTTCCCTGCGCACAAAGAAATGCTTTTTTAACTAGTTCAAAATATCGTTTACGGCAATAAATCCTTCACTTTGTAGCGGTAAGCTTTCGTTTGGAATATCTTTCGTTAAACTATCCAAATCGATTTAAACGTTGCAGCAAATGATTTGAATACCACTTGGTATATGAAAGTCAAGTAATTCCCACGCTGTTCATGGATATTTCAGTAGTAATCATATTTTAGCAATCTTTTAATTCAGGTACTTGTAGTATTTATATTGGCATAACGATTTCTGCGTTAAATAGTCCATAGTATATTTTGAAATGCAGTTTGCTGTACAATTATTTGCATTGTGCACTTATTAGAACTAGTAACTAGTTACTTCTTTTTTCTTTCATGCGTTTTATTGAGAAAGAACTGACTTCGAAATTGATTGAGATAAAAGTCTCGTACATTTTATTCGGTGCATGAGAATTTCTTGTAAATACATCCTCTTTTCTTTTTCCGTGCATGATGCTTCGTAAATTTCGTGCGAATATAAACATAAATGGAATATTATAGGGCAGTTTTACGCACAAGTTGATCGATTAAGTTCGAGACGTAAAACGATCGATGGAAGTGATACATGAAAATACGACATTGAACACCGAGTATGTGCGAAAACAGAACTAAAAGTGGAATAAAATAAGAATGCCAGCAAACGCGTATGCTAAACAGCGATTGTGCAAGCATTGCGTGAATTGTTTACAAACTCTATCGTCGAATACTGAAAGACTGCTCTGTGATCGGTGGATCGATAGGCCATCGAAGGATCTTTCCTTTTTCAGTGAAACGATCCACTTATCAGCCTAACTCGACTTTGAGTCATTCGCGTCGGCCTGTTCTGAGTCACCGTACGCCTCGAAACTTGTGCTCTTATATAGGAAAAAGATTACCATTGCTCCCTTCTCGTACGTTTCATAATTCAAGATTAACAACAGCTGCACCGAGAAAGAGTTTCTCGAGGCATTCGAACGCGTGAATTTAAGCTTCCTTCTTTAACCCTTTGCACTCGACTCCGTCCCGGACGTTGGCGATAGAAATTATTGCTAAAATATTTGCTACTTTAGCAATATTCTTCTCTGCAAAGCTGCGGTGGAATAAGCTTATGTTCGAAAGAGACATCCGAGTGCAAAGGGTTAAATATAACAGAAGGAGAGAGATTATGAGAAAAGCAACATAGGATAATAGTAACTCGCAGAAGATTGAAAATTGGACTCGTTTACGAAGGCTCGTGAATTTAATTTTGTAAATTCTCTCATTCCCGGTGCTGACTTTCGGCGGCCACGACACATCTAGACACCAAGTCCGGCGTTAATCATAGTAAGTCAACAACCAAATGATCAACATTCCGCTCCACGCGATATACATATACGCTGTGCTATCTGTTATCTTTATGCGTTCCTTTGTTTCACCTTTATTTTGCTTTTCATTTTTGTCATCATCCTTTTTTCTTTTTTTTTACAGCTTGGTTCACTAACTGTGTGCGTCGATAGGTTTTGGAATTTTTGTTTCGATGGACATTTGTTACCCTCCTCTGATACTACATGCACGTAAAACATATCTCACCTTGTACTTTGCTTCTTCGTTTAACCATTTGCACTCGGCGCCTTCCCGGACGTTAGCTACCAGCAGACACCAGAAGATTTCCATTTCAATAGAAAACTCGAGGGAAGCATGCATTTCTCAGAAAGTAGCGGTGGAATAAATTTAATCTCTGTAATTATTAATCAATTCTGATGTCTCCTCGGAGAGGATATCCGAGTGCAAACGGCTAATTACTGATTCGTAATTGCGATCTAATTTACACCCTTCACGCGTCCCCCCGTCCGCTATTTTTTGTTTTTCGTACTAACATACTGGGATTGATTAAAAATTCATTCGAAAGTATCGTTTCGTTAACACAATAGCTTATCGATCAAACAAAGAACATATCTCGAAGTTTTAATCTATTTACTCATCCTTTATTTCTTTTTCTTTTTTCTCTTTTTTTTTTTCTTACGCTGCTCACACTCTGGATTTAGGGTACCGGAAATGTTTCGGATAAATTGGCGGTAATTAACGTGAGAGTCAACTAATTAAATCATTTATTAATGTAATCTGTGTCTTATTTGTGTGTGTATGTACATGCATACGTGCGTGTGATATGCTTATCAAGTATTCGTTTTACTTTGCGCTTAATCGTGTACATTTTTAGGTAAAGTAAGAATTAATTCTGTTAATGGTAACAGCGACTTTTCTAAATGAAATGTGAATATCTCAAGATCAATTTATTTACAAATGCCTGTTTGTATCAGCCTTTTTCTTTCTAAGTACTATCACGGTCTCGAAATCAATCGGAACATTTTTATTTTATTTAACGCCATCGATTTTATACGACAGGGTGAATTGGAACAACAACTGTTGCAAGCAAATCCGATTCTGGAAGCTTTTGGGAATGCGAAGACAGTGAAAAACGACAACTCATCTCGATTCGTAAGTTTCAGACGCTTTGTTAATCCTTTGCACTTGGCTCCTTCCTGGGCGTTAACAATAAAAACTATTGTTAAAGTTATAATTTATTTTATAAATATTTTAACAATAGTTTCTATTACTAACGTCTCCAAGCAGTAGAATATTTCCATTTCAATAGAGAACTTGAATAAGTTTAACTTCCGTAATCGTTAATCAACGCTGTTACTCGTAATGAATTATAATTTGAAGTTTTATTTCGAGTTGATTCGTAAATATTCTTAAATGATTACGGTGATGATTCGAACAATGATCGAGCATTCGTGAAACGCAGGGGAAATTTATCCGGATAAACTTCGACGCATCCGGATACATCGCCGGCGCTAACATAGAAACTTATCTTTTGGAAAAATCAAGAGCCATCCGACAAGCGAAAGACGAAAGGACTTTCCACATATTTTATCAGCTTTTGGCTGGTGCCTCTCCCGATCAAAAGAGTAAGTAGAGTTTCTTTTATTCTATGATTAATCAGTTGCAAAATATTATAGCTACCGATTAATCATATTAATGACGTCATACGAAGTTTTCCAAATATAAGCCATATCTTTTCTCAATCTTTCTTCTGTAGTTACTTTACAAGTGTTAGTCGATTAAAGATGTAGGATCTGTTGCAGTTTAAAATGCCGAGAGAATATAAGTTATATTAATTAAAGGAAGAGATTCCAAATATCCGTGCTGTATACATAGAATGCTATTGACTGATACTCTGAGACCCAGCCCGGATAGGACGCACCGTTTATCCCTGTTAGGGATAAGGGACGGGGAAATGAATCGATATTCCCGGCTTCGGGACACCGAATGTTTCCGGCCATTATGTGCTATGCTTGTCAGGGATACTTTGATTCATACTCGAACCGCTGTTCGCGGATTAAGCCTATCCTTTCGAACGATTCTTCCTCATAGATGACTCAGCCCTGCTACCTGACCTGAAGTTCAATTACTGACGCGTTCGATGTTGAGAAACGGATCAGTTTGAGCATCGTCCGATAAAAACTGTTTCGTTATATCACGAATGCATCAATTTCTCTATGTACCATGCCTAAAATTTGGAATAACGCTCCTCGAGTCTCTTAAGTGAAATTAAAACAAAAATCGCATTTGATTAGTAAACTGTAATCCAAAAATTACGTACGTCACTTTCACTGTGGGGTGTATGTCATTGAACTAATTTATCGTTTAATCAATTTCAGAGGACTTTATCTTGGAGGATCCGAAACACTATCCATTCCTTTCCAATGGCGCATTACCAGTTCCAGGAGTGGACGACTCAGCCGAGTTCTTCTCAACCGTGAAGTCCATGCATATCATGGGCATGACAAACGAGGACTTCTCTTCCATCTTCCGCATCGTGTCCGCTGTAATGCTTTTCGGCTCGATGCAGTTCCGTCAGGAAAGAAACTCGGATCAAGCCACGTTGCCTGACAACACTGTCGCTCAGAAGATTTCACATTTACTGGGCCTGAGCGTGACAGAAATGACGAAAGCATTTTTGAAACCGAGGATCAAAGTCGGCAGAGACTTCGTAACGAAGGCACAGACGAAGGAGCAAGTTGAGTTTGCTGTAGAAGCGATTTCGAAGGCTTGCTACGAGAGGATGTTCAGATGGCTTGTGAATAGGATTAATAGGTCGTTGGACAGAACGAAAAGACAGGGTGCAAGTTTTATCGGTATCTTAGATATGGCTGGTTTTGAAATATTCGAATTGAACAGCTTCGAACAACTTTGCATCAATTATACAAACGAGAAGTTACAACAATTATTCAATCATACCATGTTCATTTTGGAACAAGAAGAGTATCAAAGGGAAGGAATCGAGTGGAAGTTCATCGATTTTGGATTGGATTTACAACCAACTATCGATTTGATTGATAAACCAATGGGTATGTTAAACAAATAGATCCTTCCGATCGATTTAGTATTCTTATATACTATTTTTTGCAATTGCAACAGGTATCATGGCACTGCTGGACGAAGAGTGTTGGTTCCCTAAAGCAACTGATAAAACATTCGTTGAAAAACTGGTAGGTGCTCACAGCGTGCATCCGAAATTCATGAAAACAGACTTTAGAGGGGTCGCAGACTTTGCTATTATACATTACGCTGGAAAAGTCGATTATTCAGCGGCTAAATGGTTAATGAAGAATATGGATCCTCTGAACGAAAATGTCGTTAGTCTCCTGCAAAATTCGCAAGATCCCTTCGTTTGTCATATTTGGAAGGACGCAGAAATTGTTGGAATGGCTCAACAAGCGTTGACCGACACACAATTTGGCGCGAGGACAAGGAAAGGCATGTTCAGAACGGTTTCTCAGTTATACAAGGAACAATTAGCGAAATTAATGGTCACTCTTAGAAATACTAATCCAAATTTCGTAAGATGTATCATTCCGAATCACGAGAAGAAAGCTGGAAAAATCGATGCCCCGTTGGTATTGGACCAACTAAGATGTAACGGAGTTTTAGAAGGAATTCGGATTTGTCGTCAAGGTTTTCCGAATAGAATACCATTCCAAGAGTTCAGACAAAGATATGAACTTTTGACACCGAATGCTATTCCCAAGGGGTTCATGGACGGTAAAAAAGCTTGCGAGAAGATGGTAAGTCCAATACGTTGTTTCTGTACGTTTTGCATGGTTTTGTACGTTCTACTATGTTCTTTCTATATTTCAGATTCAAGCTCTTGAACTTGATCCCAATCTTTATCGCGTTGGTCAATCAAAGATTTTCTTCCGTGCTGGAGTTTTGGCTCACCTTGAAGAGGAACGTGATTATAAAATTACTGATATAATTGTCAACTTCCAAGCGTTCTGTCGTGGTTTCCTTGCACGCAGGAACTACCAAAAGCGTTTGCAACAATTAAATGCTATTAGAATCATACAGAGAAATTGTGCAGCCTATTTGAAGCTTCGAAATTGGCAATGGTGGCGTCTATATACTAAAGTAAAACCGCTTCTAGAAGTAACTAAACAAGAGGAGAAATTAACCCAAAAAGAGGACGAATTGAAACAAGTGCGGGACAAATTAGAATTACAATTACATTCTGCGCAAGAATACGAACGGAAATATCAACAGGCCATGGAAGAGAAAACTATGCTGGCAGAGCAGTTACAGGCGGAGGTTGAATTATGCGCGGAAGCGGAGGAGATGCGTGCAAGGTTAGCCGCGAGGAAGCAAGAATTGGAAGAGATACTTCACGATTTGGAGGCAAGGATCGAAGAGGAAGAAGAAAGAAGCGCTGCGTTAACTCAAGAGAAAAAGAAATTGCAATTGAATATAAGTGACCTCGAAGAACAATTGGAGGAGGAGGAAGCTGCTAGACAAAAGTTGCAGTTGGAAAAAGTGCAGTGCGACGCGAAAATTAAAAAGCTCGAGGAAGATCTCGCGCTTTCCGACGATACGAATCAGAAGTTATTGAAGGAGAAGAAAATTCTTGAGGAAAGAGCAAATGACTTATCGCAGACTCTCGCCGAGGAAGAAGAGAAAGCGAAGCATTTATCGAAATTAAAAGCAAAACACGAGGCAACAATTGCAGATCTTGAGGAAAGATTGTTAAAAGATCATCAGCAGAGGCAAGAAGTAGACAGGTCAAAGAGGAAAATAGAAACTGAGGTATCGGACTTGAAAGAACAACTTGCAGAAAGGAAGACACAGGTAAGATGCACTGTTATTTCCTGTGCCTCATATTTTAGCCATGGACTTTGTACGACTTAATGATAATAATAATAAATCTTTTGTAGGTAGAAGAACTTCAACTGCAACTTGGCAAACGCGAAGAAGAACTAAATCAAGTAATGGCAAAAATGGATGAAGAGGGAGCAGCGAAAGCTCAAGCTCAAAAGGCTCTCCGTGAATTGGAATCTCAACTAGCTGAACTTCAGGAAGATTTAGAAGCCGAGAAAGCTGCCAGAGGAAAAGCAGAGAAATTAAAACGTGATCTGAATGAGGAATTGGAGGCGCTAAAGAACGAATTGTTGGATTCTTTAGATACAACTGCCGCGCAACAGGAATTGAGAAGCAAACGAGAACAGGAATTGGCAACGTTGAAAAAGAACCTAGAAGAAGAAACGTCGGTGCATGAAGCAACATTGGCCGACATGCGTCACAAGCATACTCAGGAATTGACCGCTTTGAACGAACAAATGGATGCATTGAAGAAAACTAAATCTGTTTTAGAAAAGGCAAAGGCAACTTTGGAGGCGGAAAATGCCGACCTGGCTACGGAACTTAGGTCTATTGGTGCCAGCAGACAGGAATCGGATAGAAGAAGAAAACAAGCTGAACAGCAACTGGCCGAAGTAAACGCAAAACTTGCAGAAGTGGAGAGAAACAGACAGGAATTAGTAGAACGAGTAACAAAGTTGCAGCAAGAATCGGAGAGTATCATGCAACAATTAGAAGCTGCAGAGTTGAAAGCCTCCGCAGCCTTGAAAGCTTCAGCAACTTGCGAATCTCAGTTTACGGAACTTCAGCAACAACTTGAAGAAGAAACTAGGCAAAAATTAGCATTAAGTTCGAAACTGAGGGCGCTAGAAAGTGAAAAGGAGAGTTTACACGATCAATTAGAAGAAGAGGAGGAAGCAAAGAGAGCTTTAGATAAACAGGTACAATTGTTGTTTTTAATTTATTCGATCACTTGATAGTTTCGAATTCTAGCTTTGCTGAGAGTGCTCTTTATCTTTGCTTTATTTAAAATACTATATTATCAGCAGTGATATTGCGGGTATAAATTCTTTATTAAAAACCGTGCTTATTTAAAATAGGTTCTAGGCTTGAATGTACAACTGGCTGAAGCGAAAAAGAGAGCTGAGGAAGAAGGTGAAGCCGCTGCGGCATTAGAAGAGGCAAGAAAGAGGTGCATGAAAGATATCGAAGCACTTCAAAGACAAGTTGAAGAACTGCAAGCTGCTAACGATAAACTAGATAAGTCGAAGAAGAAAGTTCAAGCTGAATTAGAGGATAGTATTATCGAGCTCGAAGCGCAACGAGCAAAGGTGCTGGAATTGGAGAAGAAGCAGAAGAATTTCGACAAGGTAATTATCTATATTGTTTTAATTGCTAACTTACCGAAATATTAATGATTTAATTTATAATTATTCTTAATTGACACAATGATACTCTAAATAACGTGAAATTTTTCTTTTTTTTTCATTATTAACACCTGTAAAAAATAAATGTGAAACATTTACACTTCTTTAATTATTTCAACAGCACAGTTACTGTTACTTCTCAATCTATTTTAATCTATATTAATCGAATTGTTACTTCTTTTTATTTATTAACGATAGTTTGAGGAATTTTCTGTGAGTTTTTTATACAATTATCATTATTAATTATTAATTAATCTCATTCATGTTCATTGTAGATGATTAAATATACTCGATAATAATAATACAGTTTAATTACATCAAATCATGAATAATTTTTATACAATATTCAATAGCTTATGGATGATGTTATGCATTGACAAATTGTTGATCATACACATTGGTATACGTATATTAGCTAATGATTACATTTACGTTACAACACAATTATTATTATATTTACTAATATACATTGTGTGTTTATAACTTTTGATTTGTTGCACGCTTCTCACATATCGATCACAATTCATGAGGTGCTATTATTAGTAATATAACTTTCACTTTTTTTTTTGTCCTACATGTAGAAATAGCCAAAATTTCATGAGCGAAGTAATAATAATAGAATTAGCAAGATCATCAATCTTAAGTTTTTTCTTGCTTTGATACGTTGTTAACAATTTCAAGGTGCTGGCCGAAGAAAAAGCAGTCTCCGAGCAATATGCAGAGCAACGTGATGCCGCTGAACGAGAGGCCCGGGAGAAAGAAACTCGTGTGTTATCCTTGACTCGTGAACTCGACGAAATGAACGAAAAAGTCGAAGAGCTGGAGCGAGTGCGTCGTGGTCTCCAATCGGAGCTCGACGAGCTAGTAAATAATCAAGGAACAGCGGATAAGAACGTGCATGAACTTGAAAAGGCGAAACGTGCGCTCGAGTCCCAGTTAGCGGAACAACGTTCTCAGGTAGAAGAACTCGAAGACGAGTTACAGTTCACAGAAGATGCGAAATTGCGTTTGGAAGTGAATATGCAGGCTCTACGAGCTCAGTTCGAACGAGATTTACAAACCAAAGAGGAACAGGCTGAGGAGAAACGAAGGGGATTGGTGAAGCAATTACGCGACCTCGAAGCAGAATTAGAAGATGAACGGAAGCAAAGGGCTGCAGCTATTGCGCAACGTAAAAAAATGGAGGCAGATTATAAAGACATCGAGCAGCAATTGGAAATGCACAATAAAGTGAAAGAGGACGCCCTTAAGCAATTGAAGAAACTTCAGGCCCAGATAAAGGATTGTACCAGAGAAACCGAGGAAGCTAGAGCTGCCAGGGATGAACTTGCAGCGAGTGCTAAAGAAACTGAGAGAAAGGTAAAGAGCTTGGAAGCAGATTTAATGCAGTTAACTGAGGACTATGCTAGTAGCGAACGAGCTAGACGAGCTGCTGAGAACGAAAGAGACGAATTGCAAGAAGAGCTTAATAATAACGCTAATAAGTGTACACTGATGCTAGACGAGAAACGTAGACTGGAAGCCAGAATAGCAACGTTGGAAGAAGAATTAGAAGAGGAACAGTCGAATGCGGAGTTGCTAATGGACAGAGCCAGAAAGGCTCAGATAACTATCGAACAGTTGACAAATGATTTAACAACTGAAAGATCAACGACACAGAAATTGGAGTCGCACAAACTGTTATTGGAGAGACAGAACAAGGAACTAAAGGCAAAACTTACTGAATTAGAAACTGCTCAAAGAGCGAAGACCAAAGCTACCATTCAGCAACTGGAATCAAAGATAAATAATCTTGACGAACAATTGGAAACCGAGGCAAAGGAAAGATTTGCACAGCAGAAGATCAATAGGAAATTGGAGAAGAAACTGAAGGAGTTGAGCCTGCAATTGGAAGACGAGAGGAGAAACTCAGACCAATACAAAGAACAAGCGGAGAAAGTAAACGCCAGAATGAAGGCTTTGAAGAGACAGCTCGACGAAGCCGAGGAAGAAATAAGCAGGCATAAGGCGATGAAGAGGAAAGCACAGAGGGAAATGGATGATATGCTAGAATCTCAAGAAGAATTGACCAGGGAGGTTGCAAATCTTAAAAATAAATTAAGGTAGGTTTGCGAGTCGTTTATTTGTATTCACTTTTTCTTCGTTCCATTTTATATTCCTTTTTATCTCTAAGATCAAATATACATGTAATGTGAAATTGAATATAAATGAAAATACGACAAAGACAATATGATAGATACATAATATTTGTAGATAAAAAGTTGTGACATATTTAAGGATCTAGAATGTAACAAAAATTTGTATTCACTGTAACAAAGTTGCTCATTTTTTATTTAAATAACTGCAAATTAGTTTGAAAATAAGAAATTACTATACTATATTAAAATATTTAGGCGTCGGTGGAAAAAGAATAGTTCATACCCCACGTGAAAAAAGCAGAGATTTCTTCAAGTCTCAAGAATTCCTCGAGTCTTGGTTAGTTTATTATAAATTCAATTATTTTTAATAATCTGAATTACGTCATTCATAGTTTAGATACACATTTAAAGCACAAAATACTCATATACTTCGCAATTATTTGCGAGCCATTGATTATTATTTGTTTAATTAACCTCATCAATAATTCTCATGAAGAAGTGTATTAATTCAAAACTTATTACAATCTCTACATGAAAAGACAAATCTTTTATAATATTTTTTCGACATAGTTATTTTATTTCCATACACATTAAGTATTTGTTACATTTATACTTTCGCTAGTTCTGTAGTTTTATGCATCCGTGTGCAATTTATTACTGAGCCATTGGGAGAGGAATATGGCTAGTGATGGGCTCTGAAACACTTCATCGAAATCTTTTAAATTGAAGATCTTTCAAAATTGGCCAAGTCTTCCATGAGTTTGAAGTTTTGAATTATGTTTCTGGTCGTTGGAATTTCCATGGTAACAAGAGATTTCTAATTATATTATACCTCGAAATTGTATTTAGAGTGCCCATCTAATGATGGGAAATATGTAGATAGAAAAGTGCGTATGAGTTGGCTCGTTTTATCGAATGGTAAAAAAGCTTTGAAATTGAAATGGTTGTAAATGTTTTTCCAGACGAGGTGGACCCCCGATAAGCCTTAGCTCGACGCGTCTGAAACGCGGATCCGTTCAAACCGGAGGCTCCGGCGATGATTCGACAACGCAGGACGAGAGCATCGATGGTGAGGAAACTGTCAACTGAGAACGAGAAAACACACCATTTATTGAACCCTCACAACACAGGAAACCCATAAAAAGTACCAAGGTCCAAGAGGTGTGCACAAGATCCGCTTCGACGTAAATTCCGTTCGAAACGGGGGGGCTCGTCTGCACGAGTTCAGGAGTCGATTCCTTTGCACCCAACGATGCCATTAGAACAAGGAGTGGCGGCTTTCTTCTGTACATAAGAAACCCGGCAGGACCGAACCAAGTAGTATTTTATTTCCGTATTTCCGGAAATTTCGCAGAGAATGACGAATTTTCACAACGAAGAGTTCAACGCGAGCAAGCCTTATTTCCTGCCTATTTACAGCAAGCTTATTCACTAGATTTCTATCATTATTAACAAGGAAAGAAAGATTGTACAACTAGAATTTGTATCGAATTTCTTTCCGAGTTCAGCGCTATACGCTTACAAAATACGTGCGTTAATGCCACGATGTATTAACAGTGCTTGAATGCCATACTTTGTACAAGCTTTTCGAGTAGAAATTCTTTTAATTATGCATTACTGCGTGAACAATTTCGTCATTTTTTGCGGAAAATGCTACGACGTCGTCGGGTAAGATTGAGACTAGAAACATATTATTGGGGCTGCATAATTGATAACGAATTAACACCGCATTTAGGCAGCATTAATATCTATTATAATTATATTATAGTTATATTATTATTATTATTATTATTATTATTATTATTATTATTATTATTATTATATTAATATTAATATTAATACCGCAGTTTTTATTTTTATTTTTATTGCGAAAAAAGTCGTAATATGTTATTTGTAATTATTTTTAATAACCAAGTCAGTGACGGACGATTCAGGTATCGTTCCGAGAGGTTTGAGGCTTCAGAATATTCGAAGGGCTGAAATTTGCTTCCTGTTTATTAAGATGTATAAAAGTGGTGATTTCTAAGAATGCACTAATAACCTTAAAACTGCATGAAGAGATTGTAAATTTGATAATTCTGAAAATAGCTTTTGGGTGACTTATAAATACCTTGAAAGAAGAAGGGGATATCTTATTTGGATGTTGAATTTTAAATGGGAAAGGGATATTATTATTAAGACTACGGTTTATTCGTTGCCTTTTCAAATAATTACTACGCAATCAAATTTTTATTGTCGATCAAAATTGACTCGCCTATCGGGACGAACCAGAAAGCGTCGATCAAGATTTATTAATTGGTACTTAGGGCCGATCGTAAATCGAGAATTTTCTCTCGTTTTGTGCTATTCAGTTTCAAGTGCATCGAAAAATCTATGAACGTTTTTATCTCAATAATTTTCGATATGCGTGCATACATAAATATAATGATAATAAAGCCAAAAGAAGTTTTAAAGTATGCATTAGTAATAAATTTGTTAAATAATTTCCCAGAACTTTTAATTTCACCAAATAACGTTCTAAAATATTGCTAAACAATCTATTTCTCGATGCACTTGAAAAATTACATCTTAGAAAATCGCGATATAAAATGATGGAGAAAGGAAGAGGAATAGTTTTTTTATACATGCATCTTTTGCAATGTGCATTTTTCCTTTGCTTTCGAGCAGAAAACGCATCTTTAACCTCTTTTTGCCCAAATCTAATGATAAAAGTGGGGCTTAAGACGTAGTCTTCGAACGAAGTACCAAGTGAGTAGTAAAAAAATGAGTTTCTAGTGAATAATCGTACAATTTATATTCACACTTGGAAATAAATTAAAACGTACAAAATAAAGAGTAAAATCGATTTTTCTGGTCGGTAGCGTAATATACTAATAATCGTGTGATCAAACACGTATTTTCAATGATGTTCACAACTTGAAATGTGAGACAAAAAGAGGTTAATGGACGATTATACATATTACGCATATGTATATACACATATACAGAGTATCTCGTAAAGTATGAAGCATTTGGTAAATAAGTTTTACTCTGAATGTAACATTTTTAATAATTCTCCACCAGATTTACTTAAGCAATGTCAAAAGATAACAATTTCTAAATAGATACACAACGGGAGATCCGTTACGTGACTCCATGATCTGCAATTGATTTTGTGCTCCATGCATAAACGAAAGTATTAATTTTACGTTGCAATACAAGCGGAGAGCAATGACCATCCACTGGGAAATTATAGCACTAATGGATAGAGCCATTTTCTATTGAATAATCATGGTATGCGCCTTTGTTAGTGAAATATGGATTATTCATGTTGCTTGTAAGAACAGTTGCGTCGATTCTGGCCAATTCTGTGACACAAAACTGCCCATTGTCCAATAGGATGAGTAGTTCTATACGATACTAGTTAGAGCGAATTTCCATTAGTTGACGACTGTATTTGCATTAGTGTCACATAGTTCAACCGATGTAACTGTTTGTACGTAACGCGTACTGCCAATTTTCACACTAAAACTAACTAAACTATACTGTAATCAGTATGATGCATACAGAATCTTTATATTTTTAATGCAAAATTATTGTTTACTGTATGCAACATTTATTATATCTATTCTTTCTCTCTCTCTCGCTCACTCACTCACTGACTTACAGTCACACATTTCTTATTTTTTACCATGATTTCTTATTGGACGGTTATGCTATGCGTTTGTATCATTGAAGCCAGTAGGCCAGAATAAAATAACTGCCCTTGTTTGTAAATGCATGGACGAAACTGACTTTTTTTCCCCAACAGCTTTCTAGTGACTTTTTTCGGCAGGCTTTTCAAATTTCCAATTGAACTGCCACTTAACACCATCGTAATTAAATTAAAAAATCTTTTGAATATAAATTTATTAAATTTTATATATATATATATATTTTCAACAGATTTACTTAATAAGAAATAAATTATGGTTTCATACATGAAAGCGATTACTCTAATGTATTATGTTTACTAAAGAAGAAAACATAAAAGTCGACGACGTGTTAGAAGAGGAGAATTTAAATGAAACGTAAAAAAGTATACATGTTTGTATTCCTTTTGGGTTTTAATAGAATTTCAAATTGTACGCAATTGTACGAAAGTTCGAAGCTTCAGGATCTTCTGTAAGCTTTAGAAAGTTATCACACTAAATAAGAACGAAACTGATGATCTTCTGATCGAATGTCTTTCTTTTTGATGAAAATTTGGATGGTTGTAAAAAATATATCTTTTTATACCTAATAATAAGGATAATAATTATTTTTGTTGTAAACAACGAATTGATAAATAATCGATAATTATGAATAATTAATCCAAGAAGAATTCAAAGGATATAACTGTTACAGTAAAAAATGATATGGAATACATAATCATGATACAAATATATTTAATTTATCTTCGTTTCCTTATACATCTGATAAAGTTAATTTAGTGTATTTAGTATAATAACAGTATTTTTTTCTCTCAATTTAATTGTATATATTAAAAAATGCTGCCAATCTTTTTCGATGCTATACTATTAAAGACGTTCAAATGTAAAATTACTATTTTATTTGCCTTTATGTATGTATACACTTTCCATGTTGAATATTTGTTTATATTAAATTACACATATTGATTTAAGATAACAAGTAACATAAAAGTCAAGTGAAATTGTTTAAAGATTCCACGATGTATGTTTTATAAACCATCCAAAATTTCTGGTGGCAAAGAAATGTCGAACCACATAATGTAACAACAGACTTGCTGCGAACTTGTGTAAATAAGTGCAGAGGATGTTAACTCTCACATTTGGTGCGGTTTATTTAAGTAATCATGTTTTGAATTTAAAGCATTTCATGTATCTAAGAGTAGAAATTCCAGGGGTGCAGGATTAGACGCGTATCTAAAAAATAAATTAACAGAAGGGTTAAAAAAAGAAACAGAGAGCGATAGGATTTGACCAGCGTTAAAATAAACTTTTTTGATACATTTTATACAAATATAAATTAAACATTAATAACAATTAGGTATGTTAAAAAGAGGGCATAATAAATGCTGAAAACTAAAATTAAAGCATTGTAGTAGTCAGTGACTTTCAATTAAGTTTGTTTAATTAATATTTGAATTACTTTTCTTAATATTTTGTTGGTACTTCCATTACTATTTTTAATATTTAAAAGTTGACAATATTCCGCATGAGAACTGTTGCCAGAAATAAACAATTTCAGCACAGAATAGAAGGTATATATTCCTTTTCTTTTTTTTTCTTTTTAACGCGATATATATGTATTACTATTTTCAGTTTATCACTTTGCTTAATGTTTTAAATTATGTGTACATTGTTAGAATAAATGCGTCAATTTTATTTTAATAAAACTCTTGTTGCACATGGCGCCATCTCTCCACAAAGTGTTCAAACTGGTCGCACATCGTTACCGACAGCGACGTAAACTACTGAACGACTGGTAGCGCCATCTCTCCACAAACTGCTCAAACTGGTCGCACATCGTTATCGACAGCGACGCCGACTACGGACCGCCTGGTGGCGCCATCTCGCGGAGAAAAGTCGAAACCACTCGATCGACCAGTTTCATCATTCTGCGCAGAGATGGCGCCACCTGTCGGATGGTAATTGACTTCGCTGTCGGTAACTGTGCGCGACCAGTTTGAGCACCTTTCGCAGAGATGGCGCCACCAGTCGCGCAGTAGTTTACGTCGCTGTCGGTAACGATGTACGACCAGTTTGAGCACTTTGCAGAGAGATGGCGCCACCAGTCTAACTTTATTTGAAACCCTAATGGCGCCAATTTTGAATGTATTAATAGACTACTTGAAGGCTTTAGACTTTAATTGTACTAACACTGAATAATTATTTCATTGTTTTGTTGCAGCTGAAATGAAAAAAAAAATGTAAGAGGAAAGGTGCGATTAATAAAGTAAATTCAACTCCCTCAATCCAAAAATAGCCCTATGTTTTACAAACTTTTGCATTTACAGGTTGAGAGTAATCTGTAGAAACTTTCTACACAACTGAAAGTTTAATGGATCTCTTTAACCAGATTTAAATGATAATAAACTACAAAAGTGGTCATGCAAATTAATTATTATAAATTATGATACGCATAAATCCATTTACAATACATCTTATAACTAGAACTTAAGCAAATTATAATACATACATTAATTCTAAACTTTTTCCAAAGTTAGTTTTTGTTTTAGTTGAGAAGTTAATAACAAAAAACACAGCACTAGAATATTTTCAAAAGTAATGTATAAACATTTTGCATATAATATGCTGCATATAATAAAATTAAACAATGGATAACAATAATAGAAAATAATCTTTATATTGTTTTTATGTTATCGACTGTTAAATTAATATTAGGAAATGCATTGAATATCATTGAACCGGTAATACTAATATTCTTTCTCCATTATTCATGATAAATGTTCTTGGATTTCTTTTAACTGTCGCTCTAATCCTGGACTTGCTAGATTTAAAGGAGTTTTCTTTTGTTTGTTCATCAATGACACACTAGCACCATGTTTCACCAACAATTTAGCTTCATCAACGCGATTTTCCTCACATGCCAAGTGTAGCGCACTATTACCGTCAGCATCTTTACTATCTAAGAAAAAATTGTAAACATTTTTAATAGATTTAGAACATAAATGTAACTAAATCTGATAACATTAGAACAACAATAGATATACTGTTTTCTGTCACATTCATTAATTTGACATGTAGTTGAAAATAAAGATCTTTCATATAGAAAAATTGAAATTACGAAAACACCCACCAATATCTAAGTTACGTCCATATTCAATGAGAAGCTCCACAATTGCAATATTGCCTTTTGACGCAGCTCTATGCAATGGTGTAGCACCACGGTTGTCTGTAACATTTACATTTGCATCTTTTTCTAATAGCGCAACGCAAATGGATTTCCAGTTCTTCGATGCAGCATACTGCAATGCTGAATGTCCTTGTTGTGTTTTAGCATTAACATTTGCTCCCTCATTTATTAATGTATTAACAACTTTTTCTCGACCTGCCGATGCTGCCATAATTAATGGTGTCATATCCATCTAAACAGTATAATTAAAACATTTTACTAACAATATATTATTTATAATAACAATAGCAATAATAAAAAATATGTCAATATTTAAAAATTGATATTTTAATATTGAAAGTACAATGTTTAAGACTTACTTATATATATATAGAATAACATTATTTGGAATTATTAGTAAAAAAAAAGCTAGAAACATCATTTTATTTTAGAGAAACATTGTCTAGTGGATAATTCAAACTGATTTATCTGCATATAGTAATTTTAAGAAATTCCTAAAGAAAATAAGCAGAATTACATTGGCTTCTTGTTTTGTTCCAGGGTTTATTTCGAAGTAGTAAATAAAATAAATACCGGTAAATTTAGACAGAACTAGTCGGAAAAAGATATTCTATTATTTCTACTTACATCATCAGTAGGATCTACAGGTACATCGAGGGACAATAAATATCTCACTAAATCATCATGCCCACCAAGGGCTGCCCAATGTATTAACATTCGACCGTTCTGAAAAAATAAATTCAATCGATAGTATAACCTCAAAAAGTATTTTGGCTAAATAATTACTTACATTGTCCGTTGCAGTTTTTAATAGTTCGTTTTCACTTAATAAAGTCCTGATGTCGGTGATTTTGCCAAGATAGGCCATGTCATAAATTGATTCGGACATATTTTTTGGTTTCTATTGATTTGAATACAATTCAATGCTTGTAATACTCGATGTATCAACACTAATTGTACTTTGAGAAAGAAAGAAAATGACAAGTTCGAGTTGAAAACAAAGACGGATGTACGTGTGTTTCTAATACAAAGGCAGCCACATTTCGAGTGATGTTGCATCTACTTTATTCTATACAACCAATAAGAAGTGATGTTACTAAATGGAACTACTTCCTATTGGACGGTTGTCAGCCTGTGCTTCGTCAGGATCGTACAAGGTGTGGACAGTATCCAAGCCAGTGCTGTACAATGCAGTTCACAGTGCCACGTGCAATTCTGTAATTAATCGATTTAATTGAATTTATAATTTTGAATTTAACACAACTTTTACAATCTTCAGGTTAAAATATAAATTAAAATATTACTATACAATACTGCTAGTGATACTACTAATTATTATATAATAATATTAATATGTTATTACTAAGTGTATTATAATATAATTATAACTGCCACGATTTGCAAAGAAAAATATTTTGCAATTGAAAAGGAAACATCTTTAGATTTTTTTAAATTTCATTTATTAATCTGTACTCCTCTATGTACAAGACTGCACCTGCTAAACAATCCTTCCTATGATACAATACAGAGATCCATTTATGAATATAATTGTATCTCTTCACCAAAATTATTTGATATTTTGCAATCAATTTTTTTAATCACATTCGATTAAAAAAAAGAGACAAAATAAATAGAAAATTCCAGATTAGTATTCACTATTTAGGTCAGTGTCGATACTAACTGTGAAGTCTTTTAGTAAAAGACTAACAATAGTGACACAACTAATTAATCTAAAACGTAATTCATCCATCGAAGATAAAATTTTTTAAGCTAATTAAAAGAAATCAATAATTTAAAGCATCCTAAAAGTTCTATCCTTAAAAATTGTGCTCCGACTTACAAAATTCGCTGCAACATTTTTGGTTTCTTGTAATCCTTGTAATTATACATATATTCGATTTTCATGATTTTATTATAAATTAATTCGTTTTTATCATAGCTTACCATAGGTGAAATCATTTACATGTTTTTTACCTGCATTCTTGATATTCTCTTTTCTTAGACACTTCGTATGTAAAATAAAAATATAAATAAATATATTAAGCTGATGGCCGTAAACTGATGTTGGTCAGCATTTTTTACATTTTAATCGTGGACCTTCCCCAATTTTCCCTAAATCTATTTTTTTCGTTAACACGTTCAGTGCGAGCGTCGACGAGTATTCAAATCGTATTCTATTTTTAAAGACAGACGTGGGCACTGTACTGACATCATACCAAAATAAATTCTTTTAGCAGTTTAACCTTTTAGGGTTGCGTGCAACGATAGGGCACCATATTGTAAGTATTTTTAGATTTCATTACTATTGTTATTTGCACATTAGTATCGATATTTAGATACGATTTAGATTAGATTAGTTTGCATCAGATAAAAAGTCATTGTAGATAACATATGATACAAAAACTACGAATTTGTAATATTCTTTTAATTGTAAATGAAATCTCTTTGCAATAAAGATATATTAATACTATAGCACGCCAGGTTAATCTAACACATTTTTGTTATTTATTTCAACATTTTCCACTGCTTTATTTCATTTCCAAAAGCTGTACGTGTAAAATAAATAATGCTTTCGTCGAACTTTTTTACGTAACGCATTCGCTCGAAGGCTAATCGACACTCAGCATTGAATTAATAAAGATGATTAAAGTCAACAGTATTACAGAAAAAAATTTCTATCATAACGAAAGTTTCTTTCGTCGATGTGTTTTAAACAACGCACAGAACGTGTTAACCGAGGATAATGCATAATTTGTTTCGTTTTATTTCAGAATAAAAACAAATTTCGTTATTGTGGATAAAAATCGTACTGAATTATGTAGCATTTCATATTATATGATTGCAGCATCCTAAGTCGTTTTTAATATTACCAACTACTATTATCACGTTATTTTCTATATAATGCAAATTAATTCGCATAATACATCTCCCTAATTCCCACTTAATTTTTTTATATGTATAAATTAGTAATTCCCCGTAAGTAAATTATTCGTTTGTACGCACCTATAAAGTGATCTTTCACTTAAAAACGAGCACTAAAAATAACCATTTACAAATTTTCATCTCTTCTTTCCAACTAAATAACTCTACAGAATATGTATACTCTTGTTTTTCACGTATGGCTTATTTATGTACAACAAATCATTTAAAACATGATCTAATCAACGTGAAACAGATGCTTTTTGTTTAAAAATAAACATACAAAGATTACTTATAGTTCATTTTTGTAATTGTAGAAAGACGGAGCGTTGAAAAAATGACCATTTTAAATTCTTTTATAAATGTGTATGCGATTGAATATAATACTGCAAGTTTCGGAATCTACGTTAGTGTTTAAGAAATGTTTGCTGTTGTAAATCCATACTTTAAGCAAAGTAATATATTTCAAACATTTCTCAGTATTAATGCAGAAAAATTATGCAATATGAAGTGAAAAGCTTAAAGAAAAAAGGGGGGGGGGGAGTTGTTAATATCATCGGAATGTTAAGTTAATATTAAATAGTAGCAACTATTTATATCGATGCTCGACTGAAAGGTGTAAATAAGTAAATATTGGTAAGTAATACTTCAATGACAACATTGCAGCTTATTAAAAGAATAGAATTAATAATTATCAGACTTTTTTGCAAGTACAATTATTGTTATTGCATTGCTAGTCACAAAAATAATATTACAAAGGAAAAGATACTGCAATTTATGTACAATTTTAATATAATTAGACGTAATTACTTTTATAATGATACTACTGGAAAATTTACGGTTTTTTAATTATTGATGTAGAAAGAACATTTCTTGAAAATTTACTGTACAAATTTACGATTAAATATGGAAAATCATGATTTTTTTTATAATAGGAATTATAACAAAAATAGTCAATTTGTACAACTTAATTTCAATAATATAAATTAAATTGTTCGTTTTATCATCGCTCCGGCAATCTTTCAATACATACTGTTAAAAAAAGCACTTATCTGCATTTACCCTCATAATTTGCTTGGCGTTCAACAAACAATTGTCTCAAAGTAATCCACCCTTTCGTCCAAACAGAAGCGAGCTAATAGTTCCCAAAGCGGATTGCGCAGCAGATTCTTTTGTAACAGTAACAGGGATCGCGGATGTAACTTGTCCGAGATCAGGTCTCGTAGCCCTAGCACCAGTTCGTCTTTGTCTATTCGATTCTCTGTTTGGCATTAATTCATCTTGTTTATTTTCTTTCGTCTTCCGTTTCGTCGACGAGGAATCACTAACAGCGGAAGAAAGTGAAAGTTTCTCCTGACTTCCACTCGAGGACATGGAACTCTTCAAAAAAGTTAATTGAGCCATTGGACTTTCGGTAGTACGTCTAGTATATAAAGAGCCTTGTAGCGCTAACGGAGAGATAGAGGAGCCAACCGTCGACGCCATAATAGTATCGATACCTATTCTTTCAAGTTTTTCTACTAAACGAATACTGGTAAGAGCTTTCTTGTCGGACCTAGACAACATAGTTCGTTTTCTCTTCACCTGTTGAAGAACAAAAACAATATTACGGTAACTCGGTGTATCTTAATAATTAAAATAACATGTTTTTCTTTTCATCGTATTCTAAAAATTTTAATCAAATTGGTAATGTGAATACAATTTTAACGATATCTTACTTTTTTAATGATATGATTGCTTCCACGTACCTCTGTCTCTCCACCAAATGTTCTTTTCAACAATTCAGCACCACTAGATAATAACCCTAAAGAAAGTCCACTCTCTGGTATTGGTGAACTTGATCGACTTTCTGGAGGGCTAATGTCAGGACTATTACAAGGCGTGGCGGTAGGTGTAAAATTTTTCTTTTCATTTGGAGTTAACTCAGAAGAAGGCGTTGCAGCTTTTATACCTATTTTAACGTAATAATCAATTTAGTAAATATGTTCATTCTAAAAATTATTCTAATTCATAATAATAGAACAAAGTAAAATATATGAAGAGATTTTTGAAAAATACACTTTGTCTCTGTTAACTGCAAAGATTATACAAGTTGTTTTGAATCTTGAAAATAAGTACCTCGTTCGTTCAACATTTTTGCAAGTCCAAGGGTTGTTGAAAATGTTGAAGTTGAATTCCTTCTGCTTAACGTTCTTGGGGTGCTCATTCCAGAATTTAAAGCACTACTGGGCGCGGTTGCAACTCTACTACCGACAATACTTGGTGTTACACTAGTATGATCGTCAGGGTGAAGAACAGTGCTATTGGTGAAAGTATATACGGAGTCCGTTTCTTGAAAGAGTTTGCCGGGGTTGGTGTATTCTTCATCTTCTTCAAGATCACTTAAAGTAAAAGTGACTAGGCCCAAGTCTTCCAATCCACGGCCCCCTCGTGTTTTTACTCCCGGACGTTCTTCCAAAAGACCACCTGAACAAATGAAGCAGACGTCAGCACTTTGAGTGTCACGTCACTTGTATCTGAATAAGATGTAAGTTTCCGTAGTTGGATAATAGTTTTATATATTAAAATATTTTAGTAGAAGATATTACCTAAAGTAGGCGTGGCCAACTGTGTCCAATGGTGCAGAGTTTGCGAACCTTCAATAGGTTTCACTATTTGTAACTTTTCAGGAATTCTCCAAGCATTTCCGCTATAACCGCTTAAATTTCCACTACTTCCCGTAGACATAATACTATCCGGAGTTCTACAACCAAGAGGTACAAAGGTCGAAGGTGAACGAGTCCCTGTATCATAGTCGTAACTGTATCCTGCACCAGTGCTTAAGCAAGCGCGCCTCGTGAGAACTTCTGCAGGTGTTAGTCTACGAAGAGCCGCTTCCAAATCCGCTGCACCAGGAGCACCTGGTACTCCAGTTTGCTGTGGCCCTCTACAAATTTGTAAAAGTAATTCCCATTACGTATAATATTGAACTTTGAATATTTGTTTTATTACGAGCTTATTCTCTAACTCTAGAATAAAATGCAGGAGATGATCTTGAATGCCACAACATAAGTTGTGGTTTTTGCACAAGAATTTATCTCTACCGAACCCCACCTACTAATCATTCAAACACAAACTTACGGATACTCTTCTGAATCTGTAAGAAGCGAGCCTTCCGAATCACTGTGTCCAGCTGAATCCAAACTAGGAAATGTTGATGCCAAAGGCCGAATCTGTCCACAACTCATTCGTGGTCCAGCAAATCCACTGGACAGAGTTGATGTTGTCATTGAACCTATTCGTGGGAATTGATTTGCATCATTCGGATAAGATGTAACCCTCGTTGCGCTTCTCACGGTTTCGAAAACTTTCTTGTACGTTGGTCTGTGTAGTAAAGAACACAATTTTTCGATAAATATTAATATTCTTCTTATCGGTTATAATATGAAATACGAAAACGTACATCCTGTCAGTGCTGATACCGGAATCTAAGCTGAGTTCAGAATAAAGAGAAGATTCCAATTCCGATGCAATGGAGTCTGGTTGTGGAGCAGCACCCATCGAAGGGAACAAAGATCCTCCTCTAACGGTTGGCATTCCTCGTTTTCTTTGTTTTCGTAACTGTTCCTGAGTTTCCGCCAATAAGTTCACCACCTTACGGTGTAAAAGGTTTTAAATAGAAATTAAGTTTTGCTGGTGATAATCAAAGTTCCACCGTAGTTTGGCAATTTAATTTTAGTACGAGGACAAACCTCTGCGTATCGATCCTTGAATTCAGCCAGTTCATTCGCAAGAGTGTTCTGATTGTCCCTAGTGATGAGCAAAGTAGCTCCCACCTCGTCATGCTCAGCCATCAACTGTGCCAGCCTTAATTCCGTTTCAGCTAATTTTGCCGTCAAACTAACGATTTGTTCATGTTGCAGCCGATTTTCTTCCTTCTGCCTATTAAGCTCTTCTGTTATCCCGTCTACCTCCATGTTTGCATTTGCTACATGCAAAATTATATACATTGGTTTCATAAAAGTATGCGATTTACAACTAGCAATGATTGCTTAGCATATTTATCCATGAATGGTTGACGCAATTTTTTATAGAATATTGATATAAAAAATTCTTCTACTAACCGAGTTGAGCAGCAATATCTTTGACAAGTTTCGCTTCCTGTTCCTCCGAACTGTCGGCGTCGCTCATTAATTTTGAGAATTCCGATCTCAATTGTTTATTTTCGTCCTCTAGGTTGCTAATTTTTTTCTGCATCATATCGAGATTAATGCCACGAAGTCCGGTGGGCGTGCCGGCTTCGGAGCTCGATTCTTCGGCATCATTTGTTAATATTTGAATTAATTCTGTCTTCTTCGCGAGTTCGTGCGTTAGTTGGGTAATTCTTTCGTTGGCTTCTTTTAGATCAGACTCGAAACTGGTAACTGTGACTTCAAGTTTTTGATTGTGCGATAAAAGTTCTTTACCGATACGTGCAGTCAGTTCCAAGTCCTTCTCTTTCTGCAAATCAATAAACAATTCATGGAAGATATTTCACGAATTAGGCTATAACGTTTTAAGAGTTAAACAAATGTCATAAATATACAGGATGACTTAGAGTATGTAATACAATCGGTAAAAAAATATTTTATTAAGTTTCTTCGCTTGTGGCTTCGTTTGTGAAAATCTAATTTGAAGTTCAATTTGCGTACTCGGCAAAACACGTTTTTTCGGCTTATTTCTTCACGTAAAATAATCCCCTGACCGATTGCATTACCTGCCCTGGAACATTTTGTACATTATGCATCAATGATCACATTTACCTCTTCCAGAAGCCTTGTGACTGCTTCTATGTCATTATAGGTCTTGGTCATTTGGCTCACCCGGTTGCTACATAGAACTGAAATGAGAAATAATAGTTCGTGTAGTAAGGTACGACAGTATTATTATGGAGAAATAAATAAATTGGAAAAATATTACAACACGTGTCATCTGTGTCAGTATTTCATAATGTAGAAGCAATAACTACATAACGAAACGAAACAATTCTATAAGCAATGCGAACGATAAATTAGAAGATAATAATAAGAAATTAACGCGAAAAGAAATGTACAAAAGTTTATATATATATTCGTAATTATATTCTTTATCATTTAATCACACACCCAGACACACAATGTGTACGAAATTAGTTTGATCCATAAATCAAAAGTTACTGTACTTATTCAATTAGCATTAACATAAAGCTATAAATAGTACGATCGTTTAACAAGCTGTGTTGTTAACTTTAATTATGCTCCAAAATTGTAAATACATATATACATTTATTTTAGTATCGGTGTACAATTTGCTTATTAATAAGTGAATATAAATCACATAAACCGTGATAATAATTTATCGATATTGGATCATTTTATTAATCACTAGTAAATATGTATGCGTGTGTATGTTCATGTGTATTCGAGAATGCAAATGAGTAAAAAAAATACTCGAAATATCACGTTTCACGTGACAGTCCAAAATTATGTTCAATCGCTTAAAATAATACCAATACAAAACAATCGTAACGATTCGTGTTTACAGACCTACGAGGTAGCTAAAGTAAGGATATCGTAATGAAATATTGCAACAAATCCTAAGTTCAAGACATTATTAGCTGAACAAGGAAGATACTATATACAGGCTGTTTCACAACATGTAGAAATATATCTTTAACGAAAGAATTCGGTACATGTTGATTGTTAACTGTTAACAAGGAATAACATTCCACCTCAAGATCTCATCTCAGTTTTGACAGCAAATAGTTGGGGGAGGAAAGAATAAAATACTTCAGAAATGAGACATCGTCGGCAAAACATTCTAGACACGGAACTTTTTTAATAATTCTTAACAAATAGTCGGATATCTCTGCGTGCTTGCTATTGAGTATTACTCTTTAAACCTTTTAACCAGATAACGTTTTCAATACTGCTCTCTCTTTCTTATCATAGTTCCCAAAGGAATTACAATTTTCAGATACGGTTCGATAACGGATCTTCGCGTGATACGCTTCGCAAATACATCTTTAAATGACGTCTAACTTCGCAATTTCGATACCAATATCGTTCACTATCTCTAAAGTTAAACCGATCGTTGAGATGAGAAAACGAATTGGAACTCTGTTTCTATTTATTTTGTGCGTAGAGCTACTATCGTGACTTGAAATAAACGTAGCTTTCGCGGATTGTTGACTCCCCGTTCGTAGCGATAGCAGAAATTTTACAAACCAGGTACACAATTAAAAGAACCAGTTCAATGATACAGGAGATAACATTCCCTTTGTTCTCCGACGTTTATTAATAAATGAAAATAATATGCATCGCTTGAATGAAAAATCATGATTATTCATCGTTCTTACTTTTTTCGTATCGTATGTTTGGTAGCCGAAACGCTTGTTTCTTTCATACATTTAATAGACAAAAGTAAAGAAAAACAAATAACACGTATAAAGAAACAAGTTCAAAATTTACATTTACATACTTAACAATCTTAAAAGTGTTCAGCTAGTCCTGGAATATAAAGCAGTGATCCTCGTTCAACACTGCAATGTTGAACGTTAATTAAAAAGCGTGCTTAACATTATATTTTGTGTCCGCCAGCGCTGCCTGTGATTTAGAAATGTATAAAAGAAATAACAAACTAAAAAGTGTCGCTTATATCGTGAGATAGCTGTACAACGTAATAGTTATTATTAGTATTACGACTGTAATTAGAAAACTGAAATTCTTAAGACAAAAGGGTATTTCGTTTCAGATCACGTTCAAAAGAACATTAGCAAAAGGATTATGTTTTTTAATAATAAACATATGTACAGTTGAGAAAATTGTACCGTTATATTTGCAATGCAATACAGACACAAGGTGATCCTATTCTAAAAATAAAAATATTCACGAGGATCGCTAGAAAGGGTACGAGTGAAATGGTGTATGCATTTAAGCTTGTAAGACCTCGGAGGAGGGAAAAATGGATTGAAAACAATCGGAAACGAAAAAAAGCTTAAGCCGTTTTAATTGTTCCTGACAACTTTGAGAATTACTGACAAGAAATGCAGGTGCAAGATGGCTCCGTCGGAGAGGAAGCCAACAGAAAGATCGGCGTATGTAATCCAGTGCAACCGGTACATCCCCAGCAACGTGCAGGTACCCTAGATGAGCTGGGACAACTTTCATCCAGAAAACCTTTGTTTTCCGGCAGATCCTCGTTCGAAGGCCTGATGTCTTCGTCGTATTCATAAGGATCATCCTCTTGGATATCGTGTTGCTCCTGGTCGGAAGAATCTTCCGGTTCCAGGAGCGTATCGTTCAAAATGGTTCTTTCTTCCTCCGCCAGGATCGGCCAGGAACCCAGGGAGGATAGGGAGTAATGGCTGATTCGTTAGCTGTATTTATTAATTACCGCTACTTATTTTTTTTTCTCTCCAGGACCTTCTCTCTCTCTCTTCCTCATCTCTCTTTAGCTTTAATTCATCTTCTAATAACACCTACTACGAAAGATCGTTCATCTATCTATAATACGAGTAACAGTATCTAATTTTAATTAACGTGAAGCAAAATGATGCTTCGAAAGATATCCGCGAGTTGTATCCTTAATGAACCGTCGCCGAGGTTCAAAGTATTTTTTGCGCGATAGAAAACAATCCATACTTTGGAGGAAGCCCACGCAATTAGAACCCACGCGTTAACAAGCCTTTACGTTTTAACGATGGTACCGATAAGATTTGTACGGAAGAAAAACAGTTTTAAAATATTCAAGCTACACACATTTTCTTGTTTTACTTTCTTGAAAAGGACTGAGATAACACGAGAGATACAAGAGATTATAAGAAAGATTATGCGGTGTCAGGTACACTCGCCTCAAACAAACAATTACAAATATTATAAAATGTGGACGCAAAGAGGACTGAACAAACGCGGAATAAAATTGTACACGTGATTTGACGCAAATATGTAAATGTTACTGCAGTAATATGCACAGAGTACACTGAAGAAAAACGTAAAAAGGCGGTAAAAAGCGACAAGGCCACCGTGTAGCGTGCAAGATCTTACAAATTTGTTCGAAAAGACTAATGGTACTAATTGCAGAAATTGTTGAAAAAGGAAGAAAACAATTTCGAATTTTTAGAACGATATATGTATACATCACTATAGTCTACGCACCAATAAATACCAATCAGGTGTAAGCCTTCGCAACACTTCCTAGAACGTGTAAAATTAAGTCGTAAAAGAATTTTTCCTTCCCTAATGGTTACTGATCCATTAACTTTAGCAATTACGTACTGACTGATATGGCTTCGGTGTATTAAATTTCCTATAACTTAATAGGGATTATTTTTGTGTGGCTACGCATAATTTAATATGCGTGAAAATAAATTATAGAACTTGTTTGTAATGTGCTTAATTAGAAAATGAGTCAATACTTCTACGGTAGGACAAACGGAATATCTTTCGAAGCATATTCGTAACGATGCTAACCAAATGCATGGTGATAATTCCATGAAAATATTGTACCCTAACTATAAGTTCATTGTGCTATGCAACATAATAATGTTCTACCAAGAATTTGATATTGTCCTTTTAAAACGAGACACCGTTCAATTCTACCCTGAAGGCCCTGGAATCGTATCGTAAAACATACTTGGACATGATGTACAATTTTTAATATTGTAATTAAAATATTATATAGAGTGGACTGAATTTGGTGTGCCGACACAATAATCAAATTCAATCGACATGCTTATTTCTCTAATTTAAAGGTAGAAATCTGCAACGTCATGCTTTGATTGGGACGGTTGCAGTTACGTTAACAGTCTGAAATTGTTAATTATTGGAGGATGATGATATTAGAAAATTCTTATATTTAAGTCCTCGGAACATGCATATAATCAAAACTGAGTAAGCCTACGACGATTCTGACGTAACGCCTTAGGGTGAAACGTCGCAGGTGATTATTGATTTTTTCACGGGCTGAAGCTTGCATAAGCGTATACAGTGGACCGACAAACCAAGTCTACTCGCATCTTTTACTTATAGAGAACAAAGATGTGACAAATTATGTGACAAACCACACTCGTATGACTAATTTTATGCTTCACCAATGGTCGACGTCTCTCGACATTAATCTTGTAATACGACAACGTCTTGGAACTCGCGATATGCGATGTGCATACAATAAGCAGGAATAATATAACTGTATGACTCTTGCAAAAAACGTTATAAAATAGCTGTAATTTTGCTAGATATAATAACCATGTGGCTGAGTGCATTTCTGAAATGCTTGCATAACGCATACAGATAGCTGACCTTTAAATAATCTCGCAGTTACAATTCGGTAAACAATGCTAGACGTTACGGTAAATCTTTTATTCAGCGTTCGTAATCTATAACGTTAAGCAAATTACATGAAGTTCTGTCTAGCGTTCAATGACAAAAAAGTGTTGCTACATATTTTATTCCATTCGTTTGTTGCATTATGTATAAGCACTGTAGCATCGTATGTGCTGCACGACATGATACGTTACAGATAAAAAAAAAGTGAAACGGTATATAAATTATTGAAAATATAAAATTTCATTTATCGACTTGTGCATTTCAAATAATCGTTGACTAATTCGTGCCAGTTTTCACGCTACCTAGAAAAATTTTAATAAATTAACTACTTTTGTAACCAAAAATACGTTTCTTTATCTTTACCACATAAATTTTTTAAACATAAATGTTTATTTAAATGTTCTGATTATGAGTACACTTAGCGAGTATACTTCTCGAGAAAATTATCGAATATCTTGTGAACAAACGATCCACGCATGTCCCCGGGGCAGAAAAAATAAAAATAAACAAAAGGGTCAAAGTATGAAACTTTTAAAAATGGCGTCTCGTTACGAAGGTTACACAGCGGCGCAGCTTAAAAGAAAATGAATAATTATTTACCATTTGTATCAAACAAAGCCGACAAGACTGCTCCACGTGGATATATATTAGCGTAACGCAATTTTTGAAAATTTCGTCTGCTGCCCAGTCAAATATAAAATTTCAAGATTTTCGTCCAAGTATATTTTACGGTGAAATAAAACTAACTGGAAGAGCTAACCGTCAAAACTAGCAAACGAACACAGAATTTGGCAACCAGCATGATCTTTCGAATTTATTTCAAAATAAATACTTACCATTCAACACATTAATTCTTCACCTCTGACGTCAGAGGATCCGCCGAACACATTTCACTAATATTCTTGAAGTTCGTACAGTTTAAGAATTAATTGTTCGTATACACAACAATTAAGATGCTGGCTAATATTCGCGCACGCCAAGCGAATAGGCTATTATTTTTAATTATTAAAAACCACGAACAAAGTACGAAACGAAACAAACGACTGACTTATTACGGCGCCATGTCGCATAGCTGTCAGAGCAAGTTGCGCGCGCAAAGATGCGCATTAACATTGCTCTGCGGGAAATTTAAATGGTAATGAATAGTAGTGTGATCATTTTCTTGAAATATCAAATAAGTTTAACCTTAATCAAAGATTTCGTTAATATACGTTTACTGCTGTAAGTTAGTGGTAGTGGCATACTCTAACCTTATCTATTACCAACTACGTAGCGAAATTAAAACTGCAGATACGATGGAATATGTGTTATATTTTAATATAACTAATGTATGCAAAAGTGTCATTAACAAGATAACTTGGAATCTGCCAAGAATAGAAGCGGAATCGTTTCTAAATTAAAAAATCCCGTGATTCCAAGTTTCTTTACTTTCGGTTCGTCCGATAGCTTTGCAATAAGCATCAGCTTGTTCGCACCAAACTATTAATACTCAGCCAAAAATATGCAGAGTATTGCCTTGAGTACAACTACCTAATTTCCGGTTATCTTCACAATTTCGTTTACATTTGAGACTTATATTTGAGAGAATACCCTAATAGAAGTGAATGTAATTATTAAAATAAAAAACATCTCTTAGAAGAACGTTTTTCATTTGGATTTAGCGATTTCATCAATCTTTTCACATCAGTAAATCCGCTGTGATATTAAAACCGAATGGTATCAAGATCAATTATACGTTCCTTTCAAATGTAATTATTTAAGAAAATAAGTCTATTTAAGAAAAGAAGAAGATAAATTTTCGATTTACTGACCCAAACAAGATCTCCGATTAGACCAACCGAATACTAATCGATAACGTGACACTTTATTGGTAGAAAACGCTGGCCATCATTTGATAGAAAAAACTTGGATCGCTCCTCTATAAACTTGGCAGAGGTGATTAATTAGAAATCTATAAAATACTATACTCGGATAGAAATGGAGCTTAAAGACGATTCACTGATCGTACTCGGTCAACGAATTCCACGCGGAGAAACGAAACCGGCGTCGAAATGAAGGTAAATGAAAGTATAAGTAGATCATCGATTTAAAAAGTACCAGATAGAAATCGCACTTCCTTTCTTCGTGCATTCGGTATATGTATATAAGAAACAACGTAACACAATTTCCCGATGCACACGTTAAAAAAGTTGTGCGATATAAAAATATCACACACACTATTCTTTACTTAGAAAATTAATATATGATTAGAGCAAAATTTTGTAACTTTTTTTCAATTACACGATCATTGTGAGTTATTAAAAAAAAAATAATAGTAATAATAATAATAATAATAATAAAAGACACGTTTTAAAAACTATTTTGCACATCCATTTGTTCCCGTCACCTTTCCATTCGCTTTCTCGTTCAAAGATAGATACTTTTTTTAGCCAAGTACTATTTGTGCGACTATATATAGACTATATATAGGTATATACTGTTTTATAAAAGCGCCTGCAAGATGAAATAATCGATAACGTAAATCATTCATATCCTACCTCGATTAAGTAGCATCGTTCTAATAACTCTGATATAAATCTTTCCGTATTTCGTTCTAGCAACGTGAAACAAAAAGTCCGAAACGATTCCATCCCCTTCGTGAATATCAGTCTCAGCCAAAACTTCTTTCAATGCTTCAACCCTTTCTTCCGGAGTGCTTTCGTCGTAGGAGGACAATTTCTTCTCCAAACATTCGACGACACTATAATCCTCCCAGAGTTCCGGCAGCTGTTCCTCGTACCTGCTCGTGGATTCGTTGTCCACCAGACCGGAAACGTCCAATCCCGCGTACGACACGTCCAAAGCCAAATTTGTAAACGTCGGAGTACGCGGCGAGCTTATTTCAAATTTACTGGAAAGATTTTCGTGATTTTTTATACTCGTGGACGTTTCGAATTCCACAAAACTTTCTTGATTAGCTTCCTGGGAACGTTCCCCCGTAGATTCGTTCGACGGATTTTCACTCATTTTCTTCCACGAATCGCTCGGACACTCCTCCTGTTTCCGAACGTGTTTTAGACTTTTAAAATCTTGCAACGGATAATCGTAAGCTCCAACAAACAGTTGTTTGTTATCGCACATTCCTGAACCGGTTCCCCTCAAATTCCAGATAGTCTGCAAGTTACGCTGTTCCGCAGCATTCTCGTTCCTTTTCCACGCGGAGTTTCCTGGTTCATCGTTAATACGCCGCGAAAGACTTTCGCCGCTTCGTGAAACAGAATTATCCTGTGAACGCTCGATTGTTTGCCAAGACGAATCTGCCTGGGAATCCTCCGACGTTCCCTGAGAACATTTTCTTGGTTCAACGACGTTGCTTCCTTGTTGCACGCGCTTAACCGACGAGTTTTCAGCCGCTCCCTGATCAAGGACATCTCGAATTTTCCCACCCGTTTCCGAACAACGATCCTCGTCTGTTCGCCCATGACACTTGCCACGTGAAATTCCGTCAAACCTCCAGTTGAATTTCCAAGACTGACCTTCCGTATCGTGCTTGTTGCTCATGTCCCCATAATCAACTCTCGATCTTAAGACGATCGAGATTTGTGCCGATACTCGTTCGTGAAAGCACTCGAGAGCACTCGAAAGGTATTTTTATGCAACCACTACTTCACCATTTGTCTTTTTCCCTTTACTTTCGTCGCATTACCAGTCATTGGAAGCCATTACTAATCACTCGAGTTTACACTGTTCAGAGAGTAATAATTGTTAACATTGGCAATTGATTGAACATTTTTCCTCGATTATTGTACTTCGATATTCGACGTAAATTAATGGCAACGGTAATTCCGATAATGTGCTACAGTAGAACCCCAATAATACAACCATCTACGTAACTCCATTCTCGCATGAAAGAGGATCATTAATTTTAATATATTCGTGGATATTAACGTTAACCCATTCATCATCGATGTTCCATGTACGCAACATTGTAGTTAATTAATCGAAACAATACTACAAGTGTGTATCGTATTAGTTAAAATGATTTTCAATACTTTCTACTCTACTCGTATTGCTTTGTATCTATCTAAAACCCTGACTAATTGGAACATTTTGCGGGTTGCTTTTTTTTTCAAATATCCGTATACAATAAAATAAAAAATGCAGGCGGTTATCTTTTATCAAGGTATATAAATATGTACAATAAACGGCACAGAATAATCGTTTCGTTTCATATGAAAAAGAATGTCACAATAACATCGATAAGAAAACAATCGATCGGAACTTATAATGCGTGTACAATTAATAAAAACCGATAATAACTGTACAAACGACGATAAGGTGGCAATTTTGTTATTACACGGACCGATCGCATATATATCTTTTCTATCAATTGTGTAGTTGATCACAGAATCTTGACACGAGATTAATATTAGTAAATAAGAAAGTGTAAGTACAGAACGGGAAAAAGAAAAAGTTTATCCACTCTAAGGAAGTTTCGTATTGTTCTGGTAAATTAAATAATTTCTACAAGCACATATATTTCTGGAAATTCCTTTTACAAGATAAAAGATTCGAATCTGATGTTATGGCGCGATTTTCGTCGGCGATTACTAACCGAAAGATAATAACGTACCGAGTTTTAATTTCGAGTTTTATATTATAATCACTGTATAATGCGAACATTGAAATCAGCAATTTTCAGTGACTGATGTATATATTTTATCTATCGAATGTGATATCAGAATGATTGCATCTCATTTTTCCCTTTTAGTACTGGTACTTCTATCTTTTAAATCTATAACTATTTTCATTAATATTTAACGCTATTCAGTTTCATTTCCGAGCAAAATGAATGCCGTAATAAGCAAAAGCACATTCGCGCGAGGAAAGTAAAATTTTGTCGACTAATGTTATGGATGTGCGAGCACTCGATAGACTGTACGATAAACTTTAATCTTTCGTACATTTTCAACCATAAGAACAAGTGAAAATCGTATGCGTAATAGAGAATTTCCGCTGATTAAAATCATACGTATTAATTAAATTAGGGGCGATAAATTAGTGTGAGAGTTTCGGTAGTTTCGAAAACAATAAATCATTATGTATCACATTTTCTTCTGGGTAACTAGCAGAGATTATTTCTATGAGAAAGCGTTGAACTATGCGGGAGGAAACGCGTTTAAAGAATTACATGGTTGTTCTTTAATAAGTGGAGTTCAATTGTTCGCCTAATAATTATTAGGTAATTCTTTGAGGAAACTAAATACTCAGGATACTTTGGTATCATTTTTCCCCCCTACGACATCGTGAATTCAGCTATGAATTAACTCGTTGCTTTGTTTCAGCTGCTCATTCTAATTCTTTACAATCGACGTGATGACGAAATCTGTTACATGTATATTTATCATTTTTAGTGAAACATTATGAATATAAATTAACTGTTCGAATTATGTAAGTTCTCATTAAATATAATTAACGTAAAATCAGAAATTCTATTTTAATGATAGAAAAACAACAGAGAAATTTCTAATCTATAAAAACGTATTTAAACGCAGAAAATAATCGGAGCGCACGAACAACTGTCGATTAATGCAAGTTAAAATGTATTATGTTTCTACTCATGCTCTCGAATCACGAAAACGTCCTCCATACTCGCGAAGCATCCAAACGAATTGCTTAATCATTAAGTCGTCGTACTCAATGAAAAATTTATTGTACTTTTAAGTTCTGATTTAAGTTCTGAGAGAAATAGTAACTAACGTTCTAATACTTTTGTTTTTAAAAACGAAATCATACAATTCTTGCTCTTACAATCTTTTTCATAATTCATACATAACTGTCTTTAAATTCTAAGCATATGTAGATCTATATACTTTATTAGATCTATTATTCGTCGAAAGGCTCAATTAATTAACTATATTATAAGTCAATGTACAAATGCAAGGAAATAATAACAAAGAATTAATATATTTCTATTGAATTCTTAGAGCGATTGAAACCTGACGTGGTGTAAGCAACTTTCTACAAAGGTAAAACATTACAAAATTATGCAATAGGACTATTCAAAGTATATCAAACGTATTAAACATTCGATAATTTTAATATCATATTGTTATTATGTAATCTGCATATGTGAGTCTAAAAAAATAATTTAGATAAATATGAAAAGAATTTTAAACAAATTAAATTAATTAATACTATTAGAACTACTGATATTCTTAAGTATTAATATACTATTTACAACATTATTATTTAAGTGGTTTCTTTAAAACTAAATAAAATGTGTTATATCATTATATACCTAACCTAACTTAGGCGCAGGAGGCATGAGTTTAAACTCTTTACGTTTAACAAAACATTTCACCTAGTGTATAACTGAAATTTTGACACGAACATTTCGTAATACAGCCGGCTAGTCATTATTTATTTGCTATCAAAACATACGAACAGACATTAACTCAATAATTGAACGAAAAAGTTACTTACATGGGAATTATCGAAACCTAACCTAAACAAGACGTCAGAAAATCTGCAAATGCTTTATCCTTTTAAAAACTCACAATTCTTGTAATGGTGATTTTACTTATTCACAGACAAGTATTCAATATCCCTCTTTAATTTTAATGTAAATTGGTTGTAACACAAGCTTTTTACGAACACGTTATAAGATAACAAGAGAAACATATTTATCATACAAAGAAGTGTATATAAGAAATAAAATTAACACGATACTTCTGACTCATACTTGCGGTATTCTCAGCCACGATTTCTTGAAAGAACTAATTAAACAACATATAATACACCCAAATTCATAACGAAATATCAGGTAAAATTTTAATTCCGGCTTTCTGGATCTGATACGAGAGGCGTGAATAAAGGAAATGTCGAACTTCCGTTGCAGCATTAATTCACGAAAAACATCTATGATTTACGGTAGATCAAATTTATGTACAAGATTAGTTAAAAACATGTACTTTAGACAAGGAAAAGTCACACATACTATTGAGAATACGTCATAAACAGGAACCTGTAAAAAGGAAGACCATTAAACCAACGATTCACTTATAACTATCACTTCACAAAGTTTAGTTCACTGTAAATTATTCTTCTTTTATAACACTACTTAAAAAAAAGACACGTCGGAGACAATTTACGAATGGATCAACCAAGTTCTTTCACTTATAGTGTACAAGTCGAGACGGACGAAACGTCCTTCCAACGTGGAGGACGAACGACGACTAAAGTACCACTATACTGGCTCCAGGCACAGCGCCGGGTCAAGCGCTCTGATTGGTTGAAGAATCTTCCGAGCGGCTATTACAATTAGACGTTCAACAAAAGAACGCCTAACTACATGTGACTCGTTATCAGTGAGGCGTAAAATGTTATTTTAAATAGGAAACAAATGTACTTTAAAATATGAGTGAATAAAAGGTCGCATGTTCGAATTCCCTAAACAAGTTGAAAATGGAATTATGATTTCAAGCGAAAATTACAGAACAAAATTTTCAAGGAATATTATCGCAAATTAACGATAACAAGTGTGCGATAAAGTCAGAATTTTATCGTCGAAATTGTTAGCTTGTCGGTACAGAAAAGAAAAGAAAATAGAAACCGAGTTATAAACGTGATTTATGAAGATGATAAACTGTTTCGATTTTCCGTGCCGCATTGTAAATCGCAGTTTCCTGCCTTTAAATGTTTCTTAACACTGCTCGAGAACTTTGAAAAATAATGCTGAAAAATTCTCTTAAATCCCTTAAATTTCTTAAATCTGTTAAAATTGATAACAAGATCATCTCCTCTGTTCAGAGTATTTTATTTATAAAATTATCGATATTGGTAACAGATCAATCGCTTATCACACGAAACGTTCATCATTTTTTAATATTATAATTTTGAAAGGCCCCGTGTGGGAAGTGAAATAATATTTAAAAATAAATAGTTTGCGATATAAAGCGATTTGTTTGATGCTCGGCACACAGAAAGCAACAAAAAAACTGATATAAGCAATTACTTACTGAAATAGTTGAGAGTCTCCCGGATTTGGTCCG
The DNA here is from genome assembly GCA_963969225.1 of Xylocopa violacea. NCBI lineage: Eukaryota > Metazoa > Arthropoda > Insecta > Hymenoptera > Apidae > Xylocopa > Xylocopa violacea. Next base: position 30,865,908 of record CAXAJV010000011.1, read on the forward strand.
GTGACAATTTCAAGTCAGTATCGACTGATTTTAGGGCTGGCGATGGAATGAACCAATCAGCGTTTTCGTATCCTATAAATAACGAATTCAGACTATACTAATTTATCTAATTTATAAAACAATTCGTAAAACCGTTCCATCTTTTGTACTAAACAAGCTATATTTGTTACTTAAAAAAGCTAAGTTATTTTCTGTCCATTCGTCATTGTATAATCCTATGTTCATTTTACAGCAGAATTGTCTCGCCACATTCTACTTCTTCCTATGTCGTATTCAAATTAATAAATTATACAATGCAGATGTATTTGGCAGTAAAATGATATATTCTATTTTCTATGAAAAATGTAAAGTGTGATTAAACTTTGTTCATGTGGTTTACAAATGTAAACTTTTTGCGTACGTGTACTATAAAGTACTAATTTATTTACAATTACCTTGAAATTCGGTGAGAGTATCGGCTCGCAGGCGGTACCTCGGTATTTGTTCTTCTAACAAACTGATGATCTCAACTTCTGGTAGTTCACCACCGCTGCAGACCTCTACAATAACAAACTTCATTTTTTATTCACGTTTCACACTTACCGCATCATGCATTCCCTTCTACGTCCTCTTACACACCGATTAAATGTAATTTTCTTCTATTATACTGATACATTAAAACAAAATTAGGCATGTTTTGGATGATGTTTCAGATTAAAACGAACTAAATTACTTTACACACAGTACGTTTTGTAACGCATTTACAAAATTACTGTCGTTAGATTTTCTCTTGAAGGGTAATTACGATAATAAAGCTGGAAAGTAACTATTTTCTGTACGATTAACTGGATTTTTCCTACTATGATTATCGAATCACGATGCACGTGTTTAAACGGCCAAGACATTAATATATATCGGTGTAGCATTACGCGAAAAATAGTATGCTTCCAATCTTTCTCATTACGAATTATTCAATGAAAAAGATGTCAGATAATGATTCGAAAAAGAAGCAACAACGTTACGAAACCACCGACTTATTCACGAAACTGTTTGAAACATGTTATATCAATATTTCAACTGGATCAAATTACGACGCAATAGAAGAACTTTCATTGTCTAAGGCTAAAGTGTCATTATGAGAAACATTGGTCTGATCGATTGCATATCGATTGCATACTGTCAGGCTAAATTAACCAGAAATACAAAACTACTTATAACCGACACTCTATTTAATAGACTTGTATTAATGCACTAGTAATTAATCGAGTGATTGATCTCTCCTCGGATATTTTTTGTTCCTCATAGAAGTGTCAAAAACGATAGACTGCACAAGCTATTCGACGACTCTTGAGAAGAATTTACTTAACAAGGCTAGAAGCGCGTTTCCAAATCATCTTGTAATTCGTGGTATAATCGTCTGCAAATTTATTCTAAGACAAACATTAATAGCTTATCACCTTGACGTTTAATTGCGACTTGTTCGTATGACTGATTTTGGTGCTGTGCTTTACGAAATAATATATTTTACCGATAAAGTGCTTTGAAAATTAAGCATGTGTGCAACTATCACGTTCAAAGGTATCCCTTTGAGATGGTACACACCCATTCCAGTGCCGCATCCATTAATCACAATGCCTTCGTGTATAATGTAGCAGAAATACTTGTCATGTTTTAAAATGAAATAAAAAGAGGCCTACTTTGAACTGGTATATTAATTAGGCTGCAACAGGCTTAATGTTTTGTAGATTAATAATCTACAGAACGACAAACTGAGAAGAGTTTTCAAAATCGATTCCAACAGTGCGTAGAATATAAAATAAAAGATGTAATTGAAAGAAAAATAAATAAATAAAAACTGTAGGAGCAACTTATATTCTTCTTAACACGCTATATTTGGAGATTCATACGAAACAAGTACGAAACGAGATTAACTTGAAGATACGTTCATGTACAGGTTTCATCCCCTATAATGGCGCGAGAAAGTAAATTTGGGATACAAGTATGTTCAATACTTTCCAGCTATCCTCTGAGAAAGTCGCGACCGAATTTCTTTCTGCCCATGAGAGATGTTTTGCTTAAATCATGTTCCATTTTTTACATGTACTACGGAACTCAAATATGTACACTCCCATCCAAAGTGCTTGGATACCTGCAGGATATTTTATGAATCTTTATTATATGTATAACGTATTTTATCGTGAAACAATGTACTTTGTCGAATTTTACTGTACGCGTACGTTTAGAATATTCTAGCACTATTAGATTGGTATGATCTGTAATTAATAAACACTAGCACAAATTGTAAAAGAATACTGGTCGTTCGATTTGCGCGAACCCTTTTATACTGCATTTTATTTTTACAAATAATTGCTCTGTTTACACGATGCTTTATATTTCAAGCGATATCACTTTACGCGAACAGAAGATCATCTTGTGTGATATTTATTGAGAATTATTATGTTGCATGAACTATTCGATTATTAATCTTCCCAAAATTCCGTGTATTTCCATCCATAGAAACGTCATAAATTTCTTGAAAATGTCACTAAAATTTGATATTATAAATTAAAAACAAAGGTTTTTACATGGTTCGCAATTGAATACGTAAGTAAATGTCACATGAGACAATATCAGTAACTACTAGTGCTGCCATCCAGTGGTTTCGATGCGAAACAAAATGAGAATTTAAAATTCAGCTCGTATGATAACACAAATAAAATACATTCGTACAAGAAAATTCTATATTTTTATAAATTGTCGTATGTATTTTAAAGCGGATGAAAATAATATAAATAGTTCTAATGCAATTTTGAAATTAAAAAGAAACGAATTAAAAGAGAAAAGAAATTACTAAAAGTCGTACCCTCTCTCCATTTGTTAAGAATCCTTTCCTTCTTTTCAAAAATTTTATTAAACCTTGCAGGGCCACTGGGCCGATTAAATTCACCATTACTGTGGTACATAATCTTTAATTCCAAAGTTAATAGCTTCAAATCATTTTATTCCTGGACACCTCTATCTTTTTTATACACAACCGCTTGTATATATATAATTGTTTTTCAATCTTTTCTAAGCATATAATATATTATATCATGTGTTTAATTATTCACTTGTATTTATCACATTCTTTATGTTTCTTAAAACACTTTAATTGCTCCAGTTGTAATTTGACAATGAAATAATACTAAATTAAATAATCAATAACCGGGAAGTTGCATAACACATGAAATGTAACATATCTTATGTTTTAACATTGGAAAATGAGATAAATAAACGTGTTTACAATGACATTTATGATTAACATTACAAGTATATAAATGAAAATATTCTCGTCGAGTTAAGAATGGTGTTTTAGGCCACGTTACATGTCAATTATTTGTTAAAATTTCACACGGGACACACTTATTGTGTTTGCGGGAAATATTTCAATTTTAATTTCGGTTAAAATTTAAAACACCACTGGTACGATTATTCCGAACAGACGTTAAATTCGTTATAGAGAACAGAATTCGTGAAAGTAGGATACGATCGCGCCGATTCGCGGGTTGAATTAGAACTTAGTGCTTAGAGAGACAGAACAAAATAGCACGTATCTATTGGCTGGTGGCCAATCTTGTTTCTTTACGAACCCTGAATAGATCGATCAGAAGGGGATCGATTTCTGTAAATTTTACACACCTATGGCAAAGTTAAAAGCGAGAAAAGAATGACGAGGTTCGATTCGAATGAGATGCTAGGAAAGGGTGTTTGGGTCAAGTATCGACGATAAGAGCTTGAGCTGAGTAAGGTGTGAATGAAGAGTATGTGAATGCGGGCATAATGTGATGCAATGTTATTAAATGTAAATGCATAACTGAGAAAGATATAAGGAAGGGACAAGAGGTGTACTTGCATTCCTATCACCTATTCCTACCACCACTTAAAGATATCGTCTAGATTATGATTACTCTTTTTTTTTTTTTTACTTATTTTATTTTAACGTAGTGACGTATGATTTTACTTGAGAAATAGCGATAAAATGACTCGATAATAGACAAGTAGATACTACATTGAGAGAGAATGAAATGACTGACCCTTTATAGGTCGATTATTTTTGGAACCACGCAACAAAGTACGTTAGTTATTTCGGTATCACCGTCAGAATCGTAAAATTATCTGGTCAGCTGATTCAAAACACCGTACCAGTTTCGAACACTTGAAACAACGAACAATTTCACGATAATTGAACGTTTCAGCGGGAAATAGGTAACATCCCCTACTTGTTGAAAAACTACTGTACTGTACCAAAAAAGTTAATATCAAGCAATATTATGCTGATGAAATCAATAAAATGCTATTGAAGAAATAGATAGAATATAGAAGAAAAGATATTGAACTGATAGTACGCTGATTGAAATATTGTTATTTTTATACTTATCAGATATTTTTGGAATTTTAGATTCGATAAAATGTTAAGAGCGTTCATTTGTTCTGATTAAGTTTAAAGTTAGTTTTTCGAGATCAGCTACATATTATATAACGGAATAATAAATTATTTTTCTAAATAATACCAAGGCAGAAAGATTCTTCCAGGAACTTGTTTCATTTTTTTTTTGTACGATAAAAAGTTTATTCGTTTATGTTAGGCTGATGATGAGAAATACCATAACAATGATTATAATGACGAAGTGACCGACAACGATAATGATGATGATCCTAACGATAATGATGATGATAATGACCGAGGGAAGTAATCATCATTTGCTAGCAGTGAGTTTCGTTCGCCATGGAGGTTTACAGACCACCATAAAATACTCGTTCTCGAGAACAGAGCGGATAGTTCCTTCTTTGAGTTCGCAAAGATTAGAGCCACGTATTTGACGTGTAAATCGTGCTCTGAAAACTTTTATGACAGACATAAAAGTTTTGTCTTCGAAACGTATTCAGTGATTCTACCAGAGTGTTAAAAGTGTTATCCATACGATAGAAGAGCGTGATCGAGTAACAATAACTGAATTCATAATTCATAAAAATATATTTGTAATACTTGATGGTTGAAAAATCAGGTAAGTCTCACCTAAATTTGTATCTAAGCTTTCTATCATTTCTGTGAAATCATGACGAATTTGAATGAACCTTTACGATAAAACAAAACGTCGAGACTATGATAATAACCGTTCGTAAAGGATAGATATTTGCTTGTTCGTCTCTTTTTTTAAGCAGCATAGATAATACCGTCATTTTCTTTTCAACTCTACCATTGTACAAAAACAAGATATCAATAAACACATGATAAGAGACTATAACAGAAAAGTAACGCTGAAGGAATTAAATTATTTCCGATAAAGTAAAAAAACGAAACAAAAACGGAAAATAACGGTGGCATTAAGATAGGATTAGAGCGAGCAAAACTCACCTGTGATAGTCTCAACGTCTTTTGTTGTCGGCGGAGAGGGATTAAGAACGCTTGATGTTCTGTTTCTGGGTGATCTGAGGGCCTGAAGGGCGGCCCTTGCCGTGGGCGAGACTTTCGATCGGATCGAAGTCTCGGGCCCCTTTGGAGTCGCATCTTCCACGGCGGCCAGCTTGGACGCTGTGGCGACAAAGGATATCGCCTCACCTTCCTTCGCCGACAATTATACATGCAAATAAGCAAAATAAAATAATTACAATCGTAAGAGAACGTAGATTGGAATTCGATTGCATTAATTTCGAACAGTTTATGAATATGTTGGGGGAAAAAAAGAAATACGATAGTTTTAATTACAACTGAACTTTTGTACAATTGTACGTCCACGTTTGTTCTCATTGGTAAAGTTATTTTGAATATTCGAAAATTCATCCTTAGCTGAATATTCGAATATGATTACAATGTATGAATGTAAACTTGGTAAAGCATGTTCATCGTGTACTATTTTACACGTTTCTGAGTGGTGCTACAGTCACAGAAGCAGATAAAAACATCTGTGAAGTATAACGACAAGATGCCTTATTAAGGTGAAAATATGTCAAGTGTGTAAAGGTTTTTGGACTGGAAATTCTTTTGACTTAGATGATGCATCGTGTACTGATGAACTATTTACTACAACCAATAAAGGGGGATTTACTAATGATAAACGAGATAAGTGATTTCATAACTATTGCAACTGATTCACACTAACAGAGATTATAGTAATAACTTCAAATGATGGTATTTAGAATGTACTTCTGGTGTTTGCAACTTTGTTCAAAAAAAAAAAAAAAAAAAAAAAAAACGGTATTTTACAATTCATTAGACATAGATATAGTCTTAAAGTTATTATCCATGTTACTATTGCTGCTGTCTATTTATAGCAATCACTCATTCCTGTTTGAACAACTGAATAGAAAAAGGGTAATATGAAACAGTCGGTGTTAAACAATTGCGATGCGAGTTATCTTCACATCTAGAACGACCGTCTGGCTGATTGTACCATCTGTTCTGGCCCGCCCTATGTATTTTCGTCTCTGAAATATCTCTGCTATTTTAAATAATAGCAAAAAAAATGAACCTACAAAGATTCAGGGTTTCGAGTGACGCGGAATGTAGCGACAAACGTGGAGTTGTGAACCGAGGACCAAGAGTGTACGAAAGTTATCCTTCATTATTTTAAATGGAACGTATAAGTGTTCAATTTTATGAGAGAAAAGATATAGGAATACGTAGAAAGAAACAATTAATTGTTAAAAGAACAATTTCTCTGGTATTGTATGGTATCGACTTATGGGTCCGTGTTATCCTAAGTTTTACCGTAACATTGTTTTATCGACTGATGAATATCCAATGAATGTTCAGCAGTACATTCAAATGAAGATATCTACCTGTTCGGCAGTTTCACTTCAAAGAGTACACTTTCTGCTACGTGACAATTTGCACGTAGCCAATTAATTGCGTTGACAAAGCATAAATGTGGTCATTTACAATAACATCTTAAAATATCGCAAAAACCTCTACTTCTCTCTCTCTCTCTCTCTCTCTCTCTCTCTCTCTCTATACATATACAGAAAAAATATAATTATTCCATAAAGAAAGAAAAAAATTGAATTTTATACGAATTTTATATATATAATTTCACGATACTATTGCTAGGAGTAAACAGCAGATATTGTAAGTTAACTTCAGGAAAGGATAAAATGTTGTAAGAGTGTACAAAAAAACAATTCCAAGCTATTAATATGCATGCAAATGTGAAAAAGTGCACACGTGCTGTTTCCAGTCAGCCGTATTCTGTTACCAAGTTTACTTGCCTTATAATATCGTACATCAGAGTAATATACGTAAGAATATTTTCATAGAACATCAAAATAAAACGGAAATTTATATTCTATTACATTAATTTCATAATTGTCATAATTGGACAAACGTTGTTATCCATCTCTTTGCAGAGTAAACAAATTCGAAGAAAAAAATATAATGATAGCTCCTTTGTTAAACTAATTGTTCAACAATTTTTATATCAGCACGGTAATAACGATATTCGATATCACACTTTTTCGTGTGCCAACTCACCTTTTTATTGTCTTGATATAATGTTAAGTTAATGATATAAAAAAAAAAAAACTTACAAAAGAAGGGGAAGCAGTTGGACTATGTTCGCTCATTGATGTTAAATATGCTGCTCTTGATCCGAAATTTCGCTGAAAGATTCCATCGTAAGTCAATTCAGCATTATCCTTTTCGCAACCGGAATTCTGAGGTTTTAAAATGCGTCTGGCAGAATTTCGCCTTGCTTCCGCGAATGCAATCCCTCGGAGTAACATTTCATTTAAGATATCGTCAACCACCCACTAACAATATGTTTCACTGATTCTCGACACAAAAATAAATATTTACTATTAATTCTTCCAGGATCTGTTTATCTTTATTTACAGATTTTTATCTACGATAAATTATTCTTCTAATAACGAAGAGCGACAATGAAAAACTTAAAGAAAAAGATTTTACGAACAAAAAATTAGTTAAATGTGTCTACGTGCAAATCCTTATCAAGTTTCCACGTCAATGTACACTGTCACTTTCTGATACAGATTATAAGAAATTATTTATCTTAACTATTTAAAATACGAAAAATATCTCATTCTTTCCGATTAAGTATGTTATCGTTGAATTATAAATTATTTCGTCCGTAATTACAGAACTTTCTTCGATGTGTCTCGAACGAAAATTTGATCACGGGGAAGACTATAAATCCAAATAATGACGAACTGTCCAGAGCTGCTTAACTTTCACTTGAATTTCACATTAAATTGTTTGTGTATCTTCTTGCTACAGGTGTACAAAATTAAATGTCACGAGATAAAACAAACACGGATCAGATGAAACGTGTAGAACAACTCGACCACTTCCAAATAACTTCTGAACACCTCGATCTTTGCAAACGAGACTGTCTTTCGCTGTCCTCGTTATCATTTGACATATGCTGATAATGCTTGTACAGTCGTCCTCAAAAGTTTGTCGATTTTTTAACACCTTTTTTTGAGAATACGTGACCGTGTTTACTTTATTTGAGATCTACTATAGTTCTAATTGATGACGTCAATCCAAGCGGTAGCAGTCAAGTATACGTAAAAAAAGTGCGAGAGTGAAATAAAATTCAAGCAGCGGACGATGCAGTTGTATCATTTTAAAGTAAAAATTTTTAAAAATGTTTCGAAAATACTTGAAAAAATAATACGTCTGAAAATTACAAAATGATTATGATAAAAAATTGCAAACTAGTTGGATCAAGAAATAGAGACCAATTACAATTAAAATTTGGAAACAATTCTATATAATTCAAGGAAATAAAACGAAATATTTTATAAAAAATGTGTCGTATAATTGAATCAAAGTATTCGTGAAACAAAATTGTAACATAACATGCCGAGAAGTAATAGAAAACAAAATGTAGAACATAAAAATAATCTCTTATTTTTAACTGATGTAATTTAGTCCATTTCTCTTTTTCCAAGAGAGACTGTACTACCCTAATTCTAAGATAATCATCTATTTAGATTAAAATAACGGTTGTTTGATATGGTGCAACAGTTGAGCTAATCTATCGGTGGCCTATACTATACTTAGCTGTCCGCTAATTCTAATTTCTTTACAATATTAATACAAACGTTGCTCTATAATTTACGACAAGGTAAGAAAAAGTTGATATCTTTTATATGTCAAAATGCATGTTTTTATATGCCTTATACACTTCTTTAACTTTTTTGCATAAGAAGAATCAGATAATTATATTTTTTATTTTGTGACACCCTACTTTGGTTAACAGTTAGTCTCGCATCGTTATTACTACACCGATTTATTCAAAAATAATGCAAACGTCTCCAATTATTATGAACAATTATAACGTAAAATATATATAAAATATATAATCACTCGTTATAAATGACTTGCACACTTTCAGCGAAACTGGATTCTTATGGAAGTCAACAAAAATTTGTTGAACAGATTCATTTTGTGCTTTAAGGTATTGCATAATTATATTTAAAAATTAGTTAGCAACTCACCGTGACTTAATATAAAACTTTTGGTTTCCAATAAGGAAACCACAATGATCACCACGAGAAGACAATGTATAAACCCTGCAAATGTAAAAGAGATCATATAATTAGTTTAATAACAAAATATTTATGTTAATATTTTTTCTAATATTGAAATATAGTATTATAACGATTTGTGACTAGTGCTTACAAAATTTATCTTTTATCTATTCTATAATATTTCAAAGTAGCTCAAAAAGGAATAATTTTAAACAATGAAAAAAGATTAACTAAAACAAAAGTATATGAATGAAAGAAGAACAATGAAACAAAATTGTGAATTACTCGAGCATGAAAGTCATTTATCAATTTTTTAAGCCTGCATTAGTGTTAAAACAACTATTTTTTTATACCCAATTGTCATAAGGAAATAATTGAACTTAAATTGTTTCACTGTCAAGGACAGAAAAAATTATTTCCTATGCGAATTCATTTTTATTTTAGTTTACACAAAATTAAAACTGAAGAGTACAAACGGGGAATGTAAATTAAATTACGCCAGTATCACAAATAAAATCTAAAAAAATCGAGTTGAAAGGAAAGTTAACCTAATGAAAGTTACAGTCATTTCATGTTCACCGACGTACTCCTTTAAACAAAAGAATCAGAACAACTTCGTGTTATAAGAACAACTGTCAGAAATCATAATAAATGTTTCAAATGGTCGGAAAACAATTTGTTTCATTCATTGTTACTTAGGAAAACAAAATTCGAGGACAATGTATCGATTGAGTTGTCCGCAGTAACTTTTCAAAACGAGGTTAAAAACAATGATCAGGCTCACTTTATTGGTTTTTATTTCCAAATGTATTCACTTTAGTCTGGCATGTCTTTAATGGCAAAACATTAAGAAATAGAAATAATACACTGAAAAGACAACGAAATATAGTGAACAACAGAGAAAATTAACTCACCCGTTTTTCTGACATGTTTCCGCATGCGTCACATCATTGTCAGTTTACCGTGATTATCATACATTTTTATAAAATCTCTTTCACATTTATCACGATAGAATGAAAGGAGAATTTAAAAAAAAGAGTTATTTTACAAACAAAATTCGGTCGTCCATGACAGCCCGAAGCTGTCCGAAGCTAGAAAGACGATCATATAACGGGTGGTAAAATTTCGCTTAATTTGGTATACGGCGGGAATAGGAAAAAATAACTGATGTCACGGACATGTTCATTTTCTTCTGCAATCGAAGTTCAAAGTTTTCCCGCCTTTCTTCCTCAAATATATATGCAAACAAAGAAGATAAACTTAATACCACGATTATTGATGACTAAGATTAAATTATCACAGTACAATTTAAATTTGAATACCGTTACATATCCATGAGTTTCACCTGATTAATCGCAATTTTATCTTATTAATCGCATTAATATTTATTTATCTTTTAATTTGAATAATTAATGATGTAAATGTTATATATATCCATAGTTTTGACATTTGACATCGTAAAATATTTAATAAATATTTGTATCAAAATTATTGAATAAAATGTTTCATACTTACTTAAAAACCATTTTATTACAATTATTAAATATTAATAATCTTCTTTATTCGTCAGTCTTCTAATTGTGCACATGATCAGAAATAGTGTTCGACAAGTGAAGTTCGTTAAGTTCATATGATCTATAAAAATGATTTAGATGAATTGGTGTAAAACTTAGACGTTACATAGGCTATTCTGAAATATTATACTAGTAACGCGCAAAATTTTCTTCAAATGATGCAGAAAGATACAAAATACGCGTGGTGCTATTTTACGAAAAGAGAGGAAAGAAATAAAAAAATATAAGGGAAACCTCTAGGTACATTTCTAGTGACTTAACAGGATTAAATGACTTAGAAAAGAAAAAAAAAAAAACACGAAAAACTGCCTCAATATGTTAGTTAAAATTTAGTTAAAATCACATTGAGAATCTTCCATATATTTATCCAATTAAATTAAGTATGACATAAAGGTTTGGAGATACCCATAAAAAGTACTATACATTGTACATGTACTTATTTATCTCTTAATGTTGGTAAGCCGTCTATCGATTCTCCCCACGTACACACCTCCTCTTCAGTCATCGATTGCACTTTTTGCACCTGCCATTTTTTTTCCAGAGTAATGAGAGCCTCATCTCAAACCAGTAGCACGAGGGTGCAGTAAAACAGGCCTGACCTGCGGAACCACCCTCACCCTCTTCGTCTCAATGAATCTTTCATATTCAATATCTTTCGAAAATTTTTAAAGTGTCTCCTGCAAGAAAGAAAGACAAAGAAAGATACACTTGAGAAGTCAAAGTGTGGAACGAAGAAAGAACAACGCTGCTGTCAGTAAGAAAGAAAAAGAGGAAGAAAGACAGAAGTAGAAGAAGGTGAAAGTAAGAGAGAGACAGAAAGAGGGTGAGTGGTGGGGGGCTCTCGGTTTAAGAGTGAGGGAGAGAGAGGAGGTCGAAGGGAGTCGAGCGAGGAGAATGACGGATAGTCAGCAGCAGTTTTGCTTGCGTTGGAACAACTTTCAAGCTAATATCACCAGCCAATTCGAGGCCCTCAGGGATGACGAGGACTTCGTCGATGTCACCTTCGCCTGCGACGGTAGGCGTCTCCAGGCGCACAAGGTTGTCCTCTCCGCGTGCAGCCCTTACTTCAAGGAGTTATTCAAGGTTAGAAACCTTCCTCGCCTTGCTTCTCTCAGTGCTAGTTGCTCGACGCCCTCCCCCCTTCTCACCCGCTCCTCCTACTTTCCCTCTTAACCGATCTTTCTCTCACCTCCTTTGAAAATCATACTTCCCTTTAGTACATGATCCAGATTAAAGATCTTAATCATCATTCCAATTCATTTGTCATGACAATATGTCGTAATATTCCTATATATTCTCATGTAACACATTTGCAAGGGATTACAATTCTTTTGGATACTATTTATTTATTAATAATCAATGACTTATTGTTACATGAATTTCAGTATAATGTTATAAGTTGTTTATGATACTATTATAACACAGTATAAATCATTTTAATATAAATGCACAAAATGAAAATCTAGCCAGAAATATAAGTTTCTCTAGTAGGTATATAACTTGTGAGTTTAGTATTTATAGTGTTTATGTCAATGTATTTATGACAGTTGTGAAATAGATTTATTATTTTAATAGATTTAATCTAAATTAATACCATAAATTAAAGAATCATCAAAATTATCCATTTACAGTTTACAATTTGTAATTGTATTTTTAAAATTAGGTCTTTTTTTTACAATTTGGAGTACATTAAATTTAATTACGTAATGTCATGAATGATCAGTGTTTTAACATTGTGATTTAAATGTTTCATCTGATTTAAAAATTTATTTACATCAGATAATATTATTGAATCGGACAAATAATTAATAACGTAATCTCATTGTTTCTAAGAATCACATAATACTTAATTTTGAACAAACTTTTACATTAACTAAATGGAAAATTTAAGTAGGTGTTATCTTTTAATTTTTGTAAGCAGATAAATTTGAAAGATAACATTTTGTTTCATTTTTTCAACATTATGAATAACAAGTACTTAAATGATAACGTTTCGTATTTCATGTACGTATACGAAGCATATAAATAATCTATACTTATAGACAAACCCATGCAAGCATCCGATAATATTTATGCGCGATGTGGAGTTTGAACACCTACAGTCGCTCTTGGAGTTCATGTACGCTGGAGAGGTTAACATATCTCAAGCAGAATTGCCTACATTTCTACGAACTGCAGAATCTCTGCAAATCCGTGGCCTCACCGACTCTCAAAATAATCAGCACAACAACGAAAAGGTTTGTTTTTGACAATTTTTATGCAATGCGCATTATAAACTGTTTCTCAATGTTCATCATGTTCTTTAGCATTTGAAAACAAACAACATACACGCATCAAACGGCCGTGGGCTGATCTCACCAAATTTAGAGGAGGACCGTAGCAAAACTCCACCAACCTCAAGTCCTCCACCTCTAAAAAGGCTGTGTAAACGAAGTGATTCGCCTCAAATATCTAGTCCGGTACCAGCTGCAGTGGCCTGTGCAACTGGGACGCCACGCACACGGCCATTAATTGAGCCACAGGTTCAACTTGACTGTTATAAAGATCTCGATATTGTTGAGGTTAGTTACGGAAAGCTCGTTTTTAATTAAATTTACATTTTCTCTTGTTAATAGTGAAAGATAATCATGATAACGTTTATCTTTTAGCCAAAAATAGAATTACCAGAATATGGAAGTGACGATGATTGTTCTCCAAAGCAGGAGGTCAACACACTGCCAGGTGGTTTTCTTAGTCTTGATAGTGGCATGGAAGTTTTGCCATCCTATCCCCCTTCTTATCAAGGTAATTAGGAATAATATTAAGTCATACTTTAGTCGTTCCTTTAAGACAATTGTTTAAAGTTTGTGAAAATGCTTGCACACTTCATTTGTATTACAGTTAAACAAGATATTTATAGCAATAGAATCAAGTTTAGATTTTTAATAGAATTTTAAATTTTTTAGGGGGAGGGGGAGGAGGGGGAGGAGGAGGAGGCGGTGGCGGTGGCTCATTGGAAGGTGGAATGCCAGGACCATCTCACGGTGGCAATACGGAGCTAAATCAAGAGCAGCAAGGTAAGTGATTATCCGTCCCGACCCTAATTCTTTGGTAGTTGCGAGCACCATTACAAACAGCAACAACCTAGTCGATCATGTCGGAGAGATTTTTTTGGATACGAATATAAAGACGGAAGGAGAAAGGAGAGCCTCGGTTTGAAATGGTAAGCTCGTGTAGCTCGGTAGCTCTTGCTAGGCGATAGGAGAGAAAGGAGTGAGAAAGAGAATGAAAGAATGAGTATGTGTATTTACACGAGAGTGAAAGAGGAAGCGAGAGAGAGAGAAAGAGAAAGAAGAGCGTGTGAGAAGTGAGGGAGATGGAGAGAAAGAGAAAAAAAGAAGAGACATCTGACACTCGGAGGCAATTTTCTGATTTTATTATCCAGGAGAGTGCAGTTTGCGGCTGTTGTGTGAGAAAGTCAGCTGCGTGTACTTACATACTCGGGCTCTCTACCTGTTTTTTATATTGTTTGCCAGAATTGGAGGTGATAAGAAAATTTTTTCATGAACGTGAATTAATTTTTGCAAAGATAGAATTTTTGTACAGCTTACGTTATATATAATTTTGGATGAACTTACGAATTATGATTTAATTTTAATTGAGTTAAGTAAAATAATTAAATATTTTTGTAAACTTATACATAAAAATGTAAATATAATTTTCCATAAACCTAAACAATGGAAATTTAGGAAATAGAATGAAAGGAGGATAATAAATAATTTTGAATATTTATCTAGAAAAATAAATCCCTCCGTCTGGTAAAACAGCCTGCCTGTTGCTTCTATGATTTCCGTTATTGTCCTTTAAAGCTACGCCAATTGGTAATTCTGGATAATTTTAACTCGTGAACTTTATTTTTTTAAAACTTTTTGTAAAATTGTACCATGTATAATTTTAAACAAAACATTTAGTCAAATATTGATCAAGCAGTTGACCATTTTTATTTCAAACTTCAATCAATATTTTAATTTATAATTAGTTTTCCTTAGTTTTCTTTCCTCTAATTGGCGTTGTTTCTTTTTATTTTTTTATTTTTTTATGTACTCATATATCCCATGGCAAAACACCCAAACTTGAAATCTGTTGCGAAATCATTGCTTAATGCTAAATCTTGTTATAAGCTTTTTGGTTAAGGTCAGTGTTTAGTGTTATTAAAAAAAAAAAAAAAAAAAAAAAAGAGAGAGAACAAATTAATATCTTTGGCTTTACTAATCATACTCTGTGGCAATATAAGGTCTATATATGATGATACCAAATTTTTAAGAAAATTAAATTGTTATTAATTTAAAAAGTTTAGTATGAATATTCTCGTTGCATATATTTTTACTACTTTTTGTTTTAGTTTACATTACCTTCTGATCTAAACAAAGTCTGTATCCAACTTCGGACAAAAAATGATTAAATATTACTTATTTTTATAATGGTAATCAATTCAAGATTTGGAACCAATACAATGTATGTTATGTGTTAAAAATTTGCAAATGTAAAAGGGTGTTGTTGTCAAGACACAATTGTATAATAATTTCGGAGGATGGCAGCGCGAGCTCTCACGCCTCATATCCCAATAACACACGCTTACCATTTGTCTCCGATGTGTGCGCGTTAGCAAACGCGCGATATCGTTGTGCGCCACGACAACTAGTAGTGGGATCAGCTGACGTTTCTCTTCTTTTCTTAATTTTCGTAGAATAAAGAATGTTTTCTGTTTTGTGTTGTCATTACTTCTTTTAAATTGACAAATATTACTTTGAAAAATTGTTCAGATTTTCCATATTAAATGATAATTTTAAAATAAAATCTCGAAAATATTCTATACAGTTGAAAATGAAATACTAAGAATAAAATAAATCTTTTAGTTTAGAGATTAAAAAGGGAATTAGTTTTGAAATTATGGTGTTCAAGGGGTTGAGTACGTACAATTGTAATGACAATATATATGAATAACAAATTCGTTTGAAACTTACGAATGATCCCATTGCTACATGAAGTAGAGCATACAATAGTCGTGTGGCTAGGGTTCCTTAGCTGGTTGTTGCTGTCCGGTGGTGGCTGGCGAATCGGAGACCCCACCCATATTGATCCATTCAATAAAACAAAACAAAAGAATTAACTCCCTTCTCCGTGCTGCCTCTACCGGGTTAGAGCAAGTTGTGTGTGTGTTGCAGCTGACCTACGCAAACTGCACTCGCTGGACCCACGCCCCTGTCCTGTCTGCAACCGCATGTACAGTAACTTGTCGAACCTGCGTCAGCACATGCGCCTGATCCACAACCCTCAGAGTGTCACATGCCCCCTCTGTAACAAGCCATTCAAGACCAAGCTCTACCTGAAGCGCCACCTCGTCAGCTTCCACGAGCTCAACGTCGCAGACAGGCATCGTCAGGAAGAGATTTACCAGCAGCAACAACCGAAAGCACAACAACAGACCGGAGCGCAAACTCATCTACAAATCCAGGCACAACAAACAACAGATACCGTTAAACCATTTACTGCGCCCAGAGTTTCTCTGGAGGAGGCCACAACAACATTAACTTTGGAAAACAAATCAAGAGTATTCCAAGATGATGCATATGAGATCAATCAGACCAATGCCGAATCAAAGCATTTTCAGAGCAGCATGATGCAATTCGACGCTGCATACCACTAATGCGCCTTGGTTACTTTGGGCCATTTGTGATAATTTTTTGGTTGAGTAGACTTATAATGCCAGTAATTTCTGGCAACCATAAACTCCAAGTGAAATTTATTATAGTCTTTTGCAGGAAGACAAAGATGCGGTGAAGAGATTCAGAATTTGTGTTGTAATGGAGAGTGTTGAAAAGTTTATAAAATTTTCAATCACATTAACTGCTCAATGATACTTTCTATATAGTACGCATTTCAATTTCCAAATCTTCAACATTTGTTTGCAACAAGCACAAAGTATCCGTACTTGCTCCCCATTCTTAACTACGTGCTTGATTCGAAAATACTGTGATTACCTGCAGTGATAAGTGATTAATAAGTCTTTAGAGCATAATGCAAAAACACAAAGCTGAAGTAGCTCGAATCGATGGAATGACAGTTAAAATATTTGTAACGAAAGACGATGAAAGTTTTTGGGATTCTGTGATACTCTCTATCTTTTCTTACTACTGACATATTTACAATACTATTGATATAGAAATAATAAGTTGGGGCATACGGTAATTGTTTTGTAGATAACGATACATGCATTGAGAACATTAATAATTCGGAGAGTTCTTTTATTATAATATAATAGAAGCATGGAATATTTTCTTTTTATTTTGTTAAAAGTATACTTTCTATACACAACGAGCATCTCCCTAACTTATTCAGTATTCTTTAATATTATGCTTTGCGCTCTCTTATAATTTTGTAATGTTATTTTAGTCGTAAGAAAATCTTTTATTTTCTCGATTAAGGAAATCTTACTCTAAAGACTATTAACGAAGTGATATTGAAATAACTTTTGAACAATCCATACAGCACTGCGCAAAATTAGATAATCTCTTCACAGCATCTTATGATAACTACAATGAAACAATAGCTCTTAAAAAATAACTCGCAAAAGGTGCCGTGCCTATTCGTCGTAAGGAAGAAGCGAGAGAATATTCCTTAAACAAAAGAAGAAAAGCAGAAAAGAACCAGAAATAACCGTCGCAAGTGGAACAGCCATCCCACCTCGTACTGATTATTCCGCGAGTCAGGATAACTTGTTGTTTTATTTGATGCTATACAGTGTTATACAGACTACAGATATTTACAACGATATTATATTCTTACAGAGGATTATATTTACTTTATTGATTACGCCACTTGACTGGGTGACACGCACAGAAACTCCCAGGATGACGTACGAACATATTATAATATATTTTTCACCGCGTAGCAGTTTAAACGGTGCAATAGACAGCCAACCGATTTTACAGCTCAAACAGATTTACAGAGGATTTATTATTGACAGTTATCGATGGGAAACCACCGTGATGCAGCAGATTGAATTTAATATATTATAAGAGGTCTGTGTCCGAGATGGCTTTTCTTGCAAACTTTCTTTCATACGCTCTAATGTGATATTACAGAGCTGAATTTATCGCTTTCCTCTGTACTTTTTACTGTATGTTTAACTGTTGCTTATTACTTTCACTTTAACATAGATTTCTCGTGTTAAACTTTAAACTCGTATTCAGACATTATTGTAAAATATACTATTCAATTTTGTTCATTTTCGTTCTGGCTTGATTTGTAAAGATACGAATTTTTTAAGTATTATTATGATTCTTTTGAAGGTAAATTTCTCGCAAACAGTATTATTGCTTTAGCAATTTTAGTATATTTTTTTCATAAAGATATATATTTAAAAAATTAAATTTACATATACATGTAATGGTTATACAAAGCATTACTAATGATAAAATAGTTGGTCTCGAACGACTTTTTTTACAACACTATTTTAAAATACGAATTGCCTAATTGTTCAATGATTTATTATTTATTAACGTTAGTTGTATTATATCTTTTCATTTTTAGGATTTGTAAAGTTTTATAATTTTATTACTATATGTAGTAACTTTCCATTAAGTGATATTTATATATTAATAATATGATTTTTTAGAATAATTGTGCATGCATATCGAAGAAGAATGTGTTAAGTTACTGGTTAACATGGAACACGTATATAACGAGAGTGACTATCTATTTTAAGTCACGTTAGGTTTTGTACACTTATGAAACTTTGTTTAACAGTATTTTCAAATATTTGTGCTCCGCCACAAAAGATGGAGTATCTTTCAGTAAAGTTTAAAAATTGCTTCAATTTGTATAAAACTTACAAAGCGTTCTTAAGAAAGGGAATAGAATAAAGAGGAGGGAGAGAAAAAAATAAATAAAAAAAATATAAAAAAAAAAGTGGATAAAGCCATCTCAGACATCGCCGCACTCCATAGCCATAGTACCACACAGTACAACTCAGGATCTTTTATATTATATTTTACAGATGACAATAGTTCCGTGAGCGCGATGTCCTCGACAAATTTTTCGCTGTACACTACTTTCTGTCAAAGTCTACGATTTTCAATAATTCAATAATTATTCAAATCCAAAGGATTGTTCAATTTTTTACTCTTTCTTTTTTTCATATCGTACAGTAAATTAATTGAACGATCATTATTCCTATCTTTCTTCTGTTTTCACGTCTTGATCAATGGATATGTATCCAGCTCGTTATCTTTTTAATTGTCCGATCGTTTATAATAATACGATCGCAATTAATTGCTCGAATGATTATAAAATTATTGAAAATTTCCGAATAGACTACGAGTTCGAGAGGAGTCGAAATGTTTCTCGAGTTGATCGCGCCGTTCACACAGGCTCCTTACCTCACGATTTACAATCAAATCACAGATGCAGCTATATATTATTATAATAAGTATATTTACATACCGTTTTACAATAGTGCCGGGGTCGCAACGACTGCGACGAAATCAAATTTTTTAAAATGAAATACGCCATACGCATTAAACCACGAGAGAGATGGGAAAACAAACTAACTCAAATTTTTTCGTCTCGCAACGTGGACGGTTTTCATTTTCTTATTGTTACGCACTTTTTCCGAAGGTTTTTCTATTCGTTCTTTTTTCAACGCGTGGAACACAGAGAAAGAGAGAGAGAGAGAGAGAGAGAGAGCTTCGTGCCCAGCGCATAGTTTTTACTGATTCTAAGATTAGAATATAAATGTTGCATATCATGTTATTAAGATTGTTGTACAGACAGCCTGTTGCAAACCTCGGTCTATGGTTCCTTTCTCGATATTATTATTATTGTTATTATTTTCATATTTTCTTTTTCTTTTGCGAAGGAAGATTATCAATTGAAATTTATCTCGATAGAATCAATTTTGGTAGAAAATTATGGTCCGTTAGAAAAATATATTTCCGTGTACGAATTGTGATTAGATTTGTCTAGCGGAAAAGATTGAAAAAGAAAATTTCGTTGTCTATGATTCCAGTAAACGTTTTGCCAGTCTTACTATCAAAAGTAATTTCAATATTGTCGTATGTTTCGTTGCTGGTATGAGTATATTTGTACATCCGCAGTAATTTAATCGAGACCATGTTTATTGTGGTAACAATTTCACAATGATAACTGAAATATTGCTAAATAAAGTAAGTGATTGATTGGTTCCGTAGACCGAGATTCATGTTCATATACATATGTATATCACACAAACACATACAGCACATAGCCAGAATCAAACAGCGAGCCATAGAGTTAATAGAACGAGTAAAGCAAAGATACCCAGAATCGGTGAAATTAAAACAGATGGAAATGCGAAACAGAGCATAGAATTACAGGGAAAATCAGTTTTCTAACTCGCAATCTTTCGCTGGGCATTAAAAGTGATATTAACGATCAGCCGATTAGTTGATTGATTGATTGATTGATTGATTGATTGATTACCACATTCCAGCAGATAATGCAGTTTTTCCATTTTTTCATACCGATACCGGTGGATAATCGACTTAATTGACAAGCAAGAGTAAACAAAATTCCGAGAATTCATGAAATCTAGAAAACGTCTAAGTCTGGAGAAAGCACCCTTTTCATAGAATTTTGTTCCCTCAACCCTCCGGTATTTCGTTTCGAATGTTCCCTTTAATCGGTGGGCGATTTGAAAATTGGAAAGTTACCAAATGCTTGTTCGAGTTTAAGGAGCGAATCGTTAACAATTTTCCACCGAAAACTAGAAAGTGATTTTTGGGAAACTCGACGAAGTTCTCGTCAGGTGATACGAGATGTCGAAGGACATTTTAAATTCCGTACGAAATTTAAACGTTCTTAGAATTGCAACGATTTAACGGAATTTTAAGGCTTGAAAGCTGTAAACTTTCTAATTTTCGATTCAACTATAGTTTCTTTCGTCAGTCGGAGAAACAAAATGAAAAATGACTATAAACAAACGTTCGACGAGTAGCTACGGATATAGTAACATTCCCTAGCCCATTTTCCTTTTCGTCAATCGTTTCGTTTCTCGATTATTATTTATTTCTATCATTATTTATTCAGAACGCGCGTAACAGTTCGGAATATTTGTAAAGTGCATCGACACGAATTCTTCGATGAAACCTTTGAGTTTCTATTTGTTGTCCTACCTTGCTCCTTTTATTTTTCTTTCAAAGGAAAGTGCATTCGCTTAGTTATTGTATATATTGTAAATTACAGTGATCCGTGTACTCGAGAGCTAGTAATTAACCATAAGATTAGCGTTAGGATCATCTTCGATAAGAAAGAGAAGATTGGTTTCTCGTTCGGTCTCTCGAATCGTTCGTAAGAACGAAATCTAGTCACGTTTTAGTTTCACGAAAAATTGACCGTCTCTTTAGGTATTGGCGAATTTTTAAGAAAGTAAATTAGTAACGATCGTGTTTGTTAGGATGTAAAATTTGTAAATTATTTTTCGTTCCTTCCCGGCGAAATGAAACGAAAGGAACTAACGTTAGTGGAACGTGAGAACAGTTTCGTTAAGTCCTCAAAATACGTGATACTATAAACGAAAAGAAAGGTTCCGCAATACGATAACGAGAATCGACGAATGTTAAATTACGAAAGTAATTTAAGATAAGTATACATCACTGAAATTGCGACCGTAGAACTTGCTGATCGTATTTAAAATTAATATCATATTTCTTAGTTCTCTTACAAACACCGCCATCACCTTCACCCCTGCTTCTCTGTCCCTATCGTTCTTCTGATCTAAAGTAAGGGATTTTTTACTCGATAGCGTATTCGAACGACCAGTATTTCACTGTATATTTTTTAATTAATAACTTTTATAACGGTAAAGATGAAGTAGTCTGTAGTGCAATCTTTCGGGTAAGCGTAGTTAGTAGCAGCAGTATTAAAAAAAGAAAAAAAACAAACAAATGGGAATATATGCAATTTTTTGTGTCATTTTCTGTATAATTACGATTTTTGTTCTTTTTATCCAGTACGAAATTGTCAACGGTACGTAATTATGATCGTAATTACAGGTATCCCTCGAACAACAATGGTACACGAATTAGCACGGTGCATATGTACGTGTACGTTACCTTCGGTTTGCAAGAAAAACTGATCGAGTTTCGAATCGCACGGTTTTAAATAACACGAAATACTATCTTTAAAATCGTACGAATCAATAGTATCGAAAAACACAGAACGAATGAACGTTGTTATTCGAGGGATGTCTGTATTTTCGAAAGCGAAAGTTGTTCTCGCATCGACTTTTTTTTTATAAAGCTGTTGACTCGATGCGTAGATTATATTTTAATTAATGTACATATTTATCGAAAAACTTTCTTCTCGCACGCGCAAGCATAGCAACTCTTTTATTTTATACACATCTATCGGGGTATCGTAACGGAAAACTGTCGAGATTAATTTTGACAGTGATGTGTTGACGAAATTACCCGAATTTTGAATGGAATGACGATTACTATGACGTAAAACGCTATTAAACGTATGATAGCCATCTATCGATCTATCTACTGATATTTATCCAAGGATAATATAAATTACGTGGGCAGTAGCCCTTGGGAGCTGTACATTATTGCTTTACGCGTTGAATGAGACTGTGGTTGCGAATTTCAGTGAAAGGAAATTCACCGAACGAGAATCCAAAGTGATATATATGTACACATAGAATTTGGGGGAAATCTTTCTTTCGTAACGTGACAAGATTCCCAACTTTAATCATTTTTATAAAAGACATCGTGGTGAAAAATCGTTTCTTCTAAAATGCTTTTGCAAAAGTTACTTCGTAGGAGTATTTTCGCGGTCAGAATATTCACTGTCGCGCCGTTTTCGTTCGACCGTTAATTAAAGTTCGCTATTTTTATGGAAATGCGCGATAATTGTGCTTATCTTCGCAAGGAAATGATTAAGCCTTCTCAGAAGTTTCTTAGAATGCGAAGTAGAAAGGTCGAAGCTGAACATTTTTGCAATAACTTCGAATAACTATGACTCTTACTCAATTGTTCAAATTGCTTCTCGGAGAAATTTGCAATTTTTTTTTAATAATCACACGAGTTATCGCAAATGTCGTAATTAGAGGTTATCGCAATAAATTAGAAATATTATATCCAACAATTTTTACCCGAAAATTATAACGATTAGATTATAGAATTTTTACGGAAAAATTCCAATATCAGCTATATATAAATATATAGATTTTTTGCAAAATAGAGGTAAAGAGGGAACGAGTTGTTTAATAACTTATACGGACGATCCTACATATTCTTATAAAAATTCGAAACTGATTAGGTATAAAAAGAAATGTTTAAAAGTAACGTTCGGCAAGTAGAAGTATTTTTCAGAACGATGAATGAATGTTTTGCAAAAAATCTATCGAGTCGACACATTCGAATAGTTACAGGAAACGGAAAGAATTCCGTACAAGTAAGCACTTAAATTCGTATTGAAATTACTTTGGAAATTTCTACAGAGGACGAACAATATTCGAGAGGAGCGGGGCGCGGGAATTGGAATTGAAATTTTCGACGTATTTTCATGTACATAAGGGGGAAAACACGATTGATTGGTGCGTACTTTCTTCGAAATTGTCTCTTGCTTCCGATGTAGAAATTTTCCATGCTTCAATCTAAGTGCATTTATTTAATAGGACCTATTATTATAAACAGTCCCGAGTGACATAGTCTACGTATACAAACTAAGGATAATTGACTGAATAATCGCATTCTTTCCTTCCTCCGTTAGAAAAATACTAACGCGAACGATAACAAACCGAAATAACAGTTTTGTACTTAGGAGTCTGATCTGGGACAAGGTAATTGCGATCTGTTTGTACCATTGGTATTCATTTGATCCAGTTAAAAAATAAGGAATGTCACTTTGCAACTGTCTGAAAAATCTAATCTTCTTCTTATATTATGGATAACAGCCATAATATCGATAACACTGATACGGATAAAAGCAATTATCTGTACAGATCTCGTACTCCGCAATGGAGAGAAAAAACGAAAGAAAAGCACAACGTTGCGAATCGTTCGCAACTGAATGTGTGTAAAATTTTGTTTGCCACCGTAAAACAAACGTTCTCCGTACTTTTTAGCGTTACGTTGACGATGTAATTTATGCGAGAAATTTTACGTTCAGTCAAAACACGCGAAACACTGGCGGGGGAAACATTTTATATTTTATACAATTGTAAACAATAAATAATTAAGCAGTGATTTAAATACGTTTATCGATACACAACGTTAGCGTTTAACGTTAATATTTATTTATGTAACGATTAATTATTTATTGTTGAAGTTAACAGAGATGCGAGTCGAGTTCAATTTCGATTACGTTCTTTTCCCGATTTTTCATGAAATCGATTAATTAGCCGAAACGTTCAAACGTTTTGTATCAGTTTAAGTTCCTATTTTTTATTTAACCGTTCGGTCTCCATCCTCTAACTTAATAATTGCGTACTTCTTCGGTTGTTTTACAACACATTTTTATGTACGTGTTAGCTTTTATTAAACCCGAACAACGAACGAGTTCTTATTTTTTGTAATATTCCGAGAAATTGGGTAAAACATTTTATAAAACCGTTCGCATAAATATTTGTTGGATATTTTTCAAATCGATACGCTTGGAAAACAATCCGTTTTCAAATGTTTACACGACAATTCCAATTCGAACCTGATATTATTTAAAGTATAAAACATTTGTAACATTTGTAGACACTTTTAATTAATTCTATACGCAGAAAGAGAAGAAGAAATATTATTGTAATGCGTTTTATTATACTAACGTTTCGTTTTAACCTTTTTTTTTATTTTCTCTGCTTTACGAAAAGAATTTGCTGTACGTTTCGATCGATGTATCGAGCCGTGCTCAAAGGATTAGCATTTTTTCCAAAGAGAATCGAAGCCGGTCGAGAAACTGTCTTGAAAAGTGAAAACGCAGAAATTGTCTCGAAATTGTTAGGAAAATTATTTAATCCAAGCACCATCCAACAAACTGCTTAACTGAAAAAGTATTTCAGCCGTCAGCGAACATTAATAATGAGCGTTTGTATATTTGTTGGAATTTTCCGTCAGTTCGGGCTCCTATTTCGAGATATAAATACAAACAAGACTTAGGGAAACAGTTTTCTTGACGTAAAAAAAAAAAAAAAAGAAAAAAAAGAAAAAAATAAATAAAAGAAGAAAGCCTGTTTCGAACAAGAATAACGATAGATATTTAATATAAGTAACTACCAAAATATTGGAACGTCGATACAAATATACGCGTGGGTACATCAATTTATTTACGATAACTTTTCGTAGTTTCTAACCCGTGTACGTATATTTGTCCCGATCTCCCAATTTCCATTAATTGTACGCGACCTTTAAATTGTCAGCGCGAAGATATCAGTGAATAAAGATATTCAGATTTGTACGTCAGTTTCGATGTAGTTATTTCACGTTTTACGTTTTCGTTACTCGCAAATCCGCGTAGGAAATTGTATAATATTAAGCGGAACTCGTATCAATGTGTAGTAACGTATATACACGAGTGCAGTTTAATCACAGACCTCTGGCATTTCGTTCCGCGTTATTAAATTTCGTTTCCGATCGAGTATGAAATTCGCGTCTCGCAAAATAAACGCTTTTCATTCATTTATCTAATCTCAAGTGCACCAAGTGTTTACAGCTTCGTCAGTTCCTTCTCTTCTTCCTTGAAAATTTGATTTATCAGCTTCTCTCGTAAAACTGCCAATTATATTTTTACACTGTCTGACAAGCATTTGAGGATAAAAGAAAAAGAAAAAGTACGTTTCACGACCGAATGAAAATTCTGGGGTAAATGCCGTGGAGATCACGTTGAGCGATCAACGCGTCGAACGAACCATTCTAGGGTGAGAATAACGTCCACGTTATAAATAAGTAGATTTATGTGTAAATTTCGTGAAAGTTTTTGAGAGAGAGAAAGAAATTTACTTTGCTTGCCCTTCGATTAAAACGAAGCAACTTCTTTGCGAGCGAGCTTCGAAATTCTAAAAATCTTTCCTTCCTTCTCCACTTTAGATCGAAGGTCACGATTCGCGAAGGATTGATCGGGTTGGTGCTACGAGAAACTCGTAAAACGACATACCAAATACGCATTTACTTCGTTCGCGGATCTCTGCGCGGATCTCTGATATCGTGATGCGTACATGTACGGATTAGCAAATTTAATCCACGAAAGCATGGAAAAGCGTTGCGTACCAATGTTGTCGATTAGAAAATTTAATCCCCGAAAGCATGGAAATGAAACGCGTCCCCAATATGGTTCATAATGAATACGCAGCTATACTTGTTATCACATTGCTGTGCATTGTGACGACACGCACCGTTACGAGGTACGACCCTCTTAACCCTTTGCACTCGGTTCCTTCCCGGGAAACTCGAAGGAATACTGCAATACTAATTCATTCCACCGCAGTTTCTTGAAAAATGCACGTTTCGTTTATTATTGCTTGCAGAGATTGCGTTAGTAAATAGAAATAATATAGCAAATAGAATAGTAAAATAACGCTAACGTCCAGGGGAAGGAGGCGAGTGCAAAGGGTTAAGAGGGTACGTATCAGTGTGTCATTATAAATCGTCCTGATAAAGGGCTAACCGTTTGCACTCGTATATCGTCGTACAGACGAGACTATACGATGCAAAGCCGCAGTGTTCGCTTTCTTGGCCTTTCCGGAAAGTTGAGTGTGATTTCGATCGAATACGAGAAATAATTGCCAGCTTCGGCTGGTATTGGTTTCAAACACAAATACGAGTACAAAGGGTTGAAGTTTGACATTCGAAGCGTTCCGTATCAATCGTGTAAACGCGTATAACATTGGCTGTTGTCAGGTCGAAGAGTACGTCGCGGCAGGCCGCGGCTTGGAACGAGGGGCGGAAAACATGGATCTCCGTCTGTGCAGGGTAATTCGCCGTCGAGAAGCGAGTGGTTACCGTTGGATATGAGAACTACGCCTCCTGCTGCGGTACCCGCTTTCCGTGGTTTCGAGGAATCCTCTTCCGATGGCGTGGTAAATTCACTATTTATTTCATTTCACCAGTAGTTGTAGTCTGTTAATCGTTAGTCTGCACCCCCCAAAATCTTTTAAATCCGTGCCGCGTGGTGTACGACCCACGCCGAACGTTCGAACGATATTTGATCCTTTACTACTCTAAATGCCTGCATCGGTACATTAATAGGTTTTTTTGGAACAAAAATATTGAAAAATATTACAGATTTTCGACACGCGAAACAACGTAATTAGTTAATTAATTTAGAGTGGGTGTAAATAGGTTCACTTGGGAGAGGGAATAGCAGTTTGCGAGGAACAACTGAGGGCTGTGAAATGGAGCGATTACAGAAAATTGACGCGCGGTCTAGCGGCAATTTTATTCAGCCCCACCGAGCTGGCCACCTGTTCGGTTACGGGACAACGATGGAGCCGGGCTGGAACTGCCACCGAACGACCGGTCAAGCCTGCGCTAGACAAAGCTAAAGTACAGGCTATCATATGTGAGTGTATACCGATTATCTTCACTTGGAAACTTTAGTCGATATTGTTGTTTCCTTTGGCTGGCATTCAGTATATACACCCGTCGGGTCTAAGGATATTCCGAGGAGAATGGCAACGCGACAATGTTTAATTTATTTGTTCTAGTCGAATGTCTTCCCGAATGTCTTATCGAACTCTCATCGATACCGATAAACGTTAACGCACGTTAATCTTTGATAAATCCTAGATCTGTTAAGAAAACGCATCGAATTGTCCGCATTTTTTCAAAGTGCATGTTTCGTTGGAATTTTTAAGCTTACGTGACTTCGAGATTTCCCACGGTCGACGTAAGCAGCGTGAAGCAAGTGTTGGCTTACAAGTGCAAGGAGAACTCAACGGCGCTCAAGATGAAATCTATTAGATACATTTGGTGAGTTCCCCCGATTAAATATTATTCTCAATATAGCTAAGCTATTTCTATTGCGACGAAAAGTAAATAATTGAAGGCCCTACGACTGGTATGGGCGCGCATACGCGTCCAGCAAAGACTATCTCTAGCGTGGCTTGTGGACGCAAATGCGCACCCAGTATTGAGAAAAGAAAAGAAAGGTGTGCGCAACAGGTTGCACACGTGGCGTTCAGTGTGTTAAAGGCTCACGGCTGTTCCCCTTTTCAAAGGATTCCGATAAAAATTTGTTCGCAGTGAGAGACAGGAGACGGAACGGTCACCGAGAGCAAATCCGGAGGACAAGTGAGAGGCAATGATAGAGGTACGTTGAGCGTACGAGCACATTCGAGGGATTTCACAGCGTTCACTTGATATCCTCCCTTGGCTATCGACTCTTCGATATCTTGGAATTAATCTTCTCGATCGAGTTCGCTCGCGGTTTAATCTGGCCACACGGTTTACAACCACCCGCACTCCTCGTCCGAGTCATGCGTAGGCTGCACCGGAGACCTAGAAAAAGAGAGGGGAAAATAAGCGTTAGAAGGGATCAATGGCGAGTCGATCTATTTCGGGGTATTGAATCCGCCTCGCGTTTCGAAACAATGCCCAGATCATTTCGACGACTAAAGCCGTCATAGGATTAATTCGTTAATTAGTTTAGAGTTTCGAATGACTTTGATGCGAGAAGATTGTCGACAGCTGTCTTTAATAGCGCGGCTCTTTCAACTCCGCGACTTCCGACACTTTTTTAAACGACGTTAAAAAGTTGCGATTGAATCGTAACGTTAAACGGCGATCGCATAAAATGTAGGCACATATCCATTCGTCCCGATATGCAATGATCAGATTACCACGCGAAATCGTCGTTAATGGTTAATAGATTTCGATTCGAATTAATTGGTACACAGATTCGTTTTTACGTTCGTTTCGAAACGATGGAAATAACGGGAAAGTCGTCTTGAAAAATAAATCGAACGAGAGGATTTTAAAAGAAGGAATTTTATAGGATTCACTAGGATTAATTAACTTTAACCAACTAAGCTATTTGTCTTTCGAATGAAATGTTGAGGATTAAACAAAGAACGAGGGGGAAAAGATATTCAATTGATTGTATTCTGTTCGTGCTTGAATCGAAAAATTTGATTACTCTTGAGCATTGTTTTAACTATTGTTCCGATTAATCCGATTTTTTAAACGATCGTTTAAACGCGTTTAAACGCCTGATAAATTACATAGATCTCTTCATCGACTATATAGACAAACGTACCAAGGGTAATTGTAACGAGAAATGTTTTTTCTTTCGTCGACAATTCGTTACAATTCACCAGCTGTGTGTAAACCGAATAACGAGAACGCAAAAAAAGAAAAATGAGAGAAAACGAAAAAAAAAATAAGAGGACAACTACCTGGAACGTAAGGGTAGCAATATAAACGCCTAAGATTTAAACAAGTAAATAGATAAATGAACCGAAAAATTAGAGAAAAATGGAATATACGTATATATATATATATATATATAAAAATATGGATAAACAAATGAATCCATTGGTGCGTACGTGCATATATATACGGATCATTTTCAAATGTTTTTATGCATTGTACAGGATACGTGTATATAACTCTATACGCACGCATATAAATAATTATATTGAATTATTATTAACGAGAATAGATGAGAACTTATATATTATTTGTTGGGAGAGCATATATTATACGATATTTAATATATTTAGGATATTTATTTGTTGATTTGGTGATAATATATATATACACACATATATATATATATATATATAAAAATAGGTAAATAATTTTTAGAAGGCCTATCGAAGGTTGATACAAACGAAACATGGTATTTCATTGGGGAAATAATTACTGATCCCCTTTCATTCATTCTGATTTCATTTAAAATCAATCACGATCAAATTCCAATCCATAATACTTTTAATCGCCGTCTTTGAAACCTACAAAGCGTTCTACGTTTTCCAACCGAGATCGATCCGTCTTTTCATGTCCCATACAATCGTATAGCTTTTATTCGATCCCTGGTACGATCGTTGAAATTTGTTTCCTAAATATAAAAAGTACTCTTCGGACGTAAAACCACGCAGAGCCGTATAGTCGCGTAAAGAATTATCCGAATTTTTCAATCGCGTTTTCCACTGCGATCAATTAACGTGTAGAAATAAAAAGTGCAATTAATTGTAGTTCGATAATTGGTACTGTTAACCGAGATCTAACGGGTATGCGTTCAAAGGCATTGGCGAAGTTTCTCTGAAAATTCGATCGATCTCGGTGAACCATTCTTACGGTAAAAATATATTTTCTCTACTTTATACGCGAAATCG
The DNA here is from genome assembly GCA_963969225.1 of Xylocopa violacea. Taxonomy (NCBI): domain Eukaryota; kingdom Metazoa; phylum Arthropoda; class Insecta; order Hymenoptera; family Apidae; genus Xylocopa; species Xylocopa violacea. The sequence goes on from CAXAJV010000011.1 coordinate 30,896,337, forward strand.
GAGATGCTAAAAGTGTCGATAATTGGTCGGAAGTGTAATAATGCGTACACGTTACTTTTGAAAATTTGAAATCAGAACTCGCGAACCCATTTGGATGGGAATATATATATATATTTTTTTTTTTTTTTGCCGCGGAATCGATTAGGCGTCGATCGACGCGTCGTGGGACAACGTGAAATGATAATCGATGTTATGAAATTTGGACGCAAAAATTGTACACGTAGCGAACCGAACGTAGCAATAAATTTTCTAAATTAGTATGTAGACTTGGTTGAAATTGCCACGGGGCATTTTTCAACTGACGGGGTTTACAAACGTTTTTAGCCATTGTTAGCGAGGGGTAATTAGCTTCTTTCCACTGTCGCGGCACGACTATCGGGTCAATTAAAAATTGATTAGCTATTTAACGCGATTCTGTACAAGTACTTGAAATTTGATTTTATTCAATTTTCATTCACCAACACAATTTATTCTCTATTTCTAGATACATATCGTTCGATTGTCCTTAGAATATATTCTTCCAAATCGTTTCTAACGCTTTCCTCGCGATTGTTTCTAATTAAAAATTCTTTAAAAATTGTTTTCGACAATTCGATATATATATATATATATTGTTTTGGACGTACATTTTATCAGAAACAACGCGTCACGTATAAAGGAATAATTATTTTCTATTGTTAAAGCTCTAATTGTTGTATTTCCGATCAGTTATTTTTTATATTATAGACAAAATAATTTGTAAATAAAGTAATAATAATAATAATAATAATAATAATAATAATAATAATAATATTAATAATAATAATAACAATGGTAATAGTAATAATGAAAATAACGATTAGGGATAACGAAAGACAGAAACCTTTGTGATGAATGGTTACCTTGAATAATAATTAATTAACAAGTAATTAAGGAACGCATCCCCATGAGCTTTAATTACTGTTAATTATCGAATATTGGGTAACCGGAAAATTAGTCATTGATCAACGAGCTAATTTATTTAGGGCAGAGAATTTGCGAAACTTTTATCGTAGATAAAACCGAGATGAAAATTCGCGATGGCAGAGAATATTGTATCTATAGTTGTTCGTTAGTCGGAAAAGGAAGAAAAAATAAAAAAAAAAAAAAAAAAAAAAGAGAGAAAAAGAAGTAAAATTGCAAACTAACAACTCGCTGAACGATCAAGAGGAAAATCTGTTAGCCGACCTCGATCCCGTGAAATGCGATTTAGTAAGCGGGAATACTGAATTACAGCTTACTTGGGTTGAGCAAACCGAAGCTCGATCGAACGTAACTGAAAGTATTAGAGAAGTCAAATGAAAACCTTAAATAATTTGTCTCCGGCAATTGATAATTTGCAAAATGCGCGGGCTGTTACAAAAACTAAGAAAAAAAAGATAAAAAAATAAAAAAACGAAAAACAAGAAAAAATGTCCCAATTGCTGCACTGACAAATACGCGTTGTTACATGCATTGTCGAAACTTCGTTCTACGATCTCGAAAGTAATAAGTAGATCCTACACGCGCATATAGAAACTCGTCCCCGAGGTAAAAATCATTGTTGCCTTTAGAACTAAAGTTGCATTTTCCTCCATGCACGTCGAGTATACTTACCGCTACCACTATCGAATTCGTACAGGAAAAAAAGGATCGTTGTCTCTGCTTAAGATTTTTCCTTTGCAATGCCAACGATATAGCTTTTCGAATTTATACGTAACTAAAATTATTATTAAGGTTCTCATTTGACGCATGCAATAAAAATGTATGTAACAGTTGTGACATAGTTTAGAGATTTATTAATGAATTTTAAATAACACGTGGAGAGGAAAGATCGTTACGAAAAGTTGAGGGAGGGTAGGGGAGGGGTGGGGGAGGGGGAAAAAAAAAAAGAAAAAAAACGTGCGATTTCTTCTGTGAACAAAGTGAGGAACGCGAATGCGTCGGCAAAGACGGAATAGGGACGTATGTACGTGTGCGAGAGAAACAGCGGAAACTTGATGACAACGTACGGATAATCTAGATACCAGATAACGAGATGACATACTCCATGCCTTACATAGAATTATCTAAGCCTAAGTAGATGTATCTAATTAGTAGTATTAATCGAGATCAGAAAGTTCAGAGAACGCTACGGTCAACAAGGATTAGAGGAATCCTCGAAATACGCGTAGATGCACTTTTTACAAATGAAAGACGTTTTCGTCTTACTTTCGTCTAGTTCGGAGTCCCGAGATCAATTTTATATGGGAACGCGACGAACGTGAAAATATAAAATGTTTCATCGGCGATTTGTCACAAAGAAACGACACGATAGTTAGAAATATTTGTATACCTTTAGATTCGAATTGTTACGCGTACGAGAATCGCCAATGAGAACGTTCGATGAAAGCCAACAGTCGCCTAATTCGTTGTTGACCAAGCTTTTCTTTTAACGACTAACTTACATCCCTAATTAGAGTGGAAAGTGGCGCTGATCAACGAAATTTGAGAATCTTGAAAAAATTGAGATCTCGAGAAAGGAATAATTTCTCCTTCGATTGTTTCGATTAAATTCGAATATTTTCGGATATCTTCATTTCAACCGTGTTCTACTGTTCGATAAAAACTATAAGGTTTTTAACGTTTACGATAATTACTGAAAGTTTCTCGGACGATTCGTGCAAAGCTGAAGCAGAAATAGATTTAACCCGTAGAATCGGTGAAAAGTAAACGCGTCCTGAATTAACCAGCTGAAAAATTGTTCGCGAGTTCCGCTACTCGATTTAACGATAAGCGATGTATTAATGAATATCTCTTAATAATGATTTATTTCCCCAAAGAAAGATTTCTACATAGTTACCGCGTGATAAAACTGATAGAGGTAATAAATATTAATTTATTTACTGCAACGTTGTTTATTTATATACCGGAGGAAATATTATCAGATTATATTCTTTATTCGTTAATTTAGATCCATACTGTTATCCGAATAGGTTCTTGATAGACGCTTGATCGCAATAAATGTCTGTGAATACGCGATTTAGTCCGCGATTTGCGCTGCAGCGAAAAATATGCACCGGTGGAAAAACATTTTATTTTCGCATCCGTTACGATAAACGGTGAAACATCACCCAATATAGTTAGCAGCGAACAAACAATATGAGAATTCTGTTATTTTACGCGCGGAGCTTAGTATGGCGTACTTTAACACGTTGAATGCCACGCTCAGCTTGCTAGATATGCATAATTCGGACATGTCAATAGTTATCAATGTTTCGTAATACACGAAGTATCAAATTTCTTCACGATGCGTCGAATTCAGGGAAGAAATTGTTTTGAGAGAAGAATGTACGGCGAAGTGGGAATCTTCTGAGCTTTTTGGGAACGTTCGGTTATATTCTTCGTCTCTGCGCCAAAAATTTCATTTGTAACAGGAAGAGGATAAAAACATCGGTATAATGAACAATTTCAGAGCGACACGTATCGACCCCTGATGAATTAGAAAATGTGATCGTCGTTAATTACCGTCATCCTCAACTTCATTTTCAGCATCCAATTCAATTCAACTCGCGAAACGTTCCTCATTATTTGATTATTCTTGGCATACCTTGGAAGTTCTCGAAGTAATCGACGAGTAATCTTCGATTGGAGTCATGTTATTTTGAAGGGCTAGTAGGAAATTCAACGAGAGGACAGGAAGTGCAAAAATATTTGCAGCGTCTAAAAATATAATAGAGGTTTTACCTGATCGTTCGACTCTCTCGAAAAAAATAAAATCGCGGTACTATTACTGAACAACGTGGACAACGCGATGAAACGATATGGGATAATTGAGGACCGCAAAAATACTGACGTGGCATTCAATGCGTTTAATTAAAATGATATTGCGTTTATTATTTGCTTGCGTCCATATTTGCTACCGTTTAAAGGTATTTCTTAGTCGAATCGAAAATGTTGAATAAAATTTGTTATTTAAATAAAACCATGTATATAGTAATCATTTAGATGCGTTTCATTGTTTCATTGAACGTACAGAACGTACGTAACGTGTACGATAAACGACGAAATACTTTTGAGCAGTAGTAAACGATACTCTGTATCGTAATTCGATTATCATTATAAATAGAACGTTGAAAAGCCCGTTTCTCGCTGAAGTTGATGAGAAATTCGGTTGAAATATCGTAAGATCAAGTAGCTGCTAATGAAAACATGCGATCAGTCACCCGAGGATCACCTTGCATCGAATCGACGGTTAAATTAAACTGCCATTATTGCAAAATATTTCAAGCATCGAAATTTATCCGTAAACCTTTTTTACAACGAAACGAGCGACGGAACCGTCACGATTTTCGTGCCCTCGCGCGAGGAATATTTTGCAACTTGCGACAGTGAAACGAGATATATATTGTGTTGTTAAATAACTTATCTTTTATCCGCGAAACGACTAGACGAAGCACGTTTGAACGTCGTTTCGTTAAATACCTCGTCTATGAGACGATAATATCGTTTATACGTTGGTTGGTTGGTCCGCGCGTGGCAACAAACAAATAAACTCCAAGTGATGGCAATACCGGCGGTCTTCTCTCTGAAAGTTAAACGATACAAGAGAATAAAAGCAAAAGAGAGAGAGAGAGAGGGAGAGAGAGAGAGAGAGAGAAGCTCCTCCGGTTGTGATAAGCAATTAGTTAAGTTACGATTAGTTTATTTACTAATTGATTAAATAGATAATCGTTCTAACCGGTTAGCGCGGCTTCGTTGTCCTGATTTGTTGTTTGTCATTTCTTTTATTCTTCCCTGTGTTATTTTTAATAAATTCACGGATTATTTTGTTTAAACGTCTGTCTCTTTATTTATCTATCCCGATCTATTCCTTCTCTCTTGACGCCAGTGGACTTGCGGAAATGGATATAATTAATAGTCTTTCAGCGCCATTTATCACGATACAACCCCCAAGTCAATGCACGAAATAACAGCAATAAAAATGACTCTTAGACAAGCGCTATCCTACATTGTTAACGGATACATATACTATACGATTGATCGAGCTGTGAACATTGAAGAAACGGAATTATCGAATCCGAGCGAGTACTCGTTAAATTACATTTCATTCTTTCCATTTGCCTGAAATAAAGTTCGATTTGTGGTACCTAAAGTTTGATTCGAAGACTACCTGGCGAACGCTTCGATAGATCGGAAATTCTATCATACAGAAGATGGCCCGGAAACGAATGTTTGCCGGGAAGTGGCAAACTTCCTGGTCTTCTACACTATCGAGTGTCGCAGTAACCGTCACAGTATTGAAAATGGTAGAGAAATAAAATAAAAAAAAAAAAAAAAACAAAAGAAATAAGTTATTTTAATTTGTCACGCAGATTCGCGAGTTGTTCTGAATCGCTTACGGAAATTTCTTATTCAGATTTCCCTTTGTTTGTAACGATTGTAGTTCTTCTATCGTCTATCGATGAGAGAACGGTGAAAACGTAACTTTTGCTCGGAGACCAGTTTTTTGGACGAACGTGATTGTCGTTAAAAAGGCGACGAAGAACGACAATCGACCGGGGTAATTGTGATATAATAAGAAGAAGAGAAAAGCGTGACGCGCAAAGAGAGTTACGACAGTTAGTTAAGTAAAAATAACACATAGAGGTAGATAATTTTTTAGCTGAACGAGAAAATAAATTACAGGGAATATTTCTATACGGGCGTGCGTACGCGTGCACGATACGCGTGCAGATAAGTGAAACGAGACGAGATTTTATCCACGAAAGAGAGACAAATGATTGAATGTAACGGAATTTATGAGCTGTATTAATCGACACACAATTAATTGAATAGAAAACAATAGCGAAAAGTTATACACTGTAATTAATTATATTTCAATGCATTCGTATGCGCGTATTCATTAACAGCAGCAACGTAAACGATGTACTTATATACCTAAATAATAATATTATTATTATTACACAACTATAATTATATACTATACATACAAAAAAATAAATATATATATATATATATAAATATTGTGAATTTATTATATTAGTGAATGTTCAATGTTGAAATAAAATGCATATACGTTGTTTACACCGTACAAGCGTTTCTTTTGAAAAATCGTTTCATCCCCTGGCATAGGTATAGCGAAATACTGGAAACGGCGGATATCTTTCTTTAATCTCAGTTTCATACGAATACACGTATACAAAACGATCAATTTAAATATCGTATCGTATCGTACCTGTTTAATTTGTCATATGTTTAAGAAAAACTGCAATTCAGTTATAGCGTAGAGAAGAAAGAGAAATCATCCGTAACGCATAAATTTACAAAACAATCGATCAATTTAATTAAAGTACCGATTACTATTTTCGTCGCAAAACAATAAATTGATCAAATTTTGTTGTATTCCATGCTGGTTAAAACGGAGACTGCGTATACGCAACGAGCGATAGGTTCGATTCTACGATCATTTGATTATCGGTTTGAGCGATTTTCAGTTTCTAATTTTATTTTTTATATTCTACGTGTCTAAAAGCGTGCCAAGACGCTTCGTAAAATTGTTTTCTGTTACGTCACCCGATCGAGGGTGAAGACGCGCGAAATTTCCGTGTGCGTCACCCGCCAGTGGCTGGGTACCCATGAGTGGCCGTGTGGTTCGATGCCGCCCCGTTAACCATTTCCTCTAATTTTTCCTTCTCGAATCGACTTTCATATACGGATCCGGTTGACGTAATCAAATAAAACGTCTGATGGGAATTGCGCAAAAATTGAGGATTCAGCCAACTACCCGAATACGCACTCATCTTTAAAAACATATCTCAAATTCATTAAGTATAGTTAGTGTCTGCACGCATAATAACTTATTCTGTAAAAGTTTCTATTAAAACAAATATTCAAGCGGCATTGAGTGTTGCGCTCGAAGCGCATAACAAGTATATAAATATTTATAATAACATGTGAAAATTGATTTTCAGTAACGCTATGTTATATTCAGTAACACCGATCACTCATTTGCGTCACCGATTATTCTTCAGTTCTGTGGTCCGATATCAGTAATTTCGTTACAAATGATCGAAAATGCGATATCTATACTTCGTATTACGTAATCTATTGATAACCAGATCGATACATACAGTGATACATACGAATGTGTCTACTTAACGACATATACTTGGAAAGTTTAGATTTATAAAAAACATTTTTGTCGATCCCTTCCTCTGTCCAACATGTGCGATACATAGCCGACCATCCAATGGCGCAGTTCACGATCGATTTAAAAAGAGATAAAAAGCAAAGCGGTGGCGGAAAAAGGAAACCGAATGCAACCGAACGGGCCAACCTGACGAATGAAATTCAAGGTATGGGGGTGTAGGAAGGGGATTAAACGAATAGGAACCAAGGTGAGAAAAGAACGATCTGCGACTGCGTTAAAGTTTCCGCGCGCTTACAGCAACACACTGACGATATTACCTCAGCGACCGTCGCTTGTTGAATACCGTGTCCGTGTCTCCGATAGACCTGAACGCTTTTGGTTCGTAACCATCGAGTTACTAGAAAATATAAAAACAAATAAAAAATTCATTAGTTTTAATACTGCAAACACGCGTGCGTTAAAACAATTATAAAAATGGGAACATTTCTGTTCGGTGCTTTTTTTGAATAATTAAAATTGCAACTTGCATTTGGCAAGTGCGAGTGAAACGGAGTTTAATATACAGATTAATTATTAATAATTCTAAACTGATAAACCTTAATTAACGTTAATTGTTCGTTGTATTCAAGATTACGTTGCTGTATGATGTGCTTCGATTCTTAAAGAAAGATTCTTTAAAGAAAAATTGAACGAGATTTCCTTTGAAGATTAAATATAAAAATGGAATAGTGAAGAAGTAATAAACGAAGCTGAAAATAGTTCGTAACACGAGGATATCTCGGAACTAATTAAGAGGAAGGTACGTTTCTTGTTCGCTGAGAGAACAAACTTTTCTAAGAAACGTTTGCGAAACACTTCTTTTATTTTGTTCGTACAATTTGTTACGATTTGTAGCATTTTTTTATTTCTTAAGCGTTTATAGATTAATGTCAGAGTATTGAAATAAAATTTTGCTTCAACATAATTATTCAAAGCATCGAAGATTATCTTTCGTACGTGCTATTTTACTGGAATAATTACGTTTTGAAAATCAATCGACAGGTAAACAACGGTGAAATCTGTTAACAAGGATAAGAAAGATAGAAGCAGGGCAAAATTTTAAATACTGGAAACAATGGTGGATTTTAACGCTTCGTCAAGCGACGACAACTTTTGCAATTTCTTATCGTTCTTCAAGTACTATTCGATCCAGCACGGTTGGATTGCAATTCTTGTTTGTATTCTTGGTTCGATTGGAAATGGTGTGAACATTTTCGTTTTGACTAAACGAGAAATGCGATCATCGACCAGTCTAATGTTAACTGCATTGGCCGCGATCGATTTACTTGTAATGATCATTTACATTCCCTACGCATTTTATCTATACCTGTCTCAACAATCGAGGAAGGATGCTTGCAGCCACGCATGGACAATTTTTCTATTTTCCCAAACGTTTCTCGCCCAGGTAATCAGTTTGACGATCTTTTTCTACTCTTGGCAATTAAACTAACAAAAATTTTAGTTCGTTTACGCAATTTTTACACTTGAACCATTTGTTTCGTTTATTTAATATATGTATATATGTATGTATGTAATTTTTGTAATTTTCATATTAGAATATTATGATTCCTAATTACAAATTATTCTAAAAAGTAGCGGTAGCAACCCTGGCTAAGTTAAACTCTCCTTTGAATACAAAATAGAAGCTGCTATAGTATAACACCTGATATTATTAAAGGATCAAAAAATGTATGTTTAATGTTTAATGTTTAAGTATATTTGTATATTCTTTTTATTTTGAAATGAGATCGAGCTATTTTGATGACTTTATACCATTTTCGAGGACGAGAATTCGATCTGATAAGGCATATATTTTGTTTCTATTAAGTGTTTGATTATTGAAAACAGATTGTAGAACTCCGTCTAAAGAGTAAGTATGAAAATGTCTAAAAAAGGTACTTTATAAATTATCATTCATATCGGTACATTACGTATATATGTATCGATGAGAAAAATTATGTATTGTATATAATACACTACGACTTGCCTTCTTAGGCCACTCGTAGGATAGGCCCGACGTCATGGCTCATCGAAAAGTTTTGTTCTTACGTTACAGTCATAAAGGTGCTTCAATTTTTCCACAAACTATAAACGACAGAAACATAAACTAAATCACCGATACATCATGTATCTCTGTTATATTAAGCAAAGATTGCCGATTAACATAAGAGGGTGAAAGTAAAGCCAAATCCACAGAATATCAATGAAATTTTTTACAGGTTTTCCAAGTCATTTGAAGGTTGTTAACCTTGATATTGGCCATTTTGAGATACATAGCGTTTGTAACACGGAATACCAGAAAATGCTGCAGTTACCGAAAAACTATTTATCTGATTCTTGCGGTGTGCACTATCAGTCCTTTATTGTGCATACCTTTTTATATGACAACAGATATAAGAAAGCAGGTAAACACCAAAAATGGAAGTTTAGTTGGTAAGCAACAAATTATACATACTACTTTTGTCATGTTCTCATAATTTCGATGTATGTAACTCGACAACATATTTTTTTTTATTTATCTCTTCCCATTAAAAATTAAGCTTTATCATCATTGTGATTTCTTCTTACTTGCAAAACAAATTCCATCGAATATTTTAAATATTTCTTTCTTTCTCTCGCGTAGCGACTTTGAAAATAATTCATTAACAATTGCAGGCAAAGATAAATTCCTGGATCATTCAATTTTTTCATCTTCCATATTACAATGGTTTACGTTAGTTCGTCTTGTCATCTCAAGGAAAACAAATTCTAACTCTACTTCTGTGTTTCCAACGTATTAAATCAACGATATGTTTTGTCAGTTCATTTTTTAAAGGATCGCTAATAGCTGTCTTCATTTTCATAATCATATGTTCCAGTAACCTAAAAAGACGAATTGTCTTTAACTGTTGTTCGTACATTTCTTCGTTTCATTCTTTGTATCGTTGTTGCGAGCTCATTCCGATTCGTCTATGTAAAATCGATTCACTCCTCCCTAGGAAATGCAACAATTACATCGTTTTACTGTGAGCAATTGACGAAAATGGCAAAAAATCGTAGCGTTCTGAAAGAAATAATTATCTGGATTCATAATGTCGTAATAAAATTTTCTTCTTGCCTCAATCTGACGATTATTAGTTCACAACTTCGTCAAGTTTTAGTAAAAACGAAACGAAGAAAGCGAAGGTATAAAAACATCCGTATTAAAAATTTGAAAAGGAAGAGAGACCTTCGATTCGTAAATAGGAATAAGCAACCCGACGAAAATATGAAAACGTTGATCGTTGTTTTGAGTCTTTTCCTCTTAACGGATTTACCACAAGGAATTCTAGGATTTCTTACCACCATGCAACATGGTCGTGAATTGTACCAATCTTGTTGCTTGATGTTAGGTCAGTATAACAAAAATTGAAGCTGTTTCTTTCGATGTACTAATTATATTTAATGTCCGATACGGTGGCGGCAGGTGCATAGCCACTGCTTATTTCTTTTACGTAACGTCTCGTAACGTCAGTAGCCATCCTCCAGTTTATGAGAAAATACGGTGGAAACGAATGTTGCAAACACTTAATTTTATATCATAACAGTTTTTGAATCTCACAATCATTAAAAAAATAGATTTTCAATTTGTCGCCGGAAATTGACAAAATAAAAATATGAAAACATACATTTTTAAAAAAAGTATAAAATTTAAAAATACAATTGTAGGTAAAATATGGCAAGATAACTATGCTTTTATGAAAATTATAAATTATCATAAAAGTACGAATAATAACTACGCATCATAATAATTAAAAGATATTCTGATTTGTGCTTGCTTTATTTTCAAGCAAATAATCTTAAAGGATCGAAGCTTTCGCATATGTTCAACTAAAATTATTTTATTGTTCTTTATTATATAAATGTGAAGAGATTACGTAGGTGAAGAAAAAGGTATCTTAGTAATTCTACTATAATAGATGTTGTTAATACCTTTACAGATGCTGTCTCTGATATATTGTCTCTCGTCAATTCAGCTGTAAGCGTCAGTCTATATTGCGCAATAGATAACAAGTTCAAGGCAACATTTAGCAAATTTGTCTGCAGAAAACAACAAGAAACGCCTACAAATACCCGTCCAAAACAAGTCGTAGCTCAAATAACACGTAATTTTAATGAGACTTCCGTTTAACAATCGTGTATTTACTGATTGTGATTTTCAGATATTACAAAACATTATAAAATTGATTTATACTGTCTCAATAATAGACTTTCCAACGTTAATTTAAAAGAAAAGGCACAGTTTCACGCCTCTAACATTCTTCAATCGTACTAAAAACAAACATTTTTATATCTTACGAGAAATTTAATTTCTGCAGTATTATCTTATCTTCACTCCGACAGATGGCGCTCAGAACGGTTTCCTTGAAAAGATTTGGGTATGGCCAACTGAAATTTTTAAAATTTAAGAACAGGTATTTGCTTGAAAATATCTCCATCAAAACGAAGATGATAGATAATACTACGTATAATGCAACAACATTTCACAAAAAAAAAATAAAATATAATAAATGTTAAAATATACTTATTTTCTTTCTTTAATACGTTGGGAGCGCATGTGAATGTAAGAATGTAATATTATCATTACTTATCAAAACGAGATATATATTTTAATCAAGATATAAATGTACTATTAATGTTTAATATGTGTATGTGTATAACAAACATCGTATAATACGATCATATCTATGTGTGTAGTAACGAATATAACAATATAAATGTCTGTAGATATTGCAAAATAAAATTTGTACGTACTGCATTACATGGTGTTATCATTTCACCGCATAATTGCATTTCAGGACAAATCTATATTTTAGAATTTCGTTCGCAATTTTTTAAGTAGTTGGTATTAATGATTTAAAACTTGATGGTAATTCTACTATTCGTGTTCTAGCGCCGCCAACTGTGAATTTTGAGAACTATGCACACCAATGGCGAAGCTAGGTTGTTTGAGACGCCAAAACTTGCACCTTTACCGCACAAGAATCTCAGCATAAATTTCGTTACAAATGTGAAAAAAGTGAAGTTGAGGGGGTTATCGCTAAATACATTGTTTTATTCATGAACAAAATTTCGGAGCATCCTGAAAACGTTGATCTACTACGCTGTAACTACATAACTGCATGGAGTCGCTTCGAGAATGAGAGGAAAAGGTACGCGGTCTCAGTTTTACCCTTCTAATTTATTTTTATGCTAATTTTCTACTTTTCCAAAAATATTTTTCTTACAAGAATAATTTATATTACTTTTATATTATATTTATATTACAAGAATAAAATTAAATTTTTTAACTTAAAATTTCGCGTAGAGGACAATCATAAAGGAATCATGGTTAAAAAGGAATTATTATATATATATTATATATTTATATACATATATATATATGTGTGTGAGTGTGTGTGTGTGTGTGTGTTTTATCAAAACCACTGATGAACGTGTTACTGCAGAAAAGACAAAAATTATTTTCAAATTTTTTACAGTTCATAAAAAATTGTATTGTGTTTCTTTGTTGCATTTCCCATCGTAAAATTACTATCATATATATTTGAGAACTACTCTAATAACAAATATATTTAATAACACAAATAAAAAAGGAAACATAAAAAAGCAAATGTGTTTTTTGAAACATCAGATCGTAACAAAATGTGAGCTGTTTGAATCCAAGTATATCTACTAATGAATCGCTATAGCTTTAATCCCGCCATTCTATATTTTTATTCTATATTTCTTTTGGTTCAAAACTATTTTCTCCTTTAAACTACTTCCTATGATATATTATTTGTACAGAACAAATGATAGCACTGATAACAGTTTATTTTCCTTGAATTAAATTAAGCCGGTAATGTTATTTTTAACAATATTTTTTCTACACTACTATTTCATAAGAAATGAACTTTTGGGAATAGATATTACGAATTCATGTCATACATATTACATAAATTAGCGAGTACTTTTTTCTAGTCACTGTATGTCATGATCCAATAATTCGAACAATCGTTCCGACCTTAATCGCAAGACGCGCCCTTGAACGCGCTGATTCGGAGAAAGGCCGATGCGAGAGAAGTGGGTGTAATCGTCATAAAGAAGTTTGTTTGTCTGTGATAAGATGTCCAGTTCTACCGCAAGGTAACAAACACGATAACAAGTTCTACAAGCCTCATATACGCAACCACGAACAGCTGAAATGAGAGCATAGCGTGTCTCTCGATTTCTCCATTCGAAACGTTCCTGGAATCCTCGCTGAAATAGTCATCGATCCACCGATGAACGGCCCCGCACGTTTCTATGTAGTAATCTTTATCATTCCAGCCTATAGCTCCTCTTTAGCGGGCTTTCTAAATTACCAGCACGCCGGTACGCGACATTATAAAATCATTTGGATTCCTGTGAAAGTACGCTTAATCGTTGCTAATCATGTACTCCGACACGCTCCATAGAATCGGAAACGTGAAGAACGTTTACAAACCATGGAAAATAGACATTTACTGTTCGATCAGACTTTATTCAAAATTCTGTACAGAATTTATGGGCTTAGAATTAAACGAGGACGTTACATATATATGTATGTATGTGTATATATGGTTATTGGAACATACTTATAAGTGCAAAACATGTGGAGCTATGCTATGTCTTATATAAAACCTTTACACGTGGCTTACATGGTTTTTTATTTAATTAATAACAAACTTCTTGTTTGAATAATAAAATATTGAGAACTAAGATCTTACGCAACTTTCATAATTACCAGCATATATGTGTAACGCTCGCTTTAATTTATCGTTTTATCGTTAAAATGAAATAGTGTCTTAAAGGTTTATTTGATTTCTGTAAATGAATAGAAGTGCTATAAAACCTAATAGAGGGAAATTAAATATTCTTAGAAGTCGCTTCCACACTGAATCTAAGAACTAAAGTTTTGTAGAAATTTCTATCAATATTTAGAGAATGCATTGGAAGTGCGCGACCTGAAAAAGAATGATTTCTACAAAACTCGGCAATTTACTACGAAATCTCCTCGCCTCCCACACCTTGAGAGTCCCATAAAGGCACAATAGGACGCATTGTGTTCCTAATAACGGAATCGGTCTCCGCCCATTGTTCAGAGGACATAAAAGCTTTCTGGAAACGTATGACACGTTTCGAACGCATCCATCTATTCCGGTCACATTTTGTATTACTGAAATAGATTTCATAAGAGAGGAAATAACCGCAGCGCGATTGTAGTCAAATTTATAAACAGTGACTGAAAAATATACTCTAAACATGCCTGCCTTCTTTCTTAAGAAAAGATTTTATCTTCTGATAACTAATTTAAACGAAGCGAAACAAATTATTGAAATTTAAGTCACTTGAAATTTAATAATTTTTCAGTAATCAATTTTTCCAGTAAAATATTCCTGATTGAAAAGAACATGACTCACGAGCATGGTGTTCCTTGTTTGGACACCGTGTATCATCAGCAGAGAATGTTCTCTTCGTAGTCAAGTTTCATAATATTTATGGGATTTATGAAGAACAGTTTGCAACTTTAGAAATAGTATACCATGTTTTTGATTAGCCGTTCTCGTAAATAAGCACACGGAAATTGTTTCCGTGTAATTCACTTTCAATGATCGATAAAGATAAACGCATCGAATTTTACGAAAAATATTTCTACTGCGATTAAATTTTCGTAAAACTATTCCTTATAAAAATTGCATCATTTTTAGAGGATTAATGGACGATAATAATAGTTTAATAGTAGTATTATATTAGTATTATTATACAAGTATGAAGTTAGAATGAAGTCAAGTGAAACACTTTGTGTATGGGTAGCGCAAACAATTTTTCTAATAAACACTACAAAATTCTTCTTCGAAGAGAAGATGAACTCTTCAAATAAGATATCACTTTTTCCCAGTAAAAAGTTTAAAAAACAAACGCCTTCAAGGTATTCTGAATCTAGAACGGATCAGAAAGTTTGTGAAATATTTGTAAGAGGGAGTAACGTATTTTGTAAAGAGAAACCCGTATTGTGCCACCAGCTGGATTCTTACGGATTTATTCTTAGAAATGAACGAGAATAACGTGTCTTAGGTACGCGCGATATTTTCTGTCTCTTTCTTTCGTTCTCTATATATCTCCTTTTTCTTCTTTCAGCACAATAAAATCTAAACATGTTCAGATTTATATTAGGTAATTGACGTTGCTCAGTCTGGTTCTCAAGTTACTCAATTCTCAATACAATAATACAATTTAAAGATTGAAAAAAGAAACGAAGAAAAAATTTTAAAAGTACTGAAATGTATAGACCACGTTGCTTTCCGCAAAAGTCAATTATGCATGCATAAAACATCTGGTGGTTAATCATTAAATATCAATTAGAAAAAAAAATTGCGCTTTTATACTCTCGAAATATAGATTTTGTACTCGAAAGAGTTGGTTGAAAAATGATATTAGAATTGTTACATAAAACTGAATGTGTGGCACGGACGTTCAATTGGAGTACTTTGGTTGGATTGCAAATTTGCGTAAAAACCGTAAAGCTTTTCCGATCTGCTTTTGTTATTCTAAAAGAAACCTCTGACCGTATAACAGTTCGTGAAATGTTTGCCAATGCCGAGTATACCAACGGGAAGGGGAGTCACAGTCTGGCAGCGGCGATCGATTGGCAGCCAAGATCTTAAGTGTACGGCGTCAAATCATCGGAATTCGTGACGTCTCGGCTAGAGGCCCACGGAAATACGAACTCGTAAGTGAGAACGATGACGCGATAATGCAGGCGAGATCGCACGTAAACCAGTTAAAAGGAATCCATTTTTCCGCGAGCCATGTGCTCTGTCGCACATGTAATAGCGATGGCTTTGGCCGTTCACTGTGAACAGTTATTTCTACGGAAGACACCAAAATATTACGCTTACCTTGACGTCGGGTGTCTTTATAAAAGCCATTCGAGATATTCACTGTCTAAAATGGCGTTGACTTTTATTCTCTTTCTGTGGTTATAACCTCATTTTTCACACGCGCCACGCTGTTACTTTATCCTGTCTAAGGTCAATATTTTGTATAGCGTAGCTTATAATGAAGAATATTTTCAGTCAAGGAATAGTTAAATCAACATTGATTAGAGTCATGACCAAACTATTCGGTATTGCTTGTTGATCGTTACCGCATCGTAGCCATCACTGAAACTCGACGACTCTTCCACGATTTCCCCCACTATTCGTGGTCGGGATCACGTGTTCCCCCTCCCACCCTGATTCTCTACGAATGCAATTATAGATTCATTCAGTGGTCGCAGCGCCAGTGCTGTTCCGACTTTCACGTTGGGCGGAGTGTTTTCGTATTTTCAATATTACGCCTTTTTAATCTGTTACGAACAAACGTTGCGTATTCACGAGGAAGCTGTATTATTTATTATCGAGATCCAGCTGTTCTTAATTCTCGAGCGGATTCACAAAATTTGGGGCTTCTATTGTGCTACGAACGAAAATTATTTTTAGCAGTGGTTCGAACTATTTTCGAGACGGTGAGGTGAAAGTGGAAGTGCCTTTTCGGAGAACGTCTCGTGAAGAATTTCTTTCTGGTTGTCACCAGATCTACAATAAGTGTTTCGGTAAATAACGATTTTAGATTTTATGTAAATTTGATCACTCGTTTCTCAAGAACTCGACGTCACCTCTGAACATCGTTCCAGATACACACTTCTCTATTTGTTTCGACGGGTTCCCCCGTGAATTTTAACGCAATCTGCTGTCACGTCAGTAATTGTTTTAGAAGTTTTGTCGCACACGTGAAATTTATTACAATATACATTTCGCATTTACGTTTAAAAATATACATCAACCGAGGATAAATCGACTAGATTTGTAATGATGAGATTTTTTATTTTTTCCTTCCTGGTTAGAGAAAAGAAATGAATCATTTCACGTAATTTTCTGTTTCTTGTATAAATCTTCATTGAATTTTCTTACCGAATGGTAATATTCAATAAGTTTAGCATTTGCGCTAAAACAAGTGGATTAATATTTCGCATCCATTAAATCAGTTTATTTGCGACAAATTTTATACTTTTACATTTTTATGTTCAACTTAATAAAACATCTGAATTTATAATAACGTAAAGACACACTATCCGTTTAAGTTTTTACTTACCGATTGTTTAAAACGAAATTATTGATTAGTTAATGGCCAGCTGATAACACTCTAAATACTTGTAATAACAAAAGCAGATCCATTCACGGAAGCAGGTTTATTTCTCCGAAGGCTTGTAAAATAAAATTCACGCTTATCTGTGAGAGATAAAATCCGTGTTACCACTCATTCGGGGAACCTCTTCTCATTTGTACTTGCTGGAAATCGTACCGATAACAAGGCCAGCTATAGGATCATTCATAAATAGTGAACATTAAATTAATTGTAATTTAATGTTCATATAAAGTTCAATAAAAATTTTTGAAACTAACATTTGAAAATACGATAGTGCTTCATTTTTTCATAAATTTTATAACAATTCTTAACTAATAATATATAGTTAAAAGTTATATTTTAAAAACTATTATAACCATTTAATATATATTGTATACCGCAAATGTTAAAAAGTTAATAAATAATCGTTAATGAAAAGAATTAATTACTCAGAACTGTATACTTGCTTGGTATACGAGTCTCGGGTAAAAAATGTTTTTTATATCCAGGAAATGTTTGCTAAGCGAATAACAAGTATTTCTTTTTTTTCTTTTCTTTTTGTGCACGCGCAAATATTGTGTTTTTGATTAAAACTTTCTGTAGAATGTAAAGTTATTTTTATGCTTAGAAATACGTAGAAAATAACATTTACGTCGTGCCAATCATCACTTTTTTTATGGAACTGTATAATTAAAGGAATCGGAGGGGCATCGATGAAGTTGACCAGTAAAATTAGCATTCTCTGCGACGAACTGTATTTCTCTGGCGTACAGGTCATCAGCCCAGTTCTCGTCGTTTTCCAAGAAGACGAATTTCTAGCCCGACCCCTTGGAACAGGGTAAGGCCCCCCCAACCCTTCCCCCAATTTATGATGCTTTCGAACCACCTTATAACTTGGAGCGTGCATCGTAAAACTCGTTCGTTACTTTTTCTTCTTCAGATTTATGCACTCCGTTATCCTCCTGCTATCCTTATATACATATACATTAATTTTTATTACTTCATTAACATTCTCTTCTTTTTTTGCCCTGCATATTGTCATTATAATTAACTTTATTTTCAACGGACTTGGATTTTCTTCTTCATTAATCAATCATCCAGCCATTAGTTAATAACACGGGTTATTTAATTGATTCTTCGAAGTATTTACTTGAAATTACGTTTATTTGCAAAGTTATTTGCAAAATTATTCTTCGTTCGACTACGTACTGCATACTTTTTGTAGAGATATTCACTTGTTTGTACAGGGGTTGACAAATATTCTCCCCTTTTCTGTTTTTTTATTGGAAAGGGGGAACGTTGTAGGACTAAATAAGCAAAGGTTACGATTATTCTGAAGAAAGACATTATTTCTTTGTTACATCTTTCCCTTCGTACATTGGTATATTCCGAATCTCCATGGTTGTGTAAAAAAAGCATTCTCTGAGATTTCTTCTAATTTTGTAGCTCTCCATCAGGGAAGAGGTCTTGTTCTGTTTCCTCAAATAAAACTACGACGTCCAATTCTGCGAAGTCCTCTTTGCTCGAAGAAAGATTTTTCTCTCCTCCTCTCTCCTTTGACCGTTTCCATTCCCCTTCAACATTCCAACGGCAGGAGAGAACAGATGGTCGAGGAAGAATGAAGACCCCGGGGTATCGTGAATAATAAAAGATCAAAATTAATGATTTTCCATTTAAACTGCTCGAAAACTGTACGTTCATGCCGCTGTATTTTCTCGGAAAAATGTTAGAATCTCGGAAAATGTTTTTGAAGCATTTTATAAAAATGCAAAGGATTAAAATAAAAATTCCTTCTCAGAATGAGTTTACAGTAGTGATTGGCTTTCTAGTAATTCTACGGATACTCGGACTTATGTTATTTTCGAATACGAAAAAAGAATATGCAAATCACATGCCTCGGATAACGAAGAAAGTTAGCGTGTGAATTTAAAGTTACCGATAAGTTACGATTTTAGTTTTTAATTTGTTTACCTTTCAGAACATGTTTGTAATCTTCATGAGAGAATTGTGATTACAAATACTTCTGTAAGATATCGTGTGTTTCGGTATCATATTTATTTCGATTTATTTCGTCCATCGTTGTTGTTCATTGACGACTATTATTTCAAGGAAGACCTGATAACAAAGTTAACTTGCGTCATCAAATAAAACAGGTTCATATTTGATGTAAATTAGTTGTTTCACGCTTCATAATTTATAACCACGGAATGCTTTATGCAGCATAAATATAACGATTAATTGAGATAAGAAAGACAATTGTCTCGTCGTCTGTAAAAGTTACTAAAAACTTGCACGTGAGAAATTTTAAAAAATCATTTAAAAATTTCAAAAATAATTTTAGTTATAACTTCCTAATAGAATTTTTATCGTGCAAAATTTTTTTTATCTCGGCAATTGGCCATCAGAGGTTTCGAAAGAATATTTGCATTGCGATTTTATGTACCTATAACGAGAATTGCGGGGTTGTAAAAATGTAGAAATCTGTTTTGGTAGAAACGATTATGGGGTTCCGGCTAATACCAATTTGTCGATGACGCGATGTGAAATCGTTTCTCGAAATCGGTACCGACGATCGTTCCTTTTATTTAGGACAATGAATATTTATTGTAATGCTTTGTTAGTCATGACACGACAATTTCGATGAAAACTGTTTCATTCCGGTGAAATATTACGTTATAAAAGGAAGGGACACTGATTCTTTTTGCGTAGCGCTTATAATGTTTAAACAATTCGTAAATATTATACCATGTATCGGATATACTTGTATCTTTAAACTTGTCAAATGATTATCGCGTGTAAATTTGAAAACAAAGTACTATACGTTATTGAAAGAGTTGCTGAACATATTTGTATGAACCATCATTGCAAGCTACAAATTTTCTTTGTCGCGATGATGTATTTGAACTGTACGTATCAAATTCGGTGTTTACTCTCTTCAAATTAAAACGAATACTGATACATGGTACATTTTTTATTACCACTGAAGATTTACTTTAAGTTGCGCACGCGCGCGTACGGGACGTTTATCTCTGATACGGAACTGACAAACATTTGGGAAAAGCTCTGAATATGATTGAGATACAGGGAAACCAGTTGCGTCGAAGTTAGAGAGGAAGGGAAGCGGGATTATCAGTTGGTCGGCGCGGATAGAAGAAGTAGGGTTAAGAGATGGTGGGAAGTTGGAGAGGCCAAGAACAACTTCTAAATGGGGGCTTGGCCTTCTAGTATTGCGACACGTTCGTGGAAAAGCGGCTCCGTACCGCTTTACTAACACACTCGGACGTCCCTCTGCCACGTGGCCCGTTAAAGCACAATGGAAAAAGAAGGCAGCTGCGATGTGTTCGGACGATGTCGAAAGATGCGTCTCTACTTCTGTCGAGATCACGAGAGAATGCGACACCTGGTCTCGAAACTATGAATCGTAAAGTCTTACGTGCCAGTCGCGCCTTGACGTTTGGTTCATTATTTAAATAACTCTACTGAGACACTGACAAGGTTAACGGACTCTTATGTTAACGGGTGACTCCACTTGATTAGTTGACGGAGTGGGGTGGGGGGGATATTTGTGATAAGCGTGTCGATTTACGTTTGTTACGTTTAATTTAAAAAAAATTTTATTTTTATTTTTTTTATTTTTTTTTATTTTCTTAAGATTTTAAGCTAGCTATCCTATGTTTTACTTACTAATACCAAAGTTTTCGGGAGAATGCAAATAATTCGATTCTGTGCGAATTCCTTTGTTTACTACGTAACGCACAGTTGTTCGTTGCATTTTTTTTCACAATTGTCGATCAAGCTTTCAAAGAAACGGGTTTATTGTAAAACTATTTATTCCTAGATCAAGTAACAATCGCATAAAGTGTGCAATTGGTTTGTAACTGGCTAATAATAGATGTTATCGCAAAAATATCGTAACTAACATTTACTGCGTAAAGTAAATTTACGAGAAAAACAAAATTGCAATGGCGTGTTTTAGTACTTTTAGTTAGAACAGATTTTCATGGAAAATGACTTACGCAATGCGGTCAATTACGTAAATTATACGAGTCATTTATAAATAATCACGTGCAGAATGGTGCCTGAAATACGAAGTATTAAACTTACAATATAAGTTAGAAAGTCTGAAATTCGAATTAAACAAACATCTATTTTGTCCATTTCACTTTAATTATGTGAAAATGCTTTTAAAGTTAATTTAATGATTGTGTAATCAATTGTCGATTATTAAGTAATTAATTTCATAATTAACGAATTATATTTCTGATGATTTCAATATTATACATTTGGTAACATACAATATATATTAATAATGTTTATAGCCAAATCTTATTATGGTAGATGCAGCGATACTAAACATAACACGCATTATGTAATTTTATGTGTACTAGTTTCATAAAAGGTAACTTTCTGTTTACAGATGCATTACACTGAAAATAAAATATTCCTGTGAAAAATGTTGACGGTGATGTGCCCAAACTGTCGCCACAGATTTCCAGCACCAGGTTGTTGCAAGTCTCAAAATATGGATGAAGATAATACTCTAATTCATCCAACAACCTGTTATTATGGTGGCTTATTAGTTCCTAAAGGTTATACTAGCGGTGGTGGTTGCTTTATAAATGCACCAACTATCGTTCACAGCCAACCTGTCATTAATTCATTCAGTTATCCTTCGATGGCATTTGATGTGGAAAAGCAAAAAATTGACAAACAAAAGAATAGTTTCCCTCAAAGATATAAAAAGGATGCACAAATCTTTGGATTTCCCCTACTCAATGAAGGAGGAGAAAAAAATCAGGGCTCTGGTTGTCAAATTACAACAAGTTGCGCCCTAACCGGTGGAAGTGTGATAATAACGACACCAAGTATACAATCTGGTGGTTGTTTAATTCAAAGCAGAGATTCTGACATTATGAAGCAAATTCCACATATGGAAATCCGTCCACAATTGTCAGGTGGTGGATGTTTTGTCCAAAACACGTTATCAACCGAAAGTCAAGAAACCCCAATTATAATTGCAGAACAGAAGGATCAACAGGAAAGTCTGACTAGTGACAAAAAAATGCTCTTAATACCACCAAGCGGATGTCAGGAATTACCAGGAACTCGGAGAAACATTCTACCACAGAAAATGGAAGATGGAATGGGAAATTATGAAAATCCACTCTTTTCGAGTTTTCAAGTGACTAATGTGCCAGTGATGCAGTTTCAGCACGCTAAAAATTCAATGGGAACAGAACAGGAATCGGAACAAAATAGAAATTTCAATTGCTGCTGTAGCAACGTTCAAAATCTTTATCGTGTCAAATCAAATAATCTCCCAGTTATAGAGAATCGTAGTTCAATAATATCGGATTCTAATCCTGGAGTACAGATTCAAGTAAACGCAACTGTACAGATTCCTGCAAACTTAAAGCAATGTACAGTGAATATAACCGCAACTACTACAAACTCGCCTAATTCGTTATCAGGTGTAACATCAAAAACTAAAAACAATTTTAATGGTGGAGGTTTAGTGCAGAAGAATGATACTCAAAATGATGAAGAAAATTTTGAAGAGAGAAAAGACAGAGCTCCCACAACACCAGTTTCATGGTTAATGCCATGTCCTTGGAGTTTTGATAGTTACATGATAGACAGGGATGCGACTAGATTGAACGAAGTTAAAAGACTTTTTCAAACTTGCGGTTGGTATCACGAGGGTCTCAGTTGGCAACAAAGTGAAAATTTACTAAAGAACGCAGCAGTTGGCAGATGGCTGATGAGAGATAGTTCCGATAGCAGATATATGTTCGCTGTGTCTGTACAGACTGCTAGAGGACCTACCTCTGTTAGAATTCATTACTTTCTGGGACAATTCCGATTAGATGCTGAACCTAGGCTTGCTTTTGCTATTCCTCTTTTTGACTGTCCAATTAAAATGCTCGAATATTATGTAGAATATTCGAAAAGCGTTGACGAACACCGAAAAGAGGTCTGGGTAGATTATAGTGGGCAACTTTATAGTGAAATTTATTTGACAAAGCCTTTAGTTAAAGAAGTTAGGTCCCTTAGTCATTTGGCCAGACTAGTTGTTAATAGAAGCAAGTTACCAACTAAACACTTGCCACAGTTAATTCAGAATTATTTAGCAGAATATCCATACACTATCTGAAAACTGATGCATGATGCTCTTTCTGGTTTCTGGATTTTTTTTTACAAATACCTTTGTAAAATCTCAAAGTTTATATGTGTTAAAAAAAATTAAAGAATCAATTCTAAATGAGTAAATAGTAAGAATATTTAGAAACTCATTCATTTGAATTGTATCTAATAAAATTTCTTTTAATTAATAAAAATTTATACAGATACGAATAGAATATACCTTAATTTAAATACCTATTTCAGTTTCATATTACAGTATAAATAAAATCAGGAAGTTCCATTGTATCGATTCCATAAACCAGAAAAGGATACGTTTATTTTTATACATTTTAAACTAATTTACATCAGAACTTGCGATGAAACACAAGATATGAAGTTCAATTAGTGAGATATTGAAATCTACACTTTCCTAAATTAAAAGAATTAATAGAGTGACAATTTGTGGTATTTTATTCAAACAATATGTGTCATATAATTGTTACATTAATCAAAGAACGTAAACGTAAACTGTTAGATGGAAGTGTGTAATTTTGTTCGTAGTCAGTAAAGCATAATATTATAAGATTGATTATTCGACCAAGTTTCGTTTCCATTTGAAATTTTCTCGGATGGCAGGGTACCATTTACATACTCTGCATAGACCAATTGAATTCTACGTTCTTCTGTTCCTAAATAATTAATGAAACTATTTGCTTTTAAGTTTCTCATCGATCTGAAATTCCTTTGATTTAAAAGTTCTTTGCCAAGGAAGGTACAATTAAATAAGTGAAATATAAATTGGGCGATTTTATTGTACAATACTTATTTTAGCGATGCAGAAACCAAAATTGACCAACTTCCTAAAAGTTAATCTTTTGGTTTCTGCAGAGTTAGAAACTCTAATCAGTTTGGGCTTTAGAACAGACCCTTTGATGCATTGAGAATAAATCAGGAATTTTTGAAATTTATGAACAATATATAAATGAAATTGGTTGGTTCTGATATTTCGTTAGATGATGGCAACATTTAATACTTGCAAACTATTCAAGTTTTAGAAAGGCTGCGAATCATTGTGTATGCTTAAAACTTAAAACTGATTAGGAATAATAAGAATGATATTAAATCGACTTCAATGAAGAAATCGTAAGACAGTATTAGAATTTAAAACGTTAATTTGACTCTTCTTTCATTGTGTAACTTATAATACTGGAATTGTGAATCAGTTTCTAAAATTAATATGTACTACTAATTTGCAAATTAATGATATGTTGTAAAAGGTCTGAAATATTGTAATGACTTTTTATAATGAATATGAATTTCTTTTCTATTAAAGCTTAGTACTATGAATAAAAGCAAGTTGCAACAGAAATAACAAAAATACTGTAATTTTTAATATAATGATTATTTATTTGTGCAATTAATTTCAGGTACAACAAAATGATTCACAAAATAGTGATACATTTGAAATGAAGAGTTAAAAACACACACACACACACACACACACACACACACTGCAGAAGAATCAAACACTAAATTAATTTAATTCTTGTTCGTTAGCAAATTTTTCTAAATGTATGTTTGCGCGATGTGTGCGCGCATTGTGTGTAAATGTGTATGTGTGTACAAGAGAAAGAAATCTTTGTATATGTACGTATAAGTATTAAGGAATACGATTCAGATGTCGATTATTAGACAAAATCATGATCGATATATATTTTTAAGCAAAAAATTGATGTTTTTTTTCGAAACAAGCATGATTTTTCTAATAGGAAACATCATACAGGGCGTTTCCAAGATCCCAAGCCTCTCTAGATAAGATCTTTTTGTGAAGAAATTACATCGTTTTAAACTTTCCTTAATAATCGCAGTGCTGCGTTTTTTCAGTAACTAATCACGTTTTGATATGGAGGCACCCTGTATAAATCAGTATAGGATTTTTGTTCATTGTCTCTATATTAGAGATGACCTCTTAAACTATCGATATATCTACCCTTCGTAGACCATTTCAAAACGGAAATACTTAAGTTATGCTTATCTTTCCGACTAATCGTAAATTATGAATTCGTTGTGTTTGTAGTGTGAACTTTTAAGGTAGCGATCAGGTGACAGCTAGTAATGTTATACGATATTTACATTATTATATAACGAGATTGCGAAGGGTTAGTTAATTTCGACTTATCCGATTACAAAAATCGTGTTGGAGGAATATATTTGTTATTGGAAACTGCCACTCAGCAAAGCCTACAATATGTTTTATATGTATAGTGTGACACGAGTTAAATTATTAAAGAATTATTTATTACCAGGAAATATTTGTGAAATTTGATTTCATTCCTTTTAAAATTCATAAATATTGATTATTAATTTAATAATATGAGTATTGTTAAACAAAAATTATTTACAAAAATTGATTCAAAGTTTTCCAATTTATTAGAATCGTAACAACTTCGTTTGGATAACATGATAATAAACACTTCTTTTCTACATATCGGCAGGAGTCTGTTATTGCCATGTAAATCCTGTGTGTTGTTCTGTAAATCAATTCAAACCGAAGACACTTCGAGTACTTTCTGTAAGTGTAACCCTTATAATAAATGTAGCTCTTACAAAATAGGCATAAAGATAATACTGAAAAATATATATTGCACTCGAATTATTAAAGATAGTTTTCAATCTTATTATATATTAATTTTGCTCACGTTTCATATACGTGCATATGAATTATGCAAATAATATTTTCACAACAGTTTTCTGTTTCTCTTGTTTACTAGAAGCATTGCTCATTCAAGAGTAAAGTATGACATAACTATGATTATGTAATGATAAAATCTTGCTGTGCTTTGAGCAGCGAGATGCATGCGAATAAGAAGCATGAAAAATGGCGGCAATGTCTGTACGTATCACAGAATCGTAGATATGGAGACATGCATCATCAAATACAGAATGACATAGAAATATGTAAAAAGAAATACTTATTTGAACTAAAACTAAATTGCATGAGTAAGTAACTTCTCACAACAGAAAAATAAATAGTTACAGCTAAAATTTGCAACTCTGTTTTCAGGTATTCCTAAATACACTGAAAATAGATCACATTTTAAATGTATTCAATTTCTATTAATCAAGCAAATTGTAAGTTAGCAAAATAGTTAATTTCGAAATGTACAAAAACATTTGTAAAATTTCCCTTTTTGTTTTAATTATTTTAATCAATATTGTGTTTCGCAATCATAATTTAATGTCTTGTGGAACACTATTAATATTGTCGTAGAGAGTTCTGAATTCTTCCTTGATTCGTAGTATCAACTTTTAATCATTTTTAATAAATGGGTAATGATATTGCTACACAAAGTTAAACAAATTTATTCGTAAAAAGTTTAGTGGAAATATTATAGAATTTGATCGAGGAAGCTAAAGTAACACAATAAAAAGGATCAACCTTGAAAATCAACAACAATGTCGAAAAGTATATTATCAAGCGTCGCGAAAAATTTGCATGCATCCGAGGCTGGAGTTCGCCTTCTTATCTCCATTTCACTTGGTAATTAAAATTTGTAAACAGACATCGTGACTTTTTCTTTTCGGGGTATTTCTACATATACATTGTGCTCAAAATTGATAACTGTATTTAATTATTATACATTAACCTGTAACCTATATTCATATGAATCTGTGAATCTTTACTAAATTATTGATTACTTATTTTAATTTATTCGCATTCATTCGTAAATTCAATTTAATAATTCATAGCAATGTTTCAATATGTTAGTAAGGTTATGTATTTTATCGTTGTATCGTAACTGAAAAGTTAACCACTTTAATGGTTAAAGAAATACTTCTTATAACATTCTAGTAGCTATGGATATATTAAATTTTGTATATTATAATAATTAAATACTGAGTTATAGTACCTATAACTTAATCTGTCAGGTTTTATTGCTAATTTAAGCAACGAGCGATGTTACACGATCTTTTGGAATGAACCGCTGATATTAGAATTTGAACTTAAACTTTAATATATTATGTGTGTTTCAGTGTTTGTAAGAATAAAATTACTTGTTATTTACTTGATTAGTAATCCTATTCCTTGTCCTATTGTGTTATATTTCTATTCCTCTTCTTAGTTCATACAAACTATCAAAATTCAATAAAAATTACAAAATTATTGTCATACTTATATTTTTAGCTAATTTGTTTGCAATTAAATATCTATTTTGTCAATATCTTCCATTTGCATGATTACAAGTGTGTGGAAATAATAAAAATTCTGATAGAAACCTTATAAATGAATGATTGTCTACTGTACTTGTTTTACTATATTTTCTATTTTATTTGTGCATTTTTTACAATACAGTGAATACAATCGTATAAAAAATCTTTTGTATAAATCGTTATTATTTTTGTACGCATTAAATATATTAAGTATAAAATAGATTTTTCTATTTTATTAGCAAAAAATATTTTTGAAAACTTTTGTGATAATTTGCAAATAGTTAAGAAAATAAATTACAAATTATTAATGTTAATAGATTTTAAAATCGATATAGCTAAATAGAGTATTTTTTAAAAATAGTTCGACTTGAAATTCCAAATTAACAATGTTGTAACTGAAATTTCAGGATTGCCCATCGCCTTACTTCACAAGTACATTTTTTACCAAAAATGTCCGATTCGTCAACATATATTTTTTACCGTCTGTGGTGTTCTTATTTGTATATGGAATTATGGTAATTATTTTCTTTCTCAAGAAAGTTATTTTAATTTTTTGCGTGAATTTGTACCTTTTTATATTACTTTTCTTTCATTATATTGGGATTTAATAAAATATGAAATTTTAAAAATACCTGAAAATTCCTTTTAACTTGTACTTTATACAGTAAAATTAACTACATTATTCGGTAGTAATTGAATCGAGCCTTTATTTAAATTCAATAATCATTAAAATACTATTATAAAATAATTTTCGATTTTCTATTTTAAAATATTCTCGAACTATGTAATAAGTTTTCAAGAATTTATAATTGACGATAGGAAATATTTGCAGGGATTAATACATTTCATTCAGCAGTAGCAGTGCTTGTTACTTACTGTGTCTTAAAATGTTTTGGTGGTACTTCCATTTCGGTCCTTTTTACCTTCGCCTTCAATATGATTTATCTTCTGTGGGGTAAGAATATATTATTACGTATTATTTGCATATTCTCTCATTGATTGTAAACAAATTGTGACAAATTGTCAAGGAAAACTGTACATGTCCATTTTAATCAAGAAATAAATTTGCATATCGTTAATACCATCGAGGCTATGGTACAATACTGGCATAGAATGGCGCAATGTCCGTGAGATCTGTATTGTAGGACATATGTATGTATATCGATTATTTTGAATCTAAGAGGCAAATATTAAAGACAATTATTATTAAAATTTCTGATTATTGTCAGTACATATTTATTATATTATTGATATGATTTTTCAAATACATTTCGTAAGTTATACTATAAAACAAATTTCTTCATTACATATCTAGATCTCGTAGATATGTCCTAGAATTAATTATTGAGATTGTGCGGAAATATACAACTTTTTTTCCATCGTCATTTCCATCACCATTTTCAATAGTATTGTTTAATATTTAAAATACTTTAATAATTTGTACATTTATGTATATTTATTAGAAATTAAGATGATTTTATAGATTTAAAAATTTAAGGAATGTAGATAATTTTACAGTACATGCACTTGATAGATTTTATCGTAAATTAAAAAATAATACATGATTTTTATTGGTAACAGGATATTACGTGACAAGTACTTCTGATTACGATATAAAATGGACCATGCCGCAATGCGTATTAACTCTTCGATTAATTGGGCTTACGTTCAATGTATTTGACGGCCAAAAACCTCCGGTAAGTTCAGTAAAAGCGAGTAATATAAATGTTTAAGCTTGTTTAAACAAATAGAAAAATAAATCAAACTAAAATTAACATGCAAATTAAATGTAACAAATAGGAAGAGCACGTGTAAGAATCGAGACATGGTTCTGTTTGAAAAGAAGGGATGTTAATTAATGAAATTCAATTGTTTCAGGAGAAATTGTCTGCATTACAGAAGCAAGTAGCGTTAAAAGAGAAACCAACTTTTTTGGAGATCGTAGCTTTTATCTATTTTCCTGGATCGTTTCTAGTCGGGCCGCAATTTAACATGAAACGATATTTGGACTATGTATACGGACAACAGGTGATCGATGATAAAAGTGATGTAGATCACATATAAACTTTAAATTAGTAGAATTGAAAAAAATTATAACAATTGCATAATCAGAAATCGCACATTACATTACACTAGTAATAAATATTCGCTAAATATTTACTACTAAAATATGAAGATAGCTTAAGTCACATATCAAAGCATTTATACTGAAAGTATTGCAAATGTAAATTATATCATTAGTTGTATCAGTCATTTAGACTGATTTACAACCTTTATTTTCTTACAAGCCGCACTATATACAATTTTTATTTTTTGTATTTTCAGGAATCTAATGAAAAACGTGCGGCTGCATTGAATAATTCTTTGGTTCCTGGTATAATCCGAATGCTTACCGGATTTGTATATCTGGCACTTTACCAATTAAGCGTCTTGTACATTCCAGACCAATATATATTAAGTACAAAGTTTCAGCAGCACAACTTCCTAATACGTCTTCTTTTGATTGGCTTTTGGGGCCACTTCAATCTTTATAAATATATCGCTTGTTGGTTACTGGCTGAAGGGGTAAGGAAAACACATATCAAAATTGCTTTTTCGATAATGAACTTTCAAACTTGTTTTCGTTTTTTTTTTCGTGTTTTTCATCTTCCATCCTATAAAATTATTTATTTCATTTCGGTCCACGTATAATTGTAACAAGAAATGATTGTTACTTTGTAACAGAAATGATTATGAAAATTATTCAGAAAAATAGAAGATAATTTGTGAATCGTCAAATTAATTTATAAAAATAAAAGTTGTTTTTAATTTAGGTTTGCACAGCATTTGGTTTAACTTACAATGGAGAAGATGAAAAGGGTCAACCCCTTTGGAACGGTTGTGAAAATGTTAAGTTGCTACAGTTCGAAATGGCAACTAAATTTAATGACTATATTATGTCATTTAATATAAATACTAATACTTGGAGCGCGGAATACATTTACAAGAGGTTGAAATTTCTGGGATCCAGATTATACAGTCAATTTTTTACACTGCTCTTTTTGGCGGTGTGGCACGGCTTCCACTCAGGATATTATATTTGCTTCTTCCTTGAATTTATTATCATGTACATGGAAAAAGATGTAAGTCCAACTTTCTTTTTTTTATTTATACAAATAATAATAAAACAATCACATAGAGTTAGTCATGCATGATGGTTAGGTATCTCAGTACTCGATTTATTTGAGACATTCGGAGTACGATCAGTTCGTATAATTAAGTATCAATTTTTTCAGATAATTCAAATATTGGAGAAGCATCAAAAATTACTAAAGTTGCTAGAAAAACATCCTCAACTTCAAATTCTTTGTAATATTTTTTTGAAGATCTACACCTTTATCTTCATGGGCTACAGTCTTGTCCCTTTCATTCTTTTATCGTATCGTCGTTACCATCAGGTTTATTCTTCCGTTTACTATTGTGGCCATATAATTTATCTATCTTACCCTTTCATTTCTATACTAATCAAAAAATTTCTCTTTAAGAAAAATGCCCCTAGACGCTCGAATAGTAATGCAGCGAATAGTATCAAAGATGAATAAATATTATTTTCTTGTAAATATAATTTAACGCTATTTGAAGGTAAACAAGGGAATATTGTGGGATGTATAGTTGATATTATGGGGTTAAAATAGTAAAAGAAAGCTCTGTTGTTGTGTTTTAAATTTGGAGTAAGATAACAATGATGGAGGTCGTTACAATTATTGTATAAATAGAATGGTATCTAAGCTCAAATATTGTAGAAGTCAGAGCACTTTAGAGCACACCAGTTTTATTTGGCAAAAGCTGGCAGATTCTTTTTATTGTTTATGAAGTACAGATACAAAAATTTCTTCAAACACCAACTTTAATACCAATTATAGAGGTATATCTTTTAGTACAATGATTCTTAACTTTTTTTAATGTTCTGCAACATTATACAAGGTACAAATTTTGTTTACTTTTTTGTCTAATTTTTTGAGTTAAAGTATATTTAATATGGCGTCAGGAAAAACAACACATATTTATATAAGATACATATAAAAATATGTACTTCTTTGTTTTTTTATATACATATTTACTTCTTTTGACATCACATTAGTTTTCCGAGGTTTAGTCAAGATTCCACCTGAGAACATTACGGAGGCCGAAATGTTCAATTTTATTTATAAAATCATGCTTTACAGAAGAGGGCTTCCAAAAATTCATCGAAGAATCTCCTTTTTAGGATGAAAATAACATTAAGGTGAAGAAACACATATTGATGCATACAATTACGTACTTATCGATACGTTCGAAAGGAATACTTTCTGATTGGTATGCTGTGTTATATATTTAAAATTAAAACCAAAGCGTGCGAATGTAGCTCATAAACATATCTTTTACATAAATGTAACACTATATCT
Organism: Xylocopa violacea; assembly: GCA_963969225.1. Lineage (NCBI taxonomy): Eukaryota > Metazoa > Arthropoda > Insecta > Hymenoptera > Apidae > Xylocopa > Xylocopa violacea. The sequence goes on from CAXAJV010000011.1 coordinate 30,928,449, forward strand.
TTCATATACGTAATTGTGATAATTGTATTTGATGTAAACGTCTGTTAAATTTGAAAAAATTTTATTTTCTCTGATTAACAAATAGAATTAACTTTTTAATGCGTGCAATACAATTGCTGTAGTACTGAAAATTAATGAAGTTTTCATAAATGATTTATTTTTTATAAAATTAGAATCAGAATTGCACACGTTGAGATTTTCACACGATTAAATAATTCAATATGTAATATATATTTTATATTTTTATGTGTTTATGAAAAAATTGATAAATTTTAAATCGTGTGTTGTTAAAAGGCTTTATCTAAAAATGTTTTAAAAAATTATAAATACGAATTTAAGATTGTGTTACAAACTCAATCATCTATCGTCAGCATACGTTATCGAATAAGTCTTCCTTCGTATCTTTGCTGAAATGAATACCTGTAATATAGAAACAAGTCAAGTTGAAGAATATTTTATGCATTCTAGTTCAGTAGAGCTTTAATTGTCAAAAGTTACTAAAGTAAAGCAGCTTAAGGAAATGTTAATAATTTTGTAAAAACTCATGACGAGCTTTCAAAAAAAAAGTAAATGAACTTATTACTTAGTCTAATCAATTACAAAGAAAGTGTACAATTAGATAAATACTTAAATATTTTTATGTAAAGAAGAGAGTGCAAAATGTTTAAGTAATATTTTTAGAGTCACTAAATTTATGAACTATTTTTATAGATACTTCGTACAAGCGAATTTTTTGTTACATTGCAAATGTTTTGTAAGTTAAATTTTTTTATATAAGTTTTTGCAACAGAGATACTATATCGTTAACTATAAATTTATAGTTTTGCTATGTATATAAATAAATCGAGTTATACAAATACATCGAGTGCTTTCCCGTATATTAAGTCTTAACTGTTCCGGTAAAGAAAGGGTACTTTAAATTATTATAACTTTGCGGTATGTAAATACTTTATTTAATCTCTGTAATTAAAAAATGGAATCCCATTCGCGTGCGTATGTATGTGTGTGTGTCTACCATACTTATTAGAAGGAATATATTAGAAGGAAACGAAATCAAACGAAGATATTTACAAAAGTACAAATAATTTTATTAAAACATACATATACATCTGTTCTATATAATCATTTCCATTTTCGGGAGTCAGAAAACTTCTTAAACTCATCTACATGTATTCAATTGTTCCACACTTGATAATATTCTATGACCAATCCTAAATTATTTTACTAAATAATTAATTACATTTGCGCATAGAACATTTTTGATTGTATAATTAACTTTTTCTTGTAACACAAGTAGTATTTGCAGATTTCTTTGTTATCAATTATCTACAATCTAGGCATTTATAACAATAAATAGAAACACTGTTTTACGGAAATTCCTGTAATGGAAATCATATCAAGTGAACATCCTTGTTTAGTAATAAAGTCTCTCTAAATCACAAGATTCGTGTGTTCTGAGTATTTGAGTCATAGGAAACATTAATACTTGCAATAAGTTTATTTAATAGGGTCCACCGGAACTCGATGGTGGAGCACCATAGTTATCCGAAGGTGGTGATTGCGGTGGTGGTCCGTATTCTGCGTTCTGTGCTTCTTTCTGCGATATTAAGAAATGATACGGTGAGTAAATAAAGATATTATCTTTCGTGTGTTTATAGGTTTCAACTCGAGTTAATATTCTTAGTGTCAACGGATAATATACGAGCCAAATAATCGGTTACCTGCGTCTTGTATCGGATAAAGTAGACTTCTGGTTTGCTAGGTTGCGTTGGCGCTTGAGTCGGGAGCACTACTTCTGGCGCCTCTTCTGGTTTCTTTACCAACACGTAAATCAACGTTTTCTCCTCGTCCTGCGGTGGTAATGGCGGCAGCGCTGGTGCTGTGGGCGTTGGTGGTGTGGGCGCCTTTATGAATACGATCTTGTAGTGCTTTTGTGGCGGTGCAGCGGGTGGTATGTACTTCGGTGGTTTGTATTCTGGTGCTTCTGGCGGTGGCACGTGAACGTAAACATGTTTGTGCACGATAGGTTGCTGTTGGGGTGGCCCATACCGATCCGGGACCGATGGTGGGCCGTAACTACCCGACCCGCTTGGTAACCCACCGCCACTCGACGGAGGAAAGTAGGAATTTGCGGGTGGTTCCGGTGCTGGTTTTGAGTATACTGTCGTTGAAGCTACCAATAGTAGCGTGGTCTAGAAAAAAGCGTCTGGTTTAACCGAAATTGAATCGCAAAGAATGAGAAGAATACAAAGTAGTATAAGCAGCAGGACATGTGCATACACATGAGATATCACAATGGTTTAACATATTCGAGACCGGTGCCTCACCACGTGGGTCACGTAAAATCTCACCCGTATAGCCGGTGACTCGTCGTGTGGGTCATCGGCTACTTGATATTAAAATTGTTCGCAATAGCCGATGACCCACACGGTGAGTCATGACAATAACAATTACCTGAAACGTGCTTTTCTTATTCTCATATTTTCCAGTTTCAGTTAATCTTAATTATAACTGCACAAACGTTGCCGCCTACTAAACTTTTGAATTTTTGTGCAGTCGTCATAACAGTAACAGTTGTAGAAGATATTTGAAAATTTGTTATGTTATTCACTGGTAGGTTTTTCTGTAACTGTTTAATACTTTTATTAAGATATATATGTCGAGAGAAGCCACACGAGTGGTATGTAATCGTAATTAGCTCAATCGATTTGATGAAAGAGCACAGTTATCGGTTGAATGTTTAATCGTATTTTCTCCTTAGGAATACATAGGAGCGCATTGACATAGTTTCGAGCCTGTTTTAAACGCATCGAACATAACTTACGATTGTTACAATACTATTGTATTCACTCTCAGTTTTGAATGCAATGTAACAACGTTTACACGGATTGCAACCTTCATGGTTTGGCATACATACGTAATCTTCTGTATTTCTTTGCGAAATATATGTAAGTATGTATAAAGCTTCGCGGCAACAGAATGAGACGCGCTCGATCAAGTGAACGAAAGTTAAATTCAACAGCATCGACAGCTGCAATTTATTATCCAGGATTTAATACATTTCCTTAAATGTTATAAAACTAATGAATGCTATTACTTGCAATTTAATCTGTTCGTCTGAGATAATCGATTCGTCTCTTTTCGATATCAACATTAGAATTTCCCGTTTAAAAATAACATTTATTTTTTTAGAACGAGAAGAGAGAAAATGGAATTGGCACGATGACTCTGTAATTAAGGTACTGCGCTAATTATTTCCAGTGATGAGATCTGACAAAAATAAGTAGCACCTTTTACTTTTACTTTCGGCTGTTGGCTTTCCCCTACGATACGGGGATACGGACAACAAGTAAAGACCCACCTTAAGTGAGGTCCAGCATGAATTTAGATAAATAGAATTCTGCTGTATTTCTTTTGTAATTGCAATTGCAAGTAGATACGATTACATCGGGAAGTGATAAAGATTAAGAGGAAAGGAAAGCCTCACGGTTAACGCAATTACCGTGTCAATGCGAATAGTCTTGTCGTCGGCTAAGATAATGAAACGGTTGTTGAGTGGTAGCTGAACACGTTTATGTCGTTTAAAACCCGGCGTAGCTGCTGATTCGTGCAGTTCTTCTAAATTTTGTTGTACATTACAGGGAAGGGATGACGGTTGCATAAGCGTTACAATTTAACATGGTAGAGAATTGGTTGCGAAACGAGCACTCATTGCATTTTTAGCACGTACTTATACTATGAGTATGTATACATACAGACTGACCATGACGCAGTATATATAGCCTCATGCACCTAGAATACGCGATCAACTTTCTTCGTGAAAACAATTCGGCTACTTTCAAACAGACGCTTTACATGCGTGTAATTTGACATTGCAGAACTTTTCTTTCCGTTGGACGTTCTACTGACCGGAACAGATCGAAAGGGTAATCGTAATACAAAATATGTGATATACCAAACATTGAAGGCAATGTTTTAGAAAATATTGAAGTTATATTGAAAAGATTTGTAGGTAGATGTATACTTGCTATACGTACTATTCAATATATTAAAACTGACTTGCTTTAAAGCAGGAACTCGTGCTAATTGTACGATCGAGTGGAAAAAGATGACATTTCATTTATATTATTTTTTGGAAAATCATATAAGATAATTAAGTAATTCTAGTATTAGCAATAAATAATTATGTCTGAAAATTAACGAGTGATTACATAGTTCATTAATTTAGTTATTATTAATTAAAGTGGCTGAAACATTTTCAATTAAGGTAAAATGTTATCTTTTTTTCATTCAGCCTCTCTTTATTGCTTACACTCGATTATTTTTAGGGTCACGTCATGTGCCTTAACATATTTAATTACGAGTAGAAAAAACATCTACTGAATAATTAAGACAGCAATTAAGATGGGATACTTTGATTGTAAGAAGTGGGCATTTAATGTGAAGGAAAAGAACGAGCTTTCGTATCAGTAATGTTTAATTAATTCATTAATCATGATGCTTCTTTTCGTAATTATTTCTTACTACTTTCGTTTGATGATGTATAAACATATCTATAATTGCATTAATCGAGGATTATCATAAATGCCATATTTTTTACTCAATTTCCTTTGAGTTCATAAACATGTAAAAATAAGCAACTGCGGTACTTTTTCTAAATGACATACAATTTATCTAATAGTCCATTTAATAAATTTTAAATTTATTCTATATTTCGCTTTGTCTCAGTATCGAGTCTATCATAAGAGGATGATTTGAAAATGCTGTATAGAATTTGTAAATCGTTGATAATTCATGGATTATTGGAAGATAAAATCATAGTGTCATCACCAACGAATTCCAGGAGAAGTCAAGTCACGAAGGCAGATCACGCAGAACAAGATTGCTGATTCTGGAAAAATGACATGCACCGAACTACAATGAGCCGTTAAATGCACTGCATGCTTCACCAGACCTTGCAGGACAAGTATTTGGAGATTATCCGAATTCAGACAAGTACTTTCACTCTATTCACAACACTCTTCGGATATCAAAGCGCTGAACTCTCACGTCTCAATATTATTATTGTTTCGTACGAAAAGAAACTTCAGACATTTCGAGAGTTTCAATTTAATAATTAATAATTATATTTATACCGCGTGTGAATCACTTACAGATTTGCGTTTCATTTTCAGAATCATATTCTTCTTTCAATGGAAAGAAGTTTTCAGAGAAGAAGAATAGGAGCAAGTATTCAGTTAAAACAAAACCAGGATCACACTAATTTAAACTTTAATTATTTGCACTATTTAGTCGTATATAATTATTTATATTGTATATCACTGCTTAGGATAGTTAACAACCCCTAATTGCACTAATGAATTAATGCATATAGAATGTAAAATTATTAACTATCATTATTACAGGTAATTATTAAAACACAAAGCCCTGCTTAATTAAAATATGAAGAGTAAAATTGCATCGAACAATAAGTTTATATCGTTTGGGAATTATTTCAGATATTATGCTCTAACTGACAGGGTCACTCTAGAATACCATCGGAGCACTTAAGGTTTAATTACGGAAACGGAGCAAATTGAAGCTAGATTTTGTGTCAACAACGTGGTATAAAAAATAATGGCAGTAACATATAGCGACTAATTGAACGATAACGTAGGTAAAAGAAAAATCGCATTAGGTTATTATGATCCGATCAAAGTAATTATGGGCCACTTAACAACCGTAAAAAATAAAAAATAAATCCATACCCAAACTAAAAGAACACTTAGGTCGATACGGATTAGGAATAAAAGGCAATAAAAGCAAAGGACCTGGCACGACAAAGGAATCCAACAACTCAACTCACCAGATGGACCAACATCGTTGAATTTTTGCGGCAATTGAGAGGATACGAGGCCGAAATGCGGACGTTGTAAAGAAGAACGTCTTTCACTGACGATCTTTCACAGTTGTGTCGGCCGGATCGACACATTCGGACTTTTATACGGGTTGGAAGAGGGGAAAAGGAACATCCTCGATCCTCTTTCTTCATTCATTCGATCACCGATCGGACGATCATCTTCGTTCACTGGACTACGTAACCCTGATCTTATTACGGATAAACGGCGTCCCCGGTTTCCATTTTGTCTAGAATGGATCGCGGAGGGGAAATTTACACACCGGGAAACTTAGCGGGATCGGAAGCGGGAACAAAGGGTCTTCTTTAATTTATAGCGTATTTTAAATTAATTACTCTTGCGCTCGTTTAGATACTATCGAGAATCACGGAGATGCTTGAGAACCGATCAGCAATTCGCGAAACGAATTGCATTTTGTTGCTCATTTGACTCTCTACACTTGAATCTTAATACTCGAATATCAGTATAATAATGAAACTTTCAGAATTATTCTACGTACAAAGGTATTGTTTACGTGGATTTCAGTAAAAATGCATCGTCTACGAGGAAGGCTAAAAACATGAATTACATATTCTCGTTGTGTACCGAATTAATGAGAACAAAGAGCAGATTAACTTCAGATTAATTGATGAGAATCAAAAAATAACAGCTTAAGCAAAATGTATATACATCTGTAGATTGTAATAGATCATTGGATTTATAATAAGGATTAATTAGCATTTCTGTTAAACTTAGCTCAGATACACATGCCACGCCAGGCAAATTCAGAGACAGCGTAAGTTGTATTCAAATTGAAACTTAATACTTGAAGTGTATAAAAAGACGAAAACGTTATGCAACCTCTTTCTTCTTTTTAGTTAATTATTGCAACTAAAATTTCATTTCATTCTCTTTCCGTTTTATTACAGGCAAAGAAGATATGTTAACGTAATGTCGTCATTCTTCAATTTCTCAATTCAATCAGAACGGAACAAGGAAAAACTGAGACTATGAAGGAAAGTTTGAACGGAGATGAGAAACATCGCGTTGTGTTAAAACGCTATCGAGGCAACGCGGTGTTACATCAAAAAAAAGTAAACGTATTTCGTATCGCAACGGATCCGATTTCCGAGTTTACAAGCAACCCTGATTACATCAAAGCCCGTTGGGCAAACGGACACGGATACGCAACGCTGTACGGCACATATTGTGTCTCGCGTACCAGGCGAGGACACAATTGGTTGCTCGACGCTCTCGGTCGTCGTATCGACGGTCCGAATCCGATGAGGTTACGGGAGAACGTCCTTGATATCGGCCTAAATTCCTGCAAACGCATTCGGGTATTTTCTCCGTAACGTAATTCCAGAGGCAAGAGCAAGCCAGAGGTGGTGTAGTGGTGGGCGAAATGAAGACGAGCGAAAGTGTACCCGGTATGGTTGGCCCTCACGGTGAAAGTCAAACTAATTACGAGACGGGCACGGGCACGTAAGCTGCCCAGAGAGTTAGTGTTGCAAAACAATCCTCATCGCTACGAATATTAACCCGGAACACCTGCCGCTTTCCACTGTTGGGCCAAATAACTTCTCGTTCTTCGGGTCTGCATTCCACTAGCGACACCGTCAACACCGCATTAACAAGGTTCACCCTGTTTCACGCTGCGACCATCTTTCACCGTCTATCTACATTTCGCTCGTCCTTTAGCTAATCTTCAGTCTCTCTAAAAACGAGCAATGTCAATGGACTAAGCGGCATGTCCTGCTACAGACAGACGTTGTTTCGTCAAGCTTTAGCCCTTTACCTCAGAAGCGCTTTAACGTTTGGTTCTACAAACTTGAGAACGCGACTATAAATGAACAATAGTTATTTTCGTTGAAAACATGACGTCATTTTTAAATCTTAATTCTAACTTGGTAGGCATTGCTGAGGGACGTAGTGAAAATGATGTTGATGACTCTGCAAGCTAAATGGAGGCAAAAAAAATAAAAATTATTTTTGTATTATGAACCTGTTATAGGTAATATATTATCCTATTAATTATTATTATTTATTTTAAAAATGCTTAACCAAACTTCAGACTACTGTTTAACATTTTTCATTCACTAAGAAATTTAAGCTCTCTCATTATATTGTAGCTTTTCCTTTTCAAAGAAGTGAAAATAGATTAGCGCATCGATGCAAATGCATATCTAAATAGTAACATCGAAGGTAGTCGTACGTTGTGCAGTTATGGTAGAGAAGAAGCTGTTAGTGTGCTGACTATGCGAAATATTTTGACGTTACTCACAGTACGTTACAGAGTGGCGAAGATTACTTCATTTTTGGTTACTTAACCGCTTAACACGTATATGCGATTTATTTATTTAATATCTCTTTTCGTTATCATCGTATACGTAGCAAGCGATTCTTATATAATTACGACTACAAAGGAATTAAAAAGATCTTACATGTTAATCAGCAATTATTTTGGTGTTTACTAATCAATTTTCGAAGGGATCATGTAAGAGGAACGAAAGCGTACGCAAAAATTTTCCCCTGGGAAAGTTTAAAATGGCCTGCTCCAAGCGTTTGTAAATTTCTTATCTTTTAATGGTACATTCACGTGGCTGTAAAAATTTGGTAGAGTGGAAGTGAAATGTGCAATTTGAATAAGAAACATCGTTTTGGAAGATATGGACATACACCAATACTTTCAGTTACTGTGTATTATTCAAGATCCAAGATCGGATTATAAGTAACCCCTGAAGGTAGTTTTGTTTCCGAAATTATATAAATCGTCATTTCTTTTCGAGAAGCGTACAATAAAAAGTAGCTGGGTGGTAATAAAAAATGTCAAATAAATATTAATGCGTAAGACCATAAGGACGAACGAAGGATGGCTGATAAAAAAGAGGATGAGAAAAAGGAGGAAGACCAACGGTTGGAGTATATATTTAATTATCTTACGTACACAAGAAAGTTAAAAATTGATAGATGGACGAAAATGTTATCGAATGTGGATTTTAAGGTATATCAACACGTATAAATACAAACCGTGAAAAGTACTGCGTAATTCGATCAAGCCTCCATTACGAGTAGATGAGATAGATTTCATATTTCTCTTTTAAAAACAATTCCATTAGGTCTCACCGTTCGTTAGCTCGATATTTAGCGTGATAAGTTCATAAGTATTTTGACACTTGCAAGAGACGTTACTTAAATTTGGCATCCAATAAAAATCTTAAAATATGTACATCTACTTTCTTTAATGTGTAATTTCCTCGTTTATTTGAATAATGATAAAATTACTTCACTTTCACGTTCAGGAGATGATTACACGGTTCTTTGGTGTCCCGTCGGAGATGATCCTCGTATTGCAATTGACACCGGCTGGTCTATTGGTACCCTATCTCGAAATAACGCAATCCAAGAGAAAGCAGACATACTTCATGAAGAAGAGACCCCAAACAGTCACCGAAGATAATTACAAGGATTTGTTGATACCAGGCGATATGGCGCCAAACCCGATCGAAGAGCTGGCCGTGCTCGTTGAGGACGTTAGTGGATCAAGCAAGCAGCTTCTGCGTTCCTCTATGAAATTATTTTTACGAATCGGAGGATTTCCATTAATCCATGTTTTTAGGCATACGTACCTATTTTATCTAATCCAAAAAATCACGTCGGTTGGCCGGAAATTGTTCGTAAAGACGTTAAAAAACAAGTATACAACCTTCGAAGTTTAATATGGCAGGTAAAATGCTACCTCTCTACTTGCATTAGGAAATGATAGACAGAATGGAAAATATTTGTAAGAAGAATGCAGAACTTATTCAAAACTTAGGTGAAGGGAAAAATAACAGGACAAACTTTACTACCAATGCCAATGGGTATCGAAGAAATTATTAATTCAAAAATGGACACCTCTAAACAACTCCAATTAAAGAGCCATATAGAAGAAATTATAATAAAATGGGCAACTCAGATTAATGAGATTCTCAATGAAGAAATTCCTAAGTTTTCAAAAACTGGAAAGCAACAACCCGTCTCTGGTGATTCATAATTTTCAAAATTGTGCACAATTATGCAGACAGTCTTAATATTATTCGGATGCTTTTATTTCATCAGAATTGGACTATTGGAACATGAGACTGAAAAATATGGAATCACTTTATTATCAGTTAAAAGATCCGATGATATTACAGATAGATACGTTTTTAGAAAAAATGCAAAGTCCTTATTCAGCATATTTCAAAAATTTGGTAAAAAGCGTGGCTGCAGGTAAATAACGAGGAGAAAATTTTACGAAGTAACAAGCAATTAAAATGAACTTTATTCTAATTTTTCAGCACTGTTAGAAACTAGGAATATCAATCTTTACTTGAGGCCTCTAAGCTCTTATTTTCAAGAAATTGAAAACATTGAATTCAAAGATATATTGCCCAAACTAAAAGCACTGTTGCACTGCGTTTGCTTAATGTGGTCCAATTCGAAATATTATTCTATGGAACGAATTATTACTCTGTTACGAGAAATTTCAAATTTGTTAATTACTCAGGTATTGAAATCACTTAAGTTGTTTCCCAACTACTTTCCCCTTTCGATTGTAATTGAACACTTTGCACACAAAAAGGAATACTTATTTATAAAATGTGTGATTTCTTGTTTTAATATTATTACCTTAGCTTAATGCGAAATATTTTATTCATAATATCTGCCTTCCTCGCATCGAGTACTTCGTACGTGTTTTGTATAGGCAGTGAAATATATAAATCCGACAACATTATTCAGCGAGGATATTGAAGAAAATAAATTAAAGATAGCGGAAGTGATACCGTGTCTCCATAGTTATCAAGAAATGTTTCGATCGTTTAAAGAAAAAATAGAAAATTATTTTAAATCTCAAGAACCAGCCCTTTGGACATTTCATGAAAAGTTAGTCCTTGAAAGGATTCACATGTTCGAGAAGAGGCTGAAAGAAATTGAGGTTTGCTCAAATATTCTAAATAACTTATGTGAATATATTTTATACCAGTCTTACGATTGTCATATTTCTTCGCTACAGGCGTTATACGACATAGTGCAAGATTATTTGAAATTAGAAAGAATAGAAATGGCTGGTTTAAAAGCCAAATCGTTACTTTCTATGGTTAACAGTATTTATGAAGAGTTCCTAAAATTATACCGCCAATTCGCAGATGCACCTTATGAAGTTTTACTCCCCGAGGAAGTACAGTTTACCGAAGATTTAAATGAATTTTCTATCATGGTAAATGATTTGCAAACTGCGGATGTTTATGCAAATTGATATGGTACTTACATTGAACTAATAATACGTGTTGAAATTCTTTATGGAATTAAAGATAGAACAATTTGATCGACGATTGGCAAGTATTTTCGACCAAGCATTTGCGGAATGTCACAACCTGTATGCGTTCTTCAAATTTATTTGGATAATAGGCTTTATTTCCAACAGACCTATAATAATGTCCCAATTGTGGCATAACTATGAAGAAGTGATAGAAAGAGCACATCGAAGTTTTAATAACGCGAAGGTAAAATTAACTATGATTATGAAATGTGTAACTTTATACTACCTAAAACTTACAAAGTGTAGAATTACAATAATAAAGTTATTTTGCTTCTTAGGCTCTATTTGACGAAAATTTTATGGCTGAAGGAGATAGGCCATTTTTATCGTTGGATACGTACTTACCACCAGTGGCTTCATCACTGTGTTTGTTAATGAAATTACGTGAAAGAACTCGTTATCCATTTCAGTGCTTGAAATTGATCGATCATCCTCTAATTGCTGCTAAAATGGAAAGCGAAGTCAAAAGTAAATATGTCGAAATAGAGGTAATATCGAATTAAATAAAGGAGTTACTAAATTGTTGCTTTAAAAATTTTATTAGTTTTTATCATTTTTTAAAAGTATGTTTCTCTTTTAATACACTTTAAGATGATTATCGACGAAAAGGAAAAAGAAATATACTTTGCTTGGAAGGAGAAATTACCAGAAATTTGGGAAACCCATTTGACGAAAACTCTTTTAATAGTTAGGGATGACAATCTCTTGGAAATGAATTTTGATCCTGAATTAAAGACTGCTTTAAGAGAGATTCGTTATATGATAATTATGAAGAAATCAGATCTTTTTCCAGAAGCAATAGAATTTTATAATAGATCACAGTTCTTTTTCAATAGCACTTATAATCTCAATTTAATAGTAAACTGGTAAATGATACTTCGATTCTACTCATATTACGAATCTTCCTTCCTTTTAAGAAATATCGATTCATGTTTTACATTAGGTATAATAGAATACGAAACGAAAGCGTTCCAGTAGAATTTCAATTAGTAGAGGAAGAAGTTGAAAACATTGACAATTTAATTAATTATGGCCAAGAAAATTATAACTGGAATTCAGAAGGTACAGAAAATATTTTTAAAAATTAATAGAAACACTAAACGAATAAATACATACAAGTAAAGAATTCATAGAATATTTCTAATAATTTTGAACGTCCATCTTTTCAGGAATTACGGAATATATCGATAATTTGTCGTCGATTACATGGAAATTATATGCCAGAGTGTTTCGAGCTCAAGAAAATTTGAAAAATATTCTAGACAGGTTGTACGCTTGGGCGATGATGCCGATTCTTTATCGCAAGGATGCGAAAGATGATAATTTATTAGCACTGGCTGATAAAGACGACAGATTCGCTGAAAGATTCGCTGAAGTTGAAGCAACAGCTGAACAACTGAAACAAATTTTAAAAGAAAATTATAAACTATTTTTCGATTTACTTCCCGATTCTGCTTATGAAAGGGATGACGCGGACTTAATAGACGGTAAGTAGTAAACGGTCAACATAATTACGCCAGTCCGATACAGAGCTACACACAGGTATTGAAGCAACACTATGTGTGCTTTGCTCTGAGGATCCTTTGGATTTCCTAAGGATCTTAACAAATCGTTTGAGACTTTTTGAAAGCATCATTCAATTAGTAAAATTATTTGCAAAAAAAAAGCTGAAGGCAAAGAAGAGGCAGAGGCAGAGGGAACTCTGCCCGAAGAAGGAACTGAACACGAATATGCAATGTAATTTTTTTCAATAATTATTTAATACAATAAAAGGGATAATTTTGTAGTTATTTGTTCATTCTTTGTTAGGCCAGACGAAGCAGGAATTGAAGAAGTAGGATCACCGGAAGAACAAGAGCAAATAGAAGAAGAAGAAGAAGAAGAAGAAATTGATGAAGAGACGTTAGCGATGAGGCTTGAGAAATGGCAACCTTATCTATCTTACATTGATAATTTAATTTCCAAAGGCCTCATTCAAGCAGTCTCCACGAGGTTTTATTTCATTAATTTTAGTTAACTAAATTTATTATCAGCCATTAATGCTTTATATAATATTTTATATGTCAGTATCTGTTATATTCTTGACGAAACTGATCCTGAAGGAAATATACAGCCCTCGTTTGAAATCCAACTGTGTTTAGAGGTAAATATTTGAAATAATCAGTAAATTAATTTAAAAAAGTTATGAGTTGAACACTTAATAATTATGAAAGGAATGATTCTTTTACCATTTATGTTGAAAGAACCCCAGTATCGTATTTCGACCGTCGGTGGAATTAGACGATCCCGAAGGTTTCTACGTGTCTTTCGAATCACTTTTACTTGACATGATGAAAATGGGTACCCTCGTTTCACGAGTTGATCCTGAATTGCAGGAAAGCCAAGAAAATTATGCGGTATATTATTCCAAATTACCAATTATTCAATCACTATACGTATTGACCATCTGATCAATTTTAATATTTAACACGTATTATCAATTATATGATGTTCTCAAAGACTGACGTTACCGAGGAGGATGGTATCGTTTTTATGTTAGAAGAAACTTGCAACCGAGCGAAACTCGCCTTGGCAGAAGTAAAGGAGCATGCTCGGGTAATGTAATCATTTTTAAGTTCAACTTAAAACTTTTTAATGTATCATCTCATCAATGAGATTTTTCGTTTTCTAACGTTTGTATATGCAAATAAATGTAACAATAATTTGATAGATGCACGTAGAATCTATAGTAACAACGATGGTGCACTACAAATGATCTGAGTAAAGTTATCCTTTTCTAGACATACGATATTTATTCCTGGCTATGGAAGGACGATAGACAAGAATATTTGAAATACTTTCTGCTATACTCGCAATACGTATCTCCTGAACAGAGAGAGATACTGGAACAGCACAAAGGTTATATCCCAGAGGATATGAAGGAGAAGAAACCAGAATTGGCAGACTTTAAACGAGAGATTGATTATTTCATGGACCTGTATGATAAGTGCAATAATATGAAGAACGAAGAAATCTTTTGCCGATGGTTGAAACTTGATGTGAAGCCTTTTAAGCAGAGTCTATTAAACATCATTTGCAAATGGGCTAACGTACTGAAGGAATATTTGGTCAGCGAAATTACCACCAAGTAATTCAGTTTCCCCTTTCTGTTTTTTAATTCGAAATTGCTGAAACTTCACGGTTCCAATTCTTATAATTGTCTAAAGTCTATATTGTAAGGTATTGTCTAAAGTTTTTACGGAGAATTTCAGCGTCTTATTTAGCGGTGGAGTTAGTTTCACCAGGAAATCGATCAATCGTTGATCTGTTGTCTGGTCAATGACTCGTGACACAAGCACCAATCATTGTAGTTATAGTAATCGGGAGACGCTCACTGAGATCATTGCGTTCTCTTACGATCTTGATTACGATCTTTTCTCAGAAGTATTAATTTTCTTTAATTTAACATGAGGAATTTTAAGGCGATCATCACTAAATGTGCGCTGTCCTATAAATGTTAAAGTTATTGAAAACTGAGTTTCTGTTTTGACTGATATACGAAAGAAGAGTAATGCTTTTAAGACATTATGCTTGAGAAATCTATAAAAGGGGGTTCTACGAATGCTAATCACATTCTGACCTCTAACCGCAAATAGGACTGATTTCTCTGAAACCACGACCAGAGTGATCGTTGGTTGGCACTAATCCTGGATACTTGCGCAACAGAATAGTAAACTGAATATTTGGCTCAGAATCGCTGTTCCAGGAAACTATCAAGTTACTTATTTCGCAAACAATACACGGAATTCTAAAACAGCAGATCATTCATAAATTACAGAAATATATAGGATATCTTAGATTTTTCTTCACCCAACGACGTAATGTTCTATGAGTGAAAGTAGGAACAAAACATTGTACAGGGCGATGCAATCGAGCAGTTGTTAATTCCTTGCGTAAAAATAAGTCAAAATCGTAGGGAGTAATTATTTGCGCACTTAATGACGACACGTATTCATGATTGTATTTATAAACATGGACAATGTTTATTTTTCGTTATGTGATTATTATTCTTATTGTTAGATTACAGAAACTGGCAGAATTTTTGCAACTAGCGATGGATAACTTTTCACGCCCTATTCACGAAGATGATTACGACGCACTCTTAGAAACTATATATTACTTGAAAGAAGTTAGAGATCGCCAATATGAAATTGAGGATATGTTTGATCCTATCAAGGTGATATTATTAAAGATATTTATAAAAGTATGAACAGGTGGTTTAAGTATTTGTTTTTTGAAGTAAAAGCAATTGCGTATTTTCCAGAAAACGATAGAGCTTCTGCAAACTTACAACGTACATCTAGATGAGAAAATTTTTAACTGGCTAGCAGAATTACCCCTCAGTTGGGAAACGTTGAAGAAGGTAGCTGCTCAGGTCAAGCAGGTCGTTCAACCTTTGATGACTCGACAAATCGAACTTTTGAAGAAGAGGCTAAGCTATTATGATTTTAAACAGCAACGACTTCTAAAGGAATTCCATGAAAGAGACGTTTTTGAGTAGGCTAACAATAACAGTGATAGTATTTGCAGAAAATATTTGATTTCATTTATTGAAAGTGTCCAATTATTATTTGCAGTCCAGATTACGATGATCCTTACGAACAACTGAATAGTATACATGAACAAGTTTTGATATTTCTAAGCGAAGAAAAAGATTTGAACGATCAAACTGTAATTTTCGAACAAGAAATGCCTCAATTTAAAATAATTAAACAAATACAAAAAGAGATGCAACTCTTGAAAATTTTATGGGATTATGTAAACGTAATCGGAACTTCTTTAAACGAATGGAAGAAAACCACATGGAAGAAACTCGATATCGAATGGATGGATCAAGAGTGCAAGAAACTTCTCAAAGAATTAAGACGTGAGCAACGGTTTCTTTTTTTATCTTTTTTCTTTTTTTTTGCTTATCTAGTCTAACTAATTACTTTCTTGAATAGATCTGGACAAAGACGTGCGCCCTTGGAAATTGTACGTCAACGTTGAAGCACAAGTGAAAAACATGATGGCGTCACTGAGAGCGGTTTCAGAATTGCAGAATCCAGCAATTAGAGATAGACATTGGAGGGAATTAATGGCTGAAACAAAAGTAATTAATACGTATATAATTAGCACATAATTACCAGTATTCTTGGTTTACGCTATCGTGGATTGATTAAGTTGAGAAGCTGCTTGTTAATATCATTAGGAAGCACAAATTTTATGTGTATAGCAATATCACTTTATACAAGTAATCGTACTTCCGACAGGTAGCATTCATTATGACTGATAATACTACATTAGAGGATTTATTAAAATTACAATTACACAAATATGAAGAGGAAGTTAAAAATATCGTGGCCAAATCGGTAAAGGAAATGGCGATGGAGAAGACATTAAAGGAACTTAATGACACTTGGAGTACTCTCGAGTTTGGTAAAGAGCTACACGAACGTACAAAATTATATGTCCTTAAAATTGACGAAGAAACTATCGAAACCCTTGAAGATAATCAGGTAATATAGTTAAGTATTTGCAATAGCGTAAAGAAGAAAAGATAAATTTGGTAGATAATTAAATATCAGTTTCTTTTGTGTGCAAAAATTTAATTTATGACCACGTGTAGTACGTATTGCATTTTCATTAACTCGTAACAGGTGCAACTACAAAATATGTTAGGCTCGAAATTTGTTGGATATTTTCTTGAAGAAATTCTCAATTGGCAAAAAAAATTAAGTAATGCCGATGCGGTGATTAATGCGTGGTTCGAAGTTCAACGAGCATGGATGTACCTTGAAAGTATATTTATTGGTTCTGAAGACATTAGAAGCCAACTTCCAGAGGAGTCGAAGCGATTTGAAAAGATTGACAGAGATTTTAAAGTACTTATACACCTACTTAGCTCAATAAATAAGTAAATAAAAAACATATTCTTCAAGGAATTACTGAGGGAAATGTCGAGCAGTTTAAATATCGTAAAAGCAACCAATCGTCCCAAACTTCTGGAAAAATTGGAAGAGTTACAAGTTCAGTTAAACGTTTGCGAGAAAGCTTTAGCAGATTATTTAGAAACAAAAAGATTAATTTATCCGAGATTTTATTTCATCTCTGCGGCAGATCTCCTTGATATTTTGAGCAATGGTAAGAAAATATAAAATGAAATACAAATGAAAGCGTAACGATTATTTGATAAATTATTTGTCCAGGAAACATCCCTGAATTAGTTTGCAAACACTTGTCGAAATTGTATGATTCTATCGCAAAATTAAATTGGAAAATGAATAGTGGAAAACCAACAAAGAACGCCATAGTCATGATTGCTAAAGACGGTGAAGAAATGTCTATTTATGGTTCCTGTGATTGCAGTGGAAAGGTAGTTTGACGTAATAAATTAATAAATTGATCTTTGTATTGTAACATGTCCTTAAAAGAAAAAATATTTCACTCTTTAGGTGGAAATTTGGTTGAACAACGTGACAGACGCAATGAAAAAATCAGTCAGGTATCACATATCCATTGCGGTGAGCACGTACGATGAAAAACCGCGAGAGCAATGGATTTTTGATCATCAAGCTCAACCAGCCCTGTGCGGGACACAAATTTGGTGGACTACCGAGGTGAACATGGCATTTTTGAGACTAGAAGAAGGCTTTGAGAATGCTTTTAAAGATTATCAGAGGAAGCAAATTAATCAGCTTAACGCATTAATAACAATACTCTGCGGGGAGTTAAACGAAAGCGACAGAAGGAAGATCATGACTATTTGTACGATCGACGTGCATGCTAGAGACGTTGTAGCGAAATTGATCACCATGAAGGCAGAGAATTCTTCTAGTTTTCAGTGGCAGTCACAACTTAGACACAGGTAAAACTATTTACGATAACAGTAACTATCTTTCATTTTACTTTAAACTATAAAATAATTCACAGATGGGACGACAAAGTTAGCGATTGCTACGCCGATATTTGCGATGCGTATTTTAAATACGACTACGAATACTTAGGTAATGTTCCAAGACTAGTGATAACCCCATTAACGGATAGATGTTACATCACTTTAACTCAATCCTTGCACCTTATAATGGGAGGAGCACCTGCTGGTCCCGCTGGAACTGGTAAAACAGAGACTACAAAAGATTTAGGAAGAGCATTGGGTCAAATGGTTTATGTGTTCAATTGTTCCGAACAAATGGACTACAAGGTGAGAGTCGTAAAGTGATTTTAAACAACCTTTCCCTTTGCAAAGATGTTCACATCTACTAATATCTCTCCTTTCTTTAGTCCTGTGGAAACATTTACAAAGGTCTTGCTCAAGTAGGAGCATGGGGCTGTTTTGATGAATTCAACCGTATTTCAGTAGAAGTACTTTCAGTGGTGGCCGTGCAAGTAAAATCAGTCCTGGACGGAGTAAAAAGCAATAAACCGAAATTTCTGTTCTTTGGAGAGGAACTAAATTTAGTCCCGACTGTTGGAATGTTCATCACCATGAATCCTGGCTATGCTGGAAGAACAGAATTGCCGGAAAACTTGAAAACCCTGTTTAGGTACGTCCACTAAATTATATATGTACAGTGTAGGTACATGCATAGAGCAATAAAGATTGTAAGATTTATCATCGCTATTTATTTTGAAGGCCTTGCGCTATGGTGGTTCCAGACTTTGATTTGATCTGCGAAATCATGCTGGTAGCAGAAGGCTTCCAGGAAGCTAGACTCTTAGCAAGGAAATTTATAACATTGTATCAACTCTGTCGAGAACTTCTATCGAAACAAGACCACTACGATTGGGGTCTACGAGCGATTAAATCGGTTTTAGTCGTCGCTGGACAGCTGAAGAGAGACGATCCTCAAAGAAACGAGGATCAAGTGTTGATGAGAGCCCTAAGAGATTTCAATATCCCGAAAATTATCACGGACGACGTACCAGTTTTCATGGGGCTCATCGGTGAATTTACTACATTTTTTAGTTTCACTTTATTTTCATAAGGACACAAAGTTTTTAGTTATGCGATAAAGAATCTAATTCCGTTATAATGAATTTATTTGTTAGTTATCATTGTTAAATTTGTTTCTATCTGTTTTTGCCAATTCAGGTGATCTATTTCCTGCTTTGGACGTGCCACGAAAGAGAGATTTTGATTTCGAGAAAACGGTTCGACAATCTGTTTTAGATATGAAGTTACAAGCAGAAGATGGCTTTATATTAAAAGTAAAAATAAGGCTATTGTAATGTATCGAATCTATTCAGAGTTTTCAACATCAAGTCGCACTGAATTGATTAGGTTGTACAACTGGAAGAGTTACTTCATGTCCGTCACTCGGTTTTTATCGTTGGTTTTGCTGGAACAGGAAAGACGGAAGTATGGAAAACGCTTAATCGAACTTATTTCAATCAACAGTTAAAACCGTACTACAATGACTTGAACCCGAAAGCAGTGACTAATGATGAACTTTTTGGAATTATTAATCCAGCTACGCGAGAGTGGAAAGACGGGTTTGATCAAATGATGAAACTTGTCAAACAACAAATTATATTGAATTATTTCAACAGGTTGTTTTCTATATTAATGAGGGATCAAGCGAACATGGCGGGGAACGATCCAAAATGGATCATTTTTGACGGTGATATAGATCCAATGTGGATCGAATCATTAAACACTGTTATGGATGATAACAAAGTTTTAACATTGGCTAGTAACGAAAGAATTGCTTTAACGAATCAAATGAGGCTTCTCTTCGAGATTTCAAACCTCAGGTAATCTTTCTTCTTCGTACATTATGTTCATAATTAATCGTTGAAAATAAATTTCAGAACAGCAACTCCAGCCACTGTTTCTAGAGCTGGAATCCTTTACATAAACCCACAAGATATTGGATGGTATCCGTAAGTATTGCATTCATTCGTATTCATTTTACAGAATATCCGTTTATAATATACTATATAAATGTACTTAGTATTTTTATAATTGTCAGATATGCGATCAGCTGGATAGAAACGAGAGAAGCATCTGAGAGAGCAAATTTAACTATTTTATTCGATAAATACGTACCGATACTCATAGAAGTGGTAAAATATAAAATTAAAAAGATTACACCGTTGCCAGAAATTTGCCATGTGGAAATGTTGTGCAATTTATTGGATTACTTTCTAACTAAAGAGAATGTACCACCAGAATGCCCGAAAGAATGGTGCGAATCAAAATTTTCAATAATAATTACAAGAAATGTTTAGGAAACGAATAAATCCATTAAATCGTTGATTACATGATTTTCTTGGAAAAGGTACGAATTGTACTTCGCTTTTGCGTGCATTTGGGCATTCGGTTCGGCTACTTTCCAAGATCAATTAATCGATTGGCGAAACGAATTCAATAAATGGTGGCAAAACGAATTCAAAACGATTAAATTCCCAGTTGGCGGTAACGTCTTTAATTATTTTATCGAAGACGAAACAAAAAAGTTGGTTCCTTGGAGCGAGAAAATGCAGCTCTTTCAACTGGATCCTGACATACCGCTGCAGGTATATTTAAATAATTTTTTTCACTAAAATACGATAGTTATTGCAAGCATTACTTTGCTGAACTTTTCAATTTTTATAAACAATTTCATTTTACAGTCTACCTTAGTGTCAACCGGTGAAACTGCGCGCCTATACTTTTTTTTAGATATTTTCATACAGGAACGCGTGCCAGTGATGTTGATAGGTGCAGCCGGATCAGGAAAAAGCGTAATTATAAGTGAGAAATTAGGAGCCCTTTCGGACGATTATAATATCGCGAACGTCCCTCTTAACTATTATACCACGTCTGGTAATAAAGATTCGATAACTTATCCTGATACTAAACTTACGTTATGTACTTACCAAACAGTGGCGACTCGTAGCTAAAAGTAATGAGAGTGCTGTTGCAGAAAAAAACTACCGCAGCTTCCTATATGCTGTGAAGCGCACAGTTCCATACAAAGATTTTTGTATCTTCCTCATAAACTGAGGAATGGCTTCTGAGATTAAG
The DNA here is from genome assembly GCA_963969225.1 of Xylocopa violacea. Taxonomy (NCBI): domain Eukaryota; kingdom Metazoa; phylum Arthropoda; class Insecta; order Hymenoptera; family Apidae; genus Xylocopa; species Xylocopa violacea. The sequence continues at coordinate 30,949,699 of CAXAJV010000011.1, forward strand.
CTTAAGGATTATATATTATACAAGAATAAAGGAAGAATTCAAGAAAAAAACAGTCATTATATTAAATATTATTGATAATATCAAGTGGAAGTGGGAGGACTACAGCTTCACAGTGCCTATATGCGAGCCGCCACTATTACTAAGTACAATCTTACCTTTTCCAGCTAACTGTAGTTTATTTATTTAAGAAATGCTGCAAAGAACAATGGAAAAACATTTAGAGAAGAAGACGGGTAGAAATTACGGACCACCTGGTATGAAGAAGCTAATTTATTTCATCGACGACATGAACATGCCCGAAGTTGATACGTATGGAACTGTTCAGCCTCACACGCTTATCAGACAACATATCGATTACAAACACTGGTATGCAAGTGCTTTAAACACTGTAAATTTCCATTTTATCCACTTGTAAAACGTATTGTACTTTGGGAATTTAATGAAACTTATCGTAGGTACGACAGAACGAAATTAACGTTGAAGGAAATTCACAATACCCAATACGTGTCCTGTATGAACCCCACTGCGGGGAGTTTCACGATTAATCCTCGTTTGCAACGGCATTTCGCTGTTTTTGCAGTTAGGTAAGCTGAAATAAAAGAAAGTTAAAGCAGACGAGTGTATTATAATTTAAACCGAAAATTTTGTTTGATTATAGCTTTCCAACCGAGGAGAATCTAACAATGATCTATAGCCAAATGTTAGATCAACATTTGTTGAATCCCCTTAATAAGTTTAATATAGCGCTGATGAAAATTTCAGAATCCTTACTAAATGCAACATTATATTTTCACAACAAGATCTCAACAACATTTCTACCAACCGCTATCAAATTTCATTATGTATTTAATTTGCGCGATCTCTCGAATATCTTTCAAGTAAGATTTATTTTACTTTTGTCAATTTAAATCGACAAGGTGCTAAAAGATATAGCCAAGGTTTGCTTTTCTTTTAAGGGTATAATTTTTGCAAACGGCGATGCTGTTCCGACAACAAATCATTTAATTAAACTGTACGTTCACGAAGCGACAAGGGTATATTGCGATAAATTAATAAATTCTGAGGATAAAAGAACATTCTTGCAATTATTGAAGGAGTCGCTTCGCAAAAATATTTCTGTAAGTCTTACGTCATATAAATACCAGCCACTCTGTATTATACCACAAGTAAAAGAAATTCTTATATATCTATTCTCTTTGTCTCTCCTATTTTTAATTCTAGGAAATAGACGAAAATATTATATTTTCGGAACCAATAATATATTGCCATTTTGCTGAAGGAATTGGTGAACCGAAATATATGCCAATAAAGGATTGGCCACATTTAACGAAGTTATTAGACGAAGCTTTAATTAATTATAATGAGCTGGTAATAATAATGCAATACTTAAAAATGGATCTGTCCTCGTTTGTAAGAGTCCTCGATTGTAATCGATCTGTATTTGCATTTGCGAGTAGGTGTCAGCGATGAATTTAGTTTTATTTGAAGACGCCATGTACCAAGTCTGTCAAATAAATCGCATTCTGGAATTACCAAGAGGAAACGCACTGCTAGTGGGCGTTGGAGGAAGCGGAAAGCAATCTCTCTCTTGTCTCGCGTCTTTCATCGCAAGCTTAGAGGTACTTCTTTAAAAGTGTTTGTAGAATTAAGTTTCAAAATTACACACAAGTGAATTAAAACAAAAACGGTAACGTAATGTAAACTATTTCGCCAGAACGAAGTTTTCTTTTATAATTTAGGTTTTTCAGATACAATTACGCACAGGCTATTCGATAAGTGACTTAAGGACTGATCTAGCTGGTCTGTACTTGAAGTCCGGATTGAAAGGAATCGGTATTACTTTTCTAATGACCGACTCCCATGTTGCGGATGAAAGATTTTTAGTTCTAATAAATGATATGCTTGCTTTTGGCGAAATTTCTGAATTATTCGCCGACGAGGAGATAGATAATATTGTGAATGCTGTGAGAAACGAGGTGCATTTTTAATTTATGCAAAAATTTTATTAAACAGCGTGCCTATGAGAATATGAATTTTTGCTTTCCTTCGACTATGTATATCGGTCTGTCTATTATTTGCGTTATTATAGGTGAAACAAACAGGAATGATGGATACCAAAGAAAACTGTTGGAAATTTTTCATCGATCGAGTACGTAATCGATTAAAATGCGTCCTTTGTTTCTCTCCCGTTGGAGCAACCTTACGAAACAGAGCCAGACAGTTCCCAGCGATCGTAAACAATACTTCAATTAACTGGTTCCAAGGATGGCCAGAGGATGCTCTAAAATCCGTTTCCGCCAGATTTCTGGGAGTAAGACAGTTTCGAACGTTGTTAATAAACTATGGTATATAATATCGTTAACGAAATAAAGCACAGGGCATGTTACGTGTTATTTAAGCGCAACATTAGAAACTTAAAGATGTTAACTTTCAATTGTGCTTAATGAACTAGAAAATATGTAACTACCACGAAACCAATTAATTAGTCGGTTAGATCCACTTCCTTAATTATGTTCGTTCGTGACTGCGTGAAATCAGTTTATTGTTTCCCTTTTATTGTTACCGAACAAGTTCCGGCTGATCAGCGCTTTAATAGCCGGTTAGTTGTGTACATAATTACTAGTGGACAGCTGTTTCTTGTTAGGAGTTAATTATTATTCGATTAGAAAAATAAATAAGTTTACTCTTCCCGAGGCTTCTTAATTCTGCGTTATTCAAGCTCATCGATATAATATTTATCAATTGCAGGAGTTGGAGGATCTTCCAGATCAGTACAAGCAATCAGCATCTCTGTTCATGTCATACGCGCATACAAGCGTTAACGATATTTCTTCGCTTTACTTGCAAAACGAAAGAAGGTATAATTACACGACCCCAAAGACGTTCCTAGAACAAATTGCTTTGTATTCGAAATTACTTGTCGAGAGAACCTATGACGTAAAAGCAATGATCGAGAGACTGAAAAACGGCTTGGAGCAATTGGAGTCTTGCGCTGGCCAAGTAACGATTTCGTTGTTATCATTTTATATTTTCGATAACGTGTTACAATTTACGCGGACTTCTCATTTAAATTTGGAATAGGTGAGCGAATTGAGAGTGATACTGGGAGTTCAAGAAATCGAGCTGAAAAAGAAGAATGAAATCGCGGACAAAATTCTTGCCGAGGTGCGAGCGGAGAATACCAAAGCTGAAGCCGAAAAAGCCATCGGTATAATTTCGCTTGTTCACTTTGGAAATGAATTACCTCGGAATATTTGTAATCATTCCCCAACTTGCTTGCTCGCAGTGTCCGAAGAAGAAGCAAAGATAGCGGAAATCAAAGAAACAATAGCAGAGAGACAGAAACGGTGCGACGAAGACTTGGCGAAAGCTGAGCCCGCAGTTCGACAAGCTGAAGCTGCTCTGGACACACTCAATAAGGTAATACTCTTCCGCTTTTAAATAAATTACTAAATGAATAATTTCACAAGATAATCATGTGAATTCCAGAGCAATTTAACGGAATTAAAATCCTTTGGAACACCACCAGAACAGGTAGCGATGGTAGCACAGGCTGTTCTGGTTCTATTTGCTCCTAGAGGTCAGATTCCAAAAGATAGAAGTTGGAAGGCATGTAAAGCGATGATGGGTCATGTCGATACATTTCTCTCGCAACTCCGAAACTACGACAAAGAGAACATTCATCCTGAAGTAGTGAAGGCGATTCAACCTTATATCAATAACAAAGGTTCTAACGATAAACACTCGATTTCATTTATGTTTGTGCGAAATAAGTTGCACACTAACTAAATTTGTCGACGTTAACGAAGCCCTAATTATATCGCACACCCCTTAGATTTTGATCCAGAGATTATCTATTCAAAATCGCAAGCAGCAGCAGGCCTTTGCAGCTGGGTGAGAAATATAATGGTTTTCCACTATATTAACGAAACCGTGAAACCATTGAGGGCTGCGTTGGCACAGGCTAACGCCGAACTGAAAGCTGCTATGGATCATTTAAATGCCCTGAGAACGCGATTAGCGGTAAATTTTTGACTTACACTTCATTTTATTTACGTATGCAAATAAACATAAATAATGATTAAAACTAGTAACTTTTGACAAGACTATATGCAACTGAAGCTAGATCTCAAATTTTTTTTAATCACTCTGTCTGTCTGTGTATATACATTGCACATCATATGTTATTGTAAATATATAAAAGCACAAATATTATTCTCTTCAATTGACTTGTAGGAATTACAAAAAGTACTCGACGCGCTAGGAGAGAGAATGAATATAGCTTTAGCTGAGAAACAAAAATGCCAGGATGAAGCTGATGCGACCGCATTAACGATCGATCTTGCAAACAGATTGGTAAACGGTTTGGCGTCTGAAAAAATTCGATGGTCCGAAACAGTGGAAACGTTAGTCTTTACCGTTTTTCATTCCATTTTGTAGATAATAAAAAAATGTATTGCTTGAAATCAAATACTGATTTAGCATTATAAAGCATTATAAATTGAAGTATTTATCAAATGAAATGTTTAGACTGACGGACTCTTGCGTAACAATACCAGGCGACATTCTCCTGGTAACAGCATTTTTGTCGTACATGGGATGCTTCACACGAAAATACAGATCTGACTTGATGTACGAAAATTGGTTGCCTTTTTTTGAAAGCTTGGAAGTGGCAATACCAAGAACTGCCGATTTGGATGTTTTATCTTTTCTGACGGACGACGCACAGATCGCTCAGTGGAATAACGAAGGTTTATCACTTTGCAATACGTACATATATATGTAAATATTACAACATTAATTATTAATCGTTACATTTTCTGTTACTTTCACAATTAATATCAAGGTCTACCCACTGATAAAATGTCTTCTGAAAACGCAACAATTTTAATGAATTCAACGAGGTGGCCCCTGATGATAGACCCACAGTTACAAGGAATAAAGTGGATAAAACATCGATATGGCGAAGAGCTACAAGTGCTTAGACTTACTCAATCGAACTACTTAAATTTGATTGAAATTTCAATAGCGAATGGAGGAATTGTTTTAATTGAAAATATTATGGAGACCATCGACCCCGTTTTGGATCCGGTTATTAAAAGAGATCTAATAAAAAAAGGAAGGTATTTATACTTATGGCTATTAAATTATCTTATATGTTTATTATACTATCTCCTATAATTGAAACATTTGTTTGAAAGGGCGATAAAAATTTGGGACAAGGAGATAGATTATGACCATCGTTTTCGGTTAATCATACAAACGAAGCTCGCAAATCCTCATTACAAGCCTGAAATACAAGCGCAAACAACGCTTATCAATTTTACTGTAACGATAGATGGTTTGGAGGAACAACTTCTGGGAGACGTTGTGAAAGCGGAAAGACCAGATTTAGAATCAAGGAAAGCCGAATTAACTACACAACAAAATACCTTTAAAATTACTTTGAAGACATTGGAGGACGATCTTTTGCATAGGTACGCAATACTCTGCAAAGCGGTATCTTATCAGAGTAATTAATTAATACTCGCATCTAACTAAAATGTTAGATTGTTTTACGATATTTTTATGCAATAGTTTCATAGCGATATACTTGTTTTAAAGACTATCGACCGCCGGGCCGAACATTTTGAGCGATGTCGACCTTGTAATAAATCTGGAAACAACAAAGAAGACTGCCGCGGAGATCGAAATAAAAGTAGCGGAAGCTAAAGTGACTGCCGTAAAAATAGACGAGGCTAGAGAAATTTATCGCGCCGTAGCGGCCAGGGCTAGCCTTTTGTACTTCGTTCTGAACGATTTAAGCAAAATAAACATGCTGTATCAGTTCTCTTTAAAGGCTTTCAGCGTTGTCTTTCAAAACGCGATTAAATTCGCTGAACCTGCAGAGGCTATACCAAAAAGGGTGGTCTTTTTAATTAATAGTATTACTTATCTAGTTTTCATTTATACTAGTAGAGGATTATTCGAAGCCGACAAGCTGACTTTCCTCTGCCAAATGACTATTCAGGTGAATTTTTTACACGATCATCATTCAATCGAATCTAATATAATTTTAATAACGAAATTTATATTCCAGATTTTTATGGAATCCAAAGAAATAACGCAGTCTGAACTGGACTTCCTACTGCGATTCCCACATATCCCCGATTTAATCAGTCCCGTAGACTTTCTAACAAATACTAGTTGGGGCGGTATTAAATATTTAAGTCAAATGGATGAATTCCAAAATTTGGAAAAGGACATAGAAGGTGCCGCAAAAAGGTGGAAAAAGTTCGTCGAATCGGAAACGCCAGAACGAGAAAGTTTTCCACAGGATTGGAAAAATAAAACTGCTCTACAAAGATTATGTATAATGAGATGTCTTAGATTGGATCGAATGTCTTATGCGATTAGGTTTGTTCAATGTTAGTTTGTTTTGATACCCGGTGTTACGTTACAAATGCCCAGTCAATATAAATGACTCTAGACTTTACGCAATGCCTAAAAGAACATATTTTTGTGAAAGTACATTCACGTATTAGAAAATGCACAGAAATTAGTGAAAGTAATACAGAAATCTAGAAAGAATAAATATTTAATTTCCCGCTATAAAATATCATATTTTAGGAATTGATTTAGGTGTTTTGTAGAAGAAAAACTTGGTTCGAAGTTTGTAGAATCCAGGTCCCCCCCTTTTCATAAATCCTTCGAAGAAACAAGTTCGATCACACCTGTATTTTTCATCTTATCTCCCGGTGTTGATCCTTTAAAAGTAAGGAAGTTACTCAGAAGTTAGGTGGCTCTGTTTACTTACATCTAATAGATTTACTTATATCATTTGATTACTTACTTATTACGTTATTTTATTAGATTATTCAATAATTATAAGCCATACAATGAACAATATTAATATAATATTTTATTTGTTTTCAATTTTATTTATGTATAATAATGGAAGAAATATAAATTCAGGACGTAGAAAGACTCGGAATGCAATTGGGTTTTACTTTTGAGGGAAGGAATTTCCATAATGTGTCATTGGGTCAAGGGCAGGAACCCATAGCCGAACAGGCTATAGAACATTCAGCAAGCGAGGGCCATTGGGTAATTTTGCAAAATATCCATTTAGTAAGCAAATGGTTGCCTACGTTAGAGAAAAAAATGGAACAGTACGCAGAGAATCCACATGATGATTATCGATTATTCATCAGTGCTGAACCTAGCCCTGATCCTCACGAATCGATAATACCTCAGGTAATGGATAGAATTTTTTCTTTACTTCAAAAGAGGAAATCAAACCATTTCACTTAAGTTAACATTATAGACAATGTTCTACAACTTTCATCAATAAATTGTATATAGGGTATACTAGAGTCAGCCATAAAAATCACAAATGAACCACCATCGGGAATTCAAGCAAACATCCATAAAGCATTGGATAACTTTACTCAAGAAACTCTTGATTCCTGCAGCAAGGAAACTGAATTCAAAGCCATATTATTTGCACTTTGTTATTATCACGCTGTAATCGCACAACGTGGAAAATTTGGAGCCCAAGGATGGAATAGAGTACTTGTGCAATAATAATTACATAGTATATGAATTCTTGGTTTTGATTGATTATTCTTTTCTTCAAACCAGTCTTATCCATTCAATTTTGGCGATTTGACAATCAGCGTATCCGTATTATACAATTATTTGGAAAATAGTGTTAAAGTACCATGGGAAGATCTTCGTTACTTATTTGGAGAAATTATGTATGGAGGTCATATAACGGATGACTGGGACAGGAGATTGTGCAAAACATATTTAATGGAGTATCTGAAGCCCGAATTAGTTGAAGGTATGAGAGATTGTATTTAAAAAAAAAGAAAAAATGTTTACTTCGTACACTTACATCGCACTTGAAAAAAGAATTAATAAAAATTTACCTTTTGTGTAGGTGAATTATACTTTGCGCCAGACTTTTTGGTGCCACCAAACAGTGATTACACTGCCTATCATCAATATGTCGATGACTACATTCCTACGGAGAGCCCAGTTCTTTATGGACTTCATCCCAATGCAGAGATCGGTAAATACATGTCACATTTTAAAAGGAATTTAAAAGAAATTTGATTTAAATCGAAGTTATCATAGCATATTTTCTCCTTACGTACTCTAGAGAATTAATTTTTTTTTTAATTTATATACGAACAATATTTTACTAGGATTTTTAACGTCAACTGCTGAAAATTTGTTTAAAACATTATTGGGAATGCTAACTAGAACCACCAGTGATGTAACAAGTGGTGAGATTTCAAGAGATGAGAAAATTAGAAATCTTATAGAAGATTTAATAGACAAATTACCAGAAGAATTTAATATGCAGGAACTTCAAGCAAAGGTACTTACTATCACCTTTTATTTTGACATGTAATTAACATAATATAGAATGTATTTTTCATAGATATTGCATGCAAAGGTGATCAGCCTAAAATATCCTATAGAATTATAAAACCTGTGAAGTAAATAACTTTTAATTTTAACGATATTCTTGTTAAACACATCTTAGGTAGAAGAGCGCACGCCGTACGTGACGGTTGCTTTACAAGAATGTGAACGAATGAACTTACTCTGCGAAGAACTTAGAAGATCTCTACAAGAATTGGAGTTGGGTTTAAAAGTAATGAAAAATTAAATACGTAAACGTATAGTATTAGAAATAAAAAAACAGTATTGTTTCCAAGACCATCGGTAACCGATTGAGATGAAAATTCAAGATCAATTTTATATACTTAATCTTAAATTAATTGATGATGTTTTTTAAAAGGGGGAATTGACTATCAATGCTGAAATGGAAGACCTTCAGAACTACATGCTGATGGATGCTGTCCCGCCATCATGGACAAGAAGAGCTTATCCTTCAAATTTAGGACTGAATAGCTGGTTCGCTGATATGTTAAACCGAATAAATGAATTATCTAATTGGACTGCAGATTTTAGTGTAAAATTTTATTTAATTTAATTTAAATTTATTGCACATGTTGTAGCGCTTATTTATAAATAATATCATAATACAGTTACCATCATCCGTATGGCTAGCAGGTTTCTTTAATCCTCAATCATTCCTAACCGCTGTTATGCAACAAACAGCGCGCAAAAATGAATGGCCATTAGATAAAATGTGTTTATATTGCGAAGTGATGAGAAAATACAAGGAAGAAATCACGTAATGATTAAAATCTCTTACTCTTATTTTCATTTGCATGTATCTTGTAATTTTAAATGTTATTTCAATAATATCGTTTTATACATTGTAATTTTACAGGGCAGCACCAAGAGAAGGTGCTTATATAAATGGATTATATATGGAAGGAGCACGATGGGACATCCAAGCCGGGTGTATCATGGATTCTCGATTCAAAGAATTGTTTCCACTGATGCCTGTAATGTACATCAGAGCGATTACACAGGACAAACAAGACTTTAAGAACATATATGAATGCCCGGTATACAAGACACGATCACGAGGACCTACGTATGTATGGACATTTAATTTAAAAACTAAAGAGAAAGCGAGTAAGTGGATCCTCGGCGGTGTAGCAATTATATTGCAAATTTAATTGTACCAATTAAATTGTTATAAAAGAATTAAACACTGAAACTAATGAGACTGTATCAACTTTACATGCATATTTTCAAAAGCACGTTCAGAAGAATTACTATCTCAACGTTTCATCAACATGGCAATATATTTATCAGAGATCAGATCAATTAGCGCTTGTTTAATTGTTTAACTAATTACAAAACAAGTGGAGGATGCATAACTGGGGTTGAGGTAGTATCCGTGTTCTTATCGATATTGACTCTTTATTCATACCATGGACGTAAACATAGTTTATCAAGTAATAAAGAAAAAGAATGATCAAAATTACAGAAAAAATTATTTATTTAGAATATAAAATATATTTTGTACACATTAACATCTTCCGTTACTTGCCACTATCTTCTTTTAAATCCATACTTTTTCCTTTCATAAAATAGATCGGTTTTTGAACTACCAAGATTTACAATCTTTGGGCAACCATCTCTCTGCAAGGAACCAACTTTCAATTATTAACAATATTTACATACATCGTAGAAAATTCATAATTATAGCGATTGCGACAATCTTTTAGGTGGTGTCCTTTTTCGAGCTTACATCTTTTTCTTGAATTGTGCACTCCTTGCAGTAATAAGCATCAGAGACACCGGGCCCACCGCAAATGACGCATCGACCCTGATAAGACCCGTAATTGCATTCATCGCAAATTCTGACCAGAGTACATGGTCTCACATATGAATCGCATATTACACATTTGCCATCACATTTCTCGCATAACCTTCCAATAGCTAAAAATTATAAGTGTTTATCTCCTTTCAAACTTGAACAAAACAAGTGTTAAAATGATAGCGATGATTAAAATAATAAACAATAGGTAATTCTAAATAAAATATAAAACTTACCAACTCCTGGCTGTTTTCTGCAAAAGATCAAATCTGGATGATGCTTAGCCATCACAGAACAACTAGAATACTTTAAGTATTACGAAATATAATAAATTTCATAGATTTTTACGTAGACGCACTGAGAATTCAAACATCTGAAATGTTTTACTAATTCTCAACTTTATTTACATGTTTCCTTTAATTATGATTGCAATCGATATTAGACGCGACTACATGAACGACTGGTGGCGCCATCTCTCCACAAAGTGCTCAAACCGGTCGCACATCGTTACCGACAGCGACGCAAACTACTGAACTACTAGTGGCGCCATCTCTGCGAAAAGCGCTGAAACTGATCGCGCGCAGTTACCGACAGCGAAGTCAATTACCATCCGACTGGTGGCGCCATCTTTGCACAGACCGACGAAACTGGTCATCGAGTGGTTTCAACTTTTCTCCGCGAGATGGCGCCACCAGTCGGGTGGTAATTGACTTCGCTGTCGGTAACTGTGCGCGACCAGTTTCAACACTTTTTACAGAGATGGCGCCACCAGTCGGATGGTAATTCACTTCGCTGTCGGTAATTGTGCGCGACCAGTTTCAGCACTTTCCATAGAGGTGGCGCCACGGGTAGTAAAATAAGTGATACGATGGTTGACTGTAGTAATGATTAATACGTGTGAGGCTTTGCGAATGTGTGTTTCGTATTTTGTTTTCGTTCGATTCTTCTTGAATATAAAGTCGGAACGTGTAAATATTATATCAGTCTATACATACATATACGTATCTAATTCAACAATTTCTATTATATTGTAATAATAGAATATTAATGCGTAAATTTATTGTTACTTATGAATTGCTTGAATGTCAGCTTAAGTTTAAATTCGATGTACACAACATTACTTATAATACTACGAGTATAAATAACTTTGTTGTACCAATATTCAAATTATTTTGCACTATCGACATTTAAATATTTTTAATAATAAAGTAACGCCTTTGCGGCGCGCCAAGTTTTCGGAGTAATCACCGTGTTTCGTTTTAATTATCTGTGAAACTTAAAACAAGTGCACATTACGCCTCTAATTAGTTTTCTATGAAATGGAAACAGTACGACCCTGTGGTTGCAAAGGAATAAGATCTTGCCTTCTTTGCGAAGCCGAATATAAAATCGCGAAACCCAATCTAAGAGATTATTTTAAGGTTAAGTCTTTCAAAGTTTGAAATTGTTTTTTCTAACCAATAAGTTCCTCCTAATTAAAAATTATTTTTATTTTAAACTGCTTCTGTGTTATTTAAGTTTTTATTGTGCATTATAATATTGTAGAAATGTTCCAGTTACGTATATTGTCCACATTGTAAAAAATCTTGGCCCGGTTGGGACGTCGACCTTTATAAAACTCATCCAGATCACCAAGGAACAGCGATAGAATTTCCTGGAGTTTATATAAAAGTATTCACTTGTTTATTATTAGGTTTCTTATTGTTGTTCTTAATCAAAAATTGTTGTTAAAGTTGCAAGCAACAAACGATTATTATACAGGAAAAATGATAAATAGTTTTAATCCTTTATATTTAGCGTGTCAGAAATGATTTCATTATTATCGTTAATTATTGCTCTTATATATTTTTATTCATTATGTATTACTAAAATAATCTGAGTAATACCTTTGTTTCTAAATGGGAATAGCTAGATTTCTTAAGTCCTTACGAGATTAAAACTTTGATCGATGCACTTGAGGAAATACCTTGGGAAGTTTCTCAAAGTGGAAGAAGGAAACAGGTATTTCAATTGAAATGTCAGGTTGTAACATATGAAAAGTGTATTTGAATAAATATTGTTTTCTTATAATTAATATATAGTATATGTACAATATATCGTTTTGATTAATGCACTACTTTATTAAGAAGAATTAATATTAATTAAACAGGAAATGTACATTTCATATGTTGCCATCTAACTATTTATATATATTTCTTTTTAGAAAAATTAGTAAGATCGTCAAGTCTTAAAATATTAGTAAAATGCACTAGTTAAGAAAAATATGCTGATTAAATAACAAATAAAATTTGCAAAATTCAGAATTTTGGACCGAAATGCAATTTCAAGAAGAAAAAAGTTCAGTTGGGTTCCTTCGACGGTTTCCCAAAGTCTACACAATTTGTACAACAAAAATTTTCCGCAATACCAGTACTTAACAATTTCCAAACAATAGAACAATGTACGTTAGAATACGACCCGATACGAGGAGCCTCGATAGATCCTCATATCGATGATTGTTGGATTTGGGGTGAAAGAATAGTTACTGTTAATGTCATGGGCGACTCAGTCTTAACGATGAGTCCTTATCACGGATCAGATACAAAGTACAATTTAAAAAGCCTTGCAGAGTATTCTACTACATGCAAAGATCTACAGTTTGATACAAGGAATAAAAATGAATGTAATGAAAGCATGATTATAAGACTGCCAATGCCAGAAGGATCGCTTATGGTTCTTTACGGTGCTGCGAGGTAAAATAGTTTTATTTACATAATGACTCTTAAAATTAGCAATCCATCAAATTTGCAGCTTGTTGCCAGGTATACGTAAAAGTACGTCTAAACAAAGTTTTAATCAACAAACTATTAAATATTTACATGTGTGAAATCTTTATTTCCATAGTTTAAAATAAATCATTTTATATTCTATATTATATGAACATTTATTATAGGATTGGTTAGTTAAAATATCAGATGTAGGTTCTGTAAAAAATATTTTATAAAACGGATTAAATGGGGCAATAAGAATGTAAATTAATAAGCTATTCGTATAATTACTGGCACATATTTATCGCATTATTTATATAAATACTGGCTCTAATGTTTTTTGTAGATACAAGTGGGAACATTGTGTGCTAAGAGAGGATGTAAAATCTAGACGAATTTGTTTGGCTTATCGCGAATTAACTCCCCCATATTTAAGCGGTTCAGCAAATAATGAAAAAATTAAAGAACTCTTAAAGAGAGCTTCCATTTTTCGATGAGACTAAAATTTAGAAATAATTAATTTTAATAAGCTGTACAATATTAAAATTGTAAATAAAACGTTCAATTGTATATCTGATTAAATATTACAGAAATACGTAACAGTTCTTCCGTATGTATTATCTAGAATATTCTTTACAAATATAATATTAACGAAAACGAAACTTTCATCTTTTTAACAATTTTAACTATAAAATTTAAGAAAAATATATTTTTAAGTGAAAAGGAATATAAAAAGTGAGACGCGGTAAATAGTTTTGTTTATAAGATAGAAATATCAATTTTTAGGGCTTGAAGGTATTGTATGATATTAAAGTAGGTCATTTTTTAATATTCAACATTTTTGCTTAATAACTGTAAATCTAATGTAACATACAATACGTTCATATAACTGTGAAGTGCGAATTGACTAATAACTGAATATTTACGTGAATTGGTATTACATTACATTTATATGCAAAATTTTGATACTGTCCTGAATATCAAAATAAAAGATGTTTACTACTGTACTATAATATTAATAAAATTATTTCATTAAATACTCGTAGTAAAAATAAAAGAGTTCAAACATTTTTCAAGGGTTCAGAGGACATGAAAACAACGGGGAAAGTAGTAATAGGATCTGATTTCCCCAATGGTTGATAACCATTAACCAAATTCTCCCTGAATTCCCATCTACGTCTCTCTCTTTCTGTTTTTTGTTTCCTAATCGAACGACCCAACATACAGGCAAACATTATTCCGGTCAACTGAAAACAAAGTTATATTTAATCATTCTTAATTTTCTCAAATTGAGAGCATAGCGAGATGTAATTAATCGTACCCAGACAACACAGCGTCGACACGAAGCCGGCACTGTGATATACTACCACCTACACGGTGCTGGCATTACAAACGAGTGTCAGCACTTCCGTAGCCATTTACCGCCGGATTCGTCACTGCGTTGCCTGGGGAAAACGTTCGTATAAAAACTACAAACCTGAATAAGAGCAATAGCTACAGCACCTGTACCAATATAAAGTGCACTCCTGTATACAACAATTGAAAGATTTTCGATACATCCAGTTTTATAAAAGGCGCATATACTACTATCGTACATGCTGGGAGTACATTTAAAACGTTCATCGGTACTTAGAAGAAAGCATGAATCAGGAATTGTATTATTTTTCCACATATTCGTCCAATCTTCGTACCCATTGTATCCACAACAATGAAGCTACGAAGAAACACACTTCGTTACAGCAAATGTATCATCCGAATTAGTCGTTGTTTCTAGTGAATAGTAATTACGGAACAGCAAGAGAAAAATGAAAAATGCTAAAGTATACTAGTCTAAAGTATACTAGCGATTAGCTAGAAATTTAAATATTACCCTTGTTTGTAGAAAATCAATAGCCTCCTTAGATTCTCCATTTGAACCGTATTGATACATGGTAGCATTAATTTTATCGACAAGAAGGTCCTTTATTCGATCTTGAAGAGCGTAAGCTGAAATCGCTGCGGCTAGCTCCAGTATGAGAACGATCGAAAGCGATACCGCAAACTATAAATATACAACATATTTATTTAACTCACGTTTATAGAATTGTAACGTAACCGAAGGAAATATATTAAGTAAATAAATTGAACGAGGAGTAAAACTGTGACGTTAAAAACATATTTACCGAGATGAGAAACATAATATAACCATAGTGTAACGTAATAAAGAAACGCAAAAATGGATTACACAGCGCTTACGATCAGAACCATGCAGGTGCTCTCTCTAAGAGCTCCACAGCAACCCATAAAAGCTATTACGAAGACCAGTATCCCAACGAGAATTAAAAGAGTCGCTGGGGAAAAATAGCTGGGATCCAGAAAATGTGAGAAGTCTTCATAAACGGTATAGATTGTTGTACCAATAGATATGATCATTATCCCCGTTAGCTGTGAATCAGAGCAACAAACCGTAGATTATAATTTGAACGAAGGAACCTAAGAAAGAAAGTAAATGAATGTAAAAAGTTGAATTATATAATATAAAATGAAGGAAATATTATTTTTTTCGATCGTTTTAAAGATATGTCATGAATTCGTACATTTAAAACGAGCTAATATATATTTATAATGTAAACAATATTCCAATCCTTTCAGACAGAGGTTGTCGAACTCGTATCATTCGAGAAGTGTTTTTTTTCCCTTCTTCGATGTAACTATCTGTGAAGACAACGCAGTAGTATTCGCTTATCGGTATTAACGAGATTACAAATTTATCTAAACTGATAAGACAAGCCATTTGCAAGACAACGATCCCCGATTTTGAAATTAGTTGCTGAAAATGGGACATTTTTAGGCTTTTCAGTGAGAGATGGATCAATTCTGAATTGCTTTCGCAGAATTTAACGATGGCCTATTTTCACGTGCTATTTGCGAGCAGCTATCAGCAACAGAAAATGATCAATCAATTCCGATGTCTCTCGGAAAGGGTTAATTTATGAAGCGCCTGTCGCGTAAAATTACCTATCATAATAACGAAACGGCGAGAGAAAGGAAGCAGAAGGCCCAAGTGGTGGTCACGGATAACCTGCTGCGTTCTATAACCGTTTCGCGGTAATAATTCATCGGGGTCAACCTCGCCCAAACGATATCGATCCCATAACTTGCAAACCGCAGCGTAAAATTACGATCCACATATTCACATCGAGGGTTGACCTAACTTGTTGAATCGAGCACGGTTATTCCCGTTGCCTTTACTCCTTGGATGCGAGAAAAAAGTCGACTTCGTTACAGCTAACGTCACGGACAGCCTCGACCTCATCGATCGATTTCATTTTTTCTCCCGTGACACCGATTGTTTTACGTACGACTTATTATTTCTCTATTTGTATATAAAATCGCGTTTATTCGCCGATGTCGGTCTACGATGCTGTCCTCGTTACGTCCATGTGGACGATAGATCGATTATCGTTTTCAACTACTGTTTCTATTTACGTTATTAGTGCCGAACGATGTATCGAGGTTAGGGATACTTGCGAAAAGTGCCAACCAGACGATATATCGTCGCGTATGCGACGGCTTCTTATTATTCGCATCGCGAGGAAACTTGATCTCGAAACAAATTCATGAAATGTTATAATTAGTTAGGTTAGGTCATCTCTCTGCAGGAACCCTATGCGAGATGTTTATAGATTTAACTTTTTGTTATGATACCGAGAGATTGAAATTATCTGAAATTCAGTCGGTATTCTTTGTTTAGGTACAATTGTTTCGGTCGGCACTAAAAGACGGGCCAAACTGTGCGTTGTCCACCGCAAGTACACGCGGACTGGTATTCGTTACTCAAAAAACGAAGAACATTGAAAATGACTAAAGATAAATAACGTAACTCGAACGTGAACAATTGTAACTCAAGAATGATTGATGATAACAAAAGAAAACAAGGTAAAAGAGATGTCCCCACTCGGTTGGCTAAGTGTTAAGTTAGTTGTACTGTATCCTATTAAAACGGGAAATAAATATGAATTATTTCTCTGTTGCTTTCACTTCGGCATATGTTAGCGCATATATCGGTATTCGTAGGCTGGCACTTAATCAGCGTGTATTTTGTGTATGCGCAACTTATATAGATTATCGGTAGGATCTATCCATATAATTAATTGCTTTTAGAATTATATTTGATACTGGTCGATACGAGGTAATATTAATCGTCCTATTCGAGCAACTACCAAATAACATTCATCACCTTTGTATTAAATAAATACAATTAATTAATAACGAAAATGAGAGGCGAAACGATCAAGCAAATATTCGACGGAGAAATTACGCACGAGTAATTAACATATTCATGGTAGCATCGTAAAATATTGATACTCGAAAGGCTGGAAATTATATGTTTCGGTACGATGTTTAAAATGCTTCAGCGAAGCTGATAGAATTGGTATAGCAGGAAAGACACGATAACGCGACACGGATGATTAAATGGATGAAACAAATGTTGTATCATTGCGCGTGACATCCGTAACAATCGAACGATCAGGTGGAAATCACAGCTTTGTATTCTTCTGAACGCTGTGTTTAAACTATTGTATGATAATCTTTGATGTAGATGCGAAAAGAAGGTGAAAGAATGTGGTTACAGACCACGAAGAGAGAGTTAACCGCGCAAAGCAGGTACTTGATGCAACGCAGGCCTATATCGAGATGTGTGGCAGCCATTTTGGTGTCCGAGAATCCTCTTTCACGCAGGTGCACTACGAAACTGAACGTGGAAATACCTAAACTCGATTCGACGTATCGTATTATCTACTGATAAAGCGTTATACGTACCGATGACACACGTAACGCTACTTAATCGCGTGCCTTTGCAAGCAATTTTTTATTTCTTTTGTATCTCTTTTTATCATTTCATCTGTATCTCCAATATCCATTTCTTTACTCTACGCGTGACTGTCGTTATTATTTTTCGTTATTGTTTGCTGCGTATCCGCGAAAGCACAAACGATTGTGAGAATTCGTTCTACCATTGCGATTTCTGACGTAACAGATCGGCTATTTTATTGGATATTTTCCTTATAAAATCACACGGAATCGATACAATAGCTGTAATAGCCACTCGTGATTATAATTTATATACTCAGTTGAAAAATATTAATCGTGGTTCTCGCATCTGGGGGACGTTGTTGGATTCCGAGTTGGACAGAATCGAAGGATAATTTTTAAAGTCCGAAGAAAGGTTTTATTCAGAAGGTATGTGGTATGTAGTCTAGCGTGAAGTGTTGAATTCTGAATTATGAATACGAAAGCTGCTCTGGCTTTTCGGACCTGGTATTTAAGGAATTTTGTAAGGAATTTCGGAAGAGATAGTTTCCTAGGTTGGAGGAAGTAGCCAAGGGTCAAAGATGAAGGCATAGGTTCGAAGTGGCACAAGGGATGGGTAATATTTAAGGTATATGACTGTTTGAGATAAATCAATATCCTATATATTATAAAGGATTTTTTCTTAAGCAGGAGGAGCTCAGATCTTCTGCCGAGTATTCTTACTTTTCTTCCAAGTCTTCTAATAAAGTGCACAGTAAAACGTATATTAGTCAACTTTCATTTTCTTTTACCCACATCCGATGTAGGTCCACGATTTCGCATAAGTCCTTCTATCGGAAAGGATATTTCTCTTCTTACCTTTATGCTACATTACCTCCGACCAATCCTACGAATCATCTGCTGTATCGCATTCATAGATTTTTCGGACTCGAGAATGACTTTTCTCGTCATCTACCTCTTACATCGCTAAAATTAACTAAAGAAGAATTGCATATCTTTATAAAAGTACCAATTAAAAGACTTATAATTGAAAAGAAGAATTGGTAAATATGTGATATTATTTCACCAACAAAGAAGAAAAGATTAGAAACAGAATTCCTTTGTCTTGGATAACAGTTTGAAGATCAATTGTAAGGTGACACGAGTTATGTAAACTTTTCCGTATTAGATTTATCGTTACATAGCGCAAGGGACTTGCAAGTGGTCAGTGCTGGCACATCGACCGGTCTACCGTGCATTGTACGCCCATGCGTGAAAACAGAACATGACTCATGCGTACCATCGTGTGGGTAATTCAGCACGCGTTCATTATTCAGACGCGGGAAAGTATTACCATGTAGCTCTAGTGAATTTCGTTTTAACAAAAGAATGTTTCCCTCGTTGAAATGGTAAGCGATTCAGATGCTGCGGAATCCCCGTTCCATTCAGTCAGATTTGGTCGTCTTATCTATTATATTTTATCTGAAATTTTCTATAAATTTACACGATTTTACATTTAAATGACTAAAAGCAGTGAAAGTTTATATCTTTTTTTACCATATAATAAAAAGAATGATTTAGTTTTATCGGATGCTGTGGGATGGTTTTATATTCTTTTATTTCTTACAAATATTACAGAATACATGTTTCCCTTTGTCAGCCTGATAAAAATCTCAAAAGATCTACATTATACATTACCGGAAGTATATCCATAAGTGTATACGTATGCTGCAATATAACATTATATCTCAGAGTTGGTATATATATCATAATAGTAAGCCTGCAAAAACTTGTAACTCCTTATTCTCGCAACAAACATTCTCTAAACGAAATTGTGGCTCTGGCGACATTTTCGTTTACAGTTGCATTCCAATTACATCGGCATCCATGCCGATGTATATAACATCTTCTTAAATTGCTTGAAAAATATATTTTTATACGCTTTCGTAACTGTTTTTAATCGATCGTGCTAAATAAATTGAAAACGCAATTCCCAATCCCTAAAATAAATAACATAAACTCTGTTATAATAGATTACACAAGATAAAGAAATATTAATATTGTAATCAAGTTATATTCTACTTTATTATGCGTTTACACGGATGCGAATTACCTGAACGAAAGCAATCCCAAGACCAACGCTACCAAGCTGTAGATAATGTGATTTTATGAAGGAAACGAAAGTCTGGAAACAGCCGTCATGGTGTATCGTTGGAGAGTTGACAGTACAGGTCTCGTTAACTCCCATCTTGACATCACAGCACGAGGTAGGGACTGTATTGTTAGGGAAGATATCTTTCCAGTCGGACGGACCATTTGTTCCACAGCAGTGAAACTGAAATAATTTTTATTCAACATGTCTTTAACTCGAAACTATTGGTGCAGCTATGCCTTAATTGCGATTTTATACAATTTAAAAGATCTGATTCTGGATATTAATGGGAAAAAAGTATCTCGTTAAAAAGATGAAACGTTTTTAAGAAACAAAAACACTTTACATCGTGCTGAACGATATTCCAATTTGCCGCTGCTTCGGTCCTATTGTACATTTGCATTGCATCTTTCATTTTTTCTTGAATAATCGATGATGCATTGGCCCTTAAAATGTATGCAGATATACCACCACCTATTTCCAAGCCGAGAACGACGAGTAACAGCGTCGTAAACTAAATAAAAAAAAAAAAAAAAACAAACGAGAAATTGAATACATTAAAGGTTTGGTTCTACATAAAAAGAATTATAATGTTATTCGTTTCATATCGATGAAAGAAAAAGGAACGAAGACTCATCTCAGATAGCACAAAAACATCTTGAAAAGCTACGTGTCGTAAAATCATACGAAAGTTCCAAACAAATCTGAACCTGAAGTCTTAAAGGTGTTGCTTCAAATACTAAAAAATGCACGAGACGACGTCTAATATTTACGACTCCAAGATATCTCAATAAATATGAGAGATTCGTAACGCTTTATCTGCGGCATTTTTAACACGCGAGGCGTACAAAACAGTACAAACGTTCGTGTAAAATATCTGTGATGCAACTTTGTTCAGGAATTATTTATTGTAATAATATTCATAGGGTAGTGGAAGTTTTGTAGCGAGGCAGTATTATTTACTATATTGTAAATTACCGTGACTATCATGCAATAACTTTCGCGAACAGCGCCACAGCATCCGAAAAAGGCAATAACAAAGATAATTGCACCAATTGCAATCAACAGCGAGGGGACTAACAAATGTTTATCGTCCAAGAAGTGTTGATAATTATTGTATACTTCGTGAATCACAACACCGATGGATAATAAAATTATTCCTGTGATCTGAAAATAACAATATTTTAGATAAAACTTTTTGTTTTTGACCCTTAAGTTTTCAATCATTTTAATAATAACTAATAGAAATGAAAAATTTCCTAAAATTCTCCTCCTATGAATCTTTTTCTCGTTAAATTTTATCGTATTCTTTAATCATCACAAATTTAATCGTCAGAAACATTGTCTAATGACGATCATTTAAATGCAGATTTATTTCGGCTGTTTATTCTAAAGTATTGATTCCGAACAAAAAAATTCAGCCGTACTCGCATTGCAAATCGGATCGACAGAAAATCAGATTAAAAGGGTCTTTGTATCCAATTACTTTATGATTGAAGAAACGAGGTCAACAAATGAAGCCATTACTTACAAGAGGATTGTTTAACATAGTTCGTGTACTTCAACGTTCTAATTTATATAATTTATATTATATTAATATAATTATATCTTTTCCAGATTAATTCATTTTTATTAACAAATACACATACAATCAACTAAATATCAAACGATACTGACTTTTTTTTCCTTTCTAATCTTGTTCTATCAAATATCGATAGAAATTTTTGTTATCCAACATGTATCGATCGGAATAACAACATCGTATAATGTTTAAATATTTTTCATTGTGTTTAGGCTATATATAATGTAAAATGAAGGTCGTTTTCAACTGCTGCGGTGTCCGAGCGGTTAAGGAGGTGGACTTGAAATCCACTGGGTTCTACCCGCGCAGGTTCGAATCCTGTCCGCAGCGAGTTTTTTTTTCTTACGTTTATAAATAAATACGTGTATCTGATATTACTAAAATATTTCGTTTTAAAATAAAATAAAATTTTTATTTAATACCTACTTTTTATCGCTATCATACATCTTTTAAAAGTAAAATGTATAAGGATACATTTACTCATCGGAAGAAGAACTATCTCCCTTATTTTAAAATAGGAAAAACCAGACGCGACGCATTCACGGAAAACACGTACATGAACATATATGCCTATATAGCAGATGAGATAACGAATGACGACGCGTCAGACAATTCATGAGAATATAAATCACTCCGTTGAGATAGATGTCTGTCAAAAGTCTAAATATTAATTGTTATTACATTTGAATGATTTTAATAGCATTCTCATGTTAGTTAATTCCCTATATTGATATTTATATCCATACGTAGGTTATGTCTGGATTAATATAAAATTGAAGTTCATACTTTTGTACTTTTTCATTTAAAATAAATTATACGTGACAAATATGTGTAATAATACGTAAATCTATCGTCTTCTGAAAATGATCATAACTTAAAGAAAGTAAGATCATATGGAACTTGAAAAGATACGACAACTTTTTTGAACCACACTGTACTTTCGGTATGATCAGAGAACATTTAAATGAAAAATGTTATTATTCATCGTATACTTAAGTGAACGTAATATAAACAGTAATATGTTGAATACTTGTTTAAATTATGTATAATACCAGTTTAGCAATGAATTAAAGCGATTACAAGAAAACAATAATAGAAAGAAAGATAAAAATGACTCACAACGAAGAATAGATTGAAGATGAACATCAGATATTTGACGCATCGTGAACCAAGAGGTAATTCCATGGTGCCCAACGTTTGTCCTTTATACTTGTAAATAAATGAAATTTAATAATTGTTGCTTGTAGAAAATACAAATTTATAATTACGTTATATTTTTAATGTTTTTGCAACGTTAAAAAATGGCGCAGAAACCGGCCAAGAACATCGCAACAACGATTCACTACTTTTAGACAGTTATCGCGTGGCTGCGTGTCCACGCGCATGCGCAATCCTATACTGTCCACCAAGGTTACGAAACTTCAAAGGTTACCAACCAACCGCACGTTACATACAATTTTTTTTTATTTAAATACATTATACATCTATTAATTTTTGTACTTCGCTATGTAAATTTCTGTTACTTATTTCAACAAGAAATCTGCTATACATAGAACTTTAATTACACAAATTGTACAAAAGAACTATACGAAAATAAAACTTTCCCTCTTTAACCGCTATGCGCAAAATAAAAAACAAAAGCTTTTCAATTTTCAGTGTTAACGCTTTTCATTTTCATTTAAAAGTTAGAAAGGTGATGTTATATCGCTCGTTTATATACGCAGAATTTATTTCCCTTGCCATTTTATTTTGTTAGAAATTTATGTCGATGAAACATTTCAAATTAGTTTATCACTCTACGATGTATATAATACATAACGATTTCGTGCTACTTTAATATTCAATCCCACATTGTATATCGAAAAGTTAATATAATTAATGTAAATAATTTTTACCTAAGTATTTAACATGTCACTCGTTCACACTACATCCAATTTAAATACCAATGGTAGAATAACGAATGATTGTAATTATGAATAATATAATTAGAATTGTATATATTTACGCGTGTGTATGCGGTTAAGGTACAATTGCTTTTAAAAACAATATATCATGTGTATTCTAGATAGCGATCATGGTAAAGATACATATGTGTACGTAGTCGCTCCTATGTGAGTAAATTACCTCCAAGGTGCGTACGCATCCAAATCAGTCAAGGGGGGATTGATGAAAATATGCCTATTCCTCGGTGAGCTGTCCAAGTGTATACAACCTGTGTATAATTTAAACAACTCTACAAGGGGCGCGCACAGTTCTCGTTCTATTTGCTTGCCGTGGTATTTACAATTCTCGTATCAAATCTCGTTTTTCTCCAAGTTAGCGAATATAGTCCGTGTAAAAAATGGTGTCCGGCGGAATGGCTTGTGTCAAATATCTCACGTTTTTCTTCAACCTGGTGTTTGCAGTGAGTACTCCATGTTGTGCTCGTTACTTATATTCCATGTTCCATAAGCTTCGATTATAATGTACGTTTCGTGTCTCCACCCTTTCGATATTTATTGAATTGTTCTTAATCGCGATGAGTTGAACAGAAAGAACAACGTTACTTCATTTCACTTGAAAACAAATGCGTACGTGCATCGTTTAATCATATAAGGTAACTGATTTCATGGTACCTAATTATTTTTAAACGAAAGGTACGAAAGGTAATTAGTTTATTGTCGAACTAAATTTCTCGATTTAAAAATGATCAGCACTGTTTCAATGGATGGGATTGGAAAAATTGCAAATTTTAACGAATGCAACAAATTTTTATAACATATGGCATTGTTCCATCTGAAGTTACGTACATTTTATTTATTGCTGTTGCACAAATAACATTAAAATCAAACAATCTTTACTCCTCCTACGTGAATTACGTGAATTACGTGAATTACTATACCACCTGCGCATGCATATGTTTGCGTGTGGTTTTATGCATTCTTGGATCAGTTTCGTGTGTATACGTACGTGTATACGTAACTGTTCATAGCCTCGTGAATTATTATTACGTGCACGTAAGTTACAATTGAACTTTTCCTTTTCAGATCTATTCATAGTTCATTTATATTCTTCTCATGTCTCAGTAAAAATAATGATAATATAGAGTTAGACGAATAAGTTTAAAATAAATTGTTTACTTAATTTCTCTTTATCATTATTCGTTATTATTTTTTCCTCTTATCTAAGCCTTAATAGGGGAGCGACAAAGTTACGTACTCTTTAAAAATATAAATTATTCAGTCTACTGAGCGCGTATTCGTCATTACTTATATTATTGTACAATTAATTTTAATCGCCTTGACATCATTGTTGAAACGAATTACCAACTTTTTTTTATTGCAGATCACAGGAATTGTGTTTATCGCAGTTGGCACTGTGATACTGGCAACTTATAGTGACTATAACAATTTTATGGACAGGTGGTTCTTTGCGGGACCGGTATTAATGATTGTAGTTGGTGCTATTGTGTTTATTGTATCATTTTTTGGCTGCTGCGGAGCTGTCAAAGAGAATCATTGCATGATAATAACGGTAATTATTACTCTTTTATGTAACAAACCTTGAAATAAGCTGTAGTACTTACTAAACGCTGAAAGATTATTTCTAAAAGGACACGACTTAGGTTTGAAAGCTTTTACATTGATGATTGTATGATACTGGACTGTCAGAGTCTCAAATCTTTAATAAAAATTCTTGTATTTATTCTTTATAGTTCTCTGTATTACTCCTATTGATTTTTGCACTGGAACTTGGTGCTGGAATTGCTGGATATATGTTACGCGGAGAAGTTCATGCAATGGTCGAAAATCGTTTAAATACCACTATGGGAGAATATTCAACTCATAGCGATATTCATAGATCCTGGGATATTATGCAGCATGATGTAAATATGCATTGCGATACTCTTTTTTTTGTTTTCTTTCCTCTTTTTTTTTAAACTATTAAATTATTAAACACTTGAAAGATATAAAGAGGATAATTTAACATGATTTACTTTAATAATAATTAATTGTGTATTTCAGTAAGATCAGTTATTACATTAGTTTAAATGCGTTATAAAATTTTAGTTAGAATGTTGCGGAATCACTGGTGCAAATGATTGGGCTCATGTTGGATTCCCTGAAAATACTGTACCAAAATCTTGCTGTAAAGAAGTACCAGAAGGAAGTGAATGCGACTCAAATTCAATCTATGTGTATTCGTACGGTTGCATGAACAACCTTCAATCAGCTATTGAGCATAATGTTCTGATTTTTGGTGGCGTAGGCATTGGCATTGCTCTTATTCAGGTAATTTTTACTATATACTTCTTTCTGTTCTAAAAATTAAATGTTTTGTAAAATATTGGAGAAATAATTTGAAAAATATGCAATCTATAGAAATTCATGAATTCAAGTACTACAATACAATCTTTTTATTTCAGTTAATTGGAGTGATCTTTGCATGCTGCCTAGCACGTTCAATTCGACGCGAATATGAGACTGTGTAAGCAGGCAAATACCTCCAATTTCAATGCCTAAAAATTGCACTAAGACTTCAAAATACGCTCTGTTTCTTTTACTGTTACACATTTATATGTATGTTTTTTCTATGCTCTTCTTTGAATAACAAAGTATTGCACAAATTGCACATATTATATATATATTTTATTTTTTTTTTTTTTTTTTTTAGATTATACTGCACAAAACAATATATTGAAATTTACTTCTGTGCAAGACGATTAATTAATACTGCTATTATTAGTCATTTATTACATTTTACATATGTGTAAATAGCCACGTATAATTTTATTATCACTATCACTAATACTGCTATTTTTTTCTTTTTTTATTATTAATATTACTGTTATTGTAATTGTGAATGTTAATGTTGGTAATGGTGATAGTAAAAGTAGCGTTATATTGATTCTTAACCTTAGGGAAGTTGCAATTTAACACTGGTACTCTGGGTTATTGTATCTATAATATGTATACGTATTATCTTGCATTTAGAAGAGTATTAAATGAAGAATATTATGACTATAATTATAACTATAAGAAAGTGTTCATTGTTTTATTAATATCAGTTTTAGATGCATTTCACGAGTAATGCAGGTAGAACAAAATATTTCAAGTATCTGTCTTGCAGATACTTGCGACTTCGTTAGGGTTAAGATTATAATTTTGATTTCTAAATGAAACAAGTGTTTTTGTGCAGTACTATGTCTTTCGTGACTGTTTCTTTAAGACTGAACACTTTGATTCTACATTAAGCTAAAAGAATCTTTTGTACTTTGTTTACAAACTGCATGCTGAGATTTATGAATAATAAGCCAAAAATAATGTATTTAATTTAAGATTTCAGTATTGAACACAAGATTATATTTTCACTGTTTTGTTACGACACATATCTATGAATAGGACAATGTATGTTACTTCAGTTTTTATTTGATTTCAGATAACATATAACATTATAATTATCGGAAATATCTACAATGAATCAAATAGTTTTCGTTTTCTTTAACGAATGGAATTTTTGTTCCCTGTTTTGTTTCAAATAATTATTCCTCAAACTTTTTATATTTTATATATTTTTCTAATGTTTCCTATAAACTATACACACATTTTTTAAGGACGAGTAAATTAGTAAAAAGAACGTAATATTTTAGAGTAAAATGTTACATTCATATAGAAGGAGAATATTTAAAAGTTAAGTTGTTAAATAGAATAAAAGTAACATTTATAGTTCATTAATTCTAATAATCACTTTGTTTATTTTCTATTGATTCACAATTTATTTATTGTTTGCTTTTAACTCGATGTTTATGATATTATGGAATTTATTAAACTAAACTATATTTCTACTCTAAGCAGCAAATAAATCATTGCCAAAAAAAGTTCTATTGTTCATATAAAATTTACATGATGTTGGTAGAAATAAATTATGATTGCAATTACATTTAGTATAACTATATGATTACACAGTTGTATATTGAAAACATTTTGATGATATATTTATATTCTAAGTGAAGAACGAACAATGTGTTTTCTGCACTGATAGAAATTCAGTATTGTTAATAAACAGCTGTGTTTTATTAATAACGAAGCTGTATGATTCATTAAAAACTTAAAGGTACGCTTTCCATAATCTAGAGTTTTCATTAAATTAAAGTTAATTAGAAAATTTTATGAGAAATATTAAATGAAAATACCATTGCTTATCATTCATACAACCAAAAATATAACGAGTCATTGTATACTTATAATCAACACTGCATAGTATTGATGATTTCAAGTTTAAATCGAAAATCTGTATTTTGGAAAGCGTAAGTAACACTGCACTTTCTCGCTTTGTCACAAGTGGTACTCAATATAATTTGTTAGAAGCAGCGTGTTGTTAAGAGGCAATTTAATCAATTTCTACTTCCAGCGAGACTGCAGCGCACTGATTCCACACCTGATAGGAGGCATTATAACTAAATATTGTTTGTTCTGCATTCATTAAGAGAATAATCCTAGAGTCGTCGCAAGACCATTAATTTAGAATCCAGCTGTAGACTAGTGTCGTTATTCACCTACAGCATGGCTTAAGAAGAAAACAGATTATTGGAAAATATAATTTAATATACTGCCATTATTTGCCAAATGGTCGAGATTAAATATCTCTTAGACTGCTGTATACATTGAAATTATAACTTACAAATATTAAGAACATTTTTCGACTAAGAAATTTGGAAATTATATATTATATTTCTATTAATATTTGTTGCAGTCTACAAAAAGCTATTTGAATATTTAATATCTTGAACGGAAAATTAACTTCGTTTTAAACAACTGTATAAATATAACGGCTTGTATTTACATTAATACACAGTATAATTACTACGTTTCCATTGCGTGCATGGTGCTAGATAAATACTTTGTTTTTAAATAACCAATTCTTTAACTTTTCAACAAATAATATTTTCTTTTCCATTTTTTATAATGATTTTTATTAATGCTTTTACTAAACATTGATAACAACGCATCTTGTAAAAGTATTGAAACGAATATTGTATTTGTACACACACACACTCTGACATAATATATCAAAATAATTGTACTTTTGTGTGGAAAGAAATCGACTACAAACTTAATGAAACAAAGTGGCAGTAAGTAAAAAAAATAAGTTACGTTTTTAAAACTTATTACATTACATGCAATTGCATTTTTTGTAATTAATCATGATTTAGAACAATCAAAATTGTTTTTATTCAATTTTAATATCTAAAAGATAAACATACACTTTTTTAAAAGAGAAGATATTTAAGATGAAGTACAGTAAATCGTTTTTTAACAGTTTTATAAAAAGTAATTTTAATACTTGTATCTTTTGATATGTGTAGCTCACATAATTTCGTATTAATCTAAGAATGATCTCTGCAGTCCAAAAAATATTTAAGTGTTTCAGAGATGGTATATAATAAACAAAAAAGGAAAAGCAAATTTGTACAATTCAGAGATATTAATTAATATTGTCTACGATCGTTTGTAATTTGTGACTTTATAGCTAAGTAATTGCACGTTGGGACCAAAAAGTTTTAATTTCGGTAGCAAAAAAATTCAATGAAAATACGTTTGTGTAAAACTTATACAATTTTGGAACGAAAGATCTTTTTTTTTTATTTTGTTTGAAATCTTGTATATTTTTGACTGAGAAGAAAGAAGAAGAACAAAAGTGCGAAATATAATTAAGTGGTATAGTGGTGTTAAAAGATAATAGCAAGGTTTCATTGAGATTTTTAAATGTTTAGAGAACATATGGAAATATGAAAATGCATACGTCTCGGTGAAAAGTACCAAAATACTCGAGCATGCCTAATATTTTGCAATGTATTTAAATTATTAGATAATACGTTGAAAATGATTGAAGCAATTAGTTCGAATGATTATTAATCGTTTTAACAAAAAAATTAAGCACTTAGTGTCTGCTCCTCAA
The DNA here is from genome assembly GCA_963969225.1 of Xylocopa violacea. Classification (NCBI taxonomy): domain Eukaryota; kingdom Metazoa; phylum Arthropoda; class Insecta; order Hymenoptera; family Apidae; genus Xylocopa; species Xylocopa violacea. The sequence continues at coordinate 30,979,125 of CAXAJV010000011.1, forward strand.
ATTCAGTAATTCAACAAAAGATTATTACCGTTATTTAACTCATTTTCAATTATGAGATTTCATTTAGTAATAATTTTTCTTTTGTATCATTCTGAGTATTAAATTTGTATTCTATGTAAGTTTTATTTTTCATATTTTTTATCAATTTCTGACTTGTTTATTTATGAATCAGTTTAATTCTTACAATTTCCACTTCTCCCCTTATATTTGGTAGCGATATTTTAATTTGTAACATTAAGCTGTATAAATGTTTAGATGTATAGAATGTTGCTGTTAAATTAATTTCAATATATGTTGTACGTGCATTTAGTTTTAGATCATTATTATAGATTTTACACACGACGATATATTATATAGATGTTACAATGTTAAGATCTTTATATACTATAAGAAATATTCTCATTTAATAACATTAAAACATAACATTAACATTAAAAAATTGTAATTCATAGTGTACGTAACAAAAACGAAAATCAACGTTCAATTGTTACATCACACTAATAAGAATGAGCAGCGTACTCTTAGTAGCGATTCGAAATTTGATTCGAAATATATTAAAATTGCGCGACAATTGAAATTCGAACAAAAAACATATTTTATATGAATTATTGTCAACATTTCTGGTCTGCTTTTTTGCGCAAAGTTTGCGATACAACTGTGGGTGCGTAAACACTGGGTTACTCATTCTTTCCCTAGATATTGGCTGACAAAGAAAGACTGATAATTGTGAAACAAAATCAGTATTAAATGAGAAGTAAATGATTGTGTTTTGTGAGATTTAGACTTATGATATTTTTCTACGAGTATGTTAATTCATCAATTAATATATTATTATCGTTTTCTAGAAACAAACCACTTTAGCACATTTTGTCCATATAGCCTTATCTATATTAATAAAACATATTAAAAACCATATTGTTTCCAATAATTTAATATGAAGTATATAATTATATAAAATAATTAAATAAAACGCAATTAATTTCTTTATCGCGTGCATGCTTCTTTCACTTTCTTGCAAACATACATTATCCGTGTTAAATGAAAATTGAAACAGAAATAATTATTCGTACAATGAGATTTTTTCATTTTATTTTATTCTATATTCACTTATAAGATTAGTGGGGAAAGATACTAACATTTATTATTCATATAGGATGCTCTCTTTTAGTGTCTTACAACTACTTGTTGAAAAAAGTAAAAGAAACAAATTCACAGGGAAGTATAGGACAGGAATCCGTTTAAACGATTTCGTTGCATCCTATCATATTTTAAAAACATTAATTATCTCCAACCGATTACCACAATATATCTTTCAAGTTCCTTTCCAGAATACTTATTCTACAAAAGTTACATAGACACAAATTTGTTTAAATTTATTATATATTTTGGAAGTGATTAAACAAATTTTTCACCTCGATCCTTTGAAAATAATCGTTTAAACAATTTCCTTCACATAGTCTTTACGATGAAACATTCTTTGTTAAAAATGTTTTTACTCCTTCAACATTTAATTACAAAAGAACAAATTCCACGTACGATCTATATACAATTTCAGGGGTCCAAAAGATCTGTAGATCATTTTATCAAGAACCACATAGAATATATTTACAAGAACCTTAGTGACAGTAATTTCAATCAAATAAGAAAACGAAATTTCTTTGCGCAATACAAACTGTACAGTATCTAATGAATGAATGAATGAATGAATGAATGAATGAATGAATGAATGAGTGAGTGAGTGAATGAATAAATGAATGAATGAACGAACGAACGAATAAATGAATGAATGAATCAATCAATTAAAATAAACAGTGGATTCACAGTTTCTAAAAATTTTTAATTTTTTCAAACTTCTACTAGCGTTAATTTCATTTACGACAATACAATATTATGATATTAAGAACTGGATCTTTTTCCTGAATATGTACCTATTGCCAGAATTAATTAATATTTTCATTTTTAATTTATATACTCGATTTAGCTTATATCGAAAACAAAAACGAACTCATAAGGACATTTTCAGAATTATTCGTTAGTACAGTTATAACTTCTTTTATCGTAAACAGAGAAAATTATGTTTATTTACAGTTACAGCGATTTATTAAAATTTATGGGCCCAATTAAGACATTGTAGAAAATTTCCGGTATCTTATTAAAATTGCAGTAATTTAGAAAAAATTTTAGCTGAAAATACATCTAGCTTGTTTAATTTGATTTAAGAATGCATTTAATTCAACAAAATTAAGAACAAAACGATTTTGCGTAAATTAGAATCTTGTTAAACGCTTTGATTGAATGGAAATTTACATCATTGCTTACATCATTGCCAGTTTTGTTGAATCAACTGCATCTTGCAATCAAAGTAAACTGTATATTTCCACCTTGAATTATTTAATTACTACATTGAACAAGTAAAAATATATATATAAACATTTTTCACAATTATGTATCTTCCTTATTTGTCTTATTTCACTTTGCCAAAATGAAGTACATTTTGATGAAAATTCATTTCATTCAGATGGATTGATGTAATGCAATTTTATCAGTCGTGTGTTTTATATAGAAAATATGTGAATAATCTAAAAATATTTAAAGGGCCCCTTAAGATAACTACCAGCCTACTTTCTTACAAAGTCAGATTATTCGTATTGTTCATAATATTGCCTAACCTATCAATATTATTCGGTACAGTCAATGAAAGTACCATCACTTTAAATACTATCTCATCGTGAATTTTTATAAAAAAAAGTAAACAAAAGAAAAGAATGAGAAACCTTCACTTTCACCCTTTCACCTTTATGTTATACTTTCAAGAAAATTTTTAAACTAAATATTTCTTATTACGAATATAAAAATTACTAATATTACATAAATTGATGATTCGAGTTAGTGTCATCGCTTTGATCCGTGTTATTTCTCTTCTATTTTGGAAGACATTGTACATAATAATCTATTTTTTACAAAAAAAATATTGAGCAGTTCCAGAGAAAAATTGCCACAGCAGGGCAGAGAGATAGAGATATATAGAGAGAGAGAGAGAGGGAGAGAGAGAGAGATTCATATTTTACTGCAAAATAATATACATATACTTTCTTTTCAAGTAGATATACTATTTCATGCCAATTTAGTTTGCTAAACTTCCTTTTTACAAAAACAATTTGTTACGTTAAAAAAATAATATCTTTATAACTTTTCTTTCTTAAATATTTGTATGATAATAAAAAAAAGACCTTTTAAAGTAAAAGATATGCCAGAAATCTATGCTAAATACATGTTCTTGTGAAAATCATTGATAAGTTACGTCCAAAAAAAAGTATATCTGTATAAATTTAATCTCAAGAGCTGCCAGGTGAAAAGAGAGTAAGTCAGGTTGCACATTCACGCACATTCATTCATCTTAGGCACATTTACATACTCGATATAAAAGCACATCACAATGATCGTATCTACGATCTTAAAGAGTCTTTCATTTAAAGCAATCCTTCGATAGATATAGATATACATACGATAAGTATTCGAAGGTGCGAAGAATCTGAACTGTGATTATTCGAATGATCATTTATAATCACTAGTTGTATTTTCTAGGAAATATAGTTCGAATATAAACAAAAATATCAAAGATTTTATTACGTTCTTTTCAGAATATTTTTTCGAATAACCGATCATTTTTACTAACTTTCTTATTTTTATTGTTAGTGTAGGGCAATTTTTCTTAACCTGTTTATACTTAAAGCCAAATGATAAAAGAACAAATACAAATTATTATTTTTTATCGATTAGGATGTATATGTATATATAAATTTTTTTCTATTTGTTTTTAATATTATTATACAAATCGCATTCGATCATACTTTATATTATTTATATATGACAAGTGATTTTAGATGAAACATGGTTTAGAGAAATACCACTACATTAAAACAAATTTAAACTCATAAATATGTTCGATTAATCGAAAATATTTAATTACATTGATCAATTTACTAAAAATAATTGATCGCTCCGAATAATCAAAATTTTAATATAGTAAAACGCGCTTCCTTAAGTGGTCGTTCTTCGCTTTGAAGGAACGAGGACAGCTTTCTTTTTTTCTTTTCTTTTTTTTTATTATCCCCCCTCCTTCCCCAAATTCATTCATGTAGCATAACGCTTAGTCCAAAGCCGTGCTATACGGTCGTGCTCTTCTCTATTTTGTAGATACTGCGTTGCTATACTTCCTACTAAGGGATCCGCTGGAATGTGAAATAATAAAGATTTAAACCAGCAGGTAAAATGTTATATAATATTATATAATTATGTGGATCATATACACAAATGATTAGAAAACGAATTTCACGAAATATTGTTGGCATCTTTGTAACTAGTAGACACTTTAATTTATGCAGTTTTTCTCAAGAAGTCTTATAAGTGACATTACCGAATTGAAAGCTTATGTGAGTGAAAGACTTTTTATAGAACTCAGAGTATAGTTACAGTCCTACAGCATTCCAATCTCATTATTTCATATTTCGCTTGTAAGGATAAGATAATATGCTCATGTTTAACTGATATTTCAATGCAAGCAGCATAAATTACTAAAAACTCAAAGATATCGTGCATGACAAAGATTGATGATTCGTAAAAATACAAAAACAGATGCAAGGTAAACATTGAGATTCATCAGATAACATTATTAACATTATTCAATAAAATTAACATTCAAAATAATTTAATTGTGATAATTATAACTTTACTTACCTGGATTACAGTCTGTTAGAAGAGAACAAATAGATAATAGAACCTTTGAAATGGTTAATGCCGGAGACCAATTATCCTTCAATATGTCCAAACAAATTACACCTTGGCTGTTAATGTTGCAATGGTAGATACGTGTTCGGAATGTAACCTAAAAACATTATAACAATTAATTATATATTAATGATTTCAAGCCCCATGGCTCTATAGTACTATTTGTGAATCAACAATGATCGATAAGGAATTTTCTTGGTTTACATCACACAGTGGAACGAGTCCTGAAAAATACGCGGCAAGTTATTTAGAAATTAGAAAAATTATATACAGTATTATATCATGAATACTGGTGAATATTTAAAAGTTTCAAGAATATAAATTGTCAGGGTCACTGTAAAAGTTCGGTATTAAAAATGATTTCTTTCCTTTTCTCTGTTGGGTTCTTCATTTATAATTGTCTTCGTGTCATTGAAATACTTTTACAGAACCCAGATTTGAACCACACAAAACACTTGGATTTGCGTGGAAAAAAAATGAGAGAAGTCTACAATAACTAGTAACATTGATGTTTTACTTAGCACAAATAATATTACATCAAATTAACCCAACATAGAAAACATTACAAACTTCATATCTTTGAATTTTTATTCTCTGTTTTTACTTTCATTAATAAAACATTATATGTATTAATTCTTATCATTTATCAACCACATATTTGTTATTATATGTTCATTAGGTAATCAATAATGATTAATTATGTTATTGGCTTACCTTTGGAGGTTTAAAAGGATATTCTGGAGAAAAATGTATATCTAAGAAAAATACTCCTCCCTCATAAACTGAACCAGGGGGTCCGAGTATTGTTGATACCCATTCATATAAATTGTCTCCTTTTGGTCCTGCACTATAAGATAAAGACTAGACTTAGATAAACTATTAAATAGTTTTAAAAATAATGAAAAATACATTGAGAAAAAACATTAACGACTTGTACTGTTAATTTGAAAAAATGTTTCTAATTAAGAACAAATGTTTGGAATACATTTCCAATAGAGATGAAAAAGTAAGCACAAAGAATAGAACAGTAAGTTTGAAGCAGTACTTTTGTTTCTCATTCATTAAATATGCTTTTGATTTTTGTAGAAATTACAAGATCAGAGGCATTGTATATCTTAAGTAATAAACATTGTAATTATTAAAACGACAGTTAAGGTAAAAGGATCAAACCTGCAATTTGGTGGTGGGTCTAATGTGATTTCTGCTAATTCTTTTTGTATCCTGCGACAAGAAGATTAGTTTAAGCTCTTGTTAAACCCCCATGGCAGAGTCTTTAATTTTTAGATGGATGTGCTACCTTTTGGCGGATGTTCCTAAAGCTTTAGACATCTTTGGATTTGGCTTTGCTTCCTTGTTCTCTGGCTTATTATCTGCCAGTGATGAACCACGCCCCCGGCTAGTTCCGCTGGAACCTGCGCCCGATGACATGACTCTAAAATAATTTAACAATGTTATAACATAGATTCGTTTTACACGTGCAATAGCTTATATTTAATATTTTGAATTTCAAATGTTCGCTAGTGAACACTGTATCTACCTTTGGCATGAATTGTATTTACCTTCGATATGACATTGATTCTTTTTAATAATTAAAATGTAAATACCAAAGAAGGTAAAAACTATCGATATGTCTATATTATTTTAATTGAATATATTTTGTACTAGCATTTTTTATTTAAATAAAATGAATAAGAAAGAGCAAATCTCAAAATATCTATTAAAGAATGAAACGAACCTTCTGTCCTTAACTCTGAATGTTGATAACCTCTTAAGGCAAGATACAAAAACAAAATACTTGTAGTATTAACAGTAGTCTATCCAACACGAAAAATCAATGACTGAATTCTCACCTAAAATTTGAATAAAATATAACAAATAGTTTTGGTGACAATTATTTTTCTAATATAGCATTGCAACAAAAACTAGTAATAAGTAAATGCATTAAATGTACTATGCCATAAATTTATATGCAGAATCAAAAAAGCTATAATTTCAAAATATACTTTCAAACTAAACAATATCGTGCATAGTAGGATTAAATAGTTTATTAGAAAATTTGTGTCGATAAATTACGAATTAGATAATAAATATCAATTTTTACAAATGATTCTCTGTATTATTTAAAGTCAAAATAAAACAAATTCAATACTCAAACTGAATTTGATATATATATATATATAAATCTGTATTGTGCGATGTATAAACAAACACTAGACGAATAATTAAACAAGCTCGATAAAAAGAATAGGCCAAAATAGTTTTCCCAATCCTATTTACATTTAACAAAACTATTAGTAAAAAGAATTAATTAAATTCTGTAGCAAAAAATGCGATCGTGTATTTAAATCGGAAATCTGAGAAAAATAACTGTGACAAAATAAAATATATACAAATACATGATCGTTCAAAAAATAAGCGATAATATATTTATTAATTTGCACTCGCAGCTCATTTATTCGCTCTATAAAACTAGTGGAATACAATAGTCGTGCTGGTTAAAACGATTCGGTAATTTAAGAACGGATAATCGCACGGTAATTATTAATAATTTCTCGTTTGAAAGGTAGATGATAGGACCATTCATGATTCAAAAGGAAGAGGTGTGTTACCTCGTTGGTAGAAAGGGTAGCCTCTCGATCGTTTCAGAATATACTTTGGAGCCAAGGACCGAACCTATGTAAATCCCAAGTGAAATGGCCGAATTCCTTATAGGACGTACTATCGGAAGCGAACGTGCTCCTTAGATACTGGTGTGCAGGCTGGCGGGATTCATCGTCGCTCTCATGTCCCGAAGTCACGATCGCGGCGTCTCTTTTCCCTCGGCGAGCGCCGAAACGTGCGCATCTCTGCGTCGCCGGATGTTGACTCTGTCGCCGCCGCGGCGGACGTCGGTAGCCGACGCTCCTAGATGGACGTACCGTCGACGCGATCATTTCGGAATAAATAATACCAATTCTTCCTAATAAATTCCCCACCGTTATTTTTCGTTTTTATCTTTTAACTTATGTTACATTACATAACATCGAGTTTTTATTATTATTTTTTTTTTTTTCGTTCAACAGAGTACTTGTGCGTACTTTTCATATAACTATATTATTTACGCGAGTGAAAAAGATGAAACGTTTCTTATTATTCTTTTCAGCTATAACCTATACGTTTCCTCTCTGTACGTGGCACGAATGACGATCCCCTTGTCACGTATACTTGCTGTTTACTTAAAAACTGAATTTAAAGAAATTTACTGTACAACTCAAACGGTTATTCGATATACTCGGTGAGCTAGAAGAATGTCGTGTTTACAGTTGCACTGTATTAAGAAACCCATGTCGCATCACAATCCTTATCGCATAATTTTATTTTGAAGTTTAAATTTAAATAAAGGGTAATCGATATATCGAAGTTCAACATTGGTCAACTATAAATCGAAATATTTACTTTGGAATTAATTTTTCTGATCTCTATATCTCTTGACTATGACCCGAAGCGAAATGAGGGATTTCCTCATGCGTAAACATAATGTATACTTTTATTATCTTCTCAGCTGTGAAAAGGAAAGAAAATATACGTCCGCGCATCAAAAAGTCGCTCGCATTCATCAAGTTCGTAAGTGTAAGCTCGGAGAAAGATTGATTTTACGAAAATTTTATTAATCTGTTTAAAAAAAATGCAAAAATTGATCTTTATAATTCTTCTCCTTCACATTTGTAGTGCTGGTGAGTTATCATCTGCTGCTTTTCTTAAATGTATCAGTTCCAAAAATTTTAAGCGTTCAGTTTAATTACAAATGGTTACCAGGACTTTTATGGCATGATCTTCGAATAATTTTGAACATCGTGTGCAAGATTCTTAGAGTAGAGTTTCTACAGAGGGTAAAGATAGCACAAAAGTGTATTATGAACATTTTAAAAATGTCCGAACACTTTAAAGATATGTTTTTTAATATGTCTTAGCGATATATCATCTCCATTGTCTTTAAATTACGATCGTTCAAATTACGATCGCGTAGAACGTAAGACGTTCAAACAAAAACATCATAAATTTCTTAAGGAAAACTTAATACAATTATTTACTTTTTAGGCAAAAACGAAAGTTGCCCCAAAATTATAAAACGGAGTCAATGGAGTACTGCTCCTGTCAAAAGTGTGAATTATTTAATTATTCCCGTTCCTTATGTTATAATTCATCATACCGTTACTCCAGAATGTAATAGCAAAACTGAATGCGTTGCTAGAGTCGAAAGTATTCGCAGTTTCCATATGGATGTCAATGGATGGCACGACATTGGATACTCTTAAGTTTTTTTTTTTACTTTACGACTATAAATGTTTTACGTTAAATATTTTTGCGCCAATTTTGAACTTTTGAACTTGAAACTCGAAAATTCGAAACTTTATAACGATTCGAAACTTCCGAAAAAAAATTAAATGCTTTCGGTTATTGAGATTACATCGATTAAAATGAATCCAAATTTAAACTTGGTTGGATTATTTCAAGTGTTCCAAGTGTTTCGAGGTTTCAAGTATCTAATATAAAACTTTTTAAATAACTTTTCAGTAACAGATTCATTATTTATTATTTAATATTTTTACTCAACAGATTTTTAATTGGTGGAGATGGAAATGTATACGAAGGTAGTGGCTGGAATCGGGAAGGAGCGCATACATATGGATGGAATAAAAAATCTATTGGAATTGCTTTTATAGGAAATTTCCAAGGTATTTCATATTAGAAATACGTTATCCTTAATTTTGTTCTTTGACTATGTTATCGGTTACAATTAATTTCTTTCTAAATTATTAATTTTTTGTTTAGATAAAACTGCAAGTAGTAAAATGCTAAATGCTGCACATAAATTAATACTTTGTGGCAAATCACAAGGAATGCTTAGAGATAATGTCCGTGTAATTGCGGCTAGACAAGTTAGTCCTAATGCGAGTCCTGGATTTGAACTTTATGGACAAATTCAGGATTGGCCCGAATGGGCTTCAGAACCGTAACCAGGTTCCATCGTGTACGATATTGTGTTATAATATTTACTCAGTACATAACCAATAATGAAGTTACGTGAATAGTATAATTAAAAACTAACCTATCTCTTTCTACATTTATATTATAAATTTATTAAAAAAACTGATGCATCATATGAAATTTCAATTTTTTCATTAAATATTATTTATCTCTCTCTCTCTCTCTCTCTCTCTCTATTATCCCGATTTATCCGTTTTTAGACATTTCTTTTTTCAATTTTCAAGACGATTTTTACACAATATGTAATTACTTCCTTTTGTTTATCGTTAATTAAATATTTTATTATATACATATATGAATATTTTCAATATTATTTTTGGCGCGGCTGGCATTAACGCATGCGCAGGCTAGAGGGCGGGTAAATAGAAATCTAATTTATCTACATTTATCTTCATACGAGTTTTTACATGATATATATTGTTTACGAACAATTATTTTTTCATATTTTTCTGTAGGTGAATTATATATCTAGAATTATTACCAATTTTACGAAACATATTAAAATCATGTATTATTTTGTCGTATACTGTTCGCAAATTAACCTCTTTTTATACCAAAACGTCACATAAGACCTCATGATAAATGTTGATAGATTAGTGTTTTATTTATCAACATATACAGCCCTTTCACTGCGCCCCTCTCACACTTCCGACGGCCAGCCTGAATATGTATTAATTATAGGCATTTGTGGCAACACTACGTACAGAGAGTAGTATGAGTGGCTGTGATTGTGTCATGGCTAATTTGTGTTCGCTCTAGCGAGCACGGTTGTGTTTTGTGCAATAAAATTGATAATAATACTTTCCAGTTATTTATAACAAAACTAACAATAACATGCAACGATAATAGTTGTTATCTAATAGAACAGCAACTATAGACTTAATTACGACTTTATATTACTCATATCATCACTTTGCCCAATGATTTGTTATGCCAATGTTAAAGTATTTGATGTCTTAAATGTAAGAGAAATTAGTTTGAATAAAAATGGATAAAGACTATCATGAAATATTACTTCATTTAACAACAGTTGATAAAACTGAACACAGTAAGAAAGTATATTTACTATTTACAAAAAAAACTGGTAAATGAACAGATTCCAATAAAATTTTTCTATCTATTCCAGATGAAATTCAGGATTTCGATGCTAAACTACAGCATATTTTAAAAAGAATGCAACCGATGTTAACGGAAAATGATAAAAAATTTGTAACCAATAACATTGAGGATGGAAATGAACCTTTTGACATTAGGTAATGCTAGCTTGCAAAACATGTTTTCTATAGATTAGCAATATAAATATTCATATTTTTAGATATCAATATGTACGAACTGTTATATGTATTTTACAAAATATAAAGGAGTCTAGCTCAAAAAATAAAGAACTTCTATTAAGTGTGAAGGATTTCCGTATCCTAAAAGTGTGCATTGAACTAGTAACAGCAATGGGAATCATACCTCATCTTTTACCTGGTGTAGGAATTGACATGACTAAACTATGTCCCAAAGCTTTACTGATACGCGAGGAGAAGCTAACAGATTTACAAGTACGAATTATAGTTAATGCAACTAGTCAGAAGATAAGAATTAAAACGATAGTTTTTCTCATTTTAGAAATATGAAAGACTGCAGTTTACGGTTAATTCTCTAATGCAATTATGTGACGAAATAATGTTTCGTCCTGCGATACTTACTCAAATAGGTCCCTTACTAGCTGCGCTTTTGCAATTATGTTATGCTCCTTTGTTAAAACCATCTACAGAATTGTCATCCATTGAACAAGATAGTGTTAGCAAAGATAAATTTATAATGACTGCCGATTTATACGATAAATTAAAGAAAGATCAGGATCACTTTAAATGTTTACTTGGAGAATTGCTGAATAATTGTCCTATGTCTACAAGCATGAAAGAATTGATGATAATCCTTGGTACTAAGGGAGCACCAAAATGGCTTCAACATGAAACTCGTAAACATCTAATAGAGCAACTTATGGAATCTAATGGAGTTGTTTCCATCATAGCTGCTGTTTGTGAAGATATCTTGGATCTTGGGGAACATTGGAATAAATTGGATACTGTTTCCAGACTAATAGCTACATCACATGGAAATAATTCTGAACAATATTACAAATCCATATGTTCACAAGTATATTTTACAAATTAGTTTTTTATTATTTTCAGTTTACCAATTTAACACTCTCTACTGCAAGTTTGGTTTATTATTTCTTCTTTTCACATCTATAAAGTGAATATTTATACAACAACTAGGTTCTTCAGAATATCGTATGACATCATCTGCATTGAGAGTGTTAGACTGTTGTGAACTAGATAATTGCTTCTTTCATGTTTCTGCAGAAACTAAATGATGAAGTAAAGTCTAATAGTTCAAGACAGTATATTCTAATTCAGTATTTCTTATGTTTCAGTTATTGAATCTTTTAACATCAACACAAATCAAGCATTCAACAACAATAGCAAACTGCTGTATTGCTGCACTCTACGAGTACAAACCTAGTGTTTGTCTTAAAAATATTATGGAAGTTATTTGTGATCCTCTACTAGCAAATGAACAAAATGAAAAAAATGTAACGAAAGTCGAGGATGAAGTAGAAAAATGCATTGAAAATCTGACAAAATGTTTCATTACTGTGGAAGCTAAATTTAAACAATTACCTTGCAAACTTTTAATGGTTGTAGCTGTGCCTCTATTCTCTTTGTATAATAATATCAGGCAAAGTCCTTGTATATTAAAATCTAAAATTAAACAACTTATATTGCGACTTTTACACGAAGAATCATGCAGGAATGATCTTTTTGCTCTATTTCTTGGTCACAGTACGATTAGTAATTCTAGGAATCAACATTTAAAGTCGATATTTGGACCAACTGGTAGGATTGAAATTGTAGGAATAGATAATACTTGCAAATATGAAGAATTTTCAGACACCTTATTTGATCTAACATGTAACACTGAAACGCTATCGACTGATTTATTTTCTTATTTATTAAAATTCTTGTCCAATTCTACAAATTTCGACCCTAAAGAGGATGCTCAAAATTTATTAGAAACTGAAGATGATAGAATGGACAAAATTGATGAACAATTAGCAGCTGTAAAACTATTATCCAGTTTAGCTAATATATCTGCTGTGCAGCAAGCACAGATGGAAAATCCAAAACCGATATTCTCTTTTATAAGATTATTGTTTAAACAGTACGTTAAAAAAAGGCAGAATTCACCAGAAGATGACGACTGTGAAATCTTGTATGTCGGTTTAATGTTGGTGAAAATGATTTTAAGTGAAAGAAAGAAATCTTTAGACTGGACAGCATTCAATGATTTTGTAAAATTCTTGAAGGAATGCTGTGAACTTTCAAACATTCCATCCCAAATGTTGCTGTTAATAAAAGAATTGGTAGATCTAATTGAAACTCAAGGTCGATCAGAACAAAAACATTATCAAGATCTTTCGGTGGATCGTAAACCATCGGATAAGTTTGAAGAAGCACTTAAGGATCTCGCGGATCCGCTGTTACCTGTGCGTGCTCATGGTCTTATATCTCTTACCAAGCTTATTGAAAATATGGATCCATGTGCTACTGCTAGAAAAGCTGTTCTTTTGCAAATATTTAATGTTGGTAACAAAAATATGAACTTCTAATTTAAACTCGTAGTATATTTTTATATACCTTATATTTTATGATACAGGAAAATTTAAAGCACGAAGACTCATTTATATACCTAGCAGCAATTAATGGTCTGTGTGCTTTAGCCACTTCGTATCCGCAAGTGGTTATTGAAACGCTAGTACAGGAGTATATCAATATGCCACAGCATGTTTCAGCCGAAGAAATAACAGTAGAAACTAGAACTAAATTGGGTGAAATACTTGTAAAATTGACGAGAACATTGGGTATGTCTTCTTTTTGAGAGATTTTTAAGTTTTTATATTGTCATTTAATTTGTCATTTGTCCGATAGGTGAAATGGCATCGACTTATAAAAATATTCTAATAAACGGATTTTTATGCGCCACACGAGATCCGGATTCTTTAGTACGTGCTTCTAGTCTTTCCTGTTTAGGCGAACTATGCAAAGTATTAGGCTTTCGAATAGGAGACATTGTCATTGAGGTATGTTCAATTTATGTAGATACAAAAATGATATATATTACATAATATAATATAAAAATATCCTTAGGTAATTTATTGCATTACCTGCATTGTGAAAACGGATAAGGCACCCGAATGTCGACGAGCGGCAGTTATGGTTAGCACGTTGTTACTTCGTGGCCTCGGAAAGGATACGTTAACTACTCTCGGTAAAGATTTGGTCGACTTGTATCGTGGACTTAAATATTTACGGGATAACGATGACGATCTAGTGCTACGCTTACACGCTCAACTAGCTCTGGAAGAATTGGATCATATAATGCGAGACTTTCTCTTTTCCCCCCCAAAACTTGAAAAAAGGATATTTTTGTTAGGTTCACCATCATAAATGCTATTTTGATGGAAATGTTGTTGAAGAACGTCTGTAATTCATTTCCAATAAAGACTATTTATATTAAAAACTCTTTTTTAACAAACAACTTTCAATTACGTTTAATAGAAGTTTCTGAAAAAAAATGACTGTAAGTATAGCATTCTTTAAGATCCTGCGGCATCTAGTATTTAGTGAATCAATTCAAGTTTTGAAGTATCAACTACAAAAATATTGTGTCTTCGGCGAAGAGTCCAGCTAAACGAATATCGTCTCGCTTAAGACACGCGTATAGCCTTTGTGGTAATGGCGTTGAGGTCGGTGATGGTCGTGGTGTTACAATACGTAAAATAAATTCTTTACAACAAGGTTCAGGAAATGTTTTTAACTTACTATCTCCGTTACTCTCTATTTCAACATTACTATTGAGCGTAGTCATTGCGAGAGCAGCCTGGAACATATGCAAATAGTTAATGAAATATTACTTTCCTTTAAATATCTGTAAAGTGTTTAAATTATACTTTTTGGGCATCTCTAAACATTGTTGTTATTCGAGAACCAATATCTCCTCTGGATCCGTTTGGTACTTCAACTTCCTTTCCTCTCATTAAGTGGATTAGGAAAGAAGTAAATTCTTTAGAATCATCGTTTCCACCTAGTTTGTGTTGCAAAGAATTCACTTGTGCAACAAGAGCTTCTACACCTTCTATATCTCGAATAATTTCCTGAAACGCATTTCTTTTTTTACATACAATATTTTTTTCCTTTAATAGCGTAACGTGTAAAATATAAATTAACGGGTAAAAACTCTAATCGCATTTGTATTATGTTATAGTCCACGTCGTATAGTTTAAGAGTACTACCTCGTATACGTGAAGTTTCTGGTGAAGAGGCTTTGTAGCGTATTGTAATTTATTGAGTATACTCAGCGCGACATCAGACAAGTTTGGTAAAGCGTCTTGTTTCTGTTCGCTTAAAGTATAAAGTGCTGCATGAGTTAAAGCTGGTAAGAGAAGTTGTGCAATTTGGCCTATTCGCTTTGAATTTAAAAAGTGTAGAGCTTTCTCAGCCTCTCTTGTATCATCGAACAATCGTTTCTGTCGATGTGCTGGTACAGGCTGAGCTGAGTTCCAGGTTGTAGACCATGGATTGTTTGGAATCAACATTCTCGCTGATAGATGTCCTGTATTGATAAGTAACAGTGTTATTGGTTTAGGGATCTTCGTTTTATAAGTTTAATTAAAGAGTAAATAAGGCAGTTAATAACAAACCTGTAGGTTGTCCCCATTCGTCTGTTCCATCGTCTTCGACCCAGTCTCTTGGTGAATACCAACGAATGAAGTCTTCCAATACTCCTCCAGGATTTGCTGCCTATGTTTGACGATTACTAAATTTTACATACTTATTTTTTTCTTAATTCAATCACATTATTTGCAATAACCGTTTTTTGAATAATCATTCGTGATACGGCATATGTTATATCAATGTCACCTTAAAAGACTCCATATCAGACAACAGGGAGGCGCTCATTAATCTGGCACGCATTTCCGAGGCATGTTTATCAGTCCCTAGCTGCATCATTACTTGAGCATCTTCCTCGAGTTGATCTTCTGTTTTTGGTACAGGATCTTGCGTTACCGGTAGATAAAGAGGATCTCCGGTTTGAATCAGTCTGAATAATCATTTGTAGTAATGCATGTTTGTTTCTTTCGTTTTTAAATAATAAAATAATAATAGCAAGAAAAAATAGACTTGTGTAGATTTTACTTGAGCGAAGGATGTTTGGCTAATCTTCCTGCAGGTTTGTTCCACAACAAATGTTTCGCTTTCGTCTGCGTCCTTGTCGTCGAATCGTCTTCATTTGCTGGTTCCTCACTGGTGCACTCAAAAAATTCCTCTTCATCTGATTCCGCTAAAATTGAAGAAAAGTGGATGCAAGAATTTTTTATAAATAAACTTGACCGATCGAGTGCAAATGTGACAAACATACCCGTCTCGAAGTCGTCGGTATCCAAACTCTGAGACTTATGCGCTAAATCCTCCCTTACTTTTTTCTTTTCGATGCAACAGTTCATCATCTAAAACAGCAATGTATAGTGAATAATTAGTGTATAGGTGTATATAATGACTACAGAACGGTTGGTACTTTACCTGGAGCTTTTGATGTAATATACACGTTCGTACAGAATCCGGAAAGCCTGGACTAACTCTGAAATGAGACAATACATTATTTTTATCGCATCAGATTATTTTTTTTATTGCTATTAGACCAGGATTATTTACAATTGTTCCGTACAGTTACTACAAGCTTCTATGTACTATTGTAATAGTGGTATAATATGGACAGCGATGTATACTTGGGGTAGACATCGGCTTCACCCGAAGTCACGATCGGCATTTGTTTAAAAGCGTTGGACGATGAGCGGTTGAAAAATGAAATTAGTCGATCGAGACGTGCCATAACACGAACTTCGATTACGCTTCCGACCTCCCGATTTTTGAATAAATATTACATTATGTATGAAATTGATTTACAAAATTTATGCAAAAGCAATGATGCTATCCGAGTATGTTAACGCAACAGATTTTAACAGAACCAGAAAATGTGACACGATAATGGTATAATGGTATAACAATCCTGATGAAAATCAGGACCGCGGTTTGGTTGTTCGCGGTCGAAGAGAAGGATCAAGGACTCGTCTTCTGTATGGCTCGCGTACTTTATCCTACCCTACCTAGGCCAGCACCGCTACGAGAGAGAGAGACATGTTTCTAGAGGGAGTCGAACAGCGGCAAATTCTTGCAGTCTAGTCGAAGACCGTGATGCCGGTACCACCGGGACGAACTTAACGGTTCTCAGTACCGAACGCGTCGCTGTCCGTGGATCACGCGCGTTCACGACGATCCTTCCGAACGAATTTCATCACGGACATTGTACGAGTCGCGCGAATTACGCGGCGAGTCGTATGTACGAACAATAGAAGTAAACTCGAGGCATGTAATTGGACGTTCCGAAAGTTCGGGCCGTTCGTTTCGGGAGGAAGTAACAACAGGTGGCATCAACAGAAGCCGGCTCGACGGCATTCCTCGCGGGGCGTTTGTTCGCGTACAAAATAGACCGTTTTCCGTTTCTCCGTGCGCGTACCTTCTTACGTGACTCCCCCTTTGGATTCGTGCTGGGAACGAATTTCGGCCTGGCCTTGGTACGCGTCATGGGCCAAAATCGGTTGTGAGTAAACGCTGACAAATATGAGTAAGTAGAATCTGTGTATAGATTATTTTTCTTTTCTGATTAGCTTTATGGATGTTTTGTTATAAAGCGGTCTTATGGTAGTTACACAAAAATATCTCTATCAATTATCCACCGTGGGTATTATCTGTGTTGAAAAAAAAAATGTACAAACGAAACGTTTATTTTATGAACAATTTCTCGTAAATTAATCAAGTTGAACTCCAGTCTACCGTAAACGTGCGGGTATTCTTTATCAAAACGTTACCATCATCATCATCATGATCATCATCATCATCATGATCATCATCATCGGCAGTAGGCAGCAGCGGCAGCAACAGCAGCAGCAGCAGCAGCAGCAGCAGCAGCAGTATCATCATCATCATCATCATCATCATCATCATCATCATCATCATCATCATCATCCCCATCGTCATAATTATCATCAACGTATCACCCCGTTTCATTAAAACAATACTCACTTGTCCGCACGTTTATTTTCCACGTTATCGTTGATTGTGCAAGCGGTTAATATCGCCGCTATCATCATTATCGTCATTGTGATGATCGTTCAAACGTTTGAAGATGGAAAAAAATGGAGGAAATTAGCCGCTCAGAAAACAAAAGCTGATCTGTGAATTTTCTCTATGGTCAGCCTCTCTGCCGGTTTATCCCTAGGTGCCTCTCGAACGCGTATAATTATATTACACCAAGCGAGTTCCGAAGGGTGAATGCACCTCTACGCGCGTACTTCATGGGTACCGTCTTAAACGTGTACTGGCCGACCTTGAACCATGTAGTACACGAGGCCAACATATATGTACGGTGTGAATCTTGTGCAAGTACACGGACGATGTACGTAGCAACGTCTTAAGGATAGAGTTAAAAGGTAGACATCTTGGTTCTCATTAATTTTTTAGTAGTCTAGCAAAGGAAAAATGATACGTACTTTCATCCGGAATAAATAAAAAATATGAAAGATCATGGACAGCGTTCCTCTTTGAAGAACACTGATTAGATCTCTTTTTCAATGAGCAATAATTAAGGCAAAAAGCTGATTAAACGTGACGGCGGCTATAAAATAGCGTTACAAAAGAAAAGACTCTTGAAACGCGTTACGTGCTGTTCCACGTAGTTTTACGCTAAATATCGGAGGCTATGATAATTCCGTCCTGTCTGGCAACTATTACGAAGAAATTTCTACAATTTCCTTGTGCAAAGTCCAACAAGCGTGGCGATACTGGCTCGCTTGCCCAGTTGCTTGCTCGCCATGACCATCGAACCGTATTGTTCCTCTGTCTCGATTATTGTATTCTATTACTTGCACTTGGTTATATCCCAAGTAAAAGACGATTTTAATATATAAGCGTCGGCTACTGTGACACGGAATTAAAGTGATGCTGAGATGTTTTTCATTTAAGTCCTGAAATCACGTGTGCTGGCACAAGCTTCTATCTTCCAACTCCTTCGTCCCTCTTATTGGACTTCTTTTTAAATCTCTTGAGTTTTATATTTTTCCGCGCAACAGAAAAAGATTGCTCACTGCTTACAATTCATTAATTCAGTATTAACGACTCGTTTAATTTAAAACATAAACGTATTCTGCTGCTACGAAAGAACAATGCTGTTTAATTAAGCGTAACGCGTTTTTCTATTACAAAGGCATATATATAAAAAGGTAGAGCATAAAATAAGAAAAAAGGGGGCGAGACAAACTCGCAAAATATGTAGAACCATCGCGCGCAGCAAGTTCAGCTAAATGGATCAGGTTTCGTTCGCGGTTTAGATCACAAAGTGCTGCTCCGTTTATCGTCTTCAGCTTTGTTTTTTCTCCTTCTTTTCACTCGGGAGGAAAAGACCAGCAAGCGCAGAGCACGCAGATCCTCGGCCCTAGACTCGAAAGCGACTCCATCGATGGCGGGACCTGGAATCGCGCCGCGTTGCGTTCGGAGAAAGGTATGTCTGACAATAAGTACGTGCGTCGGTGCGCGCGAATGTTCCGCGCTCGAGTTTTTCGCATACTTGGGAAAATGAACCGCAGAAGTGAATGTTAATAAACGATGGATTTCTCTTTTACGCCGTGAAACCCTGAAACGGGCGAACAAACTGGACTATGTTCGAATTTGCTCAAATTTTTCTCAATTCCGCCTACGTTATGCAGAAAACGGCAATTTTCATTCTCTTCGACAACTTCGTCCTATAAAACTATGACGGAAACCTGGATTGAAAGTCGGTGAACGCTAACCTAAATCTCATCCCATCGGGGGAAAATGAGTTTAGTCCGAACGCTGCAACTCTCATTTCCGGAACCGCTTCTTAACTTCCGTCATGGGGACGGTGGCATAATTGTAGGTATATTTGGTGCTCACCGATTACCACCAATCAACTGATCGATACAGATTCATCGATGACATCGTCGTTCGATACCCGACCTTTTCACCAAGGTTGCAACCTAACCTAACCTAACTCAACTCGACGAATAAACTTAAATCGTTGGATTGAAAATTCTCATTTTCAATGAACACATTTATGTAATGCCTATGCATACACACGCAGCTAAGAGGAGAACAACTCGAAGGTTCGCAGTTACAGAAACGATTGCTCTTGGTTGCGACGGTTCTTTCAATCCGGTAATTAGCACGACGATGGTTCTACATTTCCTCGTTATTGTACTTCAGTTTTTCCTTTTGTGCGTCTCGCGTTCAGTCGTTCGTTACGTAGGTATATCGCGTTCTCACGACGCGCAATGAAACGAACCGACATTACGTACCTCCTACGTAATTCGTATGGTTGGTTCCTTCCTTCACCTTTTCCGGAGGAAGTGAATTTTGCAATTTATCTGTGGCTCGATCTGTACTTTTACGGTGTTTACGAATTTTTACCAATAAAAAGAAACGGTAAAGGCAACTCTTACTTTATTTGGGGTGATTATTCGTTGTTGTTGGATTGCGATCTTCACGACCCATTAATTTCGATCAGTTTTCGATCTCTATCAGCTGCAATGATAAATATACAACAGCGTTGATTGTAATTTCCTACTACGTAGAGAGGAGGATTGCACGGGGTATCGTAACGGCTACAGTCGAGCCTATGGGAGCCTAGGCTCACGAAACTAGTAGAGCAACATTGACACCATTTGTGGTAAAAATAGTGGTTAGCAGCGCGCGTTTCGAGCAACAACTACGTAAATGCTGCTTACGGAAGATCATTAACGCCTAAAATGTCCATTGCTTTCTAACGACTAGTAACAGTGAAGTTGTTCCTAAGATTTACCTAGAGCGACTCATGTGAATTCAAACTTGTTCATCTACTTTCCATGTAATCTTTCCATGTAAAATTTTTCATTGTTTTCTAGACCATTTGCATTTAAATACAGAAGTCGCATATCACTTATTCATTTAGAAACAAAGAAATTAACTTTAACAATTAATCTCTTTCCTAATGGGGATCATTTCCGATCGATCGAAGGTATAGTACTTATTGGCTGCGAAAAGAGTGTTCAATTGCACTTTGATCTGACGTTACGCATCGCTATACCTCCGTTCGAGAGTAACATCAGTTAACCGCTTTCGATTCAATTCCGATATTATGTTACGTAATTTGCGCTCGTTGAGAAACTTAACACGTGTCCCTGCGTTGGATTTCTTGAATGAATGATTGCTGCTCGGAGACAAGCAGAACCAATGGAACACCGCTCATAGGAATGGCACGTTGCGTTACCAGTAATATCCTGTCTTGTCAGTGCATCCGCGCCGTCCGAGGAAAACTCGATGTGTTATTTCTCCTTTCTCTCTCTCTCTCTTTCTCTCTCTCTCCCTCCCTGTTTTTTACCGGACAGTTTCAGCAATGTAATTGTCAGTTACGAAATAAAGCTGATATTGCGTGACTCGAAAACCACCTGTGCGCTCTTTACGACGTTTAGTAGAGGAGTATAGCGTGCCAATTTTCAATTTTATTTCGATTTTCTACACGAACGAAAATGATGTGGATGTAAATTTTCAATCTTTCGAATTGTAGAGTATCGAACTGACATTGATATTGAACAACACCGGGGTCTCCGAGGAGTCTTAAAGAAAACTACTCATTCACCGTGGCACGTTTGCTTAGTGGGAGATGGAGCGGGTAACAGTACTTGGACGGTTGGTTTCGCATACTGTTCCAGCTGCTCGTGCGAACCGTTACAAAAATATGGACTCGAAGTTGAGATAAAATCCGATGCTATCGGTAATTTACTGGAAGAAAAATGATCGTTCTCAAATAATATGTTCAGACGAACAAGTTCAGGACAATAAGAATTTCATTTACTTAACTCATCGACTACTTGTCTTCTTTCTTTCTTCTTTCTTTCTGTCGTTTAAGCGGAAAATTCAATAAAAGGAAAGAAAGTGCGCGGAGAGCTTGTAACAGGATCCTGAACAGGTGAAACTGGTGAAAATGGTGTTTGGCGTTTTATCAAAATTTCTACAAATTAGGTTTTTCCTAGTTGCATATTTAAATAACAATTAACTAGAATTCCAGTACCGTTAAAGAAACTAACCTCTAATTCTTCGTGAACAGTTATTTTTTGTACTTTAAGAATAGGTCGAGCAGAACTTGTTTTCGTATATTCTCTTTTAACCAACACATTGTTCTCTTCTATGATTTTTCGTAGTTCTCAAGCTTTTTCTTCTTACTTACTTGTTTTTACAAGTGAGTAGGAACGTATCGTAATATAATTACAAGGAAAATATATAATAGCTCGTAATGTACAATTTTTGTTCTGCTCTCACAGTTGGCTATGTGAATGACAGGTGAGAAAAGTTGTGCGTAACCTGAGCTCACCAGTTTTGCGCTTGCGCGGGAATATTCGAATCTGAATGTTCGCCTTTATTGTTTTACTTCCTAGTCAACTTTAATAGTAGAGCATGTTTAAAAAGTATATCGTTTATCCGTCATTAAGTCCGTAATTCGGGAAAGAGTACAGGGAAAAGTAAAAATAAATCCAGTAGAATTAGAGATTGAATCGACAGGTAAAGTTAATGAAAGATAATAGAAACACGCGTGTGTTTGTATCTGCGTGTATACGGCCTTTCGAAATATATAGAACAGTACCGTGAGAACCGGCTATTTATCCCCGGTAAACATTGACACTGTGGCCAACCTGTGGCTAATAGTAACGCCGTATCGACATTCTAAGGCTTGTTTTATCTTGCATAAATCTTGGTTAATAACATGGCCCGCGATATTTCGTGCTTTGGAGCAAGACGGAAAATCGAAGGAGAACGAAAGTGAAAGGCGCGAATTCCGTTGGTGACTACATACATACGTACACACGAAACGACCACGTGCTTTCAAAGTATATACATGTATATACTGTCTCCGTGCAAACCACATAGAATTCGTGTATGGAAACGTGAGCCACGGAACGTTGCTTCAATGCAACATTCCATTTGAAATTTTCTTTTAATGGATTCAATTCGATAATATAAATTTACTGGAAAAAATTGCAAATCAAGCGTCGCGTTAATGCAACGTTGGTTATTAATGGGTTAGTGCGAAATTTGATTCGATTTCTATTTTCTTTGCGGTTAAGAAATCATTCGTAAATAAGAAGTCGAAGAAGAATCATCGATTTTGTCGCCACGGGCAATGATTGATTCCATTACTCGATGAAAGGTCAACCAGTCAAGTACACCGATGGAATGCTGCCGTACGGCAGCAAATGATCTCACAATCGGACGGACTCGCAGGCATCGCGTAATAATGAATAACTTTCACCCGATGACTATTTTCGTTGCTTAGAAAGAACAAAGTTAGGTCTGACTGCCTGAACTTTTACGGTATTTTCATCCTGTATCCTGTTGCGTGTATCTTGTAAAATGAAATTAAACAACTTCTCTCGCGTTATACAGTACCATATTAATACTATGCGTTTTATGCATCCCCTGCTCAGGGCAACCCCAACCACAGGGCTAAATGGGCTATAACGCCGCGAGCATGGACATCAGAGAACCCACAGAATCCATTAGTATTCCCGGTAATGGCAATCCAACTGTTAAATCTTCGTTCAATACAGCAATTACAACAATTACAACCATGTCAAACGCAACACAATCACAGGACTATAGCCCCGAAGCGGCTCGTGTCTAAAAGTAGCTGGGCTGCTGTTCTGGAAATTTGTTAGCGTCTATTTTAAAATTGCGTAAAAAAGAACGTAAACATGTATAAAAAGAAAATCTATTTCGAAACTGACAAGTATAAAGAATGAACGAAAGAGAGAAAAATAGACTCGTTATATTAAATGTTATCGATAATGTGTTTTCGTTGTAAGTAATGTGTAATTGTGGGGGTGCTATAATTCCGCAGTGCCTATACTCAAGGCGACAGTTCTGCTTCTGCTCTTCTTTTCCAACAACTTCCAAATTTGTTTGAAAATAGCAAGGTCTCTGGCAAGGTTACGACTATATGCATACTGCAGGAGTTGCGGTCTGTCACAGTCTGATAGGTTCGCTGATTAATCAAGATGTTAATTGCTTTTCCATCCGAACATTGTAATTAGAATTAATCTTCTCAGACATTATTGAAACGCGTGATCTCGAAACAGTTCAAACACCAAAGAGACTTAACGTCATCGGTTCCATCAACAGATCCCTTTTCTCTCCTTCTATACTTGCAACAATTTTTCCTAATTTAAACGTATCTTAACTGTTTGAAGCGCACGAGTTTAGAGAAAAAAGTTGCACTGAATTTTTTTTTAATACACAAAAGTGGAAGGAAACGTTCATTTGACGAACCAAGTGTTCCGCAAAAAATGATCAAATTGAGGTTGCTTTTCTGCGTTTCACGCGATTTAAAACAACTCTGAAAAGGAATAATAACTGGAAATCGAAATTTACTCTAGCGTTCCTTAAAGATTGTAGAACTTGAAAGGTGTTCCGCGATGAGAAAAGTTTGGGAAACTCTGGGCTAGACGATAGACGATGCTGATGACGGTTTACAAGCAGAGTAAACGACGCGCGCTCCTGTGCTCCCATTAACAAGTATTCCGAGATCCAACGGCGTGACGAGCACATTAATTAATTAGATATTCCGATCTGTCCTTATTCTTTCCCCTCGATCCGTAATGAGACTCGAATCGTTGACTTCGCTCTAGAAATTCGACGATCCTGCCGAGCGGATAGCTTCCGGAATCTTTATTTTTCTAACGCCGCTAGTTACAGCCCCATTAGACTTTACGCTAGTAGATCGTTACCAGCCTTACCGGTTGGCGATAGTGTTCAATTTATACGACAAGTATTTCATAATACGTACGATATTATAGTTCTCTAAATGCAGTGGCATTTCAGAGAGAGAGAGAGAGAGAATCGGCAGGAAACAAAAAAGATAGACGCAGATTGCGTTTAGTAATTAGATAACAGCCTGTAGATAATTAAAAGTCACGCATTATCTGATCCGGAAGTCGACTGCGTAAAAGTAAATTGCACGAGGAACATTTTCACGGGTACACGTAAGCCATAATTGCGTGTTCTACGGTTAATAAATAATATCTACAGTTCGAAATAAATGAATCGGCCCAGAATCGAGCGTAACTTTCGAATTCGTAGATTATGCCATATTTCAATCTATAATACATCTATCTATATGCGATCAAGATAAAGCGCAACATAAATTGACGATTAAACTGTTGGAAAATCTCCACGTTGCTCGTTTAAACAGGTAACCGCTATTGTATCTTAGAATTTTTACGAAATCAGGGTCGTGATTAATGGAATTGTGCAGACATTCTTTCTAGAGACATTCGAAAGTGCAGACTCGGTAATAGAAAGGGAATCATTAGACGAGCGAAACTTCGGTTTTACCTAAACTTTAATTTCCTTTCGATCTGTAATTGACTTACTTGTTAAATTGTACCAGACACCGAATCTAATGGAATTGATACATGTGTTCAGTAGTTTCTCTTTTCCGTTTATCTGCAAAATTATATTTATTCTAAACTCCAACTTTCTGTAACGCCCTAAACTAGATTCCCGAGAGCCTACTTAATTTACCGGATCAGGGATCAGTGTGTACAGGCACCACCTCGGTAGGAATTCGTACACCGTTGGTCGAGTGCCATCGATAGAATTCATCGAGGCGAGGACACGCGTTTACTCCGGCCATTGACTCGTAACGGGTTCAGTCTATGGATCTTGGTTTGTTGCGGTTCGTTTAGGCTGCACAACTTTACGTCACGGCTCTCAATGACCGTTGTATCCCAGTCCTACATTCGACATACGTTTTTCCTTTTCGTTCCTGCTTCTCGACAGCAGACACTTTTCGACATTGGTCGTTCTCGTTATATAGTTCGTTCTTGTGCAAAGCAGAAGGGAAATAAAATATTTCAACGCTTCCAGATATACATCCGACGGTGCTGTTGCTGCTACTCGCAAGCATAATCGCTACCGTGGCAGCAACGTCCAGTTGTCCATGGGCGCAACACGTAGCCGACCTCGAGAGCTCCTGCATCTGCGACTACAATTTGGCCAGAGAGCTGTCGGTGCAATGCGACATCGTCGATTACGAGCAACTTCTGTCCGCCATGCGGCATCACGCGTCCAAAACCGTCGTAGAGCTGTTTTACATAAACAACAGCACCATAGGAACCCTGAAGAACGGTTCGTTCTCGTCGGTCGAGATCAAGACCATGCAGCTATCCGGCTGCCAAATTAAGACGATCGAGCCGGAGGCTTTCAAAGGGCAGGAATATTCTTTGAAGAGTATCAACTTGAAAGACAACGAGTTGACGGAGATTCCCAGTGTCACCTTGAAAGCGCTTAAGAATCTCACTGTGCTGGATCTTTCGATGAATAAGATCACGAGGGTGAACGATAACACTTTTATAGGGTTGAAATTAATTACGCTGAAGCTTTCCGATAACGAGGTCACCTTGGCACCCGCAGCGTTTCGCGGATTGGAGAAATCGTTGAAGAATTTGAACTTGAAGGGCACCAGGCAGAAGAAGGTGCCGGAGGCGCTCAGGGGTTTGAAGACCCTGGCTTTTCTCGATCTGTCGCAGAACAGTATCAGAGAACTGCCTGGACCTGCCGGCGCGAAAGCTTTCGAGGGCCTCGAGTCGCTGACCGGATTAAATCTTGAACGGAATTTGATTCAGAATATCGGCCCAGATGCTTTTTATGGGATCAAGAACACGTTGAGCTCGTTAAGCTTGTTGAATAATCTTATCCCGGACTTTCCTACGGCCGCCATCAACACCGTTCAGGATCTTAAGGTGAAATGCGTTAAGCTGAGAGTCTAAACATTTATAGCGGTGCATGCAAAACACTCCATTATTTCTATTTAGGTGTTAGACATTGGATTCAATTTGATAACGGAGCTACCTGTGAATGCTTTTCAAAAAAATCCATCGATAACTCTACTGGCGATCGACGGAAATCCTTTGTCAACCGTTCCAGAGGAGGCCCTAGCTCGATTGAACGGAACACTTCGGGGTCTCAGTTTGGGTGGTCGATTTCTGGTCTGCGACTGCAGATTGCGGTGGATCGTCGAGTGGATAAAAATCAAAGATCTGCAAGTCACCAGTCGGGAACGCAAGCCGCAGTTCTGCGGAAGTCCACAGAAACTGCAGGACAAAAGCTTCTACAACATCGATCCAGAAGGTAATTATTATTGAAACGTTTCCCTTTCTGGTATGCTTTTAATTGTATTACGAAACAAACGCACTTCTCGCCGCAGAAATGTCGTGCGAAGCACCGGAAATAATCGGAATAGGCACCGTAGAAAGCGTGGACACCAGAGAACCCACAGGGTCCATCAGTGTCCCCAGCAATGACAATCCAACTGCTAGACCCTCGTCCAATACAGCGATTGCAACGACTACAACCGTGTCGTCCACAACGCTCGTGTCTTCTACGACGGAGTTCCAACGGACCGAGGCTACATTTCCGGTTACTCCAAAAACCTTCACTAACAGACCAACGGTAGCACGAACGGGGAACGTGGTGATAATGAGAACAACACTGTCTCCGCCGAAACATTCGCAGGAGCATTTACAACAGCATCAACCAAGACCACCGTTGGTACTCGGCTCACCTCTTTACAAGTCAAAATCCACCGATAAAGAAATTATCGTCAAAGACGTACTTAGACAAGACAACGCGGTAATCATATACTGGGACACGGAGACGACGAATATTTTGGGCTTCAAAGTGATTTATAGATTATTCGGTGATAATAGTTTCAAGCAAGCACCACCACTGGATGCCAGCGAGCGAGAATTCAAAATTAAAAACGTTCCTTCGCAGGTAAAGCCTTTCGTTCTTCTCATATGTGGGGCTGCTGTTTTATTCTTTTGTTTATTTCGTAGGAATGTATCGTAGTGTGCGTGGTATCGTTAGAAGAGACCAATATTACTCCAGCAAACGTGCCCTACAATCAATGCAAAGAAGTAAGGACAGAAAATTCGCCTACGTCCAACATGGACAAAATTACCATCGCTGCTAGCGCAGCCATTTGTGCCACTATAGTGGTCGCGGTGATCATATTCATTGTCGCGAATCGGCGAAGAGCACGAAAACTTCACACGCTTCACAGTATAGATCAGACAAAAATGGGAGGACCAATTACTGGATTACCTGTTAACTGTTGCTCCAATGTTGGCCCAACACCGAGCCCTGGCGGACCGTTGTCATCAATGGCTACTCTTAGTGCATATAACGCTCAAAAAGAATGGGACCAAGTATCAGCGTACAGTAACAGGAGCATTCCACGACCAAGGATATTTCCCATTGATCGACAAGGTATGTATGAAAATTGAATTTCTTTCGATTTCTTTTCGAACGAGTAATCGTGTCTTCTTCGATTGCCGCCATTGGTATTGTAAATGAAAGGGGAAAAAAGGAAAATAAGAAAAATAAAAACTAGAGATTCCTAAAGTAAAAGTAATTATAACAATTTATGTATACTCCTAGGTTCGATAACCAGAGGTTCCTGCATCGACGACGTCAGATCTCAAGCGGGCCATTACAGCGGAAAAGTGTCGACACGATCGGTAGTCGACGGTCAATCTCAACACAGCTTTTCCAATACGTCAACAAGATACTTTGGAAACAATACTTTAGCCTCCAATCTTGCTAACACGAGATCAGGTTAGATTAACAAATGATCGAATAAATAAATCAGATGAATAGACAAATTCCTCGATTGTTAATTTTCGTATCTTTCTCCCTTTTGAAGAACTGCGACAATCTCGACAGTCCTTGGCAGCAGCTTCCGACAGAATGTCGCGAACAAATTTCTCACCCAGTCATATGCCATCCCATTCTTCATCCAGGAGGCAAAGACCAAGATCGTGCAATCGTACGCTGGAACAAAATCCACCAAGACCAGGCAGCCGATACAGCATAGCTGATTCAACGCACACTCTCAACAATTACGAGGAGAACAATTGGACCGATCATGACATGGATATATACATGGCACGCAATCCAACCACGAGGACTGGTCTAATGCCTCTCTGATTCGGTACACCATGTGTGTACGGTTTTGCTCAAACGTGTTCAGTGACATTTTACTCTTTGAACGCTTGAATTGCTCTCATTCGCGCAGATGTATTATATGACATGACATTTTCAAAACTTTTACAGAGTTCGTAGATAGCATAGTGAATAAAAAGATTCGAGATCCACGTTGTTACAAGTATTACCGTGTAATATCTGTAGTAACGTAGCAGTACGAACGTTTCAAACGTTATAGCTTTAAGAAACTAGACGTAAAAAAAGAATGTCGAAAGTTGCACATTTATAGATATCTACTGTGTGTTTGAACAAAACGTTAAGCTTCGATTGGTTCAGGCATACGATCTCTCGAAACAATTATAGCGATAAATCGTAAATGAGTCAAGATTAATGCGTATGAATGGTGGATGTGTTTTTATCCAAAGACTGTATCATAAACAAGCGTCTATCAAAACCTGCATTACGTTCAACGTCTTTAGTACTTTTTGACACGTGTTTGCGAGAAATATACTGATGTTAAAAGTAATATTTTGTAATATATAATATGCCCTGGTAATGAGATTTCTCTGCCAAATATTAGAATGATTTTGTACACTTCTAAATAACAATAATTTTCTTTATCAGTATTAGAATAGAAAATCGAAGCCGAACATATTCACTATACAGTCAAGCTGAGTACATTATCATTTGAACTCTATCCTGTAAAATTACTACTAATAAATTAACAGTAAAGTAATACAGTTTCTCGTATCCCGATTATACCACATGGCATAAAACTGGCAGTACATGATAACTTTTGAAAATAAGGATTCACGTATCTTTTTTTTCACCGTGTAATTAATTAATAAAATAAGTAACACTTACCCAGGGACAGGGATACTTCTTTCCCATCGAAATCTAATCTCTTGAACAAACTCGTACCACAATTGCGCCAATGCTGCTGCCCCACCGAGATTATGCGTACAGTGAGCTGCAACGATTGCCAAACGCCACACTAAACTATCCATCGCACACGTCTTAACCCCTTTCCACTGATCTTCGTCCACATTACATATCGTCATATCACCATATTCAGCTTTCTGCAACGTTAATTAATTACATTTTTTTATAACAAATTTTCTTGATGTTGACCACGTCTCGCAGAATTGCTCCGTTAAAAGAGACTTACCGAATTCTCTTCTGCATCAGGAAATAAAAAATAAAGTATCGACAATAATATTTCCTCTGGGATTGGTCCTTCCACATTTTTATTATTTTTCATCGCAGTGGCTTTATTAACGACTGTTGAAATCGTTGGTATTTTGGACTCTGTCAATATGTTAAAAACTGAACTCAATGCTTGATCCTCTTGTTGCGAATAAATTACTGCATCTCCGAGCAAATCTATCATGGTCTTTTGGTTATTACAAAGATGTAGGAAATCAGTTAAATATTCCCCGAGCAAACAGGCCGGCGAAGAAACCATTTTCACTTGTACGGACCATTCAGGCGCTAACTGTGGCTCTAAATCTGTAAAACCTTCGCTATCAACTATAACGTTCTCTGACATTTCAGGCCATGTAGCGAATAAGTGAAGTTCCCTACAACAATTTTTCAACAATTATATTCCTTAATTCTCGTGTACTGTATTACTAATATATTATGTGAACAATATATTTTGTATGTTAAAGCACATGTTATGTTATCGAAATTAATATCAACAGTTTCAGCGCAACGTTTATTCGGAGACAG
Organism: Xylocopa violacea; assembly: GCA_963969225.1. Classification (NCBI taxonomy): domain Eukaryota; kingdom Metazoa; phylum Arthropoda; class Insecta; order Hymenoptera; family Apidae; genus Xylocopa; species Xylocopa violacea. The sequence goes on from CAXAJV010000011.1 coordinate 31,009,877, forward strand.
CTAGACAAGGTTTAATTAATTTTCTTTCTACAATGTAGCATTCTTACGCGATTGGATCATATGTTGCTCCAAATGGAAGCTTTCCGAGTTCAGCTACGCCTAATGTTTCTCCTTGCATGAAATCAAAATCTGGAGGTTCTTGAGTCCATGTGCTGTTAGTCCAGTCTTTTAACAGATATGAGAATCTGACAGATATCATCACTGGGTCCAGTCTTATCCCGCAACTTTCCCCAATTTTCTGTTTAAATAAAGCAAGTAGCCCTAAAAGTAACAAATATTATAAAACAGTTATCATATTACAATGAAAATATAGTTCTAAGAGTGTATAACTGTGTAATTAATTTCATTATTTGTACAGAACATCTCAGGATGGATAGCGCGAAGATAAAGATGGAACATTATATATGTTTTGTAGATCTCCAGAAACAATTTTATTAGCATATATTCTTACTTCTTTCAGATGGTTTCAGTAGTGCAATTAAACAAAGGAGATCAATATTGTATTTTTGTTTTATAAACTGTATTCATACCAGTTAGGTACTTGCAGTGCGAGGGTACTTTTTTCAGATGTACCATATCAAAGTGAGTACAAATTCCTTTGCCAATACTAGTGCCAAGATACATTCTTTGCCATGGCTCTTGTACTTGTACCAATGTAGGTATATGACTAAAATTGAATTAAAATTTTAATTCATTTTCTGCGCAATCATAAGTTTTATCAACTCTATTTGTAATCTGAATCTTCTAGATTACATTCATTCTTTTACTCGTACTGCTGACATTTGAGAGTTAAATTTTGCTTATTCCATAAAAGATCCAGACTACAGAAGGTTAAAATTAAATAGTTTCAATGCCATGTAACTATTAATAAACATTTTTTAATTACCAGTTAGCATTAGTCGCAGCGATTGCAAAAGAGCTAAGTAAAATTCTAATTTTAGTTTCATCCATTACAGAATCTTTTTTCAAGGATTGTAGTACAAGGAATTCTCTGATTCCATAATATCGAGCCAATACTAAATGATTCTCATCAATTCTAGCAAAATCATTTGATGCATTTAAAGCATCCTTGTGACATTGTACTTTCTCTTCATCACTTTCTTCTAAAGTATTATCTATATCTTTATCGTCTAATTTCAATTTAAAATGCCTCAATGTAAATTCCGCATCTGTAACAGAAAAAAGTAAGCGTTTAAGTCTTTTTGTGAGTACGTTACATGTAATTATGTATCGACTTCAATGAGAAAAAGTAATTATAAGTATGCCTAAACGAACCAGCGAAATAAAGCTTTTCCGATTTTTCATCCCACTGACAGTTGACAAAGTCTCCAGATTTTAAACAACGACCAATTTTTGTCTTAGGCAATTTCCATTCGTGCATAATTTCTTCTAATCGGGCAATGAACACTTCCCATTCCGAAGCTGTTGTAAAATCATGATGATAAAAATCTTCAATTTCAATGTTATTCATTTCTTGAAACAGTGAAACAAGTTTAAAGAACGTTATTTACGAACGAAACGTTTGGCCCATTCAACATTAAGTATTTGACGTTTATTCATTATCCATTGAGCTGCAGCTGTTTATAAAATACAATTGTAGAGTGCACCAAAATGCTTTTCTAAATGCCAACAGAAATTTGGATCACAGATGAGATTCATATTTATATGTAATTTAAATCGCTTGAGTTGAATTTTTATTTAAATTGTTTTTTTGCCAATTTACATGATCTAACTTGATCGATTATAATTATGAACTTAATTACGATTTATAGTCACTGATCGCTGCAATAGCATTACCTACCGTCTGTAAAACAGTAACGATACCATGCACACACTGTTCTTACGGGGTTACTAATCTTTGAAGTAATTTTAACTTGCAAACATAAAAGAGCAAAATCTGTAAGTACCCAAACAAATATTCACAGAGATGAAATCAGTGATTAGTAAGGTTTGTGCAAAGTTGGAGAATTCATTTAATGCTAACGTTCTTCAGTTTTTAACGAAACAACGATTATTTCGTTCGTTCTATAATTTTACAAATGTTAAAAAGACATCCGACAAAATTATGAAACTCAATTTCTTTATACCTCAAAAAAAACAGAAGTTTCCTGTCTATGAACCAAAACAAAAAATTGGTATTACTGGATACAGTTTATTGGTAAGAAAAAACGAGCAGAATGTGAATTGTGTATTATAAATAAAAATGACAAAAATTAAATTATAATAAATCAATAACCGTATCTTTGTTCTAATCTGTGTGAATATAGAGTATACCAATCAGCGCGTTTATGCTTGGTACATGGCAAATTCAAAGGCGTCAAGAGAAACTAGATTTAATAGAAAAGCTGAAAAGTCGTATAAGTAACAAACCCATTGAATTACCTGCAAAGTAAGTGGACCAAATTTATGCAACATCTATGTTATAAAATTGTGTATAGGACAATGAAAATTTCCACTTAGTTTAGAAAATTTGGAAACATTAGAGTATTATCCTATTAAAGTGAAGGGAACATTTTTATACGATAAAGAATTTATTGTGGGACATAGAAGCTTATTAGTAAATGGTGTACCTGCAGTAACAAATACTTTTATGGGAACTAATCCAAGGGGATATCATGTCATTACTCCTTTTAAATTAGCAGACAGAGAGTAAGTAAGCTTATTAATAAAAAGGTTCTAAAAACATGTGCTCTTTACTTATGTTGTGACTTTAAAATATATTTTACAGCTTAACAATTTTGGTAAATCGTGGTTGGATTCCAAGTTCTCTTAAGCATTCAAGCAGGAGAAAAGAAAATGAAATAAAGGATGAAACAGAAATTACAGGCATTTTGAGACTGAACGAAAGAAGACCACCCTTTGTCCCCAAAAATCGACCCAACACTGATATATGGTATTACAGGTATGTGAAAATGTTAATACAGTGTTTTATGAATGAATAATTGCAAAGATAGCGTCTCACTGCTTGCCGCAATTTATGCATCGTCGTTCATATTTTCATGGAACTAGCAACATGCAGATTGAGAACGACAGGTTTATGTGCTGTTAATTTTTCAGAGATTTGGATGCAATGGCCAAAAAGGGTGATGCATCTCCTATATACATAGAAATGATTTGCAACGATAATACTGATCAATATCCAATAGGTAGTCAAACAAAAGTAGAATTGCGAAACGAGCACATGAGTTATATTCTAACATGGTATTGCCTCTCTGCATCTACTGCATACCTGTGGTACAGAAAGTTCATAAAAGGAATACCTTTTGTAGCGTAAAAACGTGCTTACATTATATAAGCATTTAAGGATATACAGAGGAAACAATTGTTAGAAAATAAGTATTACATAAACTTATTTATATTTTTCTTCAGTGAGAATTGGTGACCATTATGTAGAATGATCATAACTTTGTATATTATGTGTACATATATATATTAAAATTAAATGTTACTTCTTTAATATTTTTATGATTATAGATTTTGATACTTCGTACAATTTAACACTAATAATCTATCAAATGAAGTAAGTGAATACAGCACTCGTGTAAACCTTTTTTCCTTATTTTGTAACAAAGTGAACCTTCTCTCTGCACTAGTAAGGGAACACTAATTCTTCATAGAAAATTTTGCGTTTTATTATCATAACAGCAACAGCGATAACTATTGCTAACAAAGTTGTCAACAATGGTTATATAGTATACAATTACACCGAAGAAGACAGCATAGAAAATACAAATATGAAAATATACCGTACAAATATGAAAATATACAATGTACATGTTACATCAACCTTACTTTTTCCTTTTTATTATGTATTTATTCTTAATGTAATGATAAAATTATCAAACGATATCACTTCTGCAGAATCCACGAGTAATCGCGATAACTGCGATATAAGGACGTGTTTGTTTACACTCTCTAAATTGTTATGCCTCTGTGTCAAATCAACGATTAATACTTGTGTATCATTATCACGACATGCGATCAATCATGGCACCCGCTACCATTTTCAGGTACCAAAAAAGACAGTATTTATTTTACATTCTGGAATAATAAGTGTACCCGTTTAGATGAACAAATTTCGTAAACGGATTCTAATATTGCGTTACGTCGTCGCAGCACTCTACAAAGTACTTTAAGTAAACACCCAGACAGCACATCGTGTTGTGACACGTGACGCAGGTAGAGGCAACACAGTGTCGGCCCCCTTTCCCTGCATCAATGTGTTAACAGCATACGTGCCATGACGTACTCATAGCACCGACATAACACGCGTGCCGAATGAGTAGTGGCACTAAAGTAGCACTGGATAACACCACTTGTCATGACACTATTGTGATACCAGCGTGACACGTCTCATTATATGCGCTATTCTTATATCCCATTCATATATTTAAAATTATGCTGGTATATAATTTTATCAGAACTTAAGCTACACCTATAATACGATGGCACCATAGTTTTTAAGGAAACTCGATGAATGATACATTTGTTTGTAAGACAATGAATTGAATTACGAAAACAGTCGTTGGTCGCTTTAATGTATAATAAAGTAGAATGTTTACGTAAATCGAAGAGGAAGTACATACCTTTCTAATAAATTCACCGAACGTATTGAAATGAAAGATTTAATTGAAATATTTTTTTTATTTATTCTTTACATATATTGTATATTTCTGTTTTATAGTTGCCACAAATGCTAAAACTATGTATCGCGAGAATGTTTGAATATTCGCGAGAATATATCTAATAAAGAAGAAAAAAGAAAAAATTGCTGATAGAGTAATAACAAAAATATTGTATATTATTTCTCACTAACTTTAAAAAATACAAAAATAGTAATGTAAAGAGCTTCATTTAAATGGACTTAAAAGAGTGGGCTCCGCACTATTCCTACTGCTAGTTTGGCAATAGAAACTGACACGTACGTCGCTCTGGTGTCACGATAGTATCATGACACGCTGTGTCGTCGCAACGCTGTAGGCACAAAGTGTTAGCACTGCCTCTTACGAGATATAACAGATTAATTCTTAACCGATTGATATGGATATGTTACCGACGTCTGCGAACAGTGGCAGTACGTCGCCGACACCATGCTGACATTGTGTTGTTTGGGTATATATACGCAATTATAAGGATTCCACGTTATATTTGTTATTCTAAAAATATCAAATACGATTTCCTAAAATATATTATTCAGACAAAAAAATTATTTCTAACAAACATCCCATTCGCAATTATTTTCTCTACTTTCTTTTTTATCCTGACAAAATCAATTGAAAACTGAACATACAAGACAATGTATATACTAGCTTCCTATCTTTTCTTGTTTACTAATCGCAAACACATTTTATTAGTAAATAACATTTCGGTAATTAGAAAATTGTCTTTTTCACTGTATGTCCAGGCTTCAATTGTTTCAAGCAAGCTCTTTTTAAATTTGCACAAGATACTTTCAGCAAGAATTACCAACCACAATTGCACTATAAAATTTCTTGTCCAATTACTCCTTTATAACGTCGAAGATTAAGATTACGTTCCGATGTTTCTTATTCGTTCAGGACGCAAGTGCGCACCAAAGCATCGCACACCGAGTAAGGGTCACAGTTACTGCTTGGTCTTCTGTCCTCCAGGTAACCTTTCTTATCCTCTGCGACTCCTCGAGGGATGCGAATACTGACGTTACGATTAGCGACGCCAGCGCTGAAATCGTGTATGCTGCTGGTCTCACATTTTCCCGTGAGACGTCTCTCGTTGTCCTTTCCTCCGCGCGGATCATACGCTTGAATGTGCCTCAGGTGTTGCTTGCTCAGCTTGTCAATTGCTTTCTCGATCTCTGCAATACCATTCTCGGCGCGCATCGCTTTTGTGGAGAAGTTTGTATGCGCACCTGCTCCGTTCCACGCACCATCCACCGGTTTCGGGTCCAAACTAACGATCACGCCATATTCTTCGGCCACGCGGTGAAGAAGAAACCTGGCGATCCACAAATCGTCAGCCGCCGATATCCCACTGCATGGACCAACTTGGAATTCCCATTGAGAGGGCATAACCTCCGCATTGGTTCCGGCTATTTTCACACCGGCGTAAAGGCAAGCTCGATAATGTGCCTCTACGATATCGCGACCGAACACTTTGTCGGCACCCACGCCGCAATAGTAAGGTCCTTGAGGACCAGGGAAACCGTTCTTCGGCCAGCCGAGCGGTTTTCTGTCGAAATCGAGGAGGGTGTACTCTTGTTCGATCCCAAACCATGGATCCTGATTTTTTACTGCTTCCATAGCCTCGTTACATTTAAACCGCTTATTCGTTGTGGTCGGTGTCATGTCGCAGTAATAAGTATCGCAGAGCACCAGTTTGTTGTTTCCGCGACGTATGGGATCGTTGTAAATCGCTACCGGGCAAATGTAAATTTCGCTGTTTGCGCCATCTGCTTGATAAGTCGAGCTTCCGTCGTACGTCCACACTGGCAGATCTGCAAACGAGAAATCAATATTTTATTGGAAAAATCGAGTATAAGCAATTATCTTACGAACTATTCATTCGATGAACTTGGAACGATAAGTTATGCATTGTACTTGTGAAGAAGCTTGTACTACAAATATTAATAACTCCTTATATGTATATCTCTAATTGGTCCTCTTTTTACCGATATAAATACAATGCTTCATTATAAAGGAGCGCCTTCCTTTCAAACAAATAAAATTGTTTTTGCGTATTCTGCATGCTGCCTGGTTTCGTAACGCAAAACGTCATGAATAACAGATAAACGAGATTCGTAAACCTGACAAACGTTCGAGGCTGATGTATGCATATGAATGTGTCGAGGGTTGAAAAACAACGACTATTTTGCACATCGAACCTTACGCGATATTAACATTCGTCATTCATCGTTCATGGTGCTCGAATTGTATTAATATGAATCAAGGATCACATATGAGCAAAAGGACATAAGTCGGACGTTTTAAGAAGCAAGTACGCAATATGCAAAACATCGAACATAACTAGTTAGTCTTCACCGAACGTAAGTATGTAGTTTATCTGCATTCATTCCTGTCGTGACATAATGTTGAAGATTAGATAATGTAATGCCAGTTGCACGTAAGATAATTTGATGTTTTTGCAATGTCAAGTGATTTAAAATGTATCTGAATTAGGCAAACGCTATTAAATGTAAAATGTATTTCGAATTATGTATTCAGCGTACCGTGAAAACGTTTATAAAGGTTACCATACGAGATGGTGCATGTTTCATTTTTCTCATAATTTACATAAATCTTAATTGCAAAGGCGATTCTCTCCTTTTCTTGCTCATTTGATCTTCGTAATGATCGATTTGTTTCAATTCGCTAGATTAACACAGGTTAGTGAAACTTTGAATTCCTTTTTATTCCAAGTAAATGAAATTGACTAATTCAGAATTGATATTATTCATTAGTATAACTATCACTTTAAATAGAAAGTAACGTTTATTTAAGAATGAAAATATTCGAAACTGTACAAACCATGAGGACTTTTCGGCACAAAATCGACCGTCCTGGTCTTACTTCGTAAATTTTCCCCGGTACCATCGATCCAGATGTATTTCGCTTGAACTTTATTCTCTGGCTGAGGTAGGTCGAGGTATTTGTTCAACAAACTTTTGTCTAAAGCTGCGTTCGGCGACTCCTTCAGCATAACGCGCGACATGGTGATACTGCAACACGATGCGGATGATATTAATAAATATATTGTTCCCCATGACAGGACATGCTACAATTATATATCGCCTAAACATTATTATACCATTGCATACTGTACGTAACGCTATAATACGTGATATTTTAAATAATAATCAAACAACGAAACATTTGTTTTGTAAAACAGCAAAGGAGACTTCAAAATGTGATTATATCCATTGATCAATCACGAACACAAATTTTCAATATTTCGACGTTCGAATGCTTGCCTCAATGTTTACTTTACTTTATCGATTTTTATTATAAAGAGTTTCGTCGCGTTAACAATCGAATTTTTCACATCAATTGGATGATGGCGCTCCTTAGCGACGAGAACGCGTACTTCTGTTACCGATATTAAACAAGAACTCATTCGCACGTGTCAGTTGCAGCGGCGCATGAGTATAAAGGATCCTCTCAATTTATTCTTGGTCAAACAGAAAAAGAGAGAGAGAGAGAGAGAGAAAGAGGTACGCCCACGTATCACGCAACACGCACCAGGCATCACGCATCACACACGCGGGAAACGCATGCAACACCCGAAAGTATACAGCTCGTCGATTACGAGCAACGCGCTCTAATGACGTTCTTAAGGTCTTTAACCGATATCATGTACGTCATGAACCCTAACCATACACGTGCGAATATTTTGAAAGCTTTGAAAGGTCATTCTGTACTATTCTTAAAATTTGTTCCCTCACTCTTTGCACGATGCATACGATTAAAGGGGCCAATAAGTCGGCAAGTATAAACTACATAAATTACTATAAAAAATTAACGTTAAGTCGGTTGAAAAATGTGACGTTTCCATGTGCGTGTGAATTGGTCACATAGGCTAATAATATTTTAAATCATCATTAAGTATGCACTATGCTAATGATGACTTTCAGTTAGCTAATTAATAATGTAACTGCATTGAACAGACAAGAAAATATGAAATCAAATATTTCAGGGTTAATTTTATTTGTTACATTAGAACACAGAACAAGGTTAATGGAAACATTTGTCACTAATTCGTAGCAAATTCAACAATAGATATGAGTGGAAAAAACGAAACGAAACGATATTGAAACATATGACAGATCCAAGAGAATTTTTCACTGATTGCGTTGATACGTACAGATATCCAACGAATGTATCAATTTCAAAATGGCAACGCATAAATTGTTGAAAATTTCCACTACTCTGTACGCTTTTAAACTGGAAAATTGTGTATCTCACACACGCACACGCACACACACACACAAACGGCAATTTTCCGTTGCAATTATGTAATCGTGTCTAATCAACATTAACTGCATGTAGGATGCTTGTTACTATTTAATGATTAATCTCTTAAACAACTGTTACATTTCGTAATTGTTTCAATTGAGTGGTGAATATTACTAATTGATTTTTATCAATCAAAATTCTCCGATCATTTGCTAGAAAATAGTGTTATTTGGTCTTACATATTCATTCAGATGATAGTGTACCTTTTATAGTTCGTACAAAAAGAAATTCAACATCTGCTTCTTTTGGACTAATTCATTTTTCCTTTTAATCGAATTGTTGTTTACGATTAACTTGATACTTCGTGTATTACATAATCTTATTTTTCTTGCTAGAATCGATGAAAAATAATAGTGGTCAGTAGATACGACGATGATGTAACACATCACTCGTGGAAATGAAGTATTTGTTTCCTCAGTGATTAAATATAAATGAAATATCGTTTGTTCAGACTGTAAAATTAGTTATGATTTAATATTTAGTATGAATGCGCTTTATAGATTTTTTTTTAATACGAGTACGTAAAATTGTCTTAAATATGAATTTGCTCGTTTGATTAATGTACGATTTATTATTAATCGATTTTATTACAAAATGGTGTCAAAACATCTGTTTTCCTCGGACTTGGGGCTTATGTTAAGAGCAGCATTTCTCCAAAGCATCTTGTTCATCCGTAGTATGACATTGTGAAACACGCCATGCAATTTACCGGTTTCTCGTCAGTTGCCATTTATAGAAAGCATGTCGGGACATTGTATATTCCCTTGAATGATGTTGGTGTATTCCTAAGGTACCCGATAAAGCAAACCGCTTCTCGATATCGAATGAGAAACGGTCTTATTGAATAAAATATGATTAAATCTATCCAGCAATAGTCCACTCAACCTGATTTCAGTACAACGATTTTATTTACTAATATTACAATAAAAGCGTAGAAAGTATTGAATATTGAATATTTTAAGGATCAGTTAAATAGGTTAGGTCTTTAATAGCAATAGTTGAACGGTACATACGTTGAACATACTTAACAGTATGATAAAATTTTCCCGTTTGCATCAATACTTTCTTTGTTTTGTACTTTGACTTTTCTTGCATTGTTTTAGTAAGATAAAATAAGATTTAGTACGATAAGACGCAAGATTACAATGAATTACGATTACAAACTTTACTAACCTAAAACATCTGTTGATGACGATCCATTTTGGCTTCTGACAAACAGCAATATTTCTTAAGATCTTTACTCCACATAACTTTATCAGCATATTCGAATTCATTTTTAAAAAAGGTCGATCGAATAATCGGTCGAATTATTTCGCCAGCCAATTGTTTTTTGCAATAATCGATTCTCGTATTACTTACTCGTATGAGAAGCATACACAGTAAATACGCGATAACGAAGCCTGAATACGAGAAAATAGTGTTTATATTCCAATTTTTAGAAGCGTAAATCGGAAATAAAGTTTTCGACACCGAAGGAAAATAGGAAAAAGTCAAATGGAGTAACAAAAGACGTGAAAGCACAAAATATCAAAGTACTCTTCGCAGGCCCACTAACATAAACTGTAGCAGGTATCATTTATATACCTCTCCCTACCATTCTGTATTTCAACAGGAATACCGGTTTCATGGTATTTCGGATGAATTTAAAATCATTCCCCGTCTACAATCAAATTTCTTTACTCCCCTGTTTATTTTGTACATTATTTTTGCTCGTCAATGAATACTTTATAACATAGATTCTATTTCGCAGACGCATAGGTACGTGTGCGCTATACATTGCCAAACAGTATCTCCAAGAAGATAATATTAATATCTAAGTTAAAAAAAATCAGTAACTTCAAAAGATTATCATCTGATTAGTTAGTCATCGAAATTTCATAAAGATATCGATGCGTTGTAAATTTAAATATGCGACTTGCATGCTCACGAGTGAAGGTAACCGCTAAATGACCTTCGTAAAGCGAGCTATTGCATTGCAAACAGACCAAGTGAATAGAAGGCTTCGTTTTTCCTTCCCAAATGCCCTTACTTATCGTTCCTTGTTAACGCTTCAACCTTGAGCGAGATAAGTAATCAAGAGTATGTCAACGGATACTTATTTCTTTATAATTTACTTTTATCTCGCCGTACTGTTGGCCAGAAATTGCGAGCTGTTATTCATGGAGAGAACATGTATAGGTTTTGGATAAAAATGACTTGACCACACATAGTCTTGTATACAGCGATAAGATTTATCTTTACACGATATCTCTCAATATCAGTGTTACTCGTAGTAAATATTCTCTTATCTGATATACAGAAAGTGATAACAGAAAACAGATAGTTGAGTAACGAACTGTATCTTTAATCGTATCGTATCGAGTGTATAATTACCAAATTACTTTTTCGCTCCTATAATGTTTAACATCGAATTCGTGTCCTGCTGTACGCAATATGGAAATGAATCATAAATTGCTAGTTCACAAAATATTATGTTAAAGTGCTCCGCTAACCTACTTCTGACGATAAGAACAATCTCTATTTCTATTGATCGTTTGTTTCAGAAAGAGACTTATTTTATTAAAGTACTAGATGGAACTGTAAATTTCAAAATTATTGAATTATTATTCTATCGGTTTAAACACCGAACTTGTAATTACGTAAAAAATATTGTTTCTTTTGACATTCTTTTAATCGTCATCGTACGATCTGCTTAACTATGCGGTTACGTATCTAAGTATGCACAATGTTAACGCAATACAATCGTACATGTATGTACAAATGCCAAACCATATTGTCATTACGTAACGCATACAAACTTTACAGTTCGCTTTTAGCTTTATGCCAAAATTTTGAAATGTATTTTATAATCGTAACATTGGACAGAGAGTGTTCTTTTTTACATTTAACCTTGGTTCTAAAATTTACATTCGCAGAAACACGTGTTATAAGAATCTTCGAGGGCATTAGCGACTTTGTTAAACGTTTTCGATACTTCCGAGTAATTTTCCGATCAACTTTTGTGGGTAATACATTGAAATGAACGGCTTCGTGCTACACACTCTTCAGATCAAATTGAAAAGAAGCCATGAAAGCAATTAACAGTATTAATTAAGGATGTCTATTCAATTCTAGTGGCGTAAGAAAAACTCTTGTGACGAGACAAATCGAGACAAACGAATTTCTAAGTACAGTAACATTTTATCAATTACTTCGGGCACGGATGACAAGGGCTCATTTCACAAATCGTAATGCATTATGGGAAAGCTTCTCGCCTCCTCTGATCATAACCTTCCGACTTATTAACAAATTGTTCCACGCATTACCTCTTTATCCAATGTATAATAATACGAAAGTCGAGTCTTAAAAAACTCCGTGGTAAAGAAACAATGTCACTTCCAGCATAGTCGATAACTCTTTTCTATTTTCGAGCAGTTTAAATGAGAAGGTTCTACATCTTTATATGTATATACAGAACGATCGATTACACCGCGTCGAACGCAAGCTGTGTCATTTGATAAGAATTACCCCTTTGGTTACCCAAAAAAACAATTCGAGTATTTTGTCCTTTATAAATTCCGTATGTTATATTTTAAAAACTGGTCTAAAAAAGAAGTTGCGGCACAATTAATCGTTCACGATAGAACTCTTTTTACTTGTTGCATCATCCTTGTACACTGAAAATTAAACATATTCCAAACCTTCGAGTCGACCCACCTTACATTCAAGCTAACACTTTCGCGAACGATTTGACAAATTTCTCCGCGTATCACCATTATATTAGTGGAGGACGCGAATTATCTGCGCACGAAACAAATAATAGTCCTAAAGCGTAATGTATTCGTAAAGATTTCAGATAATGTTTCTAGAGCGAGTTCGTGCCCGAACCGGCAGCTAGCCAGGTTTCAGAGCGATCGCAAGAGTCTAGTGACACACTTTCTTTGCTTTTCGGAACGGACACGCGTCGCCCGATGATTACACGTGTTACCGCGGCCCTTGGCCGTTATCAACACGCTCGTTTCCAGTCTTGTTGATGCGAACGCCGGATCGATTTACACTGCTGACGTTCTATCACCATGGAGACTCGCGAAAACATATACCCACGATTCACAAGACCAAATCGGTCGTCGTTGTGAACTCTTGGACTGTCGAGGGTTCACTGTGCCGCGTGAACCAAGAAACGAGTCACGTGCGTACAGATACCTATGCATGTCACTGATGGAGTTCCATTTCTTGGTACGTCAACTTGGTCGAATGCACCAAATTGTACAACTGAATCGAGCTGTGCGTTCTTGCCTCGTGACTAGAGCCGAACTAGTAATTTTCAGTTATGCAACAGTTCAATTCTCTGAATGAATAACAAGAATTTACAAGCTGGGATGCATACATGATTGTAAATATGCATACAGTCGTGCGTTGCCATTGCTCTGTACATAGTCACAGAGGAGACTAAACTGTTATGCAATTAATAACTGAAAGTTAGCGTCTCGGTTAAAGATGACTCTCTTTCTTGGCTGTGCATTCATGCGAGAGCAAGTCGTCTCCATACACCTTGAGTTTGTATACGATAACAGTTGTAGATGAGGTGTAAGACATGCGTCGAGGATACTATCTTTGAAACGTAAGCATGCTGATGCTATAAACTTTCCCGATAATAAAACTCCGAGAAAAGTAGATTCTATATTTTCATTTTGTTTGTTTTTGAAAGCACATTTTTATTCTCCGGTTTGACTACAACAAAAATGTACTATTTACACGAAACAGAAATCTGATCTGAGAATTGCACGCTTCTACTGTATACATACTTGTATTTAGACAATTAACATCCGAATACTGTGCCGCGCACAGCAAGTGGTCTTTTTTGGAGCACGTCGTAACTAAAGTATTGAAGTAGCGAAATTAATTAGTAGAAGAGTTTCGTTCGTCCACCTACCAACGTCTAATTTTTGTGACGAAATGCTTTCGGAGAAAGAATCGCGTCTCGGATACTAAATAAAATTTGTTCAGGTTTCTGAATGAACAGAAATGTAGATACATATTGTGTCATGAGAAACTGAATCGTTAAGTCAACTTACTATCAAGTATTCTGTTGAAAACAAAAAGCAAGATTCTGAAAAACATACTCGTTAATTACACGTTTAATACGTCAACCTAATTATAATTTGTTATTAGAGAAACTTTAACTTCGTACGACATTAAACGTGCTATCGTAAGTAGCATAAACGATATCTTGTTCGTTTGGTGTGAGCTCGCTATAAGCAAAGCTTGATGAAGTCCCGATGAGAGGATATAATGCTAATTAAAATAGTTTAGAGTCATTATACTTAAAATTCCAAGGTATTATACTCATCGTCAGAAAACAATGATCCACGAGAGTTTAAGGTGAGAAAAATTTTTTGCGATTGTATTCTGCGAACTGTATTCGGATAAACTTGACTTGACGGACACTCTGAGAAGAACAGTGAAATGTCGCATTGATACAGACGATCAACCGGATAAAACAGCTCGTTGTCCTGTATCTTGTTTTCTTCGCCCGTATAAATACGATTCCTGGTATCATGGTAATCACTATCGTACCGGATAGGCGCATTTATTCAGACGCATTAGACGTTGCATCGTGCATATTTCATGTTCATAGGAGTTACGGTTCAATCGGTTGAAACACAAACTGCCGACATAAAGTCGAATGAAAATTTCATACAATTCGACACAGTTCTATTTTGACAATGTAGGTCAGTATCTTGTTCGAGACGATGGTTAATCCATCTGACCATCCGCGAAAAAGTCAATAAAAATGAATTGCAAGCGTAATCGAGAGGCGGAATCGGAGTCGAGTGTGCTGCTGGTTACGATCGTTTTGGAAGTACAAAAGAACAAAGACGAAAAAGGAGTGGGTGATCTCAAGTGAGTCGTGATGTTTTTACATACAAAAGAGAAATGAAAAACATTGTAAAATAACGATGATACAAAATATAACATATAATCGCGTATAATCACGTAAACATTCTGTTTAATTGTAGTAGAAGAAAAAAAGAGGAAACGGTAAAGAGATATTCTACCTAATTGCCTTGTAATTCCATTTTTATTAAATGTTCGTGTTAAGATAAGCGTTATTGCAAACTAAACAGCTCGTAATAACTGTTAATTAAAATTTGCAAGGAATTGTACTTCGCTTACGCAACGTTGAAAACCGCGGCAGTAAAGTATCTTCTCTAATTTTAATATCCTAAAACAATATTCGCTTTTTTTTATATTACATATTTGCATATGACTCAATTTGAACGTTTATAGAAGAAATCTATATTGTTGTAAATTGAGACACAATCCGAGCACTCAGTTTTATCTACTTTGGCGATTACATATTTATTCATGCGATACAGTATGTGTACAATTCATTATTAAGGAATCACGAGTTTCTTTTGTCCGCGCAAAGTGCAAAACTCTCTTCTTCTCCTCCTCATCCTTTGTTTAACTCGAAAGAAGATAATTGTTTCCGTTGCAAGTAGAAAGATAGATAAACGCTTAAATAGCGTCTGTCTATAAAATAAAGTTTCTGCATACCACACTATTAAAGGAACAATTGGCGGCTACTACACTGCTTATATTTCTATACGAGTATCTTTATCACTGTGAAAAGAGATTCGAAAGAATCAAGGTGCTATCGTAAAAATATTGTCAGTGTAAAACGTTAAAGAAATTTATTATCGTGAAAAATTGATGGAAATCTTGACGTTATCGTGGAAAATTTTTTCATTAAATTAGAATATCAACGTGAACATACAATTATTACATAATTGCAGGATATATATCGGCAATTTATACGTTAATCCTTTACCGTTCAAACCGTATTAATTGAAGTACATTTGCATGACAAAATATAAACGTCAGCACATTATATCGTTAAGTAGTGTCATTTATTATCATTTCGTTATTGTTCGATTCAACGAAGGAAAAAGAACGCGGTCTTTTATCGAATTTATTTGCGTTATTATTCACGTATAAATGAACATATAAGAAATTTTGTGTTCTAAATTTAAATTATAGTAGACCAATGATCGTAAAGTACAGTTTACATTGAAAAGAATGCGTTTTATGGAAACTGTATATCAAAATCAAATGTTTTTATCATTATAAACATGATATAGAATATAATAGTAAATGCAATTGTTAAAACAAAATTGTCCTTTTTGAATGATACGACGGAAACATCGGCACTGTCACTTTGTAAATGACATTCGATTCGTTAGATATCGATATTACTATAAATAAATAACTGTTTCATCTGCATTTCTAGGAATCCAGTTGAATCTATAAAATAATGTTACATCATCTAATTCGACAATCGCACAGCTTTGCATCGTATTTCATTAAAACTTCCAATTCGTAAGATACACCAGAGCAAACCGTAAAAATGCTGAGGCAAACTGTAGGCCACTACTCTGTCAATTCGCTGCTGTTTGTGACAAATTTAATTCGATATATTTCTCGCTTTTTAGTCCACGAATGTATTACTTTAATGAAAAATCCACGATACATTCGAAGAGAAAATTCGTATGGTTACTCACCGTTGTTATTCGTGGTCCAGCGATCGGATAGAGGTGTTGTGTTACTGTTCTAGATGATCGTTTGATCGATGACCGTGGAGCGGAGTCGCGCGTCGAGTCTTAGCGCGTTGTGTGGCAGAGTTAAAAAGCACTGCTCATGAAGGCAACGAGCGCCTGATAGCACGGTTCGTAGGCCACTCCGTACCTACTACCGTAGGAGCGCGGTTGCGATATTTATGTAGTAGACGTTTCAGCGCACGCGTCGTTTACCCCGCGCTCTTCGACTACTACGATTCCCCACCTCCGACATAAAAGTGATTATCCGATATGATCGTAGGTCCACTCGATCGTTACGTACCGGAAAATTCTCGTCTATCCATCCGTCTCTATAGTGCTTGCCAGTCACGAATCACTAGTGGAAATTATTCGCAACTCTCCTTCGATAACGCAGCTTGAACTTACTCAAGGTTACAATAGATCGTCACGATCATCCCATGAAAGTGTCAAGATACATATTGGTTTTCCTTTATCCTATATAATGTACATATATTTTCAAACGATTACGTACTGGTGGGTAATTATTTATGCGATAGATATATCGAGGAATAATACGTAACAACTGAATATACACTTTCTTCTATGATTAGATTGTACGTATGTATACTCTTTAGAGATATCTCTTCTATATATGTGCCGACTTTTTATAAAAGTACAGAATAGTGACCAAAAAGGGTAACGCCGACTATGAACCTTTAGAACACGATTCATGGCAAATTTTGAATAACCGTATCTAATTATGTACAATGTGGGTTTACTCGGCGGATAAAATTTTTACTTGACATTAACCTTGTTTTATTTTTAGCGTCTCCTATAAATACGAATGTGTTTGGTATAACGTAACTACAGCAATTTATTACATTTTCTTTTTTTTTATGATGCTTGAACCAAGCAGATATTAAAACTGTTTCTATTGTTACATAATTGGTGCAACGTGTTTTGCACTGTTTTACTTTGTGAAACATGTTTTGTAAACATTCGTACTTGGCGCATAGGAGTAAATAAGACTCGAACGATGACAAGGAACGATCAGGGCCACACCTTGACAATACGTTCTAACAAGCTGAATGTAAATATAATGCAACCGAGAGCAGGAAGTGTATTGTACGTCCTCAAAGTTTTACCACTAAAAAGATATTTGGTTGTTTACAGTAGTTTAACAACCTAAGCTGTTCGAATAATCTACTGTGTAATCTATTTGAATATTTACGACGTTTAAGTAATTCTACCGCAACATTTTTTGTCCAATTCATCCTAATTGCGTATCCGAGGCAAAAGCTCGTATATTTTAACATTCTTTCTGGACTGCTAAAACAGGAGGTACACAGTGGTATGCAAATGTATTTAAGAGGTATACGAATGAATATAATGCTATCCAAAAACATGAAAATTTAAAATGTAAATCACATTTGTGATGTATTTACAGTACTCTTTGTAATAGTAAAATATGTGAAATCTACACAACTTTGTAAACCGAATAAAAAGTACTTCAATTACTATAATAATGATTAAATTATCACTAGATATATATATATATAATACTTATAACTGTCAAAAGTTATCTTTATATTATACTATTTTTAAAAATAATTATCAATTATAGGTATACATGTACACCTACATGTAGAATATTT
The DNA here is from genome assembly GCA_963969225.1 of Xylocopa violacea. Classification (NCBI taxonomy): domain Eukaryota; kingdom Metazoa; phylum Arthropoda; class Insecta; order Hymenoptera; family Apidae; genus Xylocopa; species Xylocopa violacea. Next base: position 31,028,078 of record CAXAJV010000011.1, read on the forward strand.
CCTGAGTATATCGTATCTCAGACTCATCTCCTGGATAAATTCCTATTTATGAAGATATTTGTAATACATTGAGTAATCGTAGACGATGTTAAAGATCTTAAATAAGTACCGATTAGAACTCGACGAAGGTTGAACATTATACGTTCAGGGATGAAGTTGAATATTAATGAAATTTGGAATTAAAAATTATGACAAAAAATACATTTTTTAAAAATATAAATTAATTTGTTCAACACACATTGAATTCCATTGAATTCCATTGAAATAAAAAAAAAATAGTGTTTATATAGGGCATTCTCTTTACCTTGATTTCAAATCGTGTAGTTTTCCTATAAAATTTTAAGATATTCGAAAGGTTTATTAATAAGATGAGAGGAAGGCTAAAATGATTATATTGTAAATATTTCGAGCCTGCTGAATTATCGAAACTTTATTCTACACATACTGTGACATGAAAACTCTGATATTTAGTCGTTTATTATTTGTTCACTGTTTCAATTTGGATAATGAAGTATTTATGGATCTACTTTTATGGTTTACCCCAAATGCGCCAACAAATGATTGTTTACAAAGCATTCGCTAATCCTACGCGTCGAAAGGTATGTAAAAGATAAAATGATTGTTGAATCAGTCATTATCTTCACAGAGATATCACAGTGTCAATTATAAAAAAAATATTTTGTCAAATCGATATCAGGGCAAGAAACACGTGAACTGAAAACAAATTCTATAGATTCCACCGATTATCTTGTATATAGCATCCATAAAACTACCATAAAAAGATTTGTTTCTCGCATAGTTGATCGTGTTCATCTAAAACTTCACCCGAATAAAAATTTGTATATAAAAAAGATTTGCTCGTTTAACCATTTGTATAATCACTGGCATATTTATTGTTAAGAAATAATTAAGTTACATACGTCCTCCGCTGTTGACGTACAGAAAAGTAAATTCGGTGTGTAGAATGCATATAAACAACTGTAAAGATTACAACGAAGAGTAAATTATCGATTTTCCAACAGGTTTTTGTCTTACTCAAAATGTAGCGCTAACGCAAATGATAAAATCATTTACTTACATTTACGTTATACGTAGCGATAAATAATTGTAAATAAGTAAAATGAGAGATACATACACATATAATGGTACTCTAAAAAGGTCATTACAATTAAAACCTATAAAGCATTATACGTAAATAGTTTTATAACTAATAGTCCAACGCAAACAATACAATTTGACTGACAGAATGGCCATGCAGCTTTTACTGTACAGTTTAACAGTAACGCTATTTAACATGACAAATTCTACGAAGTAACCAATTAAGTTGCGCGCATACTCTATCCGGTACAACGATAATATCTAGTTTTATTAAATTCGTGCGTCAAAAGCATATTGTATTTCACAATTTCTCTCATTTTTTGTAATTTTTGTCTCACAATTGAACTAACGAAACAAGTTACATTTATGCAGGAAAAGAGTAACCCATACGAACTTCATCACGCGATCATTATAAGTGTGCGTGTCTTATTTCAAGTATCGTGACCAATTTTTACGAATATTTCGCTAAAATAGTTAAAAATAATACTAAACAACTCTACCGATTGTCAACGATTATTTACTTCAAGAATAGTAGGTACATTATCTAATATAATAAGTAAATTTATATAATAATAATAATAATAATAATAAGAATAATAATAATAAAACTAATAATAATAGTAGTAGCAGTGATAGTAATAGTAGTAATAGTAGTAGCGGTAGTAGTAGTAGCAGTAGTAGTAGTAGTAGTAGTAGGAGTAGTAGTAGTACTAATACAATAGTAATAGTAAAGGGAGAAAACAATGAACTACACACTTAAATTAGCAAATACTATTCTTAACTGAGACCTTTTACGTTATCTCCCTCCTTGCATGTTTCTAATAGTCAATAGTCTTTGTCATTTTATGAAAAGAAAGCGATCTAGAAAGAATGTGGTACAGGCTTGTCACCTTTAAGCTGACCTAGTGAACCATGATAATCGTTTATATTTAACTATAACGACTACAACGTTGTGGATACGCAACATCCTCTAGAACATTATGCCAATCATATTCTGACCTCTAGTTACAAGCGAACATAATATACGCTCATACTTGTATGATTATATAATGGTTTAAAACAAGTATCGTGTGGGGTCCCTAACTGAGAGGGAAGTGATTGAATAACGGATTTCCTTTGGTTGTGGGACGTTAAGTATACATAAATAGTAGATCATGCATATATAGCGCACAGCATAGCGTGTGCATTAACAATACACCATTCGATAGCTTATGTCGAAATCGTTATACTTTCAGTGATACTTTAAACAGAATCACTTTCTTTTGTTTATTATCGAGAAAAAAAAGAAATACACCTTTAAAGATTCGGTAATTTTAAGATAAAAATGAATGAAGTGCAGCCTATTAGTTATGTGTATTTCATTGTTTCTCGTAAGTTTTCTTGAATATATATTTTTTTTAATAGAATAATGCATTTATCATGTGTGACTACTATTATTAAGAAAATAGCAGTTTATTTATCGGACATAATTCTAATAAAAACATAATCCATAAATATTCATTATACATAAAAAAATGTAAAATCAATAAACTAATTAATATTATTTAAATGTGTTATTCCATTAATGTAGATAAGTGCATTGCGTTAAGAATTGGCATTATACTTAGTTTGTAGTATATCTTCTACAAGGAACAAAGTATTTCACACATACATAAAATACATATATGTATAAATTAAGAGATAATTATTACAATAATAACATATTTTTCTACAACAAGTAGAATGTATTCCACAAATATTCACAGTCTTTAGAAACATAGTAAATTCTCAGCATGGATGATAGACTAGAAATACCAAAAATGTTGCAAACAGTGATGATTATTTAATAAAATCTTTTTAGATGATACTTGAAGGTTTAGAAAATTTTCATAAAAATATTATAACAGAACGAAAAATGCACGGATGATGGATTTAAACTTTTACCACTAATTAATTCTCAATAATCTTATTCTTTATGACACACCTATAATTTCTAACAAAACTTAGAAATGTACAAATGTTCATGCTGTTTAGAGCTTAATGAAAGTGGCTTGCGATCAGATCTAAAGCACAAACATAAATAAAAATTAAATTATTGTATTCGATGATTATGTATTTTCAGACAAAATAAAAATACTCCGATTCAATCACAAATAAGTGTCTTCAGAGCTATAAGAAGTAATACATCTATTTGTAAAACAAACTGCAATAACAATAAAATTATGATATAAGTAATTGTCTATTCTTGAGCAAAAATTTCATAATTATACATGCTTGTGATTAATTAATTGATTAATATTAAATTCATCATAGTAGGACAAAATGTTTAATTTGAAATTTATTTAATAATTTAATTTAATGACAATAATTCAATTTTTTACTGTAATACAAGAAAATATTTTAAAACTCGTGTTTCATGCTATTTATTTATGAATATTTAAGCTTGCATTGTGAACTGATGCAAGAAATAAGTGTTTCTTACATTACAATAAACCAGCAAATGTAAACATAAAAGATGTCAATATTTGTTTCATAATATTTGTTTAATAATTTGCATTTTAAATAAAACAAAAAGCAATAAAAATGATTGTTAATCTCATACAACGTTTATCTAACATTTAAGGAATGTTAATTAAAATTAGCAAAATTATATTAGATAATATTGCTAAATATGGACATAAGAATTTATATATTTTGTATCACTTTTGCTATCGTTACTATATGCAAATGCACACTGTAAAACTGTGCACATCCATGAACAAGAATTTGAAATAATTAAAATTTTGTAACAAACTATCTCTGCTAGAGTTGTTGGAAGACATAAATATATAACTAGACAGTGATCATAAGAAAAAAAAATACAATTTACATTTTAGTTTTACACAAGACTTTCATTTTTAAAATAAATGTATACGATTCTGAATGTAATTGCGACAAATCTCCTACTGTTCTGAACATATTTTACCAGCAAAATTGAAGAAATTTTTTAAGAAGAAATTTATACTTTATTTATATGAGATTAATGTTTTTTTATGCTGTTCGCTGGATGATATGGATACCGCTATCTGTGTGAACTGGTGAAGACAATTCACCAACTTTGAGGGCAAATGCTGCTTGTTCAAAGGGCTTTTGCATTGCTCCTCGACTAAATGGTCCCAGGTCTCCACCTCGTTTAGCTGAACTACAATCACTATATTTTGAGGCAAGTTCAGCAAATGTTGCTTTTCCTGATACAATTTGTTCTCTGTAAGCTAAATGTTTTAATACAATTATAAAAGTAAGTAAAATAAGATCATCGCCATCATTACACACACACCCATGCCTGCACGTTTACAGACACGCTGTACAGACTATTGCATTTTACGATGTTACCATAAACAGACTGGACAGCGGAAAGTGGCTCTACTCAGTATTTTCAATTTTCATTGGTCAGTTACTTTGTGTTACTGTCATAAAATTAGCTAAAATCAATGCACCAGTCTGTACTATTAAAGTGAACATAATATAACGATATTATTAAAATGAAATTATATGAAATAAAATTCATTGGTATCTTACATTTAATAAGTTCAAGAGCTTCCTCTTTTGATCTTGTAATATTTTCTTCTCGCCACGATGATGGTCGTCTAGAACCTGAATGTTTTACTAATAAGTGAGAACACTGAACTTCTTCCGGACCATCCCCTTTGTTATTACCGGATGGATCAGCCGGTTTATCTGGCCTATCCCATTGACTTTCTTTAGTATAAATATTTAAATAATAATGCTGCCCTATAAAAACGATAACAATTAATGACATCTTATGATAAAGCATTTCATACAATATTAGAATTAATGAATGTATTATCGTGCATAAATAATTACATTTAATTTATAAAAAATAAACAAATTTATAACAATTAAAAATGATTGAAACGATAATATCAAAGTGTATCGTGCCTTTAAATTGTGAAAATGTTTAAAATTTTGACGTGTTCAAATTAAACATTTTTTAATACGAATTAATGCCATAATAATTTACCGAACAATTACAGTGGCATGGTAAAAATAAAACAAATACGCAACTGCTATATTTTTATAATTTTTTAACAATTGTGCTTACAATAAAATCCTATCAAAAGTAATGTTAGTTACATGAAAAAGTGCCGGCCGTATCTCCTGCACTACAGACGATAGAATGAGAAACATTTTTACAAAACAAAGTGATAGTAAGAAAAATTCCTAAATTAGGTGAAAGTATTTTTAAATTATTTGCCGAATATTAAGTAATCTAACCTACCAGTAGATCTACTTAAACGTTTTTCCCAACCCGATGGTAGTTCTTCGTCCGCCATTGTTATCCAATATTTTCGTACTCTCGTCTCACGTCAAACACGGGAAACACGTTTCCACTACATCTAGTTACACGGTTGTATAGAATACTTGTCAACCCCACTCTTATCTTCTGACAAACGATACGGCAAATAGCATTTCCATCTATAGTAGAAAATTCTCTGCCACAAACCACAGCGAAACGCGCAATATACGATCTTTTCCTGATATCAATTGATTTATTTGAATATCTTGCTCATGATCTCAACGATAATCTCATCAAACTACTAAACCAACTACTAATCTGAGTTCACATTAGAATCATACAAAATGCTAGAATCGGTAAGACAGTTTTTACACATATGTAAATACTATGCAACAATAAATTCTATGACCTAAATTTTACTATTATATTCTGGGAATAGCGAACTCTAGAAAAAACTAATATTTCTCATGGTTGTAACTAGCGTTCCCTATGATTTCCCTTGATTACGTCTATAGCGTATTGCAAAAATGTATATTTTTTCTACAAATTTTCAATTTACCATATATCTGCTTTTATGCGGGACAAGTACCACAAATGTTATAATAAAATGAATGCAAAATTTAATTGAAATTTTTTTAACGAATTGCTGTAATTCACCTCACTATTATTATCGATATAATATGGTTGCCATGACGGCAAATTACAAACGCTTTTTCTGCATATTAAATCTTTCAGATACATACTAATTCATCTTTTACAGAATTCTTTAAAAGAATCGTTAAAAATAAACATGGCTATAAATAATAATATAGATATGATATTGACCGAGTTAGGATGGAAAGACGGATTTCGAATACCAGTAGCAAATGAAGAAAACAAACTACTGGAAGAAGAAGTAATACAATTAATTATATCATATAAATTTTGCTTTATGTATACATATGTAGATTCTTTTGTTTATATTTGTTGCATGCTTTACTTGTATATATAGTAATACTTGCACAGTATTATGGATGAATAAATAGCTTTATTGAAATTTAACGTATATTATATTTTTAATATATACATTGGTATAAATAATAATTTAAAGTATAATTTAATTTATTTTTTGCACATTCAACAATTATCTCTACTTCATTTAAATTTGCAATTCTTATAATTGTCAACAGATCGACAAAAAAATGAAATTAAAGGAAAATTTAAGAACGAAGCTTGAATCTACAATGGAACGAATTGAAATGATGAAAAAACGTATCAATAATTTAAAAACGGAACAAGATATGAATCAAAAACTTTTAAACACTCATGCGGCACAACTTAAAACTGAAGAACATCATTACCGATCGAGTTGTAACATTGAATTAAGCCTTCGTCAGGAAGCGCGAAGTTATCAAAAAGAATGGAAAGAAGTGAATGAAACAGTTTCAAATATTGAAAAGGAATTACAAAAAATGATGAAAAAAATAGAAACATCGAAAAATACACTCAAATACGATGAAAAAAGTCTACGCGAATGGGAGCAACTATTGAATGAAAATGAAGATAATAATCAGTTAATAGAACAATATATGAAAGAAGATTTAAAGGAATATAAGGTAGAAGAAGAAAAGTGAAATTTTAAAATAAGGCACCCGTTATGATATATAGTATACATTAATTTCGTATTTGATTTTTTGTAATTTAGGGACTGGAATTAAAGAGACAGAAACTTAGTAAAGATTTACAAACATATCGCGACGCAATTATTAAAACGACTAATGAAGCACGAGAAATGGAAATTATTCTTAAGCGAACAACTGCGTTGTACGATCAAGCACTAACAGAATATCGGCAGATGTTTAATCGGTGGAAAGAGAGCGTAATTATGTTACAACGAAGAAATGACGATATACAAAAAATTATTCAAGTATGACAAAATATTTCATTATCATTCAATATTAAATGATAATTTACTACAGATTATTCTTATATCACAATTCACTATTTTGTATAGGAAATTGAAACATTACATGAAGTTTCACAAGAGAAAAAAAAAGTACTTCAAGAGTCAGAGAAATTTTTTAAGGAACAGATTGAGAATAATAAAGAAATACAAGAATCAATTAAGAAATTGGAAAAAGATCTTACCACAATGAAAGAAGAACAAAATAAAATGAAGGAAACAATTAGTACATATGGAAATCAGGTAAACGTATAAATAAAAGGTATGGATATAAACTAATAAAACAGTTGTACTCTTTGAAATTGTTTTCCTTCTGGAAATTTTAGCTTGTAATACAAAAAAATATTATGAAAGAATTGACTGAACGCGTGCAACAAGTAAGGGCCGATATAAAATACAAAGAATCACAAATTCAAGTTAAATGTGCAAAAGTAGAGAAAATAAGTAATCGAATAACTGAACTGACCACGAAATTGCAAGATATTAGCAGTCAAAAAGTAGATATTGAAGAAAAAGCAAAGGAACTGGAAGATATGATCGAGGTATTTGTTAATAAATAATAATTACTAAGTAACATGCATGCATGTGAAATGATATATTATCATAATATAGGAACAGGAAAAAAAAAAATCTAAAATGATAAAAGAAATGAATCGACTACAAACAACAAATTTGCGTGTAATGAATCAAATAAAAGATTTGGAAAATGAAAGTAAAATTTTTAAAATACAATACGACAAAGAGCATAAAAAATTGGAATATTTAAACAAATTGTATGCTAAAGAAGAGCAAATTTTCGATGAGAAGAAGGAACTGTGGTACCAAGTAGAGTATGAAGTCCAAAGAGCTCAAATGAAATTAAACAGATTAAAAGGTGATGAATATGACAAATCTGAAGCTGAAAAGAAACAAAGTAAAATTGAGAAGCTTCAAAGTATTTTAGATGAAAAAATGAAAGTGTCTAAATTATTGCAAAAACAAATTTCAACTTTGGAAGTATGTAATTCAAAAATAAATTCATTATAAGGCATATTCAATAAAATATGTATTAAACATGTTTTTTGCATTAAATAGGATGATATGAGAAAAATATCGAACAGTCTAGCAAGTGACAATACTCAAATAGAATATTTGAGAAATAAGAGACAAGATCTTGTTCTTCTAATGAATGCAGGGGAAAAGCAACTAAAAATTGCTCAAGATCGTTACGAGAAAAAGCAAGTAGAAGAAAGCATGTTACGACTTAAAGTTTCGCAGATGGAAAAAATGATGTCTAATATTGGAGATAATGTTTATAATTTGGAGAGATATAAACTTGAATTGGAAGCAGTGAGTTTTTTATGAAGTAATATTTTCAATGTAAATAAAACTGTTAAGTGCCTTCTTATTGAAGATGCTAAAAGTATTATAATTATGTAGGCGATTCGAGAACGGAAAGCAGAAATTGCAATACAAAAAGAATCCTTAATCGTTCAGAAAAGAATTGTTGATAATGAATGTTCAGAGTCAAGGATTGCTATCGCTGAGAGAAAAATACGAATAAAGCAATTACAAGCTAGGTACGACAATGTTATGGCACTGTTAGGTACTAATCCTGATGGTACACCAATTAATACCACACATCTGAAGATTCAAAATGCACAAGAAAGATATCTTTTACAAGAACAAGGTGATAAACTGGACGAAACAATTAGAAAAACTGAAGAAGAAATACAAGCCATGGAAAATACATTAAGAGTAGTAAATGTTTGTAATGACAAGTATAAAGTAACTTTAACTGTAAATGATCAAGATAAATCCATCTCAGAAGAGCATAAGAAGTTAGATAATGAACTATGGGATGCAGAACAGAATTTGAAGCAAAAAAAAGAAGAATTACAATCTTTAACTGAAAACTTGCAGGTATTGTACAGTACAATATATCAATTTTTAGGATAATTGTAAAAAGTAAAAAAATATATTAAATTTTAAAATAAAATGTCTTGAATAGAAAATACAAACTGATTATATACAAATTCTGAAAGATATAGAAGAGATTAAAGAGTGTAACGAAAATAAAACTCAGTATTTAACTGATCTAAAGCAACAAATTTGTGACCAAAAAGAAAAAATATCGAGAGCTGATAGAAATTTGCAAAATGCTAAAAAAAATATTTATCAATTGTTTGAAACAACAGGGGACAAAACTGTACTTATACAGCAGGTTTGTAAAGTATCTAATATGTTTCTTAATTTACTTAATATATTTAATAATTTATCTTAATTTACTTACGTTTAATAGAAAGAAATAGAACTACGTGAACTTCAAGAACAGAATTCTGTCATATTACAAAATATCGCAGAATTTACAGTTCAGCATGTGGAAGTTGAGCCTTATATTAAAAAATTGTTACAAATTGAGAATATAGAATTACCATCTGTAATGGTACTTGGTCAATCGCCAACATCTAGTCAATCTCGCAGTAATACAAGTTCTTCGGAATGTCCGCTAAAAAGTACAAATTGTAGAAGTGTTACTGCATCATCTAGAGAAAATATTGGACATGTTGTCAACATAGAACCATTATTTGAAAGTATTATAATTTTTATGAAAACTTACGTACATCACTTATATCCTACTATTCATAAATATCCAAACACTCAGTATACCTACCTAAACTGCAAGCAATTTAAAGTTATAATAGTTTAATATTATATAATTAAAATGATTCGTTATCGAATTTAAATATAGATAGTTATATCTTCATCAGAGAGAAGTGATAAATGATTTAATATTGTTTCTACTACATTTCAGCTGTTTCAATGAGAAGTACATCAAAGCAGAATGCAAAACAGATACGACCATTTGTAAAATCTTGTATGCAAGAACAATCAATGAAGAAATCTTTTTAATATAATATTTTTACCATAATTTTTTTATGATATCGTACATCTACAAGCAGTATATAAAGTAAGAATTGTAAGCAATATTAAAAAATAATGAAAATCTTAACGAGGTTGTTTATATAATTGAAAATGAAGTTTATAGAATACATATGAAAATTTCTTAATGTAATTTGAACAAACCGGTTAGTTTGAGGTTACAATATTTTTTTCTTATTAAAACAACCGATAAATAACTCACAACATGGATTTAAAGTACATGTATTAATGTTTTGAAAAAATATTATCAGTGTATTTGATAACGTGCAACGGATACTTTTTATCACATTACGACTCTCATACAATCCAAAGTCTGCTAAAGAGCACCAACATACAACTTTTTCACGAAACAAGGTATGTTGCTCAAATTAAGGTCTAACTTTTATTTTAAATATATTACTAAGTTGAGATATAATAAATAAATAACTTAATTGAATAAAATTAATTACAACATTTTACATATGCATTTATTTATTTATGTTAACCATTTTTATAAATGTATCTAACCCCATTTAATAATAAATGATAAAAAAAGGTAAAAATATTTGAAAATCTTTTCAGATGCCAAATATTACTGAGATTTCTAACAACAAGATTTTTGGCGGGTGGCAGAAAGTTTTTTCGCACGAGAGGTACTGTAATTGTATATTTGTTAAATATTAACAATTATCAATACGTATGTAAAATTTTTATTTTTGTATGCATCTTTAAATTAATTGAGCCTAAATTTGGATCATCTTGCAATTTGGATATTTTTGCATATTATGCGAATTTTTTATTCTCTTTTGTACAATCAAATTTTATATAAATGCATATAAGTTCATAGTCTATTTCCCAGTTACAAATACGATATAAAATATGATATGAAATAATTATTTTTGTGTTATAGCTATGAATTGGGATGTAAAATGAATTTTGGAATTTTTCTTCCACCACAAGTTGAAGAAGGCCTTGTACCTGTTATTTATTGGTTGTCTGGTTTAACATGCACAGAAGCTAATTTCATTCAGAAAGCAGGTGCACAAAAATATGCTTCTGAACAAGGGGTAATTTTAGTTGCACCCGATACAAGTCCTCGCAATCTAAATATACCTGGAGAAGATGATGATTGGCGTTTTGGAACTGGTGCTGGGTTTTATGTTGATGCAACAAACGAACCATGGAAGAAAAACTATAGGATGTATAGTTATATTACCAAGGAATTACCAGCTCTAATTAATGAAAAATTTCCTGTTTTACCAGATAAACAATCCATAATGGGTCATAGGTAAAACAAATATTATTTAATAATTTGATCTTTTAGTTTTTAATTCTTCATAAGCCTATTCCACTGACTTTTGAAAATTGAAAGAGTTTGTTTCATTTTTGTTGATAGTATGGGTGGACATGGAGCATTGATATGTGCTTTAAAAAATCCAGGCTTTTATAAAACAGTTTCTGCTTTTGCACCCATAAGTAATCCGATTTTGGCCCCATGGGGGAAGAAAGCTTTTTCTCATTACTTTGGTGGACCAGAGTCTAATGTCGTATGGAAAGAATGGGATGCTACAGAATTGGCTAAAAAATATAACGGACCCCCTTTGGATATCTTAATTGATCAGGTATAATATAAATAATCAAAGTAAATACTTGTTATAAATGAAATGTGTAATTTTAGGGAAAGGAAGACAAATATTTAACAGAAGGTCAATTATTACCAGAAAATCTGCTGCTAGTTGCAAAGGATGTTGGACTATCATTGGTTCTTAGGTTTCAAGAAGGCTATGATCACAGTTATTTTTTCATTTCTACATTCATTGAAGATCACATTAAGCATCATGCAAAATATCTCAAATCTTAATACATTTATTTTCATTTTAAATTTCTTTGGTATGAGAAAAATATATTACAATTATGTACTTTTATATAATAAAAAAATATTGATCTGCTACTGCTGCCGCTGCTGATGATGATGATGGTGATGATAATAACAGTATAGAAAATATAAATGTCTAATATATAATTCCTTTAAAAGAGAAAAAAAATTGTAGTTAAATAAAAATTGCGCAGGATGTTAGTTACTTATTCGATCTTCTCTTATTTCCTAATTATTTATCATTTTTTAATTAATTATAAAAGAGAAAATGAATTTATTTTCCTTTGTATACAATGGCATTTCATATAATTTTTGTAATTTTTGACAGAGTTAAAAGTAGTAGGTAGAATAGTACATAGAAAAGTACATCGGTATTAATTTTATTATGAAGTGGTATCAATGTGACTTAGGGGGTCCACAAAGTTTGTGCAAAAATAATACTATTGGTTCTCGTTTTTGCCATATGTTAGCATTACCCCATACTTGCCAAAATCTGTAATGATCAAAATTAAAGATATATATATGTATATGGATTTCTACAAACAATGTATAAATTCACTTACATTCCAAACAAAGCTCCACCTAAATGTGCTGCATGGTCAAAAAGTTTCCAACGACAGAGGCACCCCAACATATCTATACCCATTGCAGCTTTAATAGCCTAAGTATAAATACTTTTATTAAATGATCTTTGATCTGATTCATAAAAAACTTAATATAGTAGAGAAAAAATTAACATACCGTACCACTTTGAAATTTTAATGCAGAAATAAAAACAATGGACAGGTACATATTGGGAAATTGAGTACATAGAAATCCAAAAATACCCATTAATGCTCCTGACTATACAACAAATAAATAATTAATATTAATGTGAATATTTTACTTGAAACAATGCATATATAGCGCTGAAATTTTGTCTTTGTAATGAATACTTACAGCTCCTAAGGAAGGATCTTTTATCCCAATTGCAGCTTTATATAAATGACTCGAAAAACTAGATACAACTCCACTAGTTAAATAAAATGCCAAAAATTGTTCTCTACCCAATACTGTTACAGCAATAGGACAAAAGTTGTGCAGCACATACATATTGGTTATTAAATGAAGAAGCGAATAATGAGAAAATGTGGAGAGTAGCATCGGCCAACAATTACCTTAATCGAAAGTAAACGATTCAATATCCTTTAACATTTAAGTTCCAATACATGTTTGAAAATATACAATGTTCCAAAGTTTTCTATACAAACTGTGTCAATATATTCTACAGAGTATCATGAAATATATGTATTGCATTATGTTATTGCAATATCACTAAATCAAAATGATTCGAATCCAATATGTAAATATATTGTATTTTTGTTATTATTTTTTAATAAAGCATTTAGAGAGATCTTTTAAAATAATACTTTAATCATATTATTAGCTGTGGAATGCATTAGCAAAGTTTGTACAGATAATTTTAGAACATCTCGTATAACATTTACCTGATGCAGGACTGTTGGAAAAATATTTATACATTGTTGGTCGATATGCAGGTATACGCCATAATATATATACTAGCACATTCAAAAAACATATGGGAATAAACATTTTTTCTCCTTCGGGTAAACTGCTCCACCATTTTTGCATTTTACGTCTCCATCCTGTTCGCTAAATATAACGAACATTTCAATAAAGTTTTCTAAATATCATTGTTTTATATAGTCAGGAAAACTTTTATATACAAACATGGATTCTCAATTGCTTGTAACTTCTTAACACATTATAAGTTTTCTCCCTGACATGTTTATACTCCCAAATGATAGCGGCGATAAACGTTGTCCCACTAAACTGAGTTGATGAAAACAAGTAAACTTACAATGTAAAAAAAATGGATCATACTTAGATTAATTCAGCACAAACAAAACTAATATTTCTGTAGTTGCCAATATATGCATTTATTAAGCTATTCTTTTACTTACCATGACAGTAAAGGTAAATGATTTCCACAAACTGATTGTGTGTGCTGAATGTTTGTTAGAAGCATCATTTACTAAAGACGGTTTTGAAAAGGATGTCATTGTTTTTCCTTTAAATCTATTGAAATTTCTAATTTGTTTACAACCTCCAAACGTATATATTTTTGGTTTCAACTGTACGGTTGTAAAAACACTAAAAATAGTATTTAGTTACAATAGTACAGTTTGAAATTTACATGTTCGTAAGAGTTTGAGGAGTCAAATTATATCTTACCATTTACACATATTATCACCTAAATGTAAAAACGATCTAAAAGCCATGTTGTAGGCTGCAATTTACAAATAGTACAAAAGTATAATCAATTGAACATTAATTTTATAAATTATCCGACTATAGCAATGGATGAAATTACACTGTTATCTGAAAAATACAAATAATTTTTTATTATTATTAATTATCATATTTTGCGATATAGCTTTTATTCATTCTTTATAAAATTCATTGATATCAATTTTTTTGAAGCTATGAAAAAAAAGGAATAACTTTCTAATACGGTCACTTTCCAATTGTATTATTAAATCTGTACACTTTTTTTATTGTAAATAGATGATGGTAAATTGATAACTTTCCGAAAATTTGTCATGAATTACATGTTTTAATAGTTGACGTGTAACGTTAAATTTTTTTTAGCTCCACGTATTTTTATACTATATTTTACTTAATATACATTGTTTAAAGCAGAGATTTTGTTACAGTTATACAGTGTTTAAAAGTTATACTTACAGATAAGCGCAATCGTAGCGTTCATTATTTAAAATATAATATCAACTATTAAATATACACGTATACATAAGTGCATCTATATAGAAACTTCATACTCAAAATTTTTAATGCAGAATTTACATGTCCTTGTATGTTACTTGATACATTTCCACTGGAGGTATTTAAGCCAATAATTAAAAAACTGTATGTCGTTGGCCAATATAAGAGAGAATCAATACCAGAAAGAAAGAAATGAATTAAAGTAAGCCAATAATTCTCTTTCGTTATATAATTGTAAAAACACTAAAAATGATTTGGGATTATTTCGCATGTGGCGTAGCATCGTGCAACCACATTCTGCCTAGGGATTGTCCCTAATGGGCTTGCATAGTTTTTACAAATCTCACCATCGCGCTGATCATAAAGTCACGGTGGCCTTTCTATAGCTGGACTATTCTGTGGTATTATTTTAAACGAGACGGCAACGGTTATTACAAATTTGTTGGGGTCTATGAAGGATTAATTTGAAATTTATTATTTTGCGTTTATAATTTATGTTACATTATTCATTATTATTATTATTACTATTATTGCTATTATTACTTATTAATTATATTATTATTACATATAAAAACATATAGTTTGAAACAGATATTCTACAACAAACAAACTGAAGGTAAATGGTTACTAATAATTTTTATTTCTATATATAATTGTACTTTATTTAGATTATACAAATATATTGACATTTATGAGTGTTGTATGTTATGTTATACAAGTAATCTTTTTTTTTTATTGTTTAAATAAAGATAAGTTTAAATTGTTAATTATAATCACAAGAATATTTTAAAGCAAAACTGTACTGAAAAATATATTAGTTTAAAAATCATTAATTCGATAGATGAGCGAAGACACAGTTAAAGTTGCAGTGCGCATCCGTCCTTTAGTGAAAACTGAAGTTGAACAAGGTTGTCAGATGTGTTTGCAAGTTGTTCCTGGTGAACAACAAATAGTCATACGTAATACAGACAAAGCTTTTACATTTAATTATGTTTTTGCACCTAGCGTTGGGCAAGAAGATTTTTACAATAATGCTGTGAAAGACATGGTAAAAAATATTTTTCAAGGTAAGATAAAGTATGAGCATATCTAAGATTTCATAAATTGTTTTAATAAATTATGACTCTTTTGTTTTTTAGGCTACAATGTCACTATATTAGCATATGGACAAACAGGAAGCGGTAAAACCCATTCAATGGGCACAAATTATGTTGAAAATGGAAATGAGGGTGTTATACCGAGAGCGGTACAAGATATTTTTGACATAATTGCATTAAAGGAAGACTGGTGTTTTAAAACAACAGTCTCATTTGTAGAACTGTATCAGGAACAGCTATACGATTTACTGGCTGACAAACAACGAAGTCAGTGCATTGTAGACATTAGAGATGATGGAAAAAATGTAAAAATTACAGGAGTAGTAGAGAAAGAAGTTATAAATGCAACAGAAGCATTGCGTTGCTTAATGCAAGGATCTCTAGGTCGTGCAACAGCTGCTACAGCAATGAATGCAAACAGCAGTAGAAGTCATGCAATATTTTCTTTGTGCATACATCAGCAGAAAAAGGATGACCCGTAAGTGGTTGTGCTAGGATACTTCAAGTTCAGATTGAAATTGTGATGTATTTATGAAACATTTTTTCTGTCAATATATTATTTAGTAACACAGCAACAACAGCAAAATTTCATCTAGTAGATTTAGCTGGTTCGGAACGCAGTAAAAAGACACAAGCAACTGGCGAAAGGTTTAGAGAAGGTGTTAACATAAATAAAGGTTTATTAGCATTAGGAAATGTTATATCTCAATTGGGAGAGAACGGATCTACTTCGTTTGTTGGCTATAGAGACAGTAAATTGACAAGATTGTTACAGGATTCCCTTGGGGGCAATTCTGTGACACTAATGATAGCATGTGTCAGTCCAGCAGGTAATTATTGGTTAACAATTTTAAGTATTTATTATTTGCAGAAAATTTGCAGTAGTTAGTTCTATTAGAAATGTTGTACTACTATATAAAAATAAGATTAGAGTAGGATTTGTATTGTATTAATAAGAATTTTCGTAGATAAACTGCAATTTACTTCAAATCTTTTCAGATTATAATTTAGATGAAACTTTGAGTACACTACGATATGCAGACAGAGCACGTAAAATAAAAAATAAGCCTGTTATAAATCAAGATCCAAAGGTTTCGGAAATAAATCGATTAAACAAATTAGTACAAGAATTAAGACTTGCATTAGTAGATCAAGAAATTAAGACTTCTTGTCCTCTTGAACATCAAGAGCTTGAAACGAAAAACCAGTCTTTACAAAAGAAGATACGGGATTTAACGGAACAATTAAATACTAATTTAATGGGAACTGTAATTATGCTTGAGCGAGTAGAATTAGCTGAACAAGCTAGGGAAAAAATTCAGAACGATATGACAAAAATATTGGAAGAATGTAAAGAACTTTTAAACGATTTGGATAAAAATTCTGATAAACCTGATGAGTTCCGAACAAGATTAGAAGCTTTGTATTTCAAAATTCTTGGTAGGTAACATATTATTTTCTTTATTTATCAACGGAAAAGTATCAATTTATCCCTTTTACGCATGTTAAACAGATATCGAAAAAGACCAGAAGGAAAGGTCAGAAGAACTTAGAAATCATCAAATATCATGTGATAATGGAAATACATTTACAATTAATAACGAAGAGCAGGTAGAACATATTCCTATAGATGAAACACATTCTCCCGACAGTTTGGACGATTTTGATGAAAAACAGGAAGAGCACACATTGCTTCAAGTTAAGAGGCACAATGAAGTACAAAACATTAATCAAGAACTCGCTATCAAAGAAAGTCTTATATCTCAGCTTTTAAAGAATTCGCAAATGATCGATTATTCAAAAGAGATACAAGATATGGAGCAGGAAATAAAAACTCTTCAAACAGAAAGAGAAGAACTTCTACAAGCACTACAAAATATTCAGTCAAGTAATGTTAGCTCAAAGTAAGAAATTATATCAAATACAAAAATTGCGTTTTATCTTAATTCATTTATGATTATTGTTAATCACTTAATACTATACTTTTTCACATTTTTCATTTATTATTGCAAATTTTACAGATTAGCAGAAACTAGACGTAAGAAAGTTCAAGAGCTGGAGAAGAAAATAGCGGAGTTACAGCGAAAAATAACGGAACAAGACAGAATAGTCAAAACGAAACAGAAACAAGATCAACAAATAAAAATTCTATCGAATGAAATGCACTTTTTGAAGCAAACAAGGGTGAAATTAATTCGGCAAATGCGTAACGAGTCTGATAAATTTACGAAGTGGAAGGTATCAAAAGAGAAGGAAGTAAATAGACTTAAAGATCAGAATAGAAAACAAGTGAACGAAGTAACGCGTTTGAGGACATGGCAAAGCAAACAAGAAACTGTGTTTAAAAGGAAGATGGAAGAAGCTTTTGCTGTTAATAAAAGATTGAAAGTAATTAATTAAATGTGATCTTTTTTGTAGCGTTTTAATTAAAAATCAATTAATTTTGCTTCTTATTTTGCTTCTAGGAAGCTCTTGACCTGCAAAAGAGAGCAATAATAAGGAAAGAAAAATTGAGAACAAACATCGACGAAATTCAAAATTGGGTAACTCAAGAACTTGAAATATTAGAGAGCACTGTTGATGCCGAATACTCTCTTGAAAAACTAATGGAAGATAGAGCATCGTTAACTCGCATGTTAGACAAATTGCGAAACAGTAGTGACGTGAATGAAACAAAAATAGCTGAACTTGATGAATTTTTAGAATTACGTAATACGCAAATTACTGATCTCCAACAAAAAATAATTGAGTCGGATCAAGGTAGGTGTCGCATTAATCACGATGAATCCATTTTACTTATACTAATTATATACATACATATAATACTTCGTTAGAAAATAGAGCACATATGAGATGGCAAAAAGTACGTACTATGGAAGAAGCAAAAGCCGTTCTTAAAATGTTATTTAAACGTACTGCCGAAGAGAGAAGAAAGCAATTTATAAAAGAATCCGAATATAATGAACTTATGGTGTGTATATTTCATTGATACACGAAGTATTTAATCAAAATACCGGAATATCTGAGGAACTCCGTTATTTTCATTGATGGAGAGATAGATTTTAAATGCAAAAATTCTTATACCCGTAATAACCAAGTGTAATTTTAGGAGAAGTATACGCTGGTACAATCACAGTTGGACGAGTGTCGCATAAAGGCGAAAGAAAGGCGTATGTCAAGGCAACTCGCATTAAATAACACGCATAACGTTCATGAAAATGACGATTTATGCAAGTTGAAGGAAGAATTAGAACTTTACAAACGAAAGTGTCAACAGTTGGAGCAAAAAGTTAATAGATATCCTTAAGTTTGTTATCAACATTTCTGATAAAAATGTTAGAAATTATGTTTTATGAATTTTTCAGGTTTCGAGTAAAGTCCGAGATAAAGAGAATATAAGACCAAAAATTTCTAAAAACGTAAATGTGGAAGAAATTGAACCCGATGCAGACGATAGTATCGGTGAAATTGATGATATTGAAAAAGATCCGGATTGGACACAAACACCACTTTTCAGTCGTATACAAAAGCTTATGGTAATCTATAAAATTTAAATACATAGAAATATTGTACTATAAAATTTAACTTGATTTAATGCCTTTAACGTTTAATTTTTAAACGAGAATATTCTTCTATATTCATTTTTAGAACTCCACTAAGGACTCTTCCTTGAATCGAACGACGGTAAAACGAACATCGGATGGAGAAATGAAATGCGGCTGTAAAACGCAATGTGCTACACGCCTTTGCACGTGCCGGAAACATAAAATGTTATGCAACAGCAATTGCAAATGTAACGAAGAGCATTGTAAAAACCGAGAGGAAAGCGAAGTGAGCGTATAATTAATCAAGAATTCGATTACAAATTATGCATGGTTTTCTCACAATTGTTATTTTTTAGGTGAAGCAGACATTGTTTTTCGATTACACTAAAGAAGAGGAAGGAGAAGAAAGTGATGAATCGTCGAAAAAACCAAGATATACTTAGACTGCTTACAACGTTGTCACAATTCTGTTTTAAATTATACATTTTTAACTACTATATTTATTTAAGTTTTTAGTGCAGTTTTATATAATTTATTTAGTTTTATTTGCAAAAATATAATTTTACAATTGTATTAGTAAAGCTTCATCATCATTCTTTTGACAAAATAGATGGTGCAATAAGAATGGTACTTATTGCATTAGAATTGCTCAATTTTCTACATATATATGTAATCAGTGATACTAAAAACAAATTTGTTTTGTGTCACGGAATTGTAAAAATATTTTTTAAGTACAAAATAGAATTTTACATTTTGATACCAAAATTTTATATAAGTATGGTAATTGTAAATAAACGTAATAAATGTTATGTAATATTATGTACAGCACAAAATTTAATACTTGATCTTTTAAAGTATGTCATTGCTGTAACTATGTAATTGTTGTACACACCATTCTTAATTTAATTGTGGGTGTATAATTAAAGCAACAATAAGTGCGAAAAAGTAATTACATACAATTTTTTAATTTCCCTTAAATAAAAGAATCCGAGAATATCCTCTGAAGCTTACAATCTTCGATTCCTATTGTTATTTAAACAAAATTTTCGTTAACAAAACGTTCTTTCGAAATGTAACATTGAATGAACATTAATTCCCGAAGATCTATGAAACGTTATCCTTTTCTTGCAGTTTAAAATGTCGAATTACATTTACTTTAGCGCTGATCGATATAAGAAATATTTTCCCTTTTTTTAACAAAAATATTATCTTTGCTATTCTGTCAGTAGATTCGCATAGTAGGTTTCGCATATCTAGTTTGGAATATAGATTTCAAATAATTCTTCTAATTCTCTCTCCATTTTTCTCTTCCATATATTTTGGATATATATTCAAAATCTGCATTAGCAATCTGCCGAACTAGGATGAAGATATTTTTTTAAGAAATTTATTACCACGGTACTTGTTTTTATATCGTATCTATGACAATTTAATTACTTAAGGCTACGAAAAAAAATATAATACTTTTCAATGTGGCGGCCGAAATCGAAGTTCAGATTTCCGTTAACAAGAATTAGACCTCTTCCGGTTGTGTAGCATACCGAGCAAGATGGGTAGGTGTTCGACGCTAAAATTAATTATGTTTAATCGTGTAAAATATATAGATTACTAAATGTGTAACACTTTAATCGGTTTTCTAATATTGTTGATTATAATTTTTTTCAATATTCGATATTATAGTCCTGAGTGATTTATTGTTTGAAATTAACGTTCAAGCCAACGTGCCTGCGTGTGTATAGTGTGTGAAAATAATAAACTGTTCGACACAATTGCTATTGATATCTTATTTGTAACTTTGTAGTCTTGATAGCATTTTGTGTACTCTATTGTACAGTGCGAATGGAAATAACCAATTTCTAAGTAAATCTGTTTTTAATTTTGTGTGGGGTATCAAACCTAACCTTACTTTTCAATGCTATTTACAGGTAAACCTCGTGGTCTCCGTACTGCACGTAAACATGTGAATCACAGACGCGATCAGCGCTGGAACGATAAAGACTACAAGAAGGCTCATTTGGGAACAAGGTGGAAGGCTAATCCATTTGGTGGTGCTTCTCATGCCAAGGGCATTGTTTTAGAAAAAGTGTACGTATTATGCTTGGATAGTTTTTTTTCTATCATTTTCCCAAATACGAGTATATTGTTTGGAAAACTCTTGTTTTAGTGGCGTTGAAGCGAAACAGCCAAATTCTGCTATCCGTAAGTGCGTGAGGGTACAGCTAATAAAGAATGGAAAGAAAATCACAGCGTTCGTACCTAGGGATGGTTGTTTGAATAATATCGAGGAAAACGACGAAGTCTTGGTTGCAGGATTCGGTCGTAAAGGTCATGCGGTGGGCGACATTCCAGGGGTCAGATTCAAAGTAATAAAAGTTGCTAATGTTTCATTACTCGCACTTTATAAAGAAAAGAAAGAGCGACCTAGATCGTAAAATCATTATCATGTACTACTGATAAATCTATAAAAAGAACTTTGAATAAATTAGGCTTTTATTAATACCTACAAACGCCTTTATTCTTATAAAAATAGAAAAGATTACATTTTTAATGAATTATTTAAACTACTATATATATCTGTAACACTATATAAATTAACAATTACCTAACTTCAAATTTATAGGTTCTTCGGTATATGTGACCGTATCTTCGATTATTTTACCCAACAATGTATTTAATTTATTTATTTCATTTGGTATATTTGCATTTAATATCTCTTCCTTTGCTTGTAAAAACTGAAAAAAGAAACGTTTCAAGAAAACCTTGAGCATTACTCAAAATATGAAGAGTATATCGGTGTAATTTTTGCTAAAATTAGCAACACCAGTGTCAAATTGTTCTAAAAAGATGATATAAACCTGTATAAAAGACGAAAAATTTGAATATATGTCGTTGACGTCTGCATCCAAAGAATATAAATTATTCTTTGCATTATTTGCATTCAATACAGATGATTTCGGCCATGACTGAATCGATGAAAATGTTTCTATGAATTTCTGTGTCTCTTTATATAACGAATCTTGATCAATTTCTTTATTTTCCTTTTCTGCGCTTTGGCATTCCTTTAAATGTTCTTTTTCTCCATATTCAGAAGCAGAATATAATTCATCGTGTTCATTTACATACTTTTGTAGATCGTTAAAATACTGCATAGATTCAGAATAATTTAACTTTGGTTCGAGATTACCCACAATTGTATTTGGATCTTCGTTGACGTAGGTCTGACACAAAATATATGTAAAAATAAATAGATAGATTATATGCATAGGTAGTTAGTAAAGATTTGATTGCATACATTAAAAACGTCGTCAATAGTGGAATCTTCCTCGATTTGCTCGTTATCAGAGGATTCGATAAATATGCACTTTATAAAGTCTAACAGTAACGTTAAAGTCGGAAGTTGTTCTTCCAATGGACAATTTCCCTGTAATTGATAGTTAATATCTTCCTCTGTGTAAATAATATAAAAGCGATGAAACGAAATACATACCAGCAATATCTTCTTGTCGTTACAAATCCCAATTTCAGAATACTGCTTTAATAACTCTTCTGCGAACAAAATGTTCATATTATTACTTAATGTGTTTAATATCTGTATATGTGATATATATTATTTAGACATAATTTAAGTAAAACCTTCTAAAACGGTGCCTTTCAGTTTTTTTAATTTAAGTGCTACCGATGGGGATTTCTCAGCTAGAAGCCAAGATAACAGTAGAATTCGGTTTTCTCCATTAAGAATCGTTGATTCTATATTCTTAGGTGTAGCTGTTGTAATTTTTGGATACCTAATTTGTACTAAAGTGTCATAAATATTAGTCATAGCCCGATCCACACTGTTCATCGTCACAAACAATACGTTAACCTTATCATGTAAATTATATTTTACTTATTATTATATTCTATGTATTGTTTATCCTAATTCTCGATATTTTGCAATAAATTTTATTTGTTACAACAAATAATAATTAATCATTAAACCAGAATACACATTACTTTCTAGTTGTTCAATTTCATTTGAACCTTTAAATGGTGTCGATCAAATGGTTGCACATCGTTACCGACAGCGAAGTGAACTACCGAGTGGCTGGTGGCGCCATCTCTGTGAAAAGTGCTCAAACTACTTGCCGAATAGTTCCACTGTTTGTCGAAGAGATGGCGCCACCAGTCGATCGGTAGTTGCCTTCCCTGTCGATAACGATGTACGATCAGTTTGAGCGCTCTTCACAGAGATGGCGCCACCAGTTGACCAGCAGTTACCTTCCCTGTCGATAACGATGTACGATCAGTTTGAGCGCTCTTCATAGAGATGGCGCCACCAGTCGGTCAGTAGTTCCCTTCCCTGTCGATAACGATGTGCGACTAGTTTCAGCACTTTTCACAGAGATGGCGCCACCAGTCGGTTATTTATCCGAGAGAATTAATTAATAATTACTGTTTCATATTTTGTTTATATAAGTTATATAAGTCGATTTGAATGAGAAAAGGTTTAAAAATGGATATTAAACTAATTAAGTTTTTTTTTTAATACAACTGAAGTATTTACAGTAAAAGTAAGAATTATATTTATATTACATGAAATATAAATAATGCGAATACGTTCATTAATTGTCAGTTACGGAAGGTCCACGTACTTTCTGCTTGAAATTATCATTTATTCTCCTTTGGAACGTTCTACTTGACACATATATAGATCTAGATAATAAGTGAGAATAAATTTTAGTAAACGATGTATGCTCGATGTTCATTCCATTCACCATTCCATTTATTTATTATCAGTTTGGTAAAATGAAAGTTGTACTATATCAAACATGTTTTGAATAGTTATGTTTACTCCATTTTCCAAATTCGCTCCTGATTCGTCACTAATTTCAGAAAAGAAGAACTTATTTCCCAATTTATATAATTCTAAAGAAAAATGACCGCAAATCATGTTTTGCGTAGCATATAAAATATTAACGTTAATAAAAATAAAAATGAAAGAAATAGCTTCCAATGTCTTCTCGAAATCTCTTTCATCTTATTGCCTCTAGCATGGCACGCTTTTACACATTCATAACGCAAATTAAGTTACGTAACTCTTGCGATCCACATTTATACATTTTGTGTATATTGTACTTAGACGACATATTAATTAATTATATACATGTTAAATTGCTAATAAGGCGGCGGTTGATGTTGATAGTGTTGCGGTGGTTGACTCAAGTGCCGTTGCAAGTGCGTTACTAATTGTGGAGTTGGTTGTTGCCCACCAGCGTTACCTTGTTGCTGTTGCTGCTGCTGTTGCTGCGCTTGTTGTTGTTGTTGTGCTTGTTGCTGTTGTTGTTGCATAGCAAGCATTTGTTGCCTCATGCGCTGTTGGTTTATCGCCTGTTGCTAACAGTTAAAATAATTGCAATTATACGTATAACGAATGAAAGACTACAACGAACATACCTGTTGGAATTGTTGATTTTGTTGCAAACTAACGTTGGCAGTTCCCACGCCCGTTACTCCAACAGTACCAGGTTTACCACTGGTTTGCCTATATGGCGGTGCTGGTTGACTTTGAACTCCCCCTCCCATTGGACCCATTGTATTCATCGTTACGTTTGGAGCCTAGGGAAGACAGATAATTACGATAATTTTCTTTTCTTCGTAGCACAGTTCGTTTGGCAGAAATCATTTTATCTACTTTTGCCTTAAATGGTACCTGAAGGTACGGCGGTCTCGTAGCTCCAGGTTGCATACGCTGCTGCGGTATATACTCTTGCCCCCTTTGAGGTCCCATTATCTGTTGTTGATTAGGAAACATCATGTTCTGTTGTTGATTCATTAAACCCTGTTGCTGCTGTTGCTGCTGCAATAATTGTTGCTGTTGTTGCGTTTGTTGAGGTGCTTGTTGCTGTTGCTGCTGTTGCTGCTGTTGTTGCTGCGGTATCATCTGTTGACCTCCATATCCTGCATAATTTTGATTCATCCCTGTCAAAAAAATATTACACCCGTAACGTTAAATACGCGCGTCGTATACCAAAGAACTAAGAGCTGTCCTGCTATTATAGTCCTGCTATATATGCAACGAAAGAAGAAAGAAAAGCCATTACAGTGGTGCTTGGTGTAACCAAGGTAAACTTACCCTGTTGCATGCCGGTATAAATTCCTTGTTGTTGCGGCTGTTGCGGTTGCTGCTGAGAAGCGAACATTCCTTGTTGGGGATTAATATTCGGAGCTCCGTGTTGAGCTCTCAGTTGTTGCCTAATAAACTGCTGCCTCTGCATTCCTTGGAATGCTCCTGGTCCACCCACAGGTGCGGCATTTGGTTGTTGCTGGGAGCTCATTAACTGGTTCGACGGCAGTCGTAATCGTAACATATGAGAAAGCGCCTGTTTCGATTGATTGTTCATGCCTGGCCTGTCGTATCTCGGTCCAACCGGAGTCGGTGGTAACTGTTGCCCGTATGCGTACTGTTGGGCTGGCGTGTGAGTTTGTTGATTCGTATACCACGGCTGTTGATGTTGCGGCGGCTGGCCGGTGAACATACCCGGTTGTTGACTGACAGGTACTTGTTGATTTCCGAATGCCATCTGTTGCAACTGGTTCGGTGGTTGCTGCGCGACATAAACGGAATGCGTTTCAAGTAAAGACATCGAGGCAAAAGTAAATACGATCGAGTAGAAATTAAAATGAAAGAAACCTGAATTTGCTGCGAGACAGGTGTAGTAGGTGTAGCAGCTCCTTTATTCCTTCTATGCCTCCGAGTTTTCATAGCTTTACCTTTGCCATTGGTAACGATACTACCGATTCCGCTACTACCAACGCTGCTTGTCACTCTTCCGGGAGAATCGATACTCATTGGCGTGTCAGCTTTACCAGGTTCCGATTCCTTTTTATCCGGTTCCAGGTCTTCTGGCGGTAGTGGCGGTGGGTCCAAATAGTGGCTTGGAGGTCTACTTTGGCTATGCGTATGATACCGTAGGAGCTTGTGAGCATTTTGGTAGGTAAGTGGTTTACGTTCGAGTTTAACCGCTCTGAACCAGGCCCAGGAGATCGGTGCTGGATTCTTATGACCTTCCAATACTTCCCATGCGGACACCCTTTGAGAATCGCACACTTGTAAACCCTAATTAAAAATATACTCGTATATGTTATCCTTACTTTCTCTTGTTATCCAATTTAAATATCCAATTTAAATCAACCTACCTGTTTCTTATCAATGCTATCAAAACCAGCTATCTTGTTGCCTTTGGTGTCTGTTAAACATCCAACCGGCTCGCACGTAATAACTTCCATTGTTAATTTTGGTAACGGTAACAATTGTCTAACGTATCGGATGCTGGCAGAGTTCCGATCGCCAAGCTCTTTTTTCAACTTTTTCATCAAATTCTGATAATGCTTCTTATTCTCATCTTTTTCAGACTGCGAGTCGGAAACTAGGGTAGAATGTATTAAGGTTGCTAACATATCTATGACAGTGGTAAATAATTCGGAATTATTATTTAAATCTATAACACCGTAGCTAACCAGCTGAACTAATAAAATAGCCCAGTCTGTGGTAGCGGTCGTATTTTTTTGTATTGTGTCGAAAAGTCCACCGACAAGGCTGAATCTCAATTGCAACGCATCCTGTAACTCCTCTCTCATCTTAGGATCTTCGGCGGTAAAATTTTTCTCCTCTTTGCTGGTGTTCAAAAACTGCGACAACAACTGCGAATGGAGGGACATCAGCAGACCTTCTCTTTGGTCGTCCTGTCCTTTTAGACAAGTGAGTACCAACGAGAGGAACGGTTGATGATTAAACAGGGACGGTGATTTCGATCTGTTTCTCTCACGACCCGCCGCCGTCTTCGACCAATTGCCAGATTCCAGTACTTGCCCCGCCACTTTTAATACTCGACCTTGCACCGCGCTTGGCAATTTAGAAACAAGCGGCGCAACCAACCATATCGAACCGGATCGTTTGTCCGGTTTGCTAGATACGGTGTTCAATTGGAACACGTCGATCGCAGCTTTGGCGACAGTGTCCAACCACTGCGAGAGATCGCTGGATCCCGGTGGAAATTGTTTGTACATAAGTTGCAAATCGAGCCACGACATTCTTAAACTCCATTGCTCCAAATTCTCCAGGATATTCGTTATGTGCGTTTTCTGATCGATAAATGCATCCGTCGACGTCTCGGGGTAACAGATCATATGAAGTAACCGTTGAGCCTGGCGAGGTGTCAACATATTGTCCAGTAGCATATCCGGGTGGCAAAGTTCCTCCGGATTTTGTAGACATCTCTCTAGTACCCATTCTTGGCTACAGATCTGCCTCAGAACGTGTTGCGCGAAGTCTGACAGCCCTTTTACGTTTTCCGTAGTCATTCCAGCATTGCTACTGGACGAAGACATTGCTAGATCAAGACCCAAATTATCGCCACCGCCAAGAATATCACTGGTACCTAAAATGTGACTGATAGACAGTTCGCTTGCTCCACCTGCGGTAACACCAACACCGACACTAACACTAGCTGGTCCACCCGATTTGCTCGAATGATTCATCGGCACGTCTGGTTTCTTTGGCGGTTGTTTACCAGCCGTTGCATCAGCCACAACTAATATGGCTTTAAGTACAGCTAGAACCGGTCCGACCCTGATATTATTGTGGGCAGCGGCTAGTAAGTGTCTATCGCAACTTAATTTTATGCTGTAACCCCTAGAATTTCCGTTTGGTTGAGGATGAGGGCTTGTGCTAACAGAATAGAGCGCTGGTTGCGGACATTCAACCGTTTTGAAGAGCCGTAAAAGTAAATGACAAGTTAAACGTGCTCCAGCTTCGGCTTCCATGTCTGCGTCACCACGACCCTCGTTGCAAGCTTTAACTAAAGATGGTAGCGCTATATGTACAACAAAATCTTCCAGGGAGAAGCAGTGCCTTGCTGCGAAATGAATACAAAAATTATTATTCTAATATTCAAACGATCGAAAGCTTTACCACGATAGTGGAAAATTGTGACATTTACCAATTAGAATCGATGTAAACACAGCCAGAGAATTATGTATGCTTAAGTCTTGCACGTCCACTTGATGTAGCACATCGATGTAAAAAGCAGAACTACTTGACGAACAACAAAGTGCCATAAGCACTCCGAGCCATTCGGCGTTAAGTGCATTGCAACAAGCTGTTAACTCTGCGCACGTTATCGCTATGTCATTCAATTTGTCGTTATCCGTTTCGCTACAAACGGCAACGATCGCGTTACAGACAAAACTGTAACGATTTGCCGGTGTCTCGTTCAATTGCCTGGCCCACTGAGGCTCGATTTTTCCTCCCCGTCTTGGATTTGTGAAAACATCGACCATGAACTGCGAATTATACACGTGACTCGATGTCGTCGGCTGTAACGTACCATAAAGGGCCGCTCGGATTTTGGGATAAGCATTGCTGAATGCTTCAACTCCGTGCGGTTTTGTTTTTAACAACGAACAAGACGAATACAAATCGTATAGATGCGCTAACACGCATCGTTCAGCGGAACTACAGTCGCTAGGATTCGACACGTGTTTAACGACTTTACAAAGTAAATCGAAAACTGCTGTTGTTTGTTCCGGAGACACTGCAACAATTAAATTAGGCATAAATGTTATTTTCATCGTTTCATCATGCTCCACGATTGAATTTCACCCACAGAATGATACATTTACATACTTACGTAACAAACAACAATGATATCTCCTTAATACCCCTACAACGTAAAGACTTAAACTTGTGGTATAACTTCGAACGAGTTGACTGCTTCTGACTCCTAGCTGGGTTTCAATTTCCGGTAGTTCCTTCAGTATTTGTATACAAACATCTATCAGACCATATATATTTAGGGCTAATTCCATTAAATCGAACAGGAAAGCAACATGTTCCTGAACCGGTAAATAAGAGGAGCCAGCTAGCGCGAATGTGTTCAACATTTCTATCACTTGGGTCGCGCATTGCCACGTTACCACGTGTTGATCGAAATAACTGAGATTCTGGAACTTCAAAGTAATCGCTTCGAAGTTGAACTCGCTGCGGGAATGTTTCTTTACTTTTCCACCTTCTGCGACGTCGATACTGAACTTTTTTCCGAATAATTTACACACTTCCTTTGTCATTTTTTTAACAATATGTCTAGCCTCATCCCTAATACGACCTACTCCATAGAGCAATACGTGTCGTTGATTGCAGTCGTGTTGACTGCACGTTTCATCCTAAAAGTATAATATCATCTTATTGTATAAGGTTAATAATATTTCGAAGCCCATTTTCATAAGTCGGGAACATATTCGGTTCTGCAAAATTTTTAGTATTACAATACTTTTAAGGAATGATAAGGTTTGCATGGAAATTGACACGGAACTATTATTGATAGGATTTTTTTGTTTACATTATTCGCTGAAATGCAATTCATATTACCTGTGGTAACGGAAAATGCGTTGTATACAACAGATGTCTACTATGGCTCGATGGCATTTTAGAATCCAATACCTCTTGCGTCCCATGCCCAGCTAAAGCATCTTCTTTAGGGCTGTCGGGAGCATCCATACTATTCTGTTGATCTTCTTTAATGTGTTGCAACAATTTGTCCAAATCATCATCAATTTTACTATCGTCATAATCCATTGTGCGTCCATGATCTGGTACTTCTAATTTTGCAGGTTTCAAATCTATTCCAGGAAATAAACTATCTTCATCTATTGGTTCTCGATTACTTGGAGTTCCGGGTTTGCTGGCTACAGACCCTAAACGCAATAATAAAACTCGTAACTTAAGTATGAGCAGTGGTTGATACACGTATAACTAACTGAAATTAAATTGGCATGACTTCGTTATTTTGACGAGGACAGTTGACGTTACCTTGTATGAGATCTCCTCTTGAGATTAGCGTGCACATGTATGCGTCATGTGAAAATACATCGTGCCTAATTAATTCTGAAAATAAGTGAACCAAATTCGTAAACTGAATTTTTGACTGAGCTGTTGTATTATCTAATACCGGGGCGTCCATGTCCAAAAACTTCATAAGTAATGGTTGAAAGATCGGCAGCACGGGTGGATTTCCATTGCTACAGATGCTATCTTTATCATCGCTATCGTTCGTTTCCCCGGTCACTTCGCTTTGACGTTTTTCGAGTAGCTTCGCTACCGCCATCGCTCTATGCTCTCCCCATCTCTCAGCGCTCACTGCCCACTCGCATAAAATTTCAACCACAGCAGAATCTTGCTGTGGATTGTATTCCGTTTTCGTATCTCGTTCGTTGGTATTATCTTTCGGTGTCGATGTAAATATCTTCGTGTATAAAGTATCTAATGAGTTGCTAGAATCCATTCTATCGAAACTGTGTCGATCCAAGGCATCCAGGGCAGCCAGTACTTTAGTGGTTGTTATTCCAGCGCTACTTTGTTGCCATTTATCACACGACCATTTTCCTTCAGCGGCTTGAGATCTTGCTCGAATATTTTCTTGAGCAATCTTTAATTGCTTCAGGGTAGGATTAGTCGCACTTGCAGGCGGGCATGGTAAAGCTGTTGGTAGACACGGTAAGTAGTCTAAAGGTGAACCGTTTAATACAGATGGGGCTTTTCCTTCGCCAACGCTATTCCACACTAATGCAGTTGGACATTCTAATGTGATGACCTGACAGAAAAAATAATATCTCATACATTGTTAAAATAACATTGCGTTGTCTCTATACTATCGTGTCCCATGCGACAAGGGTTGAAAATTTTACAAAAGCGCTTATCGTTCTTTGAACGCAGAACTTGTTCAAGTTAATTACACGCAAAAAGTGTAATTTCTCACCTGTATTATCGTTGATAAACTGTAAATTACATCTCTGTGATGTGGACATGACAAATAGTCATTGAAAGCAGTTGTTAATGGATTTTGTACTTGACTAGTAGCGGCAGTGTCTTTTCCACCATTAACATCGCCTTTGTTTATGGACGGACTTTGTGGATTGCTATTAGTTTCGATATTACTACACATATGCGCCAATTTACGGCAACTTAAATACGCTAAACGTCTGGCTAATAATTCAGACTGAACAAATTCTTCTAAATACTGTAATGCCAGTGGTAATAAAAGTTTCAGAATACCGTCCTCCGATGGAGAAGATTTAATTTTGTCTACTAATTCTAAAATCCATTGCAATAATTCTTGTCTATCTAATAATCCTTCTTCAAACATATACTTGGCCAATTGTATGCAATAATGCCATTGTTTCAATGCCAATTTATGTTCTTCGTTCATAATGTTCCCATTTGTCGCTTGATTACTTGAATTTGGTGTAGCTGGTTGATTATTAACAACTCCGTTATTACTGCTGGCGTTGTTATTAATATTATTGATACCGCTACTGTTACTGTTGCTACATCCAGTACCGTTCCCGTTACAAGGATTGTTTGCAACACTATTAGTAATAGTGCTATTTGTTGTGTAATTGTTTATATGATAATATTCTTGTAGTTTTGATAGCTGATCCTTTAAAAATTTGATAAGCGTCCCTGTCCATTCTATATAAATAGACAATAAAAGTTGTAAATACTCGACAACAAAATAGTCAATCAATAAGACTAAAATAATTATATATATATCGTTGGAAAATATTCTCAGTTGAAGAACATAGGTAACGCGTAATCATTTTCTTCAGCAACCCACACGCGATAAAAGATGTTAAACAATTCAGTTCGACAATAATACTATTAAATCGATTAAAAACTTTATTAGAAGATCGACAGTACATAATTAAGAATATTTGTCACTGTTAACAACGTTACCGACCGTGCATAGATTGCTTTAGAAATGATAAGAGAAAGATGCATTTTTACCTGTAGTTGGATCAGGCAATTGTCTCTTTTTTATTTTGGCTTCCGACACTGCCACCGTGTAAGCGGAACTAAGTTTAATGAACCATGCTGCCCTTAACATTGGCACTTGATACTCGCAAAGCATCATGAATATCTCTTCCTTCTTATTGAAATTGGGCGCCTTCTTTGCAAGTGCTATCAACGGCTTACAACCGGACAGATCCTTGAACCATGCTTCGATGCCATTCTTTGTCCTAGCTGTTACTGGCCAGAAATTGTCCTTCGGATTAATCTGTTGACGTTTTCTTGCCGTGTCCGGCATGGTGGACAATTCTTCTTTCTTTGCCAAAATTGCGTTGAAATAAGCTCCAACTTTGGCGGCGGTTACGTTGCAATGTCTCGCTGTCCCAAACTCCTCCGACATCTGGGGCATCGTGGCAAAGCCAAGTTTAACATTCGTGGAGGTGAGTTCATCTTCCTTTTGTTTAGGTTCTTGAGGATAAACATCAGGTGGCCCTAATCTAGGCCGTTTCAATGGCCTTTTCTCATACAATATTCCCATCATGGTACAAGGAAATTATCAGAAGTATTAACCGATTATCAACATCGTTTCTGTATTTAACAGGATAGAACTGTTTACAAGTTGCGAGATTATTCCCGAAGAGCTACGTGCAACATATAACCTGCACTAATGACATATTTACAATTATCCAACACTGAAAACGATAACACAACGACACGATCGGTATGCGTTGTATGTACAGTGATTTCTAGATGGCGCGACGTTATTGAAATGTTGTATTAAGTAGTTGACATTTTTAATTTTTGAATTAAAAATTGCGTATCTCGACACCTGAAGTGTATTGGGCTCGTGCTAGAATTGTTGAAATGTTGATCATTAAAACAGGTCCCATCGATTCAGGGAACAGAGTTGGTAAGTTATAATAAATAACATCCATAGAAAAAAGATACGTTTCAACGTTTGTTTCCCAAAGGAAAAGAATAAATGATTGTAGGTATTATTTGAAAATTTTTAGATACGTCAACTCCCTCTCCTTTTCTCGTGCTCTAATCGAAAGCGATGAGAAAGACTTCTAGGTTCCAAAATAGTGTAATGGGATTTAATGTTTAGGCAGCTTCTTGAATTCAGACATTTCGTGTAACACCGACGCAAGCACAGATCAGAGATTATCCAATAAGAAGTAATTCAATCTAGTGACATCATTGCTTATCCAATAAGAAGTAACTCGATCTAGTGACATCATTCCTCATTGATCAGCACACAACTCTCACGGAGAGCAAATATGCTAGATCCTTTCAACTTTGTGGTGGTTTTTTCTACTTCCCATCATCGATTTCATTGGCTATGGTTACAGATCTCATATCTCATTATAATTGGTTAATCGACAATTAAGAATATCTTAAAAATTCCACTTATCTACCGTTTTTTAACTCCAACATCCCCTAGGTATCGCTTTTGCTCGGTTGTACAGTAGTTTAAATATATTTATTAAAGGAGAAAATTCTCTTGGAGTTATATGATAAAACTAGAGATAACATAAAGTAAAATCCCTAAAATTTAATGATTGCTTGTAAATACAAGAATCCTCGGATTGTTTCTGACAATTTTTTGAAAATTCTTCTTTATATTCTGTAAACTGTTTAGAAATTCAGTTCTTCAATTCAGTTTTACTTATGAATGCACCCAATTAGAAGTTAATTTCTATTTTCAGTTCAATTTGATAAAAATTGAAATATTTTATTTGAAAGTATAAAACTAAAATGATACACGGTCATATATGTAAATATCAACGTACTCTTTTTAAATGAATGCTAGTATGTATACGCAATTGAAGAATTATAACCTAATTATAGTAAAATTAATTAACAGTTTATCGTATTTTAATGGGGATAATATTATGTGGCGTAATATAATCTAACTTTTTTTATGAACTAGAAAAATAGCAAGTATGGAAAAAAGGAAAAGTGAAATTATATGTATTTCATCGGATGACGATGAAGATATGAGACAGGTTTGTGTATCTTGCTGTGTTAACATGTATGTATTTATGTCATTTGCAGTTTGTCAATTCTGATATCACCAGCTGATATCATTTAGTACTTATTATTAGTAAATTATAAGCATCGTAAAATGTAAAAGAGATCAAGCGGTCACGATGTTACATGTTATTATTTCAGAATAAGGCTGATAATATACAAGCGACGGTCATTAAACGATTGGAGGATAAGTGTGTTACTAATTTAAAAGTTGAACTTTCTCCTAGTAACGTTAAAAAAGTAGACATATGTAGACGAAAACGGAAAACATCTTGCATAGACAGCGGTGATGATTCTGTTTTCGCAAGAAGTGCAAAAGTGTTTGTGCGCGATGAAGAGAACAGTATTAAAACGACACGTACGCGCGAAAGTGTGGAGAAGGATGAAGAAAAAGAAACAGAGAAGGAGCAAGAGGAGGATAAAATATTATTGAAACCAAAGTTGGTCGTAAAAGAAAAAAAAGCTATTTCTCCTGTGGAGCAGGATATATTTCCTATGTTTATTAGTTTATGTTTACAAAAGGATCGTTCAGAAGATATGAAATCTATTGTTAATAAATTAAAAAGGCGTTACGATCAATTGAAACCCGAGTACATTAACTCAGAGGCTTTCATTACTTTTTTAAACGAGAAAAGAAACGATATAATGCATAGTAAAAACAAACTGTACATATACATAGCTGAAGTGATGAATGAAATGAAAAATAGTAGTAAAGGAAAATCAAATTTATTATTAAACGGCAATGATTCTGGTATTAATAAAAATAGTAATTCGTACGTACCCGGTGCATCGTGTTCAAGTATTTCGCATGTTAATAATAATCTGGTCGATGACAATGAAATAATATCCACCGATACCAACGATGAGAAAGAGCACGAAAAGCAAATCACTGTACAGAAGAAGCTAAACACAATAGTAAAGACAATGAAGAAGTGTGAAAAGCATATTAAGAAGTTAGAAGAATCGGAAGTAGATTTCGATAGTGAAAACAATAGTAATTACATCAAATTAGAGAGGTATAAACAACGAATGGTGGAACTTTATAATAGCTATTGCAAGTACAGTGGACAAAATGCGGATGCAGAACGACCGTACCTAAGGCCAAAGCATTTTAGTACAACTGGAATTGTCGCAGTGGATCATGCTATTACAAGTTTTATTAACTCTAAAATATATAAGAGAAGAAAATTGAAAAAAATTGGTGGTTTTATGAATGCGCTAATTTTTCCTGATTACAGTGATATTTTAATATGTGTTAGGAAATGTAATGACTCTCATAATTTAGGTTTGGATAATAAGAAACAGCAACAGCTGGGTAAGTTGTATAATAAATTTTTATTAATAATTGAGAATTTCTATATTAAGACCACTGAAATAATGGTGTAATGGAAGCGTCCCTCTTTATGATTAGAGACATTTGTCTTTATGATGTTAGATGCTACAATAAGATAAAAATAAAAAATAATACTATTGCACTTGTAAATTGGCTTCGAAAATTGTATACGTTTACCAATGGTAAGTGTCCGCCGCCACGTAGGACATTAAACGAATAGGATAAATGTATGCATCATCTTTCAGTGGCCCAAGAATACAATGAGAATGTAATTGAAATTTCACTTTTTACGTATCGCTATGTGTTATAGCGAAGAAAGCATTTACCGAATTAGGAGAGTACCTGCAACGATGTCGACGCAATGATTATTGGGATACATTTTCTTTATTCCTTGAAAATAAAGAAGACGATCCTGCATCGAAAGATCCGCTATTAGCTGAAAAATTAACGCAGAACAAGAAGTTGGGTGAGAAGAGATTGATGGATGTGTTTCAGAAATATGTAGAAAAACAAGAAGAAATAAAAGATCAGGCAACCGATTCAAAAACAGTATCGGAAAATGAAGAAAACGAAGAGGATAGCGCAGAGAATGACAACGATGATGATAATGACGTTGACACTGTCAGTGAGATTGACATAAACTTGAGCATAGATAAGGATAACACTAGTTTAGATGAGGATGAAAATAGTGTAGATAGAAGTGAAACGTTTAAAAACAAAATAAATACAAGCATTGCACCTAATACAGGAGAAACTGACGTTAATATTGTTGAAGTAGAAAAGAAACAGCAGGCAGAAAACAATGACAGATTAAAGGACAATGATGTTGATCATTCAAAATCAGAAGTTGATAATAATATATCTAGTAAAAGCAGTATTGTATCAGAGTCGATAAAAAGAAATAATGCGTCGTTATTATCTCATTTGACACGGAAATCGTGTACTGAAGTAACGTTGTCAACAACAACGAACAATGACATCAGTAATAATAGAACAGAAGGTTAGTGTATAAACATAATATCGATGAAAAAGCATTAATTGTTGAAAAATAAATAAAATTATTTAGACTTTATTATGTATTTGTGTTGTAGAAGATGAACCCAATATTATAATTGAGGCTCGAGTAGACACAGATGAGCCGTTAAAGCGAACAATGAAAGAGGAAGAAAAGGAAAAGAAGGAAAAAGAGGAAGAAGAGGGAAAAAAGGTAACGGAGGGAGAAGAGGAAAAGGAGGAGGAAGAGGTAAAAGGGGAAGAGGAGGAAAAAGAGGTAAAAAGGGAAGAAGAGGAAAAAGAGGAAGAAGAAGGAAAGCCATTATTACGAGTACGCTCTTTTGCTAAACCACCGACTACGTGGGAAGATGTGCAAGAGAAAGTAGTCGAATACAATAAAGATGAAAGTGTATCAAAGAAATTAATTGATAAGGATGTAATAATAGATCTTACGCAAGATTCACCAAAAGAAAATTTTACTGTTCGTCAATGCGGCTCTATTCAGATCGGATCTAAAGTACTTCCTATCGTGAAAAGTAATTATAAAACTGTGGTGATGCCAGCGGCTAAAAGCATAATTAATGTAAAAAATATTACAAATAATTATGTGAGACTGAACAGTAAAAATGACTCAACAAACTCGGTAAGATTGGAAAGTGGTCAAATTGTGTCACCGCAATATGTAATAGATAGAAGTTCAAAATCTAGAACTACAATACATTTACCAACGAACTCACCTGCCAGTCAGCAGACGAAACAAAAAAGCACAATTGTACAAATTCCGCATTCTAATCAGATAGTAGTGTTGCCTAGAAAAGAAAAGGAGAATACCTCGCAATGTCCAAAGACAAATTTATCAACTTCATCATCTAAATGACTCGAACAAAAACTAAAACTAGTTCACTTAGACCATTGTTACGCAAAATTAACAAACGACAGATGACCAGCAGAGTAAATATAATCATTTTTTACGGACGATTTGTAACTTGGCTGCATTGTATTAGCGTTCTGATATATATTATACTAAATAAATTTTCTACAAATATCAAGATATATACGATTTTTGTATATCAAACGTTTGTTGCGAATATATCGAATATAATCTGGCTCTTGCCGTTTCGATATTATTTATACGTTAACTGTTTCATTAAACACATTGTACAGTATCATTTTTGTTAAAATAAACTCTTCGTTCGTGAGCTTTTCTACAATATCGAAATGATCAATATTATCTCGAAGTAAAACATATTGAACATTGTCCACTAATGAAACGAGTTTCTAAAATAAGAAAAAAAAGGATTATAAATTTTGTGTCTAGAACGTAAAAGATGTAAAAATAATTTAAAGTAGATGAAGATTATCCATTCATTTAAAATAACTCACGTACCTGAGCACACTCGCGTGATTGATCGATAAACCATGGTGAATCACATTCACCGACGGTTACGATAACTTTCAATCCTTGGATAGGTGCGTTATTTTTTATATCGAGAGTGGTAAAGCTGTACGTGTCGATTTCATGTCTAAAACATACGTTTTATATTACGCATAAAGAAATATTAACTCCAGTATACACACGCTTATAAGAGTACACTTACTTTGCAAGTTTTAAGTCTGTATCAATACTAGTATGAAGAAGAGGTTCCAAGCTGTAAACACCGCTTATTAACACGATACCTTTTAACAGGTTTAAGTATCCCTGTTTCATCATTTTATCTAACCATAGTTGATCAAACAAAAGGCTAGCTGCCAAATGTGCACCAGCACTATGACCGGCAACCCAAATATTCCTAAACGAATCCATCCAGTATGTATTATGATGTAAAGTGTAATGAGATATTATCGTGTAAATACTAATTATACAGATCCTACCGACATCCCAGACTGAACGCATCTTTTAATACATGTTCGATTGCTGTTTTTATCTGCGATATTATGTCCCCAAGTTTGACTGAAACATCAAATGTAGAGTATATTAGAGAGAAATATAAAAAATATGTATTACACTTTAACATTCGAAGTAGAAAAATTTACCATTAGGACATAAATCGTAGCCGATGGTTATGACTTTAATTCCTTTGCGGACAAAGACAGGAACCGCAAATGTAGCGAGTTCTTTGTCACCTTCGCGCCAGTAACCACCGTGAATGAACACAAATATTGGTGAATCTAAAGGACGATATCGATTAACAACAACTTTTAAACTGATTTAGTACAAAGTTTGTTTCCAGGAAGCGGATTTCGTTTTTGCGATAGACACGAATAGTAAAAACTTGTAAAAGATGTATCTTAAATGATAATTATGTAAACGACCTTTGGGTAGATCAACTCCATAGACATCGTATTTAGTTCGCTCGGTTGTTCCATACGGGACATCAAGTTCACACTTTAAAGTTTTACGAACATTTTGGGTAACTGCAAAAATAAGTCGATTAGTTTCCACTAAATTCTATTTCATGCAAGTAATTTCTTGCTCTCTTTATTTACTCTCGTTAACGAAGTCAATGTAATACGACAATAATGTTGGACCATCGAATCTTTTGTTCCATTTGCTGGGATGTAATAGTTTCTCCTTTTCCTAAAGATGGGAGGAAAACGTTATTCTATAAAATCTTGCAATGAAAATCTTTACTAGCGAAATAAACAAACCGCGGACGTATGGCTAAAATTAAGTTATTTGTGCCATTAAGTTTAAATCCTCATGATCTATTTTTCGAGTTATCTCACGATACATTTTTTTATTTATTCGAAATGTACATGTAAAAAATGGAGAAAAGTGCAACACTCGCGTACCTAAAAAAATGTTGTTGTGAACTTTAAAATTCAATTTTTTCAATCTCAACGATACGTCCACGAAATCGTCAATTTACACTTACTAAATCAGTCATTTTTTTGTTTTAATAACCTTCGAATAAAGGCTATTAAACTGATAGCGACGATTGTGTTGTCACACCACACCAATAACGAAGATGATTCAAAGTTGCAATCAATTTTGTGTTAAACGATGGAGACGTGCAATGGACCGCTTCGGCGTGAAACTGTAACACGATAGTACGCTTAATATATATTCGAGTCTGATCTTTAAAAACACGTGATTAAATATCATTACTAAACATTTCTCGGTTACCAATCGCGATACTGTTACATGCTACTGTTGTAATGCAATGTTGACGAAAAGTATTCTAGAATCGCAA
The DNA here is from genome assembly GCA_963969225.1 of Xylocopa violacea. Taxonomy (NCBI): domain Eukaryota; kingdom Metazoa; phylum Arthropoda; class Insecta; order Hymenoptera; family Apidae; genus Xylocopa; species Xylocopa violacea. Next base: position 31,067,974 of record CAXAJV010000011.1, read on the forward strand.
AAGAGCGTTACCCGTGTTTTAACATCGCATGCTGCATATCGTAAATATAACTGATATTATTTTCTATTTTTGCTCCACCGTGCATTAAATGATATTTAATGATATACGAAGAGAATTTTGTCCAACTTTCATTCGACAAAGCTAGCGGCGAAATGTAATTTGGATTCTCGAAATTCTCGGGAATCCCAAAGTATCCTCGAACTGCGAGATACCTACTTTACGGGAACCCGTCTGGATTTGACCCCACATCTTCCTGACCGTCCCTACCGTCGGCTTCTCGACACTTTCGGGTTCTCGCACACTTCTTACGGTATGCATACATGACCCTGCAGCACGTTTACGTAGAACGCAGCGCAAGAATAGGCTACGAGGGTCGAAGAGATTGAAAACCAGAAAAACCGGTCCCTTTCTTTTGGCCCCACTATTCCGTAGTGCACGCCATTCTCCACGGAGAAGTCACAGGTAGGTCCGAAGCAGCTGATGTATCGAGTATCGTGCCATGTCGACGCCTACCCGCAGACCACAGGTAAGAGAAACCTTTCCCAGTCAAAAATCTGTCGGTTCGACGGATATTTTGTTCGAGGGAGCTGATCAACGTACGACAAAATGCAAGCAGCAAGATCATCCATGGGCAGCGTCGCACGATCGTTGAACCGTTTACGCACTTTTCAATAAATCTGAACGATTATCATTATTATACGCGCATCGTACAATGAAATAATCTCAACGAAGAAAATATTCTGTGGAAGGGAATAAATTTTAAGCAGAAGAATTTACGATGCTCTGATTGAGTCGTTACTAAAAACGGATAGGACGAAGTTGGTGTAACTTGATACAAGAATTATGTAAAAGCAAAATGATTTTGCCAATTTGAAAATTCTTTGTACTCGTCTTGATGGCCCTTCTCGGTTTACATTATCTTACAACCGGTTCTCGAGTGCATACTGGGTTAATTTATTTGACCCACCGACTACGCTCGCCTCCAATTAGTTTCCAGAGCGTTAAGTAGGTATCCTTTTATACCACGCTGTCCTCGCTGGAATTCAGGATCGGTCCGTGGCTATTAATAGTAACGATTCCGGCCGACACTGTATAATACGTTCCTTCGAGTCATTCTGTAGTGGAGTCGTTTTGTAGTGGATAGGAAACGTATCGCTAAAAATTACCGTAAACGTTCCCACGTATATACGTACATTCCATCGCTGACCCTCCTTCTCTTGAACCTTTCCGAGCAGCTAAGGTTCAATTGTGCTTTCCAGTTAAGCAGTAATAGAAAGTGGCAGCGACCCAAGACGAACAATCGAGTTGAGAAGATGAATTTTTCTGGACGAAATTATTTCGATTTTCGATCAAATCTAAGGCATGTGAATGTATTTCGACTGGAAATGGAATTAAAATATTTCCATCGAAATGGAGATAAAATGCTTCCATCGAGTGTGGACAAAATATTCTCATCGCTGAACCTGTCCCGTCCTACCTGTCTGCTTGCTGCTTGTGTACCTCGAAAGAATGTGAGCGACTCCTGAAAGTATGCATACCTAAACGGTGAATGTGTTCCTTGTAAGAGGTTTGTGACTAATCGCGCGTGTTAATTAACAACTCAATTTTCAAGTAATTCAAATGTTTTAGACACTATACATGGAAAAGGAATATGTACGATTCGACCCTGGTTATTGTAAAACTTCAAAAATGATTTAATTATACTTCAGATTGAATGTAATGTTATAACGCGAAGAAAAGTTATGAGGAAAAAAAAAAATTACACCGATCCTGCCAGGATTCGAACCTGGAATCTTCTGATCCGTAGTCAGACGCGTTATCCGTTGCGCCACAGGACCAATTTTGAATTGTACGTTCATGCATTGATACAAATACTTTATATTATTCAATTAATATCCATTTTTGTACCCCTGTAATTTTACTTGACTAAAAATAAAAATTGCAATTCTATTAATTTCAAGTTAATAGTTATGATCCTATACGTTACATTGTGGCATTAAGTAATCCGTGGACTAATGGAAATCGGTAAAGAGTAGCAATTATTTATCAAAGACGATTGCCAGCCACCGCAGTGTCAATCTAGTATGGTAGAGAATTTTTGATATATACTGTTCAACGGGTATAGTTCCATTATCTTTTCTACGCTCTTGTCGTATTTTTTATTTTGTCAACGAACATGGAGCACGTGGCAGATAAAAATAAGATGGAAGATAAAGTAAGTAGTACGATCATTAATAAAGAAGTAAATTATACTTACCAATTCTTAAAATTGTATAATTTCCTCAAAATACTTTTATTCAACGGTCTTATGTTTAAAATGAAAACATTCAAATTTCCGGCAAAAGGATTGAAATGTTTGAAAAAAAGGAGACAGGCGAGTCTGTCGTAAACGCGGATCTTCGCGGTTATGATCAAAGTGACTATCCTGTAGCTAATTTCCCCTACGTTTATATAATATCGTGCACACGAAAACAGTGCGAATCACTTTTGCGACAACGCATGCGTACCGGTTGTTCGAAGACTACGACGATGTTAACCGATCACGATCGAACCTATACGAAAAGACAAACCAAAGTTTCCTGTGACAGGGAGCCGATCCGCGTCGGTTAAAGGAGACGAAAAGTGGGGTTAGGTCGTAGTAGAGGGACGAGAGAGGGAGAGAGAGAGAGGGAGAGAGAGAGAGGGAGAGAGAGAGAGAGAGAGAGAGAGACAAGTTTTCTCGCGTTCGCGAGTGGGGATAGAATCTCGGTGTGGAGCAGAAGCAAGACTATAGTTCAGTGTCTCCGACCAGGCTGTGTACGATCGGCAAGCGAGACAAAGAGACGTTGCGCGGCGTGCGAGAGGGAAGGAACGAATTAACGGCGAAGAAGTTAGACAAAGAGGAGAGCGGCTTGTGGAACGGCATGTCCTCGTGTGCTCGTGTCGTGCAGCGTTTCTGAACGTAGCCATTACGACAGAACCGCTTTCGGTGACGCTTTGCTGCGGTAGAGCGGTGCTCACGCGCGCAGTGGCCACGGAACGATCAGAACGGCACACACGTGTTTTTGGAAATTCGTACGAGATTTCAGACAACGGAGTTTGGTCGGTGATAGAACGGTAACGGATAGTAACAACGCATCGAGTATATATATATATATATATATATATTGTGATAAATGAATTTTTCGAAAGCTGTTTGTTTTTGTGCGTGCACAGGAGAGGCCTAAGGGACGCTTATTTGACGCGCGGCGACAAGTCGCGCGGGTCATCGACGACACGACAGTGTCCACTCGGTTCGATTGGTACACGATCGGAACGGAATCAAAAAAAAAGAAAAGACAATAATTGAATTTATTTAACGGTACCGGTTCGAAAGAAAAATAACTAATCATGTTTGACGTATTTGGCTCCGTCAAAGGACTGCTCAAACTCGATAGCGTTTGCATCGACAACAATGTGTTCCGGCTACACTACAAAGCGACCGTGATCGTATTAATTGCGTTTTCGTTGCTGGTTACGTCCAGGCAATACATCGGAGATCCCATAGACTGCATCGTCGACGAAATACCACCCCATGTGATGGACACGTACTGTTGGATCTACTCGACTTTCACGATCCCCGATCGAACCGGCATCGTCGGCAAGGACATCGTGCAACCTGGTGTCGCGTCTCACGTCGAGGGCGAGGACGAGATCAAATACCACAAGTACTATCAGTGGGTCTGTTTCACGTTATTCTTCCAGGCGATACTGTTCTACGTACCGCGTTATCTGTGGAAGACCTGGGAGGGCGGTAGGATCAAAATGCTCGTTCTGGACTTGAACTGTCCGGTAATGAGCGACGACTGCAAAACGGAGAGGAGGAAATTGTTGGTCGATTACTTCGCGTCGAACTGGCACGAACAGAATTTCTACGCGTTCCGTTTCTTCCTATGCGAGGTGCTGAACTTCATCAACGTGGTCGGCCAGATCTATTTCATGGACTTCTTCTTGGACGGCGAGTTCACCACCTACGGCTCGGACGTGGTGAAATTCACGGAAATGGAACCGGAGGAGAGGACGGACCCCATGTCTCGGGTCTTCCCGAAGGTCACCAAGTGCACGTTCCACAAATATGGTGCGTCCGGTACGGTGCAGAAATTCGACGGACTCTGCGTGCTACCATTGAACATCGTTAACGAGAAGATCTACGTGTTCCTTTGGTTCTGGTTCATCATTTTGTCAGTGTTGAGCGGTTTAACCCTGGCCTACCGTGCCGCGGTGGTGGCAGGCCCGAAGCTTCGTCTGGTGCTGTTGCGCGCACGCTCGCGCCTCTCGCCGCCGGAACACATCGAAACGATCGCGGACAAAAGCCAGATCGGCGACTGGTTCGTTCTCTATCAGCTCGGCAAGAATATAGATCCGGTGGTGTATCAGCAGCTCGTCGCCGATCTAGCCATCAAGCTTCAGGGCAAAGAGTCCGTCTAGTTCCGATTACGTCTGTCGTTAGAATGCCTCTTTTTCTTTTCTTTCTCCTCTTCTTCGTTCCACTATTCGACTCTTAAACGACGAACAATCACAACCGAGTCCATATTTTTGTCGTTTCGTGCCGTTTCGTGCCGATTCGAAGACTGTGGAATCATTTTCAAATACGTTTATCGTATCTACGTATCGATCTAATGCTCTAGATCGTGCGCTCGCATTCCAATATTTTTGACAAATCGCTCGTAATTTAACGAAGCGCACGTAATCAAGTGCCTTTCGATCGTTGCAAGAGAATCGATCAGTGGCAGGTTTTGCGAAGAAAGATGCATCGAACGAAGTGAAAGGAGAAATTAACAGTTCTTTTCGTTCTTTTTCGTTTGATTTTGTTTAGTTGAAAAACGAGTACGTATTATATTTGTGTCAATAGCGAAACGATCACGGATACATTCTGGATCGATTTTCTATATCCTTTCACTTCGGGACAATCTTTACATTTTTTTCTTCCTATTTTTTCATATACATTTTTCTTTTTTTTCCCCCTTTTTTTTTTTTTTACTAAATTCAATTTAGATAGTGCCAAAAAAAAAAATCATGATTTATTTAGGGATATCAAGAGATTAAGAACACGATAACGAATCTAATGTTTGCTTTTATTTTACTAACCGTGCCAGTTTTATTTTTGAAAAGTAACGTTTCCCCTTTGCCTGGTTGATATCTCTTGATAAATCTGCAATTAACCGCAGCAACGACGAAGATAGACATATAACTATATACCTAGACAGAGTATATATCTATACGCGATATAGAAAGAGAGAGAGAGCTTAGTATTAAATTCCTTCGAGATACGGAGATCTTCGTAGGGAGAGACTCCAATTGTGTGATACGTATAAAACGGGGGGCGACGTCTTCATTTCCTTTGCCATTCTCTTCGTTTCATCGCTTTTTCCGTTTCTCTTTTTTCCCCCATTTAGAACACGTGTGTTGTTTGCCTTCCGTTCCATTTGTTTCAAATGGATCGCTATCGATTTTTTTTTCCAGCTATTCTTTTCCTTCGCCCTTGGGCGAAGTAACGCGCGAGAGAAGGGTTGAAATGTCCGGTGGCGGGTCTATCGCAAAGGTTGGTATCCGTGTTGCGTACTACTTAAAACTTAACTCCATTCGACAATTGAACGGCCCGTCACCTTTCCAAAAAATGAATAACTCCCCTGTCTTGCTAATTTTTTTTTCATATCATAGGCATAAGGCAGTACATTTTGTACATTGTAGACCGTTTTATTATATATATAGAGAGAGAGAGAGAATGTGTGTGAATATGCGCGCGCATGTGTGTGTGTTTGAGAGAGGGAGAGAGAGAGAGAGAGAGGCAGATAAACTGAGATAGTTGGCAAAGAAAAAAATGTTCCACCGTAAATTTGCCTTGTTGCCCGTTTCTATTTGCTTGAAATTTTTCCATACTAATACTTTTAACGCGCGCAATTACGCTAATTAGATCGTTGCATACATTTACGTGCAAGCATGCTGTAGTATTCACATTCGAGGGACCAACTGAGAAGAGAATGCGAAAATAAAGAACTGGAAGAAGGTAGATACACACACACGTAGGTTCTTTTTCCTCCGCCATTCGTTTGTTATTAATTTTACACCCGCTCATCTCCTTCGAAATTCTTGAAATTATTATTACTGGAGGAATGATCGCAATGCCGTCCTTCGTACGCGATCCTAACTGAAATTCTAAAGGAGGAAAGATAGACTAATTGTAAGATGAAACAAAAAAAAGACAATAAAAGATACGCACGCTTAGCTGATAAGAATTTATAGAGAAAAAAAAAGAAAGACGCGCGAGCGCAAGCTCGAACGATCGTTTTTGCGCCAATTCTTCGCAATTATTAGCTAATATGCGTAGAACTATATTCAACTTGAGGGATCTATGCTCAAAGTAAGACTGCCAAGTAATCGAGACACTCCATATCATCGTGATTCTTGTATTTTGTACCTATTTAGAATTGTACACGTGATTAGAACTTAGAACTTTCCCTCGTTATGCATATAGTATATATATGTACATATATATATATGTATCTTTTTGCATACTATCCTCTCAAAGACATCTATCTATTCGTTCCTTGTCCTATGCCAATCGGGTTCATTTTTACACTTATTCCCTTCTTTTACATTTTGAATAATCTTAATATTCTGTAACGGTATACGCAAGCATTTGATCGCTCAATCGACAGGAATGAAAAATCCTCTGATAAAGATGTTATCGAATTGAATTTTATCTCGTCGAAGCGTCTTACCGTGCAAGATGATCGGCCGGAAGTTGAAAAATCAAAAGCCATGTATTAGCCTTAGTGCCTTCGGATGCCGAATTTTCTAATTAAACGTTTATAGATAACCAAGTGTACGCCAAGGACTCTGTCTGTTCGACATGTTCCGTGCAATATAGTATTTTATGCGTACGATTAGACTAGAGTAAGCCGTAAAGTTAGACGAAATTGTTAACGGTTTATCAAAATTTTCTAATCTGTAATTAAACACTTGGATATGTATCTTGAATACTCGAATCTTTCGTTGAAGATCAAACGTATTACCCGTATCTTTGAATTCCTTCCTTTTCAGGTGCCGCGGAACGTGTCAAACGCGACAAGTCTCTCAAGACAAGAGAGAAATAGGAATTAACGTTTAAATTGTAATAATTAATCGAGGGGAAGCGAGAAAAGTGTCCATTCCGTACACGTGTCGTGTAACTAGCGGAATCGCAATGTTCTACTCGTACATAGATAACGTTAGCGCGTCGGTCCATCGTTTTATTCTAATGAATTTTCATGCTGATTAGACGAGGAGCATAATGTATACCGCATGTATACCGCATGTATACCGGTCTGTACGTGTTTTCCTCGTGTCTTTAGAGGCGATAAGATATGAGAAAAAGAAAAATTATATATGAAAAAATATATATTATAGAATTGTAATCAGCTGGTTAGGTGAGAATCGTTGAAGGAACGAGTGATAGCTACTTAGTAATGACAATCGATACGTTATTTTTTTTTCCGTATTAATAATATACTGTTCTTTGCTCGTTGATAGCGATAGTTACTACTTATTATAGTAAGTTGGAAAGCTGTTTTCTTCGAACGAAATTTCGTACTAGAGAAGGGAAAGCGGTGTACGTTTGGTTCGCGAATACATCATTTCTTTTTTTCTCGCTACTTGCGTATTTAACATGCTTCTCAAGGACCAACAATGTACTGCCAGGACATCCTATATTTTCGTAATATTGTTCTTCAATGAAATCGAGCAAATAAAATGTCATCGAGTAATCAGTGGTTTTGCGTGATTCCTGAGTTTCATGCCCGCGTCTCTCCCTTGGTCGAGATCGCCCAACCGTTTCATTTTAATTGATATTGCCGCCGCGAAGGTTATAGCGTGTGAAATTAAAGGTTCGAACGGGTAAACGAAATCGTTCGCGAAGGAAGGAAATTCCTAGACCGAAGGTTCTGATCATTTTAATTAAGAGTAATAAACGTGCAAGGTAACGATCCTTCGATCTGTGTTAGAAGCTGTTGCAACGAATGTTGAGCGAGTGAAATTTTCAACGCAGAGATTTCATTCACCCTCGAAATATTATAACGTAAAATTCACGTTGGATACTTTTTAATATATCGCGTCGATTCAGTATTTTTAAAGGAGTTCAAACGCTTTCAACCGACGACCCTGTACGATCTCTACCGATGCGCACGATGCGTAGCAAAATTGACGATCGTCGAAATGAATCTCGACGGTTATTTCACCATTCGAGGTCCAACCAATTCGCGGTTCCCTCTGTTCTCGTTATTGCATCAATTTCGTTGATTATGTACGTACGCGTGCACGTCTACAGTAACTGCAAGCTTAGACTAACCCGATCCAAACTTTTGTTACTTAACACTTTCGAAAAGTTTTAACAAATATTTCCACTCGAACCACTCGAAACTGTATTGCCAGGTGGTCGGTTCGAGGCGATCCACCGGCCCACAGGTAAAAGGGCGAAGGTATCCCGAAAGGTGGGAGAAAGGAATCTTCGGGTGACAATGGTGCTCTACGCGAACGTTCCGTTTATCTAGAGTCGGTTCGTCGTTAATGTTCTCCCTCGACCTCTTATACTTTGGTTCCGATGATTTACTTGAACGATTAATAATACCGGACGACAACTGCCCAAACGGAGTTAAGGCCAGTTGATAATCGTAAAGAACGATGATTTAGATACACACCATCCGTTGAAAGGATGGTGGTAACCCTAAAAGTAAGATCGGATTAGCTACGAATCGTGCAGGCCGGCTCTAGCAAATAGGCCACGACGGAACTCGATATTGCGTAGGTACGTATAATGCGTGTTTATACCGACGGAGAAGCCAGAGAGGACAGCATTTTCCTCGGAGGATCCGTTCGGATCGCTCGCTGGCTGGGAGCGACCGCATCAGGGGCAACGGCCGGTCAAAGTCCTACCTTCGACATTCTATCCCCTCCATTCTATTCCTCCGCTTTATTCCTGTCTTTCTTGTTCGCCTTTCATTCCTCTTTTGGTCTGCGACTTTACTCCTCTGCTCGCTCCCTCTCGTCTCCTTATCGTATTTCTTATTTGCTCTCTACCTTTTTCACCTTTCCTATCTTCGTGGCGATGCTCGTAATTTCGCCCCGTCCCTTTATTATCCTTCGTCCCGCCGTCTCCATAGATCAGTGTTTCCCAAACTTTCTTGGTTTCAATTCCTCTCGAGTGTTGTTTCGAATCGCGCGAAACGCATTAAAAACCAGACAATATTTCGTTGTACTTTAACCTCGATTCGATAATTTCGCGCGGAACACTTGCTAATTGCTCGTGGAACACGGTTTGGGAAACGTTGCCATAGATGGTCCTTTCCCAACCAATCGGCGGAGGCGGACTTACAAACGTGCCGCCCAAGGCTGAACCCAATCGTCGCCTGCGCTGTATTTTTTACAAAATTAAGAATGGGTAATAAAATAAGGAATGCGAAAGTTACGCGAACGTTTATTCGAATTAGTTGAATAGAAGTTCTCTCTGAAGCGATATTTTAGCAATAGTTTCTATCGTTCTCGACCCCGCAAAGGGTCACAATAACCGTTCTTGATCGAGAGGGGCATCGATGAAATCGCGATTTCGTAGAGAAGGTTTGCCACCCGGGGTGGTTGAATCAAGGAATTTCGTATCGCACGATCGCGCGTACTCGAGAGTCAAGAGAAATGTACGCGATAAAATAAGATTAATAATCGCTTGATTGTGTTAGTTGCGATTTCGCTGTGATAAACGCGAAATCATCGGTTCGATATAGATTAGAACGAATCGACGGGAAATGAAGTTTTTTACAAGGTTGCACCACTTGAACGTCTTTCGCCCGTGTGTCCTACTATATCGTTAACGGTGTTGACATTAAAGTCGTAAAGCGATTGTAAACGCGTCGCATATGCAGACGCTTTATAATACTTCTACGTAAGCATACACCGCGTCCCAAGAGACCTGAAAATGGATAAAATTGCAGCTTCAAGTCGCAACGAAAAGTTTCGACTCTTGGCCTGGCGAGGCAAAAATCAGATTATAATACGACACGAAAAAGAGAAGGGTGGAAGGAGTGCGACCTAATTCCAGTCACTTTGCGAACGAGTACTTCTCTCAGAGATCAATTGGTACGATCGATCGATCAATCTAGCAAATATTCTCGATGAAACACCTACTTGTGTGCTCGTTCCAGTTAAATCTCTCGTACGCGCACCATCTTATCTAACTTTATCTAAGTGAATAAGTGGCTTCACGGTAATAACAATAATAATAATAATAATAAGTCGCATGTACACCTGAAGTCCACCAGTTCTTGCGGTTACGTTGCTACTGCGCAATCGTGGCTGCTGATAAGAGAAAAATGGAATTTCGAGAAAAATGAACAGCTTCGCGCGTTCAGTGCGAGTTCGATCTATCATTCTATCGGCACCGTGCAAAGTCTTTTCTTCCGACCTTAACTCTCAACGTGGATACGTATATATTTGTATATATATATATATATACAGAGAGAGGGAGAGAGAGAGAGAGAGAGAGAGAGAGAGATACGCACAAACAGATAGAGAGAGAGGGAGAGAGAGAGGGAGAGAGAAGAAGGTAGGGATTGCAGCGGAAGTAGCCGTTGGATGTCGAGGAACCGGAACCGGCGACGAAATCGGCGAACTTGGACAGATAGTTGGCATCGAAAGACACTTCCCGTGATTGCACGAAGGGGAGAGTCGTTGTGATCGAAGAAGGTTTATTCAAGAGTATCGCGCAAAGATGTCTGGCTTGTTAGCTACGTTTTCGGTTCTCAAGGACCACGTCAAGCTGAAAGTTACGCAGGACGCTGTGGCCATTGACAACCTAGGTAATAAACACGACGACACGTACTAGAAATAAATAGTGAATTGAAATCAACCACGTTCATCTTTTGGTTAAAAACATTTCTTTCGCTGTAACGTTCAATTAAATGATTAATTGTATTCGATCACGATTAGTTTTCAAGCTACACTACAGAGTCACGTTTCTGCTGCTCTTGATCAGCACGCTATTGGTGACGTCTAGACAATTTATTGGAGAACATATCAGGTACAGAAATTGATGGGTTTTTTTCTATTTTTTTCTAATTTGCGATCTTGCGATTGAATTTCGCTTTCACCGTCGTATCAATGATTTACGGTCGTTTATTACGGGCGTTACCGATTTGTTTGAATAAAATCGAACTACTTTTGTTTAATTAGTCGTTGCATCAAATCGTAGCTATCATTTTTCCACTTTTTGTTCGATCGATAGGGAATTCGTTCGAAAAAGTTGTTCGAATCAAAGTACTCCTAGATAGCGACAGATAAAAGTCGAGCATGTAATTCTTTTTCGCGATAAGGCACGCGCTCTTTCCTAGAATGATTACTGCTCGCTATTTTCCATTGAAAACTATACCGCGACAATGACTTAGGATCGTAAGTCGATATTACTCGAGACATTTTTCTTTCCGGTCAAGCTGCATCGCTGGGGCTGGGATGAGCGACGAAGTAATAAACGTAATCAACAGCTTCTGCTTTTTCACGTCTACTTACACGGTGGTAAATAAACTGTTCGCGTACTATTTGGTTAGCGATCGTTCGCTGCAGCAGCATGATTTTCAGGTGAAACATATGAATTCAACGTCCGTGGATCTAGGCATAGTCGCGCACCCTGGCGTAGGCCCAGCGACGAAAGACGACTCCATCGTTCACCATGCCTACTACCAGTGGGTGCCCTTCGTTCTGTTTTTTCAGGCGATCCTTTTTTACATACCTCACTACCTGTGGCGGTCTGCCGAAGGTCAGTCCCGGCGTCGGTAACGCCTTTTTTAACGATTCTAACGCCGCCCTGGATGGAGGCGAGTAGCAAAGGGTTGTTTTATTCGATATATTTCAGGAGGTCGGTTAAAGGCACTGGTGTCCGGACTGCATATGGCGTCGCTGGCGTTGCACGAGACATCGTTGAAGACCGAGAACGGCATGACCATCATGTCGGTGAACGAACGCGACGAGAAGATACGACAGATTCGACAATCGTTCCTGAACCGCATCCACCTGAATCGGCCGTGGGCGTATTACCTGGGCCTCTGCGAAGTTCTTAATTTCATCAACGTCCTCATGCAAATCTATTTAACCGATTGGTTCCTCGGAGGCGCTTTCCTCGGCCTCGGTCACTCGATGGCCGAGGACGGCTCGAACGGGAAGGTGGACCCGCTCGACGTCGTCTTTCCCAAGGTAAAAAAAAAAAAAAAAAAAAAATTGCGGGCGATTACGTAACTTGCAATCGCGCTTGAATAATAACACTCCAAGTGGTTATCGTGGTACGCGCATTTCGTTTACATTTCACTCGTAAAACTTGTAATGAATCATAAGAACGTTCGTATCTCGTTAATTGTTGACAGTTCGATACGACGAAGGATTCGCAATTTTTTTTGTTCTCGCGAAAAATGCCACGGAATTATCGGATAAAGCATGATGACTCGACTGATGCGGTATAACAATTATACCTTATTGCACGGTAAAGAGTAGAGTATAAAAATATTTTCCAAGATATCAATAAGTCGAACGTAGCGAACGTTTTAAAGTGTCTCTCGAATCGAAGTTTTCCGCGAACAGAATCATGAACCGAATCAACTTTTCAGGTAACCAAGTGTATCTTCCACAAATTCGGTCCCTCGGGTACCATACAAAATCACGACGCGTTATGCGTTATGGCGTTAAACATCATTAACGAGAAGATCTACGTGCTGCTTTGGTATTGGTTCATCATTCTATCGGTGATAACCGGTTTGGGACTCGTTTGGAGGATATTGACAATGTTGTTGCACGCCAGGTTATTACCATTTATTCTCTATCGGGTCGACTGTGCCACGAAATCATCGATTATTCTCCTTCCTTCTAATACTTTCTAATAGGAGCAAGATGTTCAACAAGATCGTCTTCTCCATGGCTTGTCCGGGGAAACACAGTCCGTGGAACGTGTTAACGGTCACCCACGAATGGCATTACGGGGACTGGATATTCCTGTACTACGTGGCGAAGAACCTCGACGACTACGTTTTCAAGGAACTGTTACAGAAACTGGCCGAGGATATGACGGAAAGACGGCAGCTCGAGTACACGGACTCGTCTCCCGAGGAAAAACTATTAGTACCGAGTTCGGCCATTCCGTCAGCAGCAGTTTAACTCTTTTCTTTTTGGCGAACCGGAAAATATCGTCCGATTGCTCGCGAGATGATTCGAAAAATTATATTTTCCAATTTTTCGTTCCGAGTTATACTCGCGGTGTGAATTAGTATGATGAATCAAGCGTGAGTTAAGCAAGTGGAAATTGAGATCACAGACTATTCGACTCGCGAGTATTTCACTTTTTAATTAATTAATTAATTTTAAACGCGTCGTGTGCCACATTTTTTGTACAGTTATGTCATTTTATTTCGCGGTACTGACCGGTTGATACGGGAAAAATTTGTGCGCAGCATTACGCCATCGCTTGAATAGTTTTAACCGCAGACAGACAGACCCTCGAAATGTTCTGTATGTTGCAACATCCAGAGACATTCGCGTTATCCTTTCTAAACGAATAAAATTATATTTTTGTCTCTCTTTCGTTGATTATTTGATCATTTTTATGTTAGACGTTCCTCGATGAAAGCGAAACGGTGCGATGATCAAACGATCGTGAATATCGGATCTTTCGCGTGGGAGTCATCGCGACCGGAACACGATCCATTATGTTGGCCTCCCTCACAACCGGGAAATGACGACTGCGTGCCGTAGAGGAGAGGAAGAAAAAACCGAGAAAGAGAAGAGAGTGACTCATTTCGCGGTGTCACTCTGTGCACGCGTTTCTAACTCTTTGAAGTAATATAATATTGAGTTTAACACCGCTACGCCTCGAAGAGTTAAGCGATAAGTTAACAAATTAAAAATTAACAAATACCTACAAGTTTTCTGGTTCTGGCGTTCGCATGGTTCACCATTCGTCTCGACTCAATTATCACGGACGGTGGGTGAGTCACGGATACGTAGAGTACAAAAAATTGTGAATACCTCTTTCTGGAATCTACGTGAGAACTTATTCTTTATTTTTTCAATTTAATACGTCTTGGTCTTGATTAACACGGAGATCTTCTTTTTCAGATTCCACCGTAATTACGATTCCTGTGAATCTTTCCTGGCAACGAATCTAACCGCGTTCCTTGAAATCGTGTTATCTGCTCTGGCTCTTCGAAATTACGAGCTACGTGTATACGCTAAGCCGAGCAACAGGTTGTTCGAGAATAGAAACGGAAAGTCGTGTTCGCTTGAAGATTACTTTGCAGCATTTTGTCGATAGCGCACGATTCTGGCAACTTTTTTCAGAAGGCGTTACCCGATGCTCAATTTTTCTTTTTGAACGCTTGCTTGGTCGACGTAGAAGATACGTACATCGGTTATTCGAAATCCCGTCACGAACAGGAGTATCTATGTAGATACTGGACGAAATACGGAATGCATTTTAATTCATCGCGAACCTCCTTTGACTCTTGAACAGGTCTACGGAATATTTTATCCATCCTCGCCGATGATCGACTTCTCACCACTCGCCTCATTTCTGTCAAACCATTGCAATCGCAGCTGTTCTTACGCCATATACAAATCATGCGACGAGCTGAGCTCGCGCAAGCTTGCACCGCTGTATGCGAATGCAAAGCCTTTTGAAAATTATTTTTTCTTTGTCCGTTCGTACCGTGGTTCTCTTCGAGGAAAAGTGATTTCATTCGTTCGTACTGTAAGAGAAGCCGACGGAGCAGCCGTGAGCAAAATGTTAGAACATTTGTGGTGGAGCAAAATTTCAGAGAAAATATTTTGTCTTTCGACTCTTCCTCGTCCTTCGAAATACGAACAATCACGCGAATGAAGTCAGGCTCGTTAAGTAGAGCAAGATATCGCTTCGTTTCGACACAATAGTGTGGGTACAACTGATCAAGTTGAAGGAATTCGAAAACTCCCCTTGGGGCTTTGCCCGATCTACTTTTCCCACGAGCCATGAAGGAGGCCTCGCGATTAATAACTGGACAAAGTGCAGACCAGATGAAAAAGCGTTCTACCGATCGACCTTGAAAATACGCGTTGTAACTTTTTCGAAAGCGTGAACGGTTTCTTGGACGTTCGAGTCGAGCTATTTTTCTCGGACTTTTCAAGATACTTTAACTCTTCGCCGTCGACTAATTCCCAGACGTTGCCGGTTCTCGTAAAAGCTGCGACAACGAGTAAATCGTTGGCGAAAGTAGAAAGGAGAAACTGCGAGTCAAGGTACACCCCGTACGTGCATTTACGCGAATTTATTCGAAACGACGCGACGCTGAAAGCAAGGAATAAACAACGGTGCTGTTGTATCGAGACTCCACCGCTTTATTCACCGCGCGTGCCTTTGGTATTGGCGTGGTCGCAGCGAACGTCCACGGACCACGTGTGCATGGATAACGAGGTTAGCGTGTAGCCAACGTCGAGTAAAGTATTTACGCACAGACTGGCTCTGTGCAACGAGGAACGAGTGCTCCCTTATATGTCCCAGCCTTTTTCCCTTTACTCTTTACGATCAGTTTTTTCACTCGCCTCCGGTCTATTTAAGACGATGCATTCTACGCGGCTGGCGTTATCAAGAATTTTTAGCCGAGCTTCGGTTACGAATGCTTGATCAGCGCTGGAGTAACAAAAATGTCTTCGTTCCACGTTCTTCGTGCTGTATAGGCACGGTTTGTGCTAAGCATTTCTCAGAAACAACGCCATTGTCGGTCGTTTCTGTTTTTTTCTTAAGAACTCGGTGGCTGCTCGCGCGGCTATCAAACTTCGACCACCGACTCCTTCGTTTAAGATTTCGTGCCCGTTGTCGCGATACAATTTCTAACAGTCCACGTAGCCCGAGCAATTACAAGAACCAGACTACACAGGCATACGTAGGTAGGTAGAAGTCGACGTACAGTCGTCTGAATTGACACGGTTGACCCGCAGTGGTTCTCAACCGGACGCTTGTCAAGAAAACCGGTTTGACGGGGTTCGAGATTGCTATGTTCCATCGCGCGTTCTGTCTCTACGTCCTCTCGTGAAAGTATTATAACAGACGCTACGAGGCGAGCTTCAAGGATTTCCATGAAAAAAGTTTCAACGTGTTCTCTCACTGAAAAGGTATCCAAATACCACTTATTATCGCGCAGCTCATAATTGCCTGCTAGAAATCTCCTATATGCTTAAACAATTTCAATAATATTGCGTCATTCTTGAGATTTACAGTCCTCTATCGAAACAGTTCGAACGATGGAAAAGAGTTTAAACCGTGGGTGGGGAGTTAATCTAGTGGTTTTCCAATGAAAACATTACAGATATGACGTCGACTGGATTCCTGATTTCAAGAATACGATCGGAGGAAATGGTGTTTAAGCCGCGACGCATCCTGATCGAATTGAACGCTTACGAGCGAATGAATAACAGAATACCGAGAATTATGCAACGCGTGCATAAAAGGTTCGACAACAATTTCCAATAGGCTGGCTGGCTAGGTCGGTGGCCATTGCTGGAACGGTTTTGTATCGTCGAACGGAAAGGAAGATTGAAATATCACTTTCGTGTTCGGGGAAAAAAAAAACTGCTATAAATACGTAATAGGTGTCTCTTGCGAAAGTAAATCGAAAACGTAGGACGAGACCAGGGTCGATTTCGATCTTTTTGTTCTCTTCGAAAAAAAAAAAGAGAAACAAAAAAGAAAAAGGAAAAACAGGACGAACAAAAGCCTCTAAACACTGGCAGCGAGATGAATAAATGAGAGAGTGACGATGCGAAACTCGCGTTTAGGGAACGCGATCGGGTGGATCGAATGGCGGTCACGGTTTTTGGCCATGCCATAGGTGAGAGGAGTCCGGTAAGATTTATTGCGAACAATGCTCGTAAAGCGTTAAGTAGTCGAAAAGCGGACAATTTTTCGCTCGTAAACGAACTCTAATTACGATAATTGCGACTAAGGACGCGTATAAAGCACGCGGCTGTAGCCGAGGACGAGCATTAAACTCCGGAACGTTGTTTGGTGGATTCGCAGGTATCGATAAACCGTACGATGGTTTAACGAGTCGTTTCACTTTCGCATTGTATAAAAGTTTGGAAAAATTCCGAATAAAATAATGGCGATGACAAAGTTACGCTTCACCGGAGAGGTAAAGTTTGATCGTATGAGATACTGGAATGGTGCGCGTATTAAATTAATCACCGACGATAGACGAATAATGAAACGAACGCAATAAGCGGCCGTTTTGCTCGGTACGTCAATTGTTCGCGCAAAGGGTTCGATACAATTTCTAAACGTAGCAACCTCCGATGCCTTGACCGAGTTTATCGCGTCCACACGATAATGCGGGGTGATATTATTCAATGGACAGTTTGCGGAGAGGTCACTTGTTGCCCGCTCGATAAGATAGAAACGAATCGCGAGAATAAATTTTCCAAACGGTCTTCGGTCGATTTCACGTTACAATTTCTTCGTCCCTCCTCCGGTTTTATCATTTTTTCCGCTCTTATCTCGTTGTACGCGTCGACGTCGTTGCGCGAGAAGATGGAGGTCTAGGTGCACGTGTGTACACTGGTTGTGCATAGTGTCGAGAAATCAAGATGCCGGTGGGTCGGTGCGATATCGTGTTGCGGTGCGTCTGTACGCGAAAGATTGGATTACATCACACTGCACATTTGGCCTGGCGAGCGGTCGCGACGAAAACGAGACCAGGGCACGATAACTATGGATATCGCGATGCTGGCGATAACCGAGCGAGTACCGTAATTTGTTATCGTGGACGGCAATTCTTCCAATGGAATCTACAATTGCAGGATCGATCAGTCCTCGCTTGGTACGAACACGTACGCGCGCACGTGTACATGTGAGTTTATTGAATTACGTTTCTGATAATTCAAAGCTCGTATCGCAATTCCGCGGTCAATATACGCGGCGCTATTCGCGACACTGGAGCCGTCGTAGAAAACGGACGAACCGCGACGGGGACTTAAAAAGTCAAGGATACGAGGGAAAGCTGTCCTTCGACGCTGTCCACCGAGTCGTGGACCAATCGCGCGATTCTCGAGGCTTACATTTTAGACCCATCTCAAAGTTATGGCTCTCTCTCTCTCTCTCGAGGTTTCGCGTTTATACTTTCACTATTACTTCGCAACGTGTACAACGAGTGTAGCACGTAAATTCGCGGAAACCGAAAATTAACCGACCTCCTAAGAAGGCGTTTGAAAAATTCCGTAAACATGTGCACGACACGTGTCTCGTGGCTCGCTTTCCGGGTGGGTAAACGTTTCTACGTAGTCCCGTACGGTACTTCATCGGTTTTAATAAATTTGTATTAAAGTTAATTCACCCGAGCTTATTGTCGATTCGTACTAAAAATACAAAAATGGAACGCTGGTTTTACGAAGGATCGAGGTGGTCGGTTATTTTAAGCCAGCATTCAAGTTCATGGTCACCGGGGATCTATAAAATTCTGTACGTTGTATTTCTCTATAAAAAATGTGCGAAAATATACCGTGTTCTGTTTAACAAAATAAGCTTCATCCTCGGAATCGATATTACAAGTTAAACAAATAGTTACTTTGCACTCGATAATTTAGGAATTAGACAAAATAAATTAACTAAAAATAGGTAATAAACTAAAAATAACTATCTCACGTTATCACCTACAAGTTATGCACAAATGGTTAGACGATGTAAGTGTGTATCGTATGTTTACCAAGTTTAAACAATGTATATACGATCGTATTAAAAAAAGAAAGAGAAACAAATATAAGATTTAAACGAACGAGGGGAGAAAAATTCGAATAGACGACTAAATGTTTACATCCGACCGACCATAAACTCGGTCATTATATGTATGTATCTGCAGCAACCTAATATTCCAGCATCCAACGCGATTCTAAATGAACGTAGAGGGAAGAGGAGGAGGAGGAGGACGACGACGACGACGAGATGCTGGTATTTCCGTTCCGTAGGATAAAATGCAGTCGTTTCAGGGGCCGTGCATCTGGTCACGTACTTACACGCATACACGGCACACGTATAGGCAGGGCGAAGCACCCTTCGTGAAACGACAGAGGGGGTAAAAGCGTGGAATAAAGGAAAGAAAAGAGCCAGGCGGACGACACGAAATTGCTAATATCGATTGCACGATTTGTGCCACGTTGGCTCGCGAATTTATGTCTTCCTAATCGAGTCCAAAGTAATGCGAAACGTCCGACATAATTTGTAGCTGCCGCTGAAAACGATATTTGTTTATTTTTCGTTTCGAAAGCAGTGCGATTCTATTACCAGGTGCAGTTTACAACCATCTTCTAATGGCACTAACAACATTAGAGCAAAACGTTAAACGCTTACTATGTAACACTTTGCGTTTCCGTAAAGGAATTTACGTGGGTATACTTGTACGAAACGTTTCACTAAACGGAAAAAGGAATTAGAGGAGTAACTATCCAGAAGCGGAAAAATTCGATCAATTTTTCATCCAACGACGATTCTATTCGTCGATTCTGTACAAATCATTGTTGTAAGAGGAACGTTATTGTCATTCGGAGCTCGTACAGATCCCTATACACGGTCCTCTTTGCCGACCTCAGTGTTCAATTGAATTTAACGATCGAATTAAACCGATTTACTTTCATTACTACACATATCCGAGACGAACGAGAGCTCGGCCATGAGCGAAAAAAGGAGAAACGACGGAGCCAGAATAACGGTACGTACTATGTACTACATAGTAGATACACATGTAGGTACGTAGTGGGTAATGGCGTTCCCAAGACGGTTTAAATCACCATGACGAAAGTTCCTAGCTCGAATGTTACTGGAAACTTCTACAACTCCAAGTAAACTGGATAAAATATACTACCATCGGTTATTGCCAGTTTTCAGTACTTTCCCAACCTGAAACGTACAGTTTTACGAATAAATAATTGAATTCACCTGTCCCTTAACGATGCGTGCAGATGGCGTTGTACAATCTCGATTCGATAAACATTACGGCGAAATGTACCAAAAAAATATGTACATATATAGATATTAGGTATTAGCACGTTAAACACACCTCTTTACGTACGTTCGATGAAACTGCTGCCGTTCGTGTCCGTTGTTTACACGGCAAACAGTCAAATAAGAACGATACGGAATGAAGCTCGACCACGCGATCGAATCAACGTGGTACCTTTTTAACGACATTTGTTATCAACCGTTCGCGCATTAATTGCTGGAAAATTAGCGAGATGAATCGAATGGGCAGGCAGTAGCCATCGTCGAACGCCAGGAGCACGGACTATGGAAACAGGGTATGTAAACGCTGTAGGTATACAGCGTTTCGTAGCATAAAGGAGGGAGTTTGAAACAGCCGTCGACCCCCACCTCCTGGGCCCTCTCCTACTCGTTTCTACTCCGGCAGTCCCCCTAGCAGATCGAAAGATCCCTCTTGCCCCTCGAACGAACAACAAGCGACTGACTGTTCGTCAGTCGACGTTGAAGACTGCTACGTACATTATACGTGTATATGCCGATACGGATCGTTGTTGGTCGCTCGAAACCCGTTCATCGTACGATCTGTCTGCACGATACATCGGGAGAATAGTGCCGCGAGTACGAAAGAAAGAACGGAAGGGAGAGAGAGAAAGAGAGAGAGAGAGAGAGAAAAAGAAAGAGAGAGAGAGAGAGAGAGAGCGAGCGAGGATAGAGACGAACAGACAGAGAGAGGGAGAAGCACGCCGGGAAAGTTCAAGGTGTTGCACAATTATTCCACGTTAGGCAGAATATTTCTCTGTTCCCGATCGAGATCTTCGACTTCCGACGGAGGGGATAGTAGAATTGACGACGACGGTGAGTGTCAAAAGTTCGACACGAAACGGAGATCGATGGAAATCGGAGAACGAAACGGGCACTCGCGGCGTCTCGGTTGCATGTAGCTCTACCTATCAACGAGAATCGTAAAAGGGTCACGTGTCGAAAAAGTTAGACGATCGGTTCAAGGAGCACGAGTAGGATAGCTCGCACGATCGTTCGTTTGATCGCAGCCCATCGGTGAATCTGTGTTCAGGCGTCGGATTCGTAATCGATCGATCGTCCAGATGGGATACGCGTGTTCCGTTAACGCGTCTCAAAGTTAAATCGTAAGGCCTCTACTCGCGGCGTTCTTGTTCGACGACGCTAGGTGACCGATCGTGCGCGCGCGCGTTCGCGCGCGTGTGTTCTCCGCGCCGGGGGAAGAACGAGAATCGGTGACCGGAGGAGAAGGGCGAAAGAAAAGGAAAAAGGACGCCGAAGGAGAAGGAGAAACAGGAGAAAAGGAAAAGAGGGAGGGAGGCACGCCGCGTGGACACAGTCCTAAGATCGTGTCTCTGTTCGGTTTCGTTTTACCGCTTTCCGAGCCTAAGCGCGGTAGATGAGTACTCGTGAAAGTTTCGTCCTCTACGATTTCCATTGATATACGTGCATCTATTTTTCCTCGTCCCGTTTTTCGTTTTTCATTTCCCCTCCGTCTCGTGCGAACGATTCGGCCACGTGGGAAGGATCGCGCGAAGGAGATAAAGAAGTAAACAACAGGACGCATCCTACGACCGAACGATACGATAATCATGTATAAGCTACTGGGTAGTCTCGGACATTATTTGAAATGGAAGGAGATCACGACGGATTCGATGGTGTTTCGGTTGCACAACCACTTCACGACGGTGCTGCTTTTCACGTGTTCGATGGTGATCACGGCCACTCAATATGTCGGTAATCCGATCTCGTGTATCGTTCAGGGTTTACCCACGCACCCTATCAACACTTATTGCTGGATAACTTCTACGTTCACGATGCCGGACGCGTTCAATCGGCAGGTGGGTAATCCCGTTTAACGACTGCGTCCCTAATTTTCCAACGTACGCGCATACATCTATACAGAAATTCATGGTTTTAATCACGACGATCAGTGGGATCGCTTCCCTCTAACCTTCGGTAACTTTGACGGACGTGTGTACGTCGGGGAACGGATTCTAACCGTTACACCAGCGTTTCCCAAACTTTTTAACTTTTACAATTGTAAATTTCGCTTTTAGGTTATAATACCTCTTTGTTATAAGTTGTTTTAAATTCCGTTTTGTTGTACTTTAACCTCAATTTCATAAATATTTGCGGAACGCTTGGCGATTGTGGAACACCACAGTTTGAACACCACGGCTTTTTAAAAGGTAGATTAAGTAGCAAGGTGGAAATATATCCAGCCGTGATTATTGAAATGTAGATGCTTGCAAAGATGTAAAGTGAGGTATATTACTACATCCTGTGTATTTTAAGTCGTACGTTCGCCTCGACGCTTCCATGAAGAATAAATTATCTCTGTATTCTAGCTTAAAAAGAAAAAAACCAGCTTCGAACCGTCTAGCTCGACGAGCATCGAGGAAGAGTATATAATTCACGACGCGAGCATCCGTCTCATTTTTCTTTGTCATCAAGTTATCGAGTTTGTTTCAAACAATGATGAAAGCCAAACGAAAAAAAGTTAAACGCTTGGTGCTTTTGGTTCTCTGCCCTCAAAAATATTGGACGTTTCTTTTCTTTTTTTTCCTCTTTTTTTCCAGATATCTTTCGTAAACAGCTATTCGATTGTATAATTTAGAAAGTAGTTCGATAACGATAAAGCACGATGCGCGGCTGTACAATGACTATAGAGGAGATATAAAATGATGAAATAGTTGAGCGTTCGGTGACCGATCGTTGTTACGTAACGTTGGACCGAAAAGAATCGTATTCTCGAGTGAAATGCGCGAATCGATTCTAATCTTTGACCGCGAATCTTGATCGTACACTCTGTATAAGCAGTGCTGTCAGGTACAGTACGTGCGTCGTAGAAACGGCGGCGATATAAATTTAAACGCTACACCTGCGCTCTTTCGTCATTATCCTATTGTTGACAGATCGTTCCGTTTATTTCTATTCCACCAGGTGGGTGTAGAAGTGGCGCATCCAGGAGTGGCGAACGATTTCGGGGACGTCGACGCGAGGAAATACTACACCTATTACCAGTGGGTGTGCTTCGTTTTGTTTTTCCAGGTAAAGCTCTCGTTTATCGGTAATCTTATACGCGCGGCAGATAAAAAGTTCGGTTACGACATGTAGGCGCGCGCGCGCGCGCGCGCCCCCGTCAGTTTAGCGGACTGGGTCTCGGCTTTCTAGCATTGGATATCCGAAACTCGCTCGCGATCGCTCGCGATCCGACCGGTTAGAAACTTCAGCCTAACCCCTTTCTTGGAACGCTACCGCTCTCTTTCGCTATTGCTCGTCCCGAGAACCGCTTCAATTGTCCCAGACAATTTGTTCCTAACCCTTTTCTAACACCCCGCAGGCGCTGATGTGCTACATACCGCAATGGTTATGGAACATGTGGGAGGGAGGTTTGATCAAGGCGCTGGTCATGGGTATGAACCACAGTCTCGACCGCGAGGAGAACATCAACAAGAAAAAGTCCGTGCTGATGGACTACCTATTGCAGTACAGAAAGGTAATGGTGGTCGTACGAAAAGTCGTGTCCACCACGTCGAAAGAGCGTAAGAACGGTAGGAAGGGATAGGATGGCCGAGACGGTTCCGTTAGATCCAATTTGCCTTCGTTGAGACCAATTTGTGGCAATTCACCGATTGCTTGTTCTTTCAGACACACAACAAGTACGTGTATCGGTACTTTGTCTGCGAGGCGCTGTGCCTGATCAACATCTTCTTTCAACTGTACCTGATGAATCGGTTCTTCGACGGCGAGTTCCTCAGCTACGGTCTACGGGTGCTCCAGTTCTCCGACATTCCCCAGGAAGAGCGCATGGATCCGATGGTCTACGTGTTCCCACGCGTCACCAAATGCATCTTCCACAAGTACGGTGCGTCCGGGACCATACAGACGCACGACTCCTTGTGCATACTGCCGTTGAACATCGTCAACGAGAAGACGTACATCTTCATCTGGTTTTGGTTCGCGATTCTCGCGGTCCTGCTGATGGGTTTGATGGTGTACAGGGCCGCCATCATTTTCGCGCCAGCCATCAGACCGAGACTGCTTCAATTGTCCTCGCGGCTCAGCATCGAGACCTGTTTCAGTATAAACAAGAAGATCGACCTCGGCGACTGGTGGATTCTTTACATTCTCTCGTCCAACATGGACTCGTTGATCTACAGGGAGTTCCTGCAAGAGCTCACCAAGAAGATGGGCGATTTGTCGGTCGCTGCTTAGGCTTATCGTGCGGAGAACGATATTTTATAAGCACGAGATTCAAGGGCATCGACTAAACAAACAAATTGGAGTACCGACGCGAACCGATTCGTGAAAGACCAGGGATACTCTCCTATGTCGATCGTCTGGTTTATTTACGGATCGATTTGATTATTGCATGTCCATTGAGAAACGGGTTCGCGTCGGGTCGACCTTGCAAAACCGCAAGGATAAGTAGACGTTTAAGGGGCATCGATCGGGTCGATCGATCGATCTTTCAGACAGAGGCTCGTTTGTTTCGCATTCCCGAGAAGTTGTTCCCTTCTGGAGTTAACGAAACGTTAACGAGAATTCATGCAGCGAGGAACAACTGGCATGGTTAATAAGGTTGTGGATACGCGATGACACTCTCGACGCTGCGCTAAAAGCGTCGCGCTTTAGCATCTTTGCGCGCCTGTGTGTTTGCGTACGCGTGGATGCGCGCGACACCGTGAATTTGTATGCGTGTCGTTATTGTTTTTCCCGCGAGTCGACTCGAGCGGAACAGTTCCGCGCGTCTCGTCGCTTAACGTTCGTTCCCCAAACGAAGCGAAGCTATTTTATTTCTTCGAGAAGTATTGCTCAAAGCAAATCTTTCTTTTTTTTTTTTTCTTTTTCTCTCTCCTTTTTTATAGCGTCAGAGAAATTATTCGATCGCGAGGATACCACTATTTTATTATGTAACGTTTTTCTATTACGAGATCAGTTTGGTTTTTTAGTCCATCGATCTCTGAATCGCGACAACATGTATGCCGTGCGTCGCGACGGCCGCTATTCAGATTATTCGTAGATATGATTATTTTTTATTTTAAGATGTTTACCGCGTATCGAGATTTTTCAATACGCATATAGTACATATTATACTTTACCCCGCTTAAGTAATTCTAGTAGCGGATAGAATTGTAATGATTTTCCCAAGCTCGAGTTGTCACAATTCTCTCCGATATTGTGAACGTAAAAAAGGCGCATGTTTTATGAATCTTCCATGTATCGACTCTCTAACCACTTGTGTTCCATCGACAGGTAAACACGTTGTCGAAGAAGACTAGGATTTAAAATTACAAACTTTTCAACAAACGTATGCGGTTCTAGTACGTTTTATAAGTTGTATCGCGCGTTACGCGTCGCATTGGGAAGCAAGCCGAGTAGCCGAACGGTACCAAGTAAATACATATCGCGGTAGATACTACGGGTTCGTACCATTTGTTTCCTTTTGTTTGTCCGATCAGTTTATCGCCACTTTAAATGTAAATGTCGTAAATGGCGTAAAGTCGATTGCGCGCGCTTCGCGATGGAGTCTCGCGCGTACAGAACTGCACGAAATGATCGATAGATTATTAATGAGAGAACTAAAGATTGACAAAGATTGATAACACGTTTTATACGATTGCACGATTTATATTCAACTGCTAGAGCGAACGGGGATTCTTAAACTTTGATAGTCCGAGGACCCGCTCTTGAACAACATTCTTTTTGCGGACCCCGTTTCAACCCTAGGCCTAATAATTATTAGTTAAGTACAAATACAGATCAAGTTTTGATCATGTAGGATTTTTATTGAACGGGTTATTTGAATAAAAGCGAAAAGTTGGGGGATGGAAAGTTGATCGTATAAAAGTTATTTTCGGGACCTTGGTAACAACGGGCTATAAGTTTAAGAACCGCCAGTCTAGCAGAAACACCTATTGTTGTTCATTGATAGAGAACAGGGGTAAATGATCACGCGAACGACATCGAATTGGAATATCGAATTTACGTACGTTGTTCGTTTTTCTTTTCCTACGTTTGTAATATTTAATAATATTTAATGAACAGATAGAGAAATAAAAGTTTTCCGTTATTTACAATTTTACCACTTTGAAATGTAAGTAAAGAACTAAAAGCGATTCGGAGAAAGTAGCAGTTCTGGTGTTCGTGTTTTGCCCAACCAGTGGAGGTTATCCGCATTTCGAACTGTGCCATTTTTCTTGGCGATGCGTCGTAAATTATCGTATATACCACGAAGTGATAATTATCTACGAAGCAACAATTGTACAGACACGATCATCCGATAACGAGAAATATTATTTGCGGAGATGCGCGGAGAAAATTTCGAATTCTTTTCGCAAGGTTCCACATCGAATACGATGTGGGATAGAAGGAATGAAATTGAAAGGAACGCGACTTTACAGGTAGCCAGGATAAGCTACCAAAGATGAAACCGCCAATTCTAATACCAACGTTCTCAGGAATCGTCGTTAGCAAAGAAGCTGCAGGAAACTCGATGGAACGTGTCCTTAAGAGGTACATAGCGATAAGATACGTAGCGTTGACGTATGGCAGCGAAAATATAACAGCGTTTGGTAGACGTTCCAATTTCCGTTGCATCGATAAATCTTGGTTGGTGGTTTTCCGATTTCGTAACATTAGTTTAAGCTCTGCAAGCTTAATGATCATCCGCTGTTCCAGATGTTACGCAGACACGCGAATCTAGGCGATATTATTTCAGTTTGAGATCTTTCACGGGCCGAGTTAACCGAAAGTGAAGAGTTTTCCGGGTGTAAGCCGTGTCCCGAGGCTAACCGCAACGGTGGCGAAGGTGGCAATATTATTCGAAGGCAACAAATAAAATCCTTTCTGAATTTAGCCGAACCGTGGCATTTATCGATACGGCACGGTTCTCTACGAGGGCCTGAAGTGTAGACTCTCGATGCACGAATTCCGCAGGGATAAAATTAGATCAAATTGTCTACGATCGAGATTGATTTGATTAACGAGACGATTCTGCACACGTCGGAACCAGACGCGGTACATTTTCGAGTTTCGAAATCGAACGCAACCGACCTCCGGCATCTTCGTGGTCCTTCGAACTTTCCGTTTGCGGTTCACGTCAGAAACTGGTGATTCCGTCGACGATAATCGCAAGTTTAACTTTATCGTTTACCACCGTTCCGTTGGCACGGTGTCCGCTGGAGTCGCACCACCCGCCCCTATGGAAATTATAACAGTCTGAAATACTACCAGTGGGTCGTCCCGATATCGCAAGTGAGTCGAGTATTTTTTACTGCTTATATTTAGACCGCGTACCGTATAAATTTCGCCGCAAGACAACGGTACCAAGGTTCAAAGCTTGCCCAGCTTTTTAATCGTGCTGGACCTAACGATCGCTTCGACTCTCTCTAAAATTGAATCTAACGGGATATAATTAAGCTCGTAAACGACGAACGTGACCGTAAACGCGTTGCTAATTCGGAGTAATGCACCGGGGATCAACACGTTTTCCTAATGAAACACGTGTTCCCGAGGAAAGTACACAAATAGAACCCGCCGGTGCGGATATGATTGATTTGTGTTTAAGGAGTCGGAAAACGGGAAGGGTGAGCCAGCCGACTGACGCGTACATCTTTCCGACCGTTTCCGTCTAGCGGAACGCGAAATCGATTAGTTTCTTTCTCGCGCGATATCCACCGCCTATTCGACCGCTACACTAACGTCGAATCAAATCTGTTTTGTATAAAAGCGACAAGTTAGTTGTGTAAAGTAGTGTTGTAAAGTCGTCAATTTGTCGAACCCGTTCGACTCGTAACCCCAAAGTTGAACGCTATTATACCCGAGCAAGTACGATTTATGGGTTCTAGTCGGTTAAATATACAGAATCGCGTCCGATTCGAAGGAAAATCGTACGGCCATCGTTTACATTGTTTATATTACTTTTCCAGAAATACTTATTAACGTAAATTAGCAAGTATTGTATTTTAAGACATTTTATGATCGAGCGCGCGTGTGTGCGTTCTTCGTGGATCGAACGCTTTGTATCGAGGGACAACTTTCCTCGTCGCGGCTGAAACGCGAGCACGTGGACCGCTGTCGTTTGAAATTTGTTCGTAGATCGCTCGTAGATCGCTCGTAGATGGGAATCACGGCGATATAAAACGCTATTTGGAGGGGGACGCGGCGATTGTTTTCTCTGAAAATACGAGAAAGCTGTGGAAATATTAAAATAACCGGACGCGAGCGTTAGTTACACTTTAAACGTTAGCATCACACCCTCTTTGGTGGACATTTCGATCGTCTTTAAATTTTTACGCATCGTAGGTGGGAAACGCGCGGCGGCCTCCGTAAAAGCTGACTCTTGTATTAATCAATGAGTAACGGAACTATCGTAATCGCCCGCCCTCCGTCCCGTTCCCATTGTCTCTCTAACATCCTCCCGTTCTTACGGGAGACGAAACGAGAGTCGAGAGAATAGCAAAGGGGTAGTAAACCCAGCTTCGTCTGAACCGTCCAATTTTTGGTAAAAAGCGATCAGGCCAGCGATCAACGTTGAAAGGGTTACGTACCCCTTCGAAAGCGGAGAGATACCGGGCAGCTCCTCCGAATTGGTTCGAATCAATCCGTCGGTCGGCAGACGCGTGCAAGGTTTGCACGTAGAAACTTAAAGCGATCCGTCCACTCGAGTTTTCGCGGGTCCGCCGCCCGTCCATTTCTCTCTCGAGTCGCGCCTCGAACGCCTCGAACGCTCGAACATTTCGGGTTCGGTGTTTCTATTCCTGGAGCGGGTTGACTCCTCGCTCGGCTCCTACGGGAGGTGCTATGCCCTGGCTAGCAAACACGAGCAGTCGCGCGGAGTCGTCTCGGGTCTCTAGCGTGGTTTTACGTGGCGTCTGCGAACCAGTATCGGCGTGCGGATCCTCTTAAAACCAACAACGCTCTTCCCTCCGATAAAACAGAGCCTGCGAACCGAACTAGACTCCACTTCTTTTTAATACACCATCAGTGCGCGTGTGCCTCGTAAATACGTTATTTCTCACAAATTTTCCCGTCTTCGAGTGTGTGCAAGTTCGAAAGGTATTTTTTCGCTAATCGGAGCCTATGGTATGCGTGTGCGTGAACGATTGAGCGAGATGGAGAGAGAGAGAGAGAGAGTTTTCGTTGGTACGAAGATGTTTGAAAGACAGATATAGTTCTGACATGTGGAAGAAGTTAACGGGTTTGTAGTTTGAGAATGGAGCCGCACTGTCTTGTTGCTGGGTTTCTGCGTGCCGCGTGTCGGTGAACATTTTTCAATTACCCCGACGACTATTTTCGGGTTTCAGCTACGAGGGTACGATACATTTATCAGCGTCGCGACACCACGGCCGGGAGAACGTTTAACGGATGTTCGTTTATCGGAAGCCACGGGCAGACTAGACACGTAGTAGCACGGGATCAGCCTTCGATTCGCGGTTCCAGATGGTGCACGTCCGGATTCTTTTTCCGTTCATCTCGCAGCGATAGTCGATCGATGCGATATCCGATCGAATCGACTCCGCGCAACGACAGAAGTGTTTTTTGTTTTGGCACGCGTCGAACTGGATCTTCGACGCGTGCTCTCTCGCGTCGCTCGTTCTTCGAGCGTTTTACGCGCCTCGTTCGAATCACAACGGCTTTCCGTAGAGACAAAGCGAATCCCAGTTTCACAGTTGTCGGCGTTTCCCAGAACGATTAAATTCGTTCTCGCGCTCTCTCCAACGGGGTAAATTTCTAACGCTAAACGCTCTACCACTTTTACGCTCAACTTATTTTTATCGATCGATTAATTTCCTCATCCACGAATCGGACAAGTTCGCGATTTTGTTTTGTCTTCGGACGAAAAAATCGTGGGCGGTGCCACGATTCCGTTTTAACGCGACAGGTTGTCGCGCCACTGAAATACACCCTCTCGTCGATGACAAATCCAACAACCAGTTTTGTATCCGGCACCGAACGGACGAACACGGGATTAATAATCGTAAACTTTGTTCGTGTATTTATCGATAAACATTTGAGAAGCGATTAGATAGCCGGACGCGAACTAGGTAACGACGGTGGAAGAAGCTGAAAGCGTCAGGAATAAAGATGTAGTAAGCAGGGGGATGTATTTCTGCGTGTTGTCATCGTGTGTGCATTTCCGTGCGAGCATCGGTTCCCGTTCGCGTACAAATCGCGCTTGTACGCGTAAACGCTAAAATAGAATGGCAGGCATATTAAACAAAGCCACGATGCCGTGAATACGTCCCCCTTACCCAGTTCCCGTTTGTTTCGCGTAATTCCCGTCGCCGAATCGAAACAATTAACCAGTCGCTTTCCTCCGCCGCGAAAATAAACCTTTCCTCGGCGATCGTTTTTTAAAGAACGTTGCTTCGAACCGTAGACTGCGCGGAGATTCGCCTGGCGCCCAAAGAGCAGAAGAACTTGACTCTCTCTCTCTCTCTCTCTCTCTCTCTCTCTCTTCCATCTAAAGAGATTTCTATCGGTGATCCCGGTGAAAGTAAAGATGGATTCGTCGGTGACGGAAGTAGCGCGGTGACATAATAATCTTCGAGTATCGTACGCCAACCTTAAAAAAAGAAGAGAAGGAAAATACATTTTCAGTCGAAAGAAGGAAACGCGTCCGGATAATATGTAAGAAACATGAACGCTAGGAACGAAGATCGGCGCGCAGAAACATCGGGATCGAGCGAGAAAACTCGTGGAAGATGGTATGAGCGATAGAAGAATGCGCGGAAGGGGACCAACGACGACGAAAGGATCCGATCGAGCCAAAGGATCCTGCGTGGCCGCGTTCGCGCGTTCCACTTCTTTCGAATCGCACGAATCGATTAGTTTCGAAGAGAATGTAAATACCAATCGCAACTTGATTGAAGTTGGATCGTGTTTCAAAGGACTGAGCTAAGAAAGAGATTCAGGTCGTAAGATAGATAAGAGGGAGACGAAAAGATGTGAGGAGAAGGTGGTAGTGATCGGTGATCCAGCGGTACACCGTTTTGTCAAGATGCTCGACATATTCCGGGGCCTGAAGAGCCTGATCAAGATCTCCCATGTGCACATCGACACGGCCGTGTTCCGATTGCATTACAGCTTGACGGTGATCATTTTGATCTCGTTCTCGTTGATCGTCACCACGAGACAGTACGTCGGGAACCCCATCGATTGCATTCACAGCAAGGACCTACCGGAGGACGTGTTGAACACGTATTGCTGGATCCATAGCACGTACACGATTAGCGCGGCTTATAGGAAACGGGAGGGTTTCGAGGTACCGTTCCCGGGCGTGGACAACTCGCAATCGTATCCGGCGGCGGAGAGGAAGGAGTACAGGTACTACCAGTGGGTCTGCTTCATGCTGTTCCTGCAGGTAATTCAACTTATTCCACCGCAGTTTCGAGCTTATCTACACGCGGTCTATCGTTGCTAATACTTGTTGCAAACACTAAAAATATCCGCAGTTTCACCCGTGTCGAGACCGCGCGGAACGCTAGTTTGGCCAAATCGTAATCGTAACGATTCGATAACGAGAAAAGCCGGATAAAGTGCGAACTGGTTGCGGCTACGCTCCAAGAATTTACCCGCTGCTTACAGAAGCTTATATCTAGTTCATTGCCAAGAAGGAAACCCTAAGCATATTAACCGAGGGTCGCTGTCGCGCGAGTCGCCTTGAGGCTCGGTCAAAGACGATCCTCCACCCTCATCTTTCAACCGATCTTTTCAACTGGAACGGAATTAAATAGCCTCCGCTCGTCGTTTCGACGTCCTTTGGAGAGCAGCGTTTCCCAAACTCTGCTCAGCGGAAACATTTACTCTGGCGTTCCTTAAAAATTGAGAAAAGTTTGACAAAACCCTGCTTCGCAGAGGATCGTAACGCGCAACTGTGTCGGTAAATTGGAGACCTACCGCGAAAGTGGTAATTTCGTTGAAAGCTTTTTTCAAACATTTGCGATTCGATAATTTCAAACTTCTTTAACTTCATTTCTGCGTGGTAATCGATTAGCCGAACGTGGAGAATAACTCTAATTATTATAGACTCTGGGATCTAACTATAGCGCGACAGTGACCCGAATGTTGCACCGTTTTTTTGCTCTCTCGCGTCTTCGTTTTTCTTTCGACGTACTCGACGGGTATACGAGTGTCGTTGGCTGAAAGCCAATCTTCGACACAGATGCATATATATTATTAAACGAGCTGTCATAACGCGCAAATTCTTTATTTTCCCCAAACCACCGTGTGTCACCGAGCGCTGAAATCGCATTACACTACGTTACTCTATTAATGCTTCTCGGAGAGCTTTCGTAAATCGAGATTCGCCCATGGGAGAACGAATACGGGAGAACGAGCGGTTTTCCGGTCTCCTTGAAATCGGTTTTTTTCGCAAATGATACTTGGCTGGATACTTGGAAGATCATATAAGTTATGTGTTTAGCATCGAGGCCAAGGGATGCCTCTCAAGTTCGGCCAGTCTTCTAACGGCTTGCTTCCGCGCCCCACGTGTGTCTGTCACCGTGTCCGAATACTCGTCGTGTTCCGCCTTCTCGTTACTCGTTCTTTGTCGCTTCGAAACGAAACTCCAGTGCTGTTCGACCGATTAACCGATTCAAGTTAAAAGAAAGTGACACGACGAATGGAGAGGAAGGTATTTCCGAGGAACCACGGAGCAGAGAGTATCGCAAGATGTGCGTAGCGAACCCGCTGTTCTCGGATCGAACGGTAGAATTCGTCTGCTTCGTATCCTCCGAGGCTGATCGCGCGGCAGAGCGGCAACATGACGATGAAGAGAACGATACATCGAGTCTATCGACGCCTCGCCGACTCTGTCGTTTCTCCATTTACTAACTCCTCGATCGTCGACTTCACCGGTCGGTACGTTGACCGCGACACTCGAATACACGGATCTGGCGAACGACAGCGACAGGGAGAACCTTCTCTCGGAGGAGGCGACGGTACGTCGTCCGCCAGCCGAAAAGATGCCTCTCCTGCTGAAGATGGTAGACGTGTTCAGCTCGTTGAGATCCCTGTTCAAGGTCCGACGAGTCTCCGAGGACACGTTGATATTTCGGCTGCATTATCGCGCGACGGTGGCGCTCCTGCTCGGAGGATGCATGACCCTCGCCTGCAAGAGTATTTCCGGCTCGCCTATCCACTGCGAGGCGTCCGGGTCCGTCGACAAAGTTGTACTGGAGACTTTCTGTTGGCTGCACACCACGTACAGCATGGTGCACGCGTTTAACATGAGTCTGGGCCAGTCGGTGCCCTACCCTGGCGTCTCCAACAGCAAAGGGGACGGGATGCACGGGCACTCGTCGCATCCGTTGGTCAAACAGCACAAGTATTATCAGTGGGTCATCTTCTTTCTGCTGCTGCAAGTACGAGGGAATTCTTCTCCTGTCCGTTTTTAAATCGCGCGGCGGCTAGAAAACGAACGGTCGAACGCCAGTTGGGCGGGAACGGATTTCCACGTTTCCTGCTTATCGATCGATCGTGGCCGGATTATAATCATATTCATAAGCGAAGGTCAGGCCGCGGACCTTCAATTGGCTTAGACCTGATCGATAAAGTACGTTTGTCGGTCAACGTTTATGCGATAGATTTCTAATCGATTTTTTTTATTTCGGAACTCGTTCAAGTGTATACTTATTCCGTGACGAATCGCTACGAGATATTTCGTAGTTGGCGGTGAACGGGTTAATCGATCCGCCGATTGGACGACACAATGCCATCCTTTGTCGCGATTTTATCGTTTTCTAATAAAACGCGCAGCGAGTGCTCTGTTTGAATATTTCATTGGAAATGCGTTCAATTCACTTTCCAGGCGATTCTGTTCTATACGCCGCGATGGCTCTGGAAAGGCTGGGAGGGTGGCAAGATCCACGCGTTGATGATGGACCTCGACATTGGCCTCTGCTCCGAGGTCGAGAAGAAGCAAAAGAAGAAAATGTTGCTCGACTATCTGTGGGAGAATCTTCGTTTTCACAACTGGTGGGCTTACAGGTACTACCTCTGCGAAGTTCTCGCCCTGGTGAATGTGGTTGGTGAGTGGCATGTTGACTTTTTTTTTTTTTTTCTCTCTCTCTCTCCCCCCCCCCCTTCCCTCGTAACCAAACACGTCGAAGTAAAAATCGAGCGAAAGGACGGCGACGGTTGACCGTTGGTTAGAAATTTTGGGAAAACGCGAGACTGGCCGTCGTCTCGTTCTTTGATGTTCGACGCTTCGAGCGTCTCTTTGACCGAGGAACGAGCTTTGGTCTTTAGTCCCTTCTTTAGCTATTTTTGTGTCAGCGAGTCTTTCACCGCGCGGTGTGCACGAAAATAGGTGGAAACGGAGGAAAGAAGAGAATGCTGCCCCTGGCGATATCTACGATTCGAATTGGCCGACGTTCGGAATAAATCAGATCCGGAGCAACTGAAATAACCGTTTCGATGACCGATTCCTCGGGGATAACGGGATTAGTTACGGATCGTTGGTGTTTCGGGTCCGCGCGAGATGTTATTTCCAATTTCAAACAGTTCCGCGCAAAACGATACATTCCGTATGTTTCTCTTCGAAATTCCCCGATCCGCTTTTCCTTTACCATTTTCTTTGTGCCGTCCCGGTCCGTTGATACCGGAGTTTATCTTCACTCCGTTATTTGTTTTGTTACTTTTAACGATTCCATATCTCTTCGAGTCCACTCCGCCCGTCTTTGTTGTTTCACATTCTTTTCGCTGTCCTTTCGATCCCCAAGGTTCCTCGATAAATTATTATTTAATCGGATTATTAACCTCTTAGGTAACGAAAGTCACCCTTTGGGCCTGCTCTTTCGCCGCGCCTTTCGAGTGTTTTGATCAATTTCAACGCGTCAAAGGGTTCGCATAAAGCGAAGGTGGAATAATGGAATCGCGAGCGGTCGGTGAATGAACGATTCACAATAAAGTTTGGCAACGATACAGCTGGCTACTCGTCGCGTATCCTAAACGGTCGATCGGTCTGTCCGTCACTTTTCTCTGGCCGCGACTTTGTTCCCGACTGGTGGTTCCGTCAACTTTTCCCCGCTCACGGGTTGTTGGCTCGTGAAAATCGAACGAGTCCATTCGTTAATTAAACTCGCGCGTATTCGTTCGAAATAAACAAAAAGTAAAAACGCGCGAAACACTCTCTGGCGAGTAGATTGCCAATTTGATCGACGCCCACACGATTGCACGTAAACACGCGCACGCGAGATGTTTAACCGTACGCGTTCCAGTGATTGGAGAGCAGCGAAAATTCAATTTCGTCGGCTTTCGGCTGTTATTAAACGAAATTAATTTGGCATCCCTCGTTATTATCGTAAACGCTAGAACGCAGACGCGAAAAGGTCGAGTTGTACAGAATTGTCGTCAGCCCTCCGAGTATTAATCGACTGGAGTTAGTTAGAGCTAGCGATAGGGGATCGATTAAAATAAAAAATCTCACGGTTTGTCCGCAATATTTTGTCAGTACGAATTTAATCCTCGAACGTTACGCTTCTCTGACGAAACAAAACAAACGGTGGCCGATGCGAAAAGAAAGAAGAAAAAAAGAATAAGAGAGCGAGAGAAGGAGAGTTTACGCAAGGGACTTAAGCGTGTTTGAGTCTCTTGACGAATTTATGGCGGCGTTCTGGTTTATATCATTTATTCGTGGCATACCTCTAATGGGGGTTGCGTTTCGACCTCTTCTGGCACCGCGTTCGAGCATAAAACTTGAAAAAGGAGAAAGAGTTGGCTTCCCCATTGGGATTGGTCGAGGGAGGCCATCGCCGGTGTTTTGCATCTATTTCTGAAGCGATTAAAACTAGTCGGCCCGTCGCTACATTAAGATTTAAACGTAAAAATAGGAACGATGCGGGACGATCTTCGACGATCTTTTTTTCCTTTTCTTTTTTCGTTTTTGTTTTTGTTTTTGTTTTTTCCCCTCCCCCGTCAAGTCGTTAACGGGGGAATTACAAGAAGTGCTTGAATTTGCGCAGGTCAGATGTTTCTGATGAACCGGTTCTTCGACGGTGCGTTTCTGACGTTTGGTATCGACGTGCTCAGGTTCCTCGAGTCGGATCAGGAGGACCGCGTCGACCCGATGATTTACGTTTTCCCACGGATGACCAAGTGCACGTTCTTCAAGTACGGCGTCAGCGGCGAGGTCGAGAGGCACGACGCCGTTTGCATACTGCCGTTGAACGTGGTCAACGAGAAGATATACGTTTTCCTCTGGTTCTGGTTCCTTTTTCTCGGCGTGCTCAGCTTCATCACGGTTTTATACAGGGTGAGTATCCCTCTCGCTACCGACGGCAACAGCATCCCTTTCACGATTGTTAACCTTCCGCAGATCGTCATTATATTTTCGCCGCGGACAAGGGTGTACCTCCTGCGACTACGGTTCCGTCTGGTCAGAAGGGAGGCGGTGGAGACGATAGTGCGACGGAGCAAAGTGGGCGATTGGTTCCTCCTCTACATGCTCGGCGAGAATTTGGACACGGTGATATACAGGGACGTGATGCACGAGCTGGCGAACAAACTCGCCTCGAGACATCACCACAGCGTGCCGGGGATCAAGGGGGAGCTCCAGGAAGCCTGATCGAAGTGAGCAACCTCTTTTGTCGTCTCCTCTGATCGTCGAACGTAAACTCGAACAAAGTCAGGCACTCGTCACTTGTCGTAGAGCCGCAGTGGGCATAAATTTGCCGGCAACAAGCGTTCGACGTTAACGCGTCCTCCTATTTTCGGCCGTTTAACAGCCGGTCGCGCGAGAGGGCTGCGCTCTGTTCAGATTCGGTTCGAAATAACAGCATCGTCTTGAAAGCGACGCGTGCGAAACATCAGTTGTAAAAGGAAAGAACACCGACGGTATATTTGTCGATCGACGCAACGGAGGCCAATGAATAGGTATCGCGTATGCGCTCGTAACGTCTCCCCGCAGCGAAACGTCGGTAATATCGTGTAACGGGGATAAGCGATCTCTCCTCGTTTCGCTCTTTCATTTCCATCGTTTCTGTCGAACCGTAGAGAATCGCAAAAGGTTAATTGCGGCTGGTGAAATTCAAAGTGCCCATAAATTAACCGTTTGCAATCGGATGTCCCCTCTGAGAGGACATCGGTATCAACTGGTGATTACGGAGTTCAGCTTGTTGCATCGCAGCTTTTCGAGAAACGCGTGTTTCTCTGAAGCTTTCCATCGAAATGGAAGTTTCCTATCCTAAATATTGCCAGTTCCCAGTGCAAAGGGTTAAACGTCGCATGTCTTATCGTTTTTACAGATTGCCTCGGAGAGTCACGGGAACGAGTAAAATTCTCGAAGCTATGAGAGAATAGTTTCAGTTTTCATCGAAAAGTGGCGGAGCGAAGGAGGCAAAAGACATAGATCCAAGGACGAACGAAGAACTGGAACGGATCGATTTAAATTCGCTAACTCGGACTCTGTGCTTTTCCTTTTGAATCGCTTTTGCGAACACCGTGTGCCTCTCCGACAACTGGAGCCAACGAGTCTCCGTTAATCGTGCTCGCGTAAAAGACAAATCGATCTTCGAAGCATTTGCCTCGCGTCGTTTGAATTTTCGAATTCTTTGTTTTTCATTTCTTTTTCTTTTCTCTCTTGGAACGATCGAGAATTCAGCATTTCAAAGAGAAACGTTTCACTTTTCGAGGACTCGCTTCGCAATCGACGAATCAGTTGACGACCACGATCGCGACGATTAAAGAGAGAGTATATCGAGTGAGAAAATGGTTCTATTCTTTCTTTTCTATCGATGCGATTCCGTAATGTTACAAACGGTAATCGAAATAAAAGTACGTATGTGTTCTCTTCGCCCAAAGTGTTCTGTATACCTCGCGCGGTACCATCGAACGCCGCAAGTTTCGGACTCTGCGCCATTTTCTCACGAAACACGTTGCGACAGCGAAATGGCTGCGCGGGTTCTACCACGGAAATCGCGACGACGTGTTCTATTTCTCTTCGACAAAGACTGCGCTAACGTAAAAACGAACCCGCGGAAAGTAACTTTTACGACTCCCCGAACGAATGTATCTATATATAGTATAAGTATAATTTAATAAATATAGTTTATCGTACTGGGAATGGAGGAGAGAACTATCAGAGTTCGGTGGATTCGTCCGGCCAAATAACAGGAGGAAAAAAAGTACAGCAGATTCACGGGTGGCCATATTCGGAAGTGGGAGGATCCAGGCAGCAGGTAACCGGTCCATCGTGCAACACTCGCGAAACCGATCGACTCTGAAAAAGGACAGGCGGAGGTGAACGAGCGTTTTCCTTCTGCGTAATAATCCGGTCGAAAGATCGGACGGTGGCATTTAAAGGATCCTTCGCGCGTATCCTTTCACTGTCCACGCCGTTCGTCCAGCCGGGTTCGCGTCGATTGCTCGTGCCGATTTTTACCGCCATTTTTCCCCTGGAAATCCTGTTATGGTAATCGATCCCGATCGATCTCTCCTTTCTTTTCGTTCCTCTTACTTTTTTCGCTGATCCTCGAGCCTCCCCTCTCGACGCCTCGCGTCGAGGATTAAACTCGTCGAGTCAAACGGCAGGATGCACAGGCGGTGACAGACCGTGAAATCTCGTCGAAACGATTCGACGGGGCACTCGGAGTAACGAGACGAGAGAACGAGTTCGTCCCGTAGCGTGTGGGGCGAAGGGAGGAGAGGAAATGTTCGGGCGTGGGTGTCCAAGGTCTGCAACTTGCCGTTTACGGTCGTACGCTAAACCGAACGCAAACAGCCACGTCGATAAACGCGGATCGAAACGAATCTGAATAACAAGTGGAAACTCGGTCTTATCTCGTCGAGCGCCCGGAAGATGCGACGATCCTTCGTCCCGAGGACATTGGACTCTGCGCGCTTATTCGCGTACGTTGAGTAACCTTTTCATCGTAGAGTTCGTCAAAACTTGTCGCATCGAAGTCGAGGGCAAACGCGAGAGGAGCCAGGAGCAAAAGTATGTAGCTCCGGCCGAGGTCCCGCGGCGCGATACAAGGCGACGCACTCGCAGGCGTAAATAGGTGGGTGGTTGGGTAGGTAGGTAGGTAGGCAGGCAGGCAGGCAGGCAGGCAGGCAGGCAGGCAGGCAGGTTCGGAGGCGAGTGCCGCTTGGTGTATTCCGCCCCTGTATGTACGTGTGCACACGCAAGAGATTACCAAGAAAGAGAGGGAGTACCGGCGAGAAGAACCGCTCTCGAGCTGGCTGTGTTAAGAGGTCTCCCCTGTCGCAGGTAAAACGCCGCCTCTCGAAAGCGAGTTCAGTCGCGGCCGCGCGATCGCGTCGAACGATATTTACCTGCGCGTGCTAAACTTTTTTCTCCGGTTTCCGTTCGCTGCGGGTGTGTCGCGAGTGCCACCGAACCGCACGCTGTCCACCGATCAGCCAGACAAGGTACGAGAAACTATCCGTTACG
Source organism: Xylocopa violacea (assembly GCA_963969225.1). Lineage (NCBI taxonomy): Eukaryota > Metazoa > Arthropoda > Insecta > Hymenoptera > Apidae > Xylocopa > Xylocopa violacea. The sequence goes on from CAXAJV010000011.1 coordinate 31,107,414, forward strand.
CGTTATTTCTTCGCGTCTACGCGACGGTTTCCCCCCTGTCCGCGGTACGAGTTCGTTCCGGAGTCGGCTCTGTTTTCAGCTCCGATAGTATCCATCGGGTACCGTGTCGCTGGTGCGCCTGTTTCTTCTTTCCTTTACCATTGTAAATACGATTTAAATCCGATCGAACCGCGTACCTGGCTGGCGTGGCATCGCAATACCAGGTACGACAGCGATTCGGCCTCGACACGGCGCCGTGGTGCACGCGTTCGTTCGATTTGTCATCGGTGGATGACGGCATCGCCGACACCCACGACAGATCGAAAACCCGATTTACACGCGTACACGCATCAAAGTTTTGCCATCGAATGCCCTCGTGCAACTCGAACGCTACGCCTCCGCGTGATCGTCGAACCTCGTTCTCCCTCCTGTTCGTCCTCCCCCCCCCCCCCTCCTCCTTTCTCGCTCCTTCTAATTCCTCGCTGGCAATGATTCGTACATTTTCCGCGCCGCTTGCGCTCGTTTGGTTTTCACTTTCTCGGAAAAAAGAAAAAACAAATATATACAGGTTGCCCGTCCGACGTGCACGTGCCGCTTTCGTCGAACGCACCGTACCGAAGGTGGAACGTCGTCGAAACGACGAACTTGGGACGAAAATGCGTTCGAAGAAAGTCGCTTGCGCGCGCAAACGTTAATTACTTTCACCGATTCGTTTGCGTTTCCCGTTTACGACAACACGGCCGCCGGTGGTTTCGCAGCTTCTACGTTTCGGCCGCAAAACGACGAAACCGCGCGTATAAACGAACCGACCGAGTCCGGGTACCGCCCCCCGTCGAAAACCGGTCCCGCTCGCGGCCGCTCGCGGCCGCTAGCCGATTTTGCCTGGCGGACACACACGCGATCGCCATCTTGGATACGCGGCGGATGACGTCATTGGTACAAGGCACGGCCGGTTGCTCAATTCCGAGTAGCCGCGGCTAGAGATGGAAACAGAGGCCGCCGCGTGGACACCAGCGACGCCTCGATAATTACCTTCGACCTTATTCTATATCTTTCAATTTCTCTCCGACGAATCGACCGAACGCAGCGCGTACGAGACTAGCTAAACGTTCACCGGTAAACGGTACGAAAAGTAGATGTACCAGCGTTCCAGAGTAGGAACGATCGTTCGGTCCATTAGACGATTCGATTTTTTTCCTTTCGTTCGAACTGGAACCGGTTGGAATGTACACGATGGTACTCGATGCGCAACGATCGCTACGCCCATGCTTCTTCCGCGATTCTTCGCGAGATTGTACATCATCTCTCTATTGAGTCGTCTTACTTTCTTGTCTCGACTCAGTCATTGGTTTTTCAATGCGATTCTGTGAGTTTCTGATGCGGAGAATAAGTTTGACCAACTAAAGGTTCCGGAGTGCGAAACGCAACGCCGCGTGCACGACACGGTGACGTGACCGCTATAAAATTTTTTATCGACGACTCGTTGTTTCCCATACGTTGAATCGCTTTGCATCGAATCGAAGATGATGGTAACCACCGATCGAACAATGGAGCGTTGCTTAAGCTCCTACGCCTATGCATTTTCCGCGATTCCAAGCGGTATCGCATAGCGAGCATTCCTCTCTCACTTTTCGCATCGTTTCCGAATTTCGCATCGATCCAGCCGAATCGTTTACCGAAATTTCAATATTTAAGCGCCACATCTTCCGACCATTTCGTACATAATAGCTTTTTTGTCCGTCCGTTTGTCTGTTTATACTCCTTGATCCGTTTGAAAAACGTGGTTCGTTGAACAATTTTTTTTTTATTTAAATAGTTACTTCTATCGATAAGGTTGAACAGAGTAATCGCAGAAGAAGAAAAACGATTAATCGGCACGTTCGCGCGTCGGTCTCTGCTGTAAATAGTCGCCCTGTAGCGTAGGTTTCGTGTATTTTTTTACTTTTACCTCGGATAGATGGTCCGATAAAGATAACGAGTTCTATTTCCAAGAAATAATTAAACAAAGATACCTATGTTATTCTGTTTTCGATTTCTATTCGAAAAATATCGATCGATCGTTGTAAGATGTTAGCGAAACGGAATTGTTCTTCGGGCATTTGGAATTTTAGAGAGAATTAAACGCAAGATTCAGCGGAACGCGCATATGCCTGAACAATGAGTAATCGTCAAAACTCGCAGACGAACGATTGTATCGCGCTCGTACCGTGACAGTGATCTTAAACGATCTTCGTAGAATCTAAATCGCGTAATTTCCTGTCTGACTGTTTTAATAGAGCGAAACATAAATGAAAGTACCGTGCCGCCAGCTGCTTTAAACACGTTTCGCGTATTTCGAATAATATTCCTTGTATATTTTGCACGCGCGATGCATTCAAACTTGAGAAACTCTCCCACAACGATTCGATTATTGCAACATCGATTACGCGACCAAATTTTTACCGAGTTACGAGTTTTATATTAGTTATTTCACTCGTTGCCGTGCATTTCTTTTTCTTTTCCGTCGCTATAGCCGACGTTTGCTTCGCGAGATCAACAATTGTTTCTATAAACAAAAGAAGGTTACAGCAGCGAGGAGTTGAACCGTTCGATCGAGCTCCTCCTGTTCGGTGCTGCACCCTTTCCGCTTGGTACCCTAACGTCTCCTGTCGATAGAAAAGTTCGGGAAAACGTTCGATTAATCTCCCCCCTTTACGATACCGACAAGTATCGTAAAAAATTCAAATATCAATTAAAATAGATACGATACTTAATAATAAAATCGAACGGCGCGGAAATCCGATCCGCGTAAAACTTTCACCGCAGCCTCCGATCTTGATCCGGAATCCAGTTTGGTATTCTCGACGAAGTAAAAGTTTGAACGTTTAACGCCCGTTACGAAAACCATCCAGCTCGGGATGATATCGGATTGCTTTTTACCGGGCAGCGAATACCTGTTTCGTTACAGGATGACACAGTTTGCGGTTAACAAAGTGTTGCGTAACGAACAGAACGGAGCGGCTTGTTTTCCATTTCGAAGAGCGCGTAACGTATTCGAGTTACGGAGATGATTCGTAATCATTCAGTTTCATTAATCGAAGAAAGAAAAGCGCGACACCCGCGCGCAACTCGTACTAAAACGTCCGATAAAATTGCGACTGGTTTATCTTGAATTACCAGTCACGAATAAACCGCGCGCGCTTCGTTGCCAGGATCGTAAACGCGTTTAAATCACGAAAACGAAAATTGTTCGAGACACACGATCACGATCGGAATCGCAACGCGAGTCGCGCAAGGGCACGAGATCGCATGCACGAGGTAAAGTTTCACGTGTGCGTGGCCAGTGAAAGTAGAGTGTTTGCGTAACGAGACGACGTTGTCTCCTTCGGATACTGGTTCGACTTTAAAGGCTCGATGCTTGTCTAGAGTCGTTCTAGACTTTCAACCGGGCCGGCTGTTATCGTCACCTTCCTCTTTCCCCCTTTTCTCGCCTTTTCTCCCGGGATCCGTTTCCTCTCCGTTTCCGTGTCGTTACGGGATGGTTCGCGTGCTCCTACGGTATTCGTAACGGCGAATCAACGCGAGATCGCGGTCCGAAAAGGAAACTTCGAGATCGTTCGCGCGTGAACGTACGAAACACCATCGGTCAGCACATGTAACGCGCGAATAACAAAAGAATGCGCGAATTACGTAAACATGGTTCGAGACGGTCGTTCGAGTTATCGGTGCGAGGAAATAGGAATCATCGTTCGGCCTAGTTTTCCCAACGAAATTAGAGCGGAGTTCGCGCGGTTCACAATGGAGAATACACGAGGTAAACATTAGATAGAAAGTATGACACGGCACGCTACCAACTGTTGCGTAATTCGATAAAACTTTCCGCACCGTTCTAAATCGCCGAAGACGATATTTCTTATGCGGAGACGAAAGAATCGGTCGAGGTCTCCGTAAGAAGAGAACGTACCTAGAGATACCTGTGCGCGTATGCGTGTACGGGACAGGAAATCGTCGAGGTCGATATCGCGTCATTCCTCATCCGAGCGACGCGAACGATAACTCTTTGGTTAACAACCGAACTCTAAAATACAAACGAATGGAAACGAGATAAATTCACGCGAAACGCAGTTCTATTCGATGATGGCAGAGAATCGCGAAATCATCGCGCGATTCGCACACGTATACTCGGGCGTTCTCGCGAACGCCTATTCACCGTTTCAAAGGTATCAATTATCGTCATAATGATTACCGACCGGTTGGCGTAGACGTCGGATAGCTGAACGCGTCGATCGTATGGTGATGGTAGGATTTCTTTCTACATTTCAGATAACAGGCATGCGATTATCGTAGCGTGGCAGCATCGAGGGACAAGGAGAAGAAACTCGAAACATTTACGCGGCGGCTGAAGGGGACAGACGTAAGTGTGAGAAACGGGAAAGATCGAGAATACGAATCGTTCCCATGTAAAAGAGAGTATCGGTGTGGCGTGCAACGGACGCGGAGTGTGCACCGAACCGTGCGTACGCGAAACTTTCGCGCGACGCGATTCGCGAAGGGTTAGGGAAACGCGGAAGATATTCGATCCTTTAATCGTTTTTCATCGTCGCGAATCAACACTTAACCGGTCTCTCTCGGTTTCTGGGCATTTCGTTAAGATAACGTAATAAGAAACGTTATTTCTTCATACAAAAAGTGCAATAATTATATTTCTGGTTAACACGTTCGATCGAAATTTTCGTGCGAACGCGTTAATCGCGAACCTTATAACCGCGAGTTCCAGCGAGTGTGTACCGTAAATGGGATTCAAAGAAAGCGCGGTGCGAGACGAAATTACTTGGAATTTTTCACGCGTTAGTATTCGCGCGGTTACGAGTCGAGGATGCGAGAGAATTTCGCGCGCTGGGCGAGGCTCCGATGGAGAATGCGATTCCGCGCGATCCTTCTCGCGCGAAGACTGCTAATTCGATAAAATTACTCGAGAAACGATTATTTGCTCGGCTTACTCGGTCACTCGTGATTCATTCCTCGTCACTTTACTCGCATACAAATAGAGTTAGTCGATCTGTTTGCGTAAGAGAAAGAGCAGAAGAAGAGACGACTAAATGTATTAACTGACGCGAATAATCGACAGCCTCGTGCAGGAAGTTGTAACGTTTGCACGTGGCAAAGGCAGATTCAGCACCGGTGACTACGGCACTGAATCACTCGCTTTATGCATCGTCTAGGGTCATCGCTGTTTAAATTGCACCGACGACTATTAACGCACCGAGCGAGAACTATTATCGTACTCGCGAATAATACAGTGACGAGCAACACGTGGCCCTCTTTGTATGCAAATCGGATATCCTCGTCCATCGATACGGCGTTCTCTAGCAACAAAACCACGTGCTAAATTGAATGAAACTTTGCTCGAACGTAAGTGGTTCCGTTTTATCTTCCGTTTTAGAATTAATCGATTCACGCACGTGGCACGAAACACTTTCGTATCGCTTCTTGTTAATGTTGTTTTACCTTACCGGATGCACGGCCAATGGACGATAGAAACTCGAAGAGATGAGTTTCAGAATTCGCCTAGCGTGCGTTAAAGGTAAGAGTCTTCTGCGTGAGCGTGACAAAAATTCTAGCTAGCTGCGCGTGCGATATCTGCGTTGCATTCCAAATCATCTCTCGCGATCCTACGTGTACTGCTGCGCGTATACTTTGCGGATATTTACAGTCCCTTCTTCTGTATATTAATATTTAATTCTTTGGTTCTTTAAGTTAAGAACGATCCAAAGCAATAGCCGGAACGTTCTCCGCTGTTTGATATCCCTCCAAGCCTGTAAAGCTGTATCGTGCAAGCCTCAGTGTCAGATCGGATTGTTACGCTCGCGGGTGGAATTTGAACTGAACGTTCACCGTTCACGGCCAGCTCGATTCGATTTTTGCTCGTTTGTTCGTACACGAGCTCGGCTGTGCGCGACACTAAAAAAGCGACCATTATCGTCGAACCGGTAGGTTTGCCATTGGCAGGGCAACAGCTACTCGACTTTCGATTGTTCGTGCGATCAAGTTTTCGAACGCTGCAGTTTCTGTCGCTAACCGATATCCTAGATTAAAAGGATCGAAAACTTTTCCAGATGCTGGCAAGATCGGTGGCCGTGCTCTGGATAGCACTCCCGGCAGTGCTGTCGCAGAGCAACTATGCGTCGCAGGGAAACAGCATCGAGTATCAATCAGGTTTGCCGCCCAGCACCGTGTTGAACGGCAAGGTAACCAAACTGGACGACATCTCGTCGATGATATTCCTGAATCGCACCAAGGCGTATTTGAACTGCAGCCAGGGTAGCATGCAGGTCGAGTTGAAGTTCGAGGAACCGTTTTACGGCGTCGCCTACGCGGATTTCGATCGTAACAGCGCTTGCATATTCAAAGGACGCGGCTCGAACAGCGCCAAGTTGGAACTACCTCTGAAAGGTATACGCATTTTCTCTCATCCGTTCCTTTTCTCCTCATCTTTTTAGTCGGTACGACCGATGAAAGGAACCTATGCGAAAAAGAACGAACCGCCCACGCTATTCCTAGTAAAATATTCGCTTGGCGAACGAAGATATCGCGCGACGATTAACGTCAAAGCGATATCGAAACGGAGTTTGCTCCCTTTGTGTCTCAGGATGCGGCACGAGGCAGGACCCCCAACGCGTGTTCACAAACAACGTAGTAGTTCGCTTTCATCCTGGCCTCGAAATGGACGGTGACGAAGTTATCACGATAGTTTGCAGATACCCTCCGCCAGTGGCGCCTGCACCGCCTGCTCCGCCTGCTAGCATGTGAGTTTTCAACGAAACAGGGTATCGTATTTTTTCATTTTTTCTTCTATTCTATCGGTCACGCGAGAAAAGCTACAACAAAAGTTGGGGAGAGTGAGAGAGAAATAATTGAATAATTTCTCCCTGAATTGCTCAAAGTCAAGCGACTCCAACGCCCGCCCCGTTACCAGAACCACCACTGAAAGGATTCCAGATTCTGCTCATCATCTGCGCGATCCTGTTCCTCTCGCTGCTGTTGCTTGGCCTCGGGTGCTCGTACATGTGCCTGAAACGCAGGAACGTTCGCGTGATCCACCGTCATCCATTCGGAAGTGGTACCGGCTCGGAGATAACGAAACTCTCGACGTCGTCCCTGAGCAATATTACCATGTTCGAGGGTCTGAAGATACCGCGCGCGCACGCTCTTCTGCACGCACCGCCGTCCACCACCGGCAGCGATGCGAATTTAATGATCGACCATTCGTTGCCCAGCGATTACCCCAGCGAGAGTTCGGAGGTAAGTCACTCGTTTACGCGATTACGAAAAATCGATACGATCGTTCGATCGCCGTTCCCACTTGGCTCGCGTTCGCAGGTGGACGAGGAACCTTCGCTGCCCGTTTCCTCCGCTGGTTCCTACGATAACAAAGCCTTTATCCATCACGAGACGCACCAGCGCCAGGAAATGCGCACCGCTAGCTCTCTCTATTCCGAAACGGTCGCCGCGGAAGTCGAGACGTCCTCCATGACAGCGGCGAACGCCTCGAGAATCGCGATCCCGCGCCACATGGTGGCTATGCCGATCGAACCGAAATTCGACGTTCAGATGCGAGTGAAGAGGGTCCCGCCACCTCCGCCTAGTCCTCTGCCGTCGGAATCCGACATGGCGAGCGTTGCTCTCGAGAGAAACCTGACCACCATCCTAGAGAAAGAGGAGACCAGCCTCACCCGTAGTCTCGAGAGTCCGTCGGCCAGAATGACCACGTTCTCGTACGTGCCGGAGCTCCACGGACCGCCACCGGCCGGAATATCCTCCGCGTCCACGATTTCCAGGCAACAGACGCCACCGGTCTATTCGAGGATTTTGAGGAAACAAGCGGAAAGGGAGACCACGACCAGCACCAGTATGGTCCAAGAATTAATCTCGTCGCCTTCTCCGATCGACCAGCCGCCTTTGCAACACCACGAGATCCGCAGACCCAGATCCTTGACCTCCTTGAACACCGAGCTAACGGAGACCCGTTCTTTGACGGAAGTGACCGATCACACGCACGCCAAGTACAGAGTCGCCAGCATTCTGGCACCGACGCCGCCACCGCCACCACCGATCGTCCCGACGGTCACCACCACTCATACAGCCGTGCAACATCGCGAGCATCGTTCGTTCCGCGAGGAAATGACGGAGCCGTTGGTGGAACCTCAGGTGGTCGCTCCCAGGCGTCCGGAGATAACCACGCACGAAGTGGACGATGTGTTCTTGAAAACGGTCACGGAGAAGAAGACTATCGAGGACGTTGAACGTCATCGTCGCCAGGTGACCGAGTACAGGGCGAAACCACCGCCGGATCCGAAGTGGGACGTGACCATCAGGAACTATCCGAAGGAGAATCTTCCGCCACCACCTCCGGAATGGGAGAATTTCTCGGACGTTAGCTCGAACTCGAATCTGACGATCACCAACGAACCGATAAGCGTTCACGCGGACGGGCCAGGCGACGAAGAACCGGACATCAACATCGAGCCGACGTATACCGCGAGAGCGGAGATCCCTTGCAGACCACCACCGGTAACACGTCGTTCCGTCGACGAAACCGATACCGATTGGTTCGGTAGACTGTCTCGCGTTTTGGATCCGCGTCACGGCTCCGAATTGACGGAGGACGAACGAGCGAAATGGCGCGAAATAATTACCACGGACAGCACTCTGAGGACCTTGCTAACGGAAGCCGTGGTCAGAGAAGATTACGAGTTGATACGGAAAGACCCGAGATACACGAATCTTTTCCCACCGGCTAAATGGGACGTGATCATCCGTATCTTGGGTCCTTCTACCGCGCAGCCGGGCTCCGTCTCCTCTTCCGCTCACGGGAAGAGTCACGGGCAACGGTACAAGAGGTCCAAGTCCTCGGAATGGGACACCAGGTCCAGAAGGTCCTCGTTGCCCACTTTGTACGAGTACGAGAGCGACGGAGCAAGTTCCGCTCGCACTCACAGCCATCGACTTCAGATGTCCCAGTCGGCCGCTACGATGGGCCAGTCGAATCGTTCGCGCAGACACGGGTCCAGTCACAGAGGCACCGGCGGCGTCAGCGAGGTCGACGTCAGATCCATGTCCGAGATGACCGTCCGAGACTTCGCCAGAGTGGACCGGGACGACTTGACGAGTTTGAGCTCGTTCGAGGGGGCCGATTCGTTGGTTAGATCGTTGAGTCAGCCTAGCTTGGCCAGAAGCGGCTCCGAATTCACCGAACACTGGGGAATCCCCTCCGGTATGCTGGATCTACCGCCATGGGCGGCGGAGGACGATGGGACCAGTTCCGTGGAGACCACTCCGAGAGTGGTCAGGAGAAACGACCGTCTGGAGGTTCTGGCGTCCTTCGGTGATCGCAGACAGGCATCAGCCGCTGCTGCTAGATCGAGTCGATACATCGAGAGAGAGCTGAACAGTGTGCACGTGACCGAGAGCCAGAGGAGCTCGAACTGGTTCCACGACGATTCCGAGCCGGAGATGCAGATCTAAGGATTTTATTTAGAAAATCATCGTCCGTGTAACGTCTTTTATTTTCTTCTCATCATTCCTTTCAACGGCAATGTCCGTAGCATTTTGGGTCGACGACTGGACAAAAATAACTGCCAAGTAACTCCTCGCATTTAGTAGCAAATCGGAAGACGAATCGAAGACGTTCGCGACAATGAAATTCTTGAATGCATTCTCGAAACGCTCTCGAACGAACATTTGCATTCGTTTGCGACTCGACGCATTGGCGGTTGCTCTACCTCGAGTAGAAAACCGATTAGCTGGTCTCTCCATTTTCCACTCGCGGCATACGTGCGAAGAAGTCGAAAAGCGGGGAAGGGTAGAGCGAATCGGGATCACGAGACGAGTGGAACTGTAGAATCTGGCGAGATGATCGAAATATGAATCGTAACGTAGAACTTAACTCGCAAGATAAGTTAAACGAGACTAAAATTACGCAACAAAGCTGCTTTCCTAACGATCGATGACCGAATTATGTATTTCGAGGATCTCCAGAATCATTCTGTCACACCACCTTTTGACCAATTCCGTTTTCGAATTATATTTGACACTTTCGCCGCGTGGCATACGAAACCGAAAACAATGATGGTAACAAGGCGGAGGACGAAGTTAGCGAAAGCGTTAAATATTCGGTCGGTGGTGCCACTGCGATAATAGTCTGTCTAAGTAGATAACGAAACATACGGTGCTGGGTTATACGCTTGAAACAATAGCTAGGACTTCCCTTCTTCAAGACGTACTTACTTAATCTCCTCTCCGAGTTTAAATGTATCCCAATATACATAGGAGCGTGTGTACGCTGGTTTTCGAGAGATATCGACGTTACGCCCCGCCCGACGTACACGCGAATGGATTGTTTATTCCCAAGTATGTACTTATTAAACAGGGTATATTTCGCGAGACGCGCTTCTAAAGAGCTCCCGAACGAAATAAACGATATACGGTGTACCGTAGATGAAACGAGAAATTCGAAAACGATGAAACGGAAATTTCAGTTACCAATTGATCGAAGCGATTCGATGTTGTTTTAAAATCTTTTCGAATTTATACTACTGCGTAGTATTCGATGTAAAAAGATAAAAAGATAAAAAGACGAGAAAAAGTTAGCCTCTGAAGATGATCCGTATCGGTACGCTTACACTTTACTATTCCGATGAATCAAGAGCGCGCTGCTTGGATCGTTGCTAACTGAGAATGTTGTGATCCAGGATATGGAACGCATGTACAAACTGTTTTACTTTTTATTCACGACCCAACATATAGAAGATGTGACATTTTACACGTTCCACGTAAATTAAAGAACTTTTGAGAAGTTATTTTTAATTGGGATCGAATAAACTTCCCGATTAAGTTTTGGTATAAAAGATTAAATAATTGCATCGTAAAAGGTCAAGAAAACGGTATCTCTGGAAAATTACCTCTTCTCGGAGACACTTATTTGAATAACCAACAGTTCCGAGAGCTAATCGCGTGGAAAGATTAAAATGGGACGTCCTGTATGTACCTAAATGTAGCGTGTACCGTGTGCCCTAACGCGGAGTGTAATCGTTGCCACGAAATAAGTTTCCGTCCAATTAATTCTTCTAAGCCAAGTATTTTGTACACTTTTTTTTTTTTTACAAAAACAAAAAGAAAAGAATAAGGAAAAACGGATGCTCTCCCTAAAAAGAGAATTTTATACGCGTAGCGCTGTTTAATCGTCATATCGAACGATTGACCCAGTCTTTTTAAAAATGTACTGGATCGCCTCGAGAAAGATAATTTTTCAATAATTATCATGAAATAACTGTCTAGTTTTAAGCGCGAAGATAGTATTAAAAATTGTGAAGCAAAATATCAGCGTTCCCTCACTTCTAATTCCCCATTCACAGCTAAACTCGTTTCACGATTTCGACTACGACTAATAACGAAATCGTCGCTTTTATCATCGTTTTTGTACTCGACGGAACACTGAAACTGGGTACTTAATGCTGTGTTTATTTTAAATAAAAATTGGAAAGATGTATTAGATGCGTGCACAAAAAAAAAAAAAAGTTGATTAAAAGTGCAGTAGAATCGCGGATGGTTTTTTACGATTGAACCGTGGCCTTCGCCAGGCGAATAAACGGTATCGGCGATCAATCCGGTTAGCTTAAGCGCAGAAACCTCGCGCCTCGAAGAATCAGCAGATAAGTGACGTCAAAAATCGTCGATCTATAACTTTGTACTCGTGTAATCGTGATTTTATTAAAGTATATCCCGACACAGCTGGCCGTGCCAGCGTCTCCGACACGCGAATTATAAACGTCGCCATAGATTATTACTCTCCACAAATATTCCACGTTTCATGCACTGTGAGTAATAACACAGGGGTGACCAAGCCAATGCTTATTCCACCGCAGCTTTTTAAGAAATGCATGTTTCCTTGAAGTTTTCCATTGAAATGGAAATTTTCTATTGCTGGAAGGCGTTAGCGATAGAGTGAGACTGGCGTAAATAAATTAATTTAATTGCGCGATTGAGTTATTCCTTTCCCTCTTCTAAGCGAAGTAAGAACGCAAGAAAGGTATGCGAAAAAATCGTCCGTCGAAAAAATTGGCGCACAGTATGCAAAAGGTTGGCCACCCCCGATATAATAGATACCAATTGATGACAATTCTACTTAATCTTTCTAATTGATAGCTTCATTCGGATAGTAACTTGGATAGTAACAGGTAACTGGATTTCACAATTCGTTCGATCCTATCGTTCGATCTTTGCTCCACTCTGTCGACGAAGAAACGGACACGCCTCGAATGTGACACGCGACTCGTGGGGTTGTTTTTCGGGAAAGAAGACAACGTTCCACCGCGCTCAGTCTGTACAGCGGCAACGCATGCGTTTTCTGCACGCGCCGCTTTTCCACCATCCGTTCACGGACTGATCTTGGCCGTGAATCCTGAGCACCAGTCTTCGACGGACGCGCCGCGAGATCCTCGCGTAGATTCCGGCCGTTATCGAGACTCCCACTTCCTCGTGGTAGGGTGAATTCGATCAGCTGGCAACTCGTAGGGAATACAATTCGGTAAACGCACATCCTATCGTTGCTTCATCCGTTAATCGCATTCGGAATAGTTTATCGAACGATAAACCATCGTTTCGATTCGTTCGAGTTTGTTCGACTCCTTGCGAACCATCGACAATTCGACATACGTGCAAGTAAGGAAAAGTTATACGTTAAGTAATCTAGTTTTCAAGTAACTACCAATGATCCTCTCTGTCCTGATCATATACGAGGGTTGAAGAGATCAAAGTTAACAGGTGTTAATACCTTAACAACCTTAACAGCTGTAACTTTTTCTATAAACCGGAGTTTCCGAATGCTGTTCAAGATGACAAACGTTACGGTCAATTAATCGATGATTCCGTTATCGAAGTTTCGAGGTTGTTGTTGCGAGGTTGCGTTTCGCACGCAGCGCACATGGTCAGTTGAAAAAAGGATCCCTTTCTCAGACGACGTAGTCACGGAACGAGCGTAATTATCATAAATTATCGTCATTAATAAATCGTTGCAGCGCAGAAGTCGAAGAACAGAGATTTTTAAACACACCTTTGCACGTTAACACGCGAGGGTCGAGTTAGCGAAGATATATCGTAAGACAAGTTCTATTTAAACGAGCCGAGGAGAATGCGAACCATTTGATGGTAAGCGACGGAGGAAAGCAGAAAAAGACGATATTGTTAAATCGAACGAAACCATAAGCGTAAGAAGAGGAGGCACCGATTCGTGATTACAGAGACGGGGTTGGGTACCAATGCGTAGGGTAGACGCGCGGGTATCGCTCGTAACGCGTCGAACGGTACCCAAGTTCTATTTAAGCAACGCAGGAACGCAGAAAAGGACGAGACCGTTCAATCGAACGAAACAAGCAAGAAGAGAGGAAGCACTGGTTCGTGATTGGATACCGACGGCATCGCGTCGATCGATCCCGAATCAGTGAAGCACGTAGTTGAAAAGAGGGTATCGGCCGGGGAAAAACGTTCGATGATCGGGGCATCGGCGTGGAGACACGATGGGAGCGGGGTTGGGATGAACACGGTGGCGGACCACGATCCATGGTGGGGTTGAAAGGTGGCGCAGTCATTTATGGTTGCCGGTTCATGCGACGATCCAGTTGTCCGTCTGATCAACAACGATAAAAATCTCCAACAGCGAACGTACAATGAGCTACGACACCGCGCGCTCGGTTCCTCGATCACGCCGCGCGTTTTTAAACGGGCCCCGTACCTTGGCGACGATTCAATCCCCAGACCAGCTGGATTAATAATTAAGGATTCGGTGATTTCCTCCGAGTTGGCTTGCTTTCTCTCTCTCTCTCTCTCTCTCTCTCTCTCTCTCTCTCTCCCTTTCTCTCGAGGGAGGTTTAGCGATTAAAAGGTTGTTTTCGATGCAAAGGTGTGATTTAAAGGTACGGTTGTCTTTGAAATTTCAAAGTGGAATATCAAAATTGAAGAAACGTTTAAACAACAGTCGACGAGATTCTTTCTGAAACTGAACAAATTCTTCGTAAATGAAATGAAATGTTCAGGAGAGAGCGTTTAGTGAATTTTTTATGAAGCTTTAAAAACAGTTTAAAGCACTATTTTATAAAACAGAAGAAATGTTCACTTTTCAGATAGAAAAATGAACCGAAGGTGTCGATATGGGACGATAAGAAAGAATTTGATTAATGATCGAACGCTGGTTCTCTGGATGTGATACGCTGTAAGAGTTTGTAAAAAAGAGCTTTAGAGACAGTTTGAAGGTACTTCATCCTCGAGAACATTACGTTCCAAGTGAAAGAGATATATCAGGAGGATCTTTTGAGAAATAGACACGTTTTTTCCAGAGATCAAAATGTGGAACATAAAATGTGAAGTATAGATAATTTTCTGATGCTGTTGTATGGATTACAAACAAATCTCCAAAGACGGTTCGTAACTGCAGTGCCTCTCCGATGAATTTGCGAAAACAAAACCGTGTAACGAACGATACTTCAATTTCAAAGACACATCTGGAACCTCGACTGACGAGTAACGCTGTTCATTGATCGAACGATACCGCTTAAATTGAGAAACGTATACTTTCCGAAAACGATGATTAATAAACGATAGATTCGTCTCGGAAGAAAACTTAACAGTGGGTAGAACGAAGAAGCTTGAAGTTTAGCACCGTAATCCTCGTGTTCCAGAAAAGTGATCGTCGAATGTTGGAAATAACGTAAGGTGATCGGTGCTCGAAAATAAAATTTTTGTATCAACGATGAGTTCTTTGAAAAGATCGACGAACCAGTCGACCAGGGAGGGTGCTTCCGGTCGAAGGCACGCGCTCACCGGGACCAGCTCGAAAAGCATGAGAAACGTCGTCCTCCATACGACTACCGCGCCTGGTTCACCGCTTCGGCACAGATCCAAGTATGAATTGAGGAGCATCAGTTTGGAGGGCACCAAAATTCTACCGTGGACAGCACGGTAAGTTGATGCATTATATTTCTTAATCCTTCGCACTCGACTCCTTCTCGGGCGTTAGCGATGGACATCGTAGCTAAAATATTTTATCATTAGCAAACAATAGAAAATTTCCAATTCAATAGAAAAGTTGAAGCAAACCTCCGTAAATCGGTAATCAATGCTGATGTCGCGTCAGAGAGGATATCCGAGTGCAAAGGGTTACCTCGGTGTTTGCCAATATCGCTTCTGTACGAATATGTTATTCAGGAGAAATAATTCTCACGCCCACTGATGTATACGTACGAATAATACTTCATTAAATTGACGATGTAACGAAACCACGAGTGTGATTGCTAAAACTATTTAGAAAAGGTGACAGTTCCGATAAACGATCCAATTACCTAGTGTTTAACTAGCACCTAGCGGCTAATTCAACTAATATTAGATTTGTGACCGTGTTCTACAAAGATTTACCGTTATAAACGAAACCTCCAATCCAGTGTATTTCTGCTCGCAGAACTCTTTCCTATTTTCAACACATCGACAATCTAATCCGTTTTACGCAAAGTCGCTTATGCAAACATCCTCGTCGGCATTGGAAGTTTTATAAGAATTATTCGGGTTGACCCATTCAGATCACGATCGTTCGCAATTTCCTTATTGTTCCGGCTGCAACAGGTAAAACTTCGGCTGTGTTTAATTCCGAATAGGTATCTGATCGCTCACAAGCTCATGTTTGGCAATAAAAGGTACAACTTTCTGCGAACTTTGGATGTAATCCATTAACTGTTTAGAGACAATCAGCTTGAAATCTCGGGTTAATAATATAGTAATATCGGCGAGTTCGTGGAAGCCATTATTGCTAGCCGAGGGAATAACAGATTTACTTGGAAAACGAACAAATTTGTAAAAGATAATTAAAGAAGAATCTTCTTTTTATAGAAAAAAAGAAAACGAAGGATAATAAAAAGTTCGTGCAGAGAAAAGTAACGATGAGTAGATTATTTCTAATTATCTGATGTTTCGAGTTCGAAAATAATCTAAGGATCAACCGTCGTGTTACGTGGAAGTAGCGAAAGTAATGAAAGCGTTCGTTCTTGTCTACGATTGCAAGCAGCAAAGCAGGTTGCGTCATACAAATAGAAATAGAAGTATCTTAACCGTTTGAGTGCAATGGGTATTTGCAGAAATCTAATCGAAAAGTGCCATGGAGCGCGATAGCGCTTTTGAATTTTTACATCTAGAAATGCTAGGGAGAAGCGATCGCGCTTCTAAATTTCTGCAGCGAGTTCTTACGAGTGTCCAGGGCGTTGGACACTTTTAAATACTGCACAGAAGCAACGCGATCGCGTCGTCTGCCACTCAAACGATTAAAGAAGAACGATTATACTATACAAGTTTCGTACTACTTGCAAGTAGTATAACCTATGAACAAAGAGTCCGGTCATACTACTAGGCCGGTACTACTGGTTATTGGCCTATCAACCGCAGACACACGCTATGACCGCCTAAATGGAAATGTCTGCTGCGCTGTCGTCTAACCAAGAACAACTCTATTTACTGTCGTCATTTACTTAACGTGCGCGTATACCCGTATACGCGCTTCCATTGGTAAGACTAATATCACTAGTTCAGTTATCTGAAAATTATAATATTTATTATATTCACAAAATACAATTTTTTTAGCAACTTCCCTTGTTCATCCAGGAATTTTACGAAACTGCGCAATATCCAGCAATATTCAGTATCTCGAGAAACAAGAAACAAAAAGCGATGAAAATAGTCGCGACTCTATCGATATAAACTATTCTCAGTTACGCAAAAAACACACATGCATGTAAACACGTACACGTTCCCGCACAATTCTGGCCGAAACAAAAACGAAAACTGTTCGCTCTCTTTTTCCTCTTTTTTTAATACGAAATTGAACGTCTTTCCTAACCTATCCGTCGTCAGATATCGATTTCTCCGTGTCCGATAAATCGGTGCTGGTTCAGTTTGCGTTCAAACGAGCGCGCACTAAGGCTTCATTGGTCCGTCATCGTTAAGTTACGTCGCGCTGTATCGGATTTTGACGCTCGGCTCTTTATAATTAACTCTTTTGCTATCGGTCCGACCGAAGTGTCCCGACCGTTGATACTCTTTTGTACCGCGTAGATCAATCTCGATTACGCTCGACCAAGTGGAAGTCGACCGCAGCGCATTCCGACGTGTGGCCAGAGAAGGAAGAAAGCGAACAGGCGAGGTAGAGAGAGAGAGAGAGAGAGAGAGAGAGAGAGAGAGAGAACGATAGAAAACAAGGGAGATGACTGGATCGCAGAGGTTAGCAAAGCGACAGAGAAACGTGAGAGAACCGACAATAGGCGGGAATATTTATCGAAGGAAACACGAGCTGACGAGATACAGAACAATCGGAATCCTAAGAAAAAAGAATATCGGAACAATCGTGCGATCGGGTAGAACGATGAACACGTAAAATGCAGAACGGAAGGATTAAAAGGAAATGGGTTTGAGTGAGTTGTGCGTATGCAAAAATGTAGCTTACAATGCGCAGAGGGGAATGTACGAACGCATAAAAACGCTGCAGAAGTAGACTGTTTCCAATTGCTTCGCCTATGGAATATATATTGAGAATTGCATTGTTTTATTCGGAACGAGGCCAATTATTATTATTATTTACCTTTTCGCATCTATTGATTTTATACCAATCTCGATGATAGATTACGTTATATATAATACGTCACTTCAAATCATAGGGGGCATAAATGACATCTTCGATGACTGCGCGATCGGTATTTCAGCCGAGTTTCAGTAAGGCCGACGGGTAATTACCGACGGTGGATGTAATGCATTTTCAATATCTGTCAAATAGCTCGTCGGTAATGGCACAAACCACCTCGCTGGTAACTACATTATCAAGGAAAACTATCTAAGATATCATAAAAGACTTGTCAAAATAAGTTGAAAGCTACACATCTACACTACCGTTATGAACTATATTATTTGAAAAACTCAATCGTGAAATTTAAAATCTATTCCAAATCTTATCGCGTACATAAATTTTAAAATACATTACAATTTAATGGGTATAGACTAATGGAAGTAAATTAATGATGAAATTACTTACAATATTGCGAAAACCATGTAAGATAAAAAAGTATGCAGGGCTCTAGACAATACAAAGAACACGTTTTAAATCAAAGAACAAAGACAATTATTATGGAAAGCAAAAAAAAATATTACCAAAAACAAGCGTGAAAGTAATCGATGAAGTAAATAAAACGAAAGGTTTGAGAGATAATATTTTTCTCTGATTTCGGAAGCTCCGAAAAGAGTCGCAATCAATAAAAATACGGTTAATTCCCCGAGGATGTTGGCAAAGAATAGCAGACATTTCTTCGCGACAGGAGGGAGTTTTTGTAACATCCGAGGAAAACAGATGCATTTCCACGTATCATTAGAAAAAGCACACTAAAAAAGTAGAAAACGGTAAGAAATTAACGAAAATGCCATCGTGAACAACACACACTGGTGTCCAGAATGCAGAATTCAAAGAGAACAAAAGCAGAGCGTAAACAAAAGTACGCTGTCAGCTAGTAAAAAAAAAAAAAGAGAAACCATGGAACGATTATAATCGTTCACATGTGAACTGCGAATGTGAAATGTTATTTAAGTAAAGTAACTAAAACGATGTTTACTATGCAATGTTATTAAACATACTATACTCGGTGTAACTCATTAGCTATTTGGGCAAACGTTTCGCGAATCAATTTTCCCAATCATTTTTTACCATATCACATCAGCTATGTTAAGTTCACATACCTGTCGTTCAAATCGTATCATACATATTTTATCTGCCCACTTATTCTATAATTTTAACTAAACGTACGATAAAAGGCAATTGATTCGATCGTGACAGAAAATGTAGTTGCATCACGCTAGTTGTTTTCCCGAGAATAGTGGGAAACAATCGATACGATTCATTGCTCGAAATTGTTATTTTTGATCTTCCGTAGAAATAAAATTTAGTATTTACCCAGGTCCGGGCAAAGTCGCCACGGTAAGACAGCGGGTGCCAGCGTAACGAAACGACAGAGGGGGTAGGAGGTCGGAAAAGAGAGCCAATGAGCTCGACGACGCGGCGCCAGTCGTCGAGTCGCCGTGTTACTACGAGTATACGTATAACTTGCTCTCTCTCTCATCGTGACTCGCTGCGTCCTCATTCGAAAAGGGTCGTGTCCTGACTCGGTTCAGTAGGGGTTGCAAACCCGTCGGTTCTCGACGTTCCTTCGAGTGTGTCTCATCCAATCTTCTCTTTCACCTGGATCTTTCATCGTTATCGTACTTACCGACGAAACAACAACTTCACTGTAAATGTGCCATTGTTAAGTTCGATCGTGACGGGAAATATCGAATGTGATTAACGAGCTCCGAAGAGCACTCCGGAATACAAATTGCGAAACGTTAAACGGACAGAAAATAGACTGTCGCATTGTATACGGAACAAACTATACCTTTGAAAGAAGTCGACTCTGAAAATTGCCACAGACAGAGGTCATTTTAGAAGTCGATGATATCGATAGAATATCGAAATAACAACGGTTGCAATCGAATGTAGGGATCTATGATAGAAACAATAGAAACAGTGGTGATAAAACAAAGTGATGGTTTTTAAGGAATTCTTTACAGAAACTGATGCATAATCGGACAAGCAATAATAGAAGACCTGGTATAGTAATTAAACAAATTTAAACGACAGGCTATAAAGTTACGTTCGAAGTGTCACTCGATTTATAGAAATGTAAATACGGATTACTCTTTTAGATCCATTTTACAGTGTATCAATAGTGAATTGATATCATTTGATCAAACAGAAAATTACCAGTGCATTGTCGTGTCTTTCTCGTTCTATCATGTTTTGTTTTCCGCTTATAGTTTTACGTTATGCACTGAAGTATTCAGCGAGTCGCGAAGCGTGGTGAATCGGTGTTCGAGATCGAGATTGCTTGGACACAACGTGGACTCGAGAATGGTAGCTGTATGTAGCAATTACGGTTGGATGAATCGTTCGTTGCCGGTCGATTCGAACGGACACTGTTCAAGCCCGTAAGCAATTGCTCCTGTTCGAGTGATGCGCATCGATAAAATCGTTCCTTCGCTGTAGTCTGTAAATGATGTTATAAGAGGGTGACGTTTTCTCGCAAGACAGAGACGTACGCGAGAGTCAAGCACGTCATCGGTCGCGTCTTTTGCAGGTCGAGGAACCTCGCTTTTGTTTGGCCGACACCTCTTTTTCAAAGATAACCTGATCAACTTGAAGTTATTTAACTTGGAAGATAAAAATAATGGTAATAACGGGGCGGAATGGGCATCGTAACTTTGCAAAACTTATCGAATTCGTAGCGTCGTATAAAATATTAGAAAACGGTTTATTTATTTTTGTTTTTTAATTAAATATTTTTGATAAAATTAACAATAAAAGTTCATATTTTCTCCTCGTAATCTATTTATGATTTTTTAGAAACCAATGCCGGTACGTAAGATAAGTCAAAGGTGTAAAAGTTCTCTACATTTTCTTAACCGGTAATCGAACCAACCAATTAACTTACAAATACGTTAATAACATGTATCTACATAAAAATCCCCACGTCAAAGGTCTTATTGAAATAACAAAAAGAATACAGAAAAAGACAATAAAACGACCTGGTCAGTGTCATCGATGTTCCTGCTTTTCTTTGTGTACATATATATTTCCTGATGTTCAGACGGGTTAGGAATATTCGGAACAGGAAAACTCGGTCAATGATATCGATGTCTGGGAGCCTGGCCGGCAGTATCTTTAGGAGGGTTGAACTATCAACGTTTACTGCTGCTTATAACCGACGAAATTTGGCGCCGATGCTGTTAACTCTCGTACAAGAAGAAACTCGTACATAGAAACAAAACTGATCTCAATGATTGCTATCAAAAACTTTATTTTCAACGATCCGTCCAAAGTTTCAAAGCAACTAATTAAATATCTCGAACCCCATAAACTGGTCTAAAGAAGTAAAACATTTAACAACTCGGAGAGTTTGAAAAGAAGAAGAAGGAGAAGAGGAGAAACAAGAGTCCTCTTTAAAAAAGTCCATCCTCCGCGAGGATGTTGTGTTTGGATATGAAGTTGGTCTCACGGTTGCGCGGAGTCTCGTTGACGAGTGGCTCGTCCAGCACAAACGTGTCACTGGTCCCCTCGTCGGCGACCTCGACCTCATCGACGGCTACCAGTGTGGAAAAGTGCAAACGAGGCAAAGGAAGAGGAGAGCGATCGGCTGGGAACGGTTGTTCGGTGATGGAAAATGACGACAACACCCTGCCCGTTGCGCATGAGATGATCCGTAGGAACAGATCCAGATCGGTTTGCGTGTCCACATTGTCCGCCTCGCAATCGAAACATCTTCATCGCCGGGCGAGTCATCACGTGTACGTTCTTTCAAGAATAGCTTTAAATATTTTAGATAGCATTGCGCAATTACGCGTGCATACAGATTAATAATAATAATACCTATTAGAATTTGAATCGAACGAACCGAATTAATTATTTATTTTAATCCGTTTTGATCAGTATTTTACCGATCGGTATTTAAATATGAAGGGTCCTTAATATTAAATCCCTAAATATGAAGCCCTACTGGCAGATAAACAGATACTAATTGGCCAAAAACGTAATCATTTTTCAGTATTTTTATACTGATCCTTTTGGTATTAAATCCATTCGTTCGTTGTAAGTCGAAAAATAATTACAATTTTGAGCAGTTGGTATTTGTTTAGCTGCCAGTGGGGGCTTCGCATATTTTCAAGGGACACTGACTCTTCGTATTTAAATACCGACCATTCAATTTTTTGCCATTACTTATCAGGTAAAATTATTGTATTAGAATCAAAATGATAACTTTATTCAAACGGAATTACGGCGAGATGTCTTTTATACGAAGAAAGTTTGGTCGTGTGACACATTAATTGATGTAATGACGATTCTTTCGTTACTTTCGAACTGTCCTCGTTAACCCAGGTAATTGGGTGACACAAAAAAGAAGCAAGACTTATATCGGAGGAAACTCAGCGGAAAGACTGTGACTTTCACGTTTTTTGTTACACCAAGTCTACGTTAATGCGAAGCGTGGCATAAAACTTAAGAAAACGTACGTTGAACGATCCTTTATCGTATCGCGATATTTCAGGTCTACCACAGACGCTGTTTCAAGACGAGGTGTTCTGTCCAGGCGCTATTATGGCAGTATCGAAATGGTGAGTACCTGATAATTTCAAAAAACTTTATTATCGTATAGCACGATTGCTTCCTATATATTAACTCATGCCACACGAAACAAAAAATAATTTTGAAACATTACAATTCCCCGTATCGCCTACGTATTCGTTTCATATTTATCAAATAAAGGCAGGAAACCCGCCGCGCAACAAAAGTTAATTAAAAATGAATTATACAGAAGGGTTGTGGGAGGGCAGTAGACAAGGGTGGGAAGAATCACGAAATAGCATTCGTTTTTCCAGCTTACCTGGAAAGAATAATGCGTAACGATGGCCCTTCGAAACTGGAACACAATCTCTCTGTCTCTTCTTCTCTTTTTTCTCCGTATCATCGGCAGAGATACTCACGCTTGCTAATGTTGGACTCTTTGATATCATATTTTAGCTGCCACAGATCGAGCAAGACGGGTCTGACAATGGGAGAAGATTTCGAGTGGAGAACGGCGACTCTCCCGGCGAGAAAGAGGAAGTAAGAAAGGTGTAATTACGTCTCCTTTGCGTCCGTATCATTAGTTCCCTTTTTCGTTCCTTTTCTGGTCACTTTATATGTCTCTTCGATATACATATGTATCGTATTTCGTAAAACTTCGAGGCCATTATTCACATTTATCGAATTCAGGAAAAGCAATGTTTCACGAATTTACTATTTCTCTTTCTAACTGTAGGCAGAAATGAAAAAAGAAAATCTATTAATTATACGTGGTAATTTATCACTTGCATTAACTTGCACATTATAATGCAGCTTTCAATTCGTTACTAAACGTAATCTGTTGTTTACATAACTAGTTTAGAATGTCCTCACAGTAGAAAACTTTACCATGCACACGATATCCTATTTTCTAACGATTTTCTAACGACGCTCTATTTGTTTCTCCATCCTCATCGCTCCTACATTTTCACATCAATTTCGTCCTTCCAATACGGTTATTGATAAAATTAGATTATGTTTCTGGTGAAATTGATTTTGAACGTGTGCAGATGTTTGGATCGCCGAGTACTCCGATATTGGAAAATCCCGAGTACCAGACGCGTTGGTACTTTAAATACTTCCTCGGCAAACGTGAGTAGTGCGAATGCTATTACTTTCGCTTAGATCCGTTATAACGATTTGGTTAACAGTTGCAACATGCTCTTTTTAACATTTCATAGTTGCTGATCATTTTTCCCTCTTTTTTCTTTTTAATTATTTCATAATTAAACCGAAAATGCTTTTTTCTGTAGTTCATCAAAATTATGTTGCCGTGGATCAGGAGAGGAATCCCTTGTTTTTGTCGGTTGTGACGAGCGAAGTCACTGACCAAAGTGTGCCGCATTACAGAGTGATTTTATGGAGGAAAACCGTAAGTGTCTCTTGCTTGTATGTTGCACTGCAATTAGACGTACTTGTCCAATTGTCTAAAGCGGAGGTTCTTAAACTGATGTAGCCCGACTACCCCCTCTTGAACAACATTTTTTTTTTGCGTATCCCATTCCAACCGTAGACATTTTACATTGTTCTTGAAAACTTTTACGCAACAAATGCAAAAAGTCTTAAGTTTATATTTATTCCGTGACGAATCGCAATCAATTTAAACTTGTAGCAGAAAGTAGGACTACTTGGTACAGAAATTTGCTACGAGATATCTCGTAGGTGCCAGTAAATGAGTTAAATGAGTTGTTTGAACAAAAGCGAAAGGTTAGGGGATGTAAAGTTAATGTTAAAATTGTTTCGCGGACCCCTACTAATCCCAGAGGTCCGCGGACCACAGCTTAAGAACCGCTGGTCTAAAGCGTTATTTGCTCGACAATTACACGTAACGAGACGTTATTGAGAATGTACCTAAACTAATAAAAATATATTTGTATTCTCTTAATGGCATTTAAATAAGAGAGAGAGAGTAATTGAATATTTTGGAAAAAATATTTAGGGCGCACAGAAGATATCGCTGCCGTATTCCGTGAATAAAACAATGACGATCAGGCAGATCCTGAGGTAAATATCCTGCCGTCTCACTTGAAAAAGGGAGTAACTGTAGGTGGTCGGTGATCGGTGATTCAAATTTCAGTAATTTCTTTGGTCTGGAGAAGCTCGACAAAGTTCCACGCGAAGTACTTACACCGGATATTCAAAAGGTTTGTTCTCGCGTTATCTAATCGACACATTTCCAGGCCAGAATTTCAGCCTCGTTTAATAAGAAAAAGAATT
This sequence comes from Xylocopa violacea, assembly GCA_963969225.1. Taxonomy (NCBI): domain Eukaryota; kingdom Metazoa; phylum Arthropoda; class Insecta; order Hymenoptera; family Apidae; genus Xylocopa; species Xylocopa violacea. The sequence continues at coordinate 31,131,856 of CAXAJV010000011.1, forward strand.
GTTTGTTGCAATGTTGCGTCGTAGGATCTTTTGTTGCTGGAGGAGCAAGAAGGTTCCGTCAACTTCAAGTTCGGCGTAATATACGCGAAAAAAGGACAGACCACCGACGACGAGATGCTGTCTAATGGTAAATCGATTAAAAGTTGAAGTTTAATGAGAAACCAGGCAACCGTACAAACTTTAATGATCGGAAACAACAGGAGCGATTGCTTCCACGTACAGGCGGATATGAAATATGTCACCTGCTTATTGCTGCTCTCGTTTCTCTTTTCTTATCGATTTTCTCATTAATAAAACTAAAGAAACAAAGTTATTGGAAAACTTGGTATATTTCGTTACGATTTTACTTGTTCCAAGTTTTTCATCCTCATTTTTTATGTGTCACAACATATGGAATATGTAATCTATTGCGGAAGCGGACTTTGGAATATGATAAAAAGAATTCTATACGCGAGTGTCTCATTTGCAGAGGAGGGTAGTCCAGGTTTTGAAAATTTCCTCGAAATTCTGGGCGAGAAAATACGACTGAAGAACTGGGACAAGTATCGAGGTGGTCTAGACGTGAAAGGTATGCTAAATCTAGTTATATCTCAATAACAGTCGAGAGTTCGTAGTATATGAATATTTCTTTTTTCAATTATTTAACATTTTTCTCTGTAAATGTCTACAGGCGATATGACTGGAAGAGAAAGTTATTATACGGTGTACGCGGGACACGAGGTGATGTATCATGTGAGCACAATGCTTCCTTATTCAAAGGACAACCCTCAGCAGCTGGAGAGAAAGCGACATATCGGTAACGATATTGTTAACATCGTTTACACGGACGACCCTAACGCGATAGATGTTTTCAACCCAAATTGCATTAGAAGTCAATTTACGCGTAAGTTTCCAACGTTCACCAACGAGGTTAACCTATCCCATCGATAGATATTTTAGTACGGCGGCATACTTGCTATTATGGACAGGACGTAATACGTATTTTTTAACAATCATAAATCAGCAATTATGTAACGAAGGATTGTTTGCAATTACAATTACATGTAATTGCATACAAACTCTTATTTCGAATAATTTTCCATGCAACCGAAGATGTATTCGCCGTCGTGTCGGCTGAAGAAAACGGTAAAAGATGGCGTGTAGCTGTTTTCTGCGATGAAAGTGTTCCTCTTTTCGGGCCAAGCCTACCCTGTCCGCCAGTGTTCGAAGACCCGTACGCTATACGAGAATTTCTTCTCGTGAAGCTGATAAACGGTGAGAAAGCTACGTTCAATACTCCAACCTTTGCCCAGAAACGAGAAAGGACCCTCGATGCTCTTATTCGAGATATGTATCAAGAACATTCGCAGGAATGTAAGAGCAACGTAAGTTTCTGCATTAGTCTCCTAGATCTCATCTAGACGCCTGTAGTTCACCCTCCATTTAACTAACTAATTTAACTCGAACCAACAGAATTTGATCGTATCAACATACTCTAACTACATACAAATACTGCTATAATAATTATCAACAATTCAACATTTCATACAATACTGACTATTAAATAAACGCTACAAGAGAGTTACACCAGAAAATTCCTTTTGCGTACGCACAAGTAAAATCACACGATCGAATCAGGTCGTGTGATTCGCATAAATTCACATAAATTCTCACCATGCCCATCGCCCTAACGAGCGATCGACAAGTCAAGGAAACGAAAGAATCCGGAAACTTCTGTGGTGTATCAATCGCTCCCTCACCCCCGTAGAAAAGAAAACCGATCGAATTTTCACAGAGTATGTTAAACCGACGAACGTTGTCGGATGTCGTGGAGGCTCCAGGTCGACGTCGCGAGGAGACGCGTGCTGTGGAGATGGTCCGCGTCGGCCAGGCCCTCAAATTGGAGGCGATCGTCAGAGGTTTGGCACCGACTTCGTTAGCCACAGCTGGGCCACTGAAGCCCAGACCATGGGAGCCAAGGTGCATCTATCCGGACTTTCCTCACGAGGTCGTCTGCGGTGACGTTTGGTTGGACAACAAGTTAATCCTTGCTAGCGAGAACGGGACTTTTTTAATCGAGGGTAAGACGAAGTTTTATTCTGTTAATTTCTGTTAATTAAAAGGAAGAAGAATTCTGCGTTCGATCGTTTAAAGCATTTAAGTAATTACAGCGTTCGACAAACTAATTTCAGACAGCCTCTCGCATAGGCTAATCTTCGACGAGTCCGTGCAGATCAAACAACTCGACGTGGTCGAACAGCACGGGATATTATTGTTTCGCACTGGTGACAAAGGCAAAGAGAGCAACGTTCACGTTTGCCGCCTGGTGGAATTCGAGAACAATGCAGCGGCAAACAGATCCGCGGAAGTTCCGAACGACCGTGAAGACGACCAGGAGTGCGACGACAACGGAGACGAGGACGACTTGGAAGACGATGCTGACGAAAGCGAAGAGAACGACATCGACAATTTCACGCGGGCCACCGCGAAATTTAAACCCGTGATCCGCTGTACTCGTATTCGCACGCGTCCCTTAGCTGTCAGAGGACGTGCCCATATAAAAGAAAGGCGACTACCTAGAACTCGAGGCTGCCATTTGTACACCATTACTATGCCTGGTGGTTCGCACCTGCGCATGGTGTGTGCTTCTTAAATTTTTATACCTTTTTCATTGATTAAATCGTTCCCAATCGTTAACATAGGTACAATGTTCAATAGTGCGTGGCTGTTGGTCGACGTTTGACAGTACTCCAATGGAAACACAGCGCCGCTTGGACCGCGTGGTGTCCCGCTGCGGACACAGACACCATCGAAGGTTTTCTGCTCTTGAAAGAGTTCAATGCTAGTGAAACTCCATCGCTGGTAACAATAATTGAGAATACGGATTCAAATAACGAATGGACTCTTTGCTGCGGTATTCGACACCATTTCGAACTAATCACAGCTTCTGGAAGCACGAGAATTCTCCATGTCGAGGGGACCCCAAAGCCACACCTGGTAGCTGCTTTGGACCTCTGCGAGGATGAAGAACCTGAATTATTACTTTGCTATAACAGTACGTATCGATCTTTAAACGTTTGTATCTTGGAATTAGAAAATATTAAGAGCGTAGTGGTTGAATTTTTGTATAAAACATTTTACGAGTAACGTTTCCACACGTTTCCAGATACGTGTCACTTTCAAAAACTTCTAGAAGAAAGCACCGCGCCAACAGAATTCGATTTCAATTGGAATTCCGTGCCGGCAGCGATAGGTAAAATATGAAATTTCATCATCGTTCATAAAGAATGGTGTATTTCTATCCATTTTAATTTTCACGTCTCGAAACGATTTTCAGCCTGTGCCTTCCCCTACGTGCTCGCTTTCACTAACGATACCATGGAGATACGATTGATAATCAATGGAAATTTAGTGCATACGATTGTCATGCCAAATCTGAATCTAATCACCTCGAAACAAGACATCTTCTTCGCCACGACGGCGCCTGAATTTCTTCCAGGAAAATGCGAAAGGATCCGCCTGGACTCGAAGCCTTCGGATAAGGAGGAACCGGTTTCTAGCCCGCCTCCTTTCGCGCAATCTTCGTCGTACCGATCTAATCTGCAAAGTACGTACTGTATTTTTAAAAAGGATCGTAATTTTCCGACTTCTTACATAACGTGAACACACTGCATTTCATAATACGGTCAGATCGTTAACGAGTCTCTGGAACTAACAACAGAAAATGTGATATTGCATGCTTGGGCTCGATATAAACGAGGGATGACATAGGTATAAGAAAACCTACTTTGTTATAATTTCAATTACAAAATGCCCTCTGACATTTTCTCCACAGACAATCAGGGTGACTGGAAGCCGATAAGAATCTATCAGATACCGCTACAGACGTTATCGAAAAGCACATTATCGCCCTGCGCTCAGCTACGGTGTCCCAGTCCAGTCGAGCCGGAAATTATCTCGTCCGCGCCGCCGATCAGCGACAAGAGTTTTCTCAGCGTAGAGCCTCACAGAGCGCTAAGCAGATCGTGTAGCAGTAGTCCGACACCGACACCGACGAGTGCAGTTCCGCCACGATTCAGGAAATAGATTGCACGGGTGCATCGTGTGTGGTCTTTTTGTTTAATAATGTTTCGACAGCTCGCAACTGTACCTGACGCTCGTGCCTCGGTAGGATCGATATGGGATAGTGCATGATTCTATGCGTTCAAGAAGTGTAGCTAGAATTTACTGCCGTTGCAAAGAGCAATCGAGACAAGTTTGCTATGATAAGCGACGTAATTCATGTGAATGTGCAAGAAGTGTACTTGGTCATTTTTTTACCTTTTATGCGCTGAATTATTTCCGGAAATTTACCTGCCTCTGAAGTCGTTTCATAAATCACCTACGTGCATACGTATACGTTCTTTTTAATACCAATACCAGCACTTTTGTTAACTTCGTTACACATTCTTTAACAATTATTCATCATTTATATTCGCTACTTGATAAATTCAACGTCCCGCATAGCACTCAGAGCGTTGTTATTATATTATAGCGTACATTTATTTTTCTAGTTTTTTTTTGCGTTAAAGTGCGTTTTTATGAGGATTAATTGTTGCGCGAAAGTTTGCGTAGTTGTTGACACATTATGGACGGATGGTTAAGAAAACAGAAATTTTATTTAAAAAGTTAAAAACGAAGAATATACCTTACAGAAGTGTCTAGGTAAAATCTTGAAACAAAATTTGTAAAAAAGATCCCTGTCCTCGATGTGTGTTAAGTTTGATGTCAGCGTTAAGAATTGAAAAAAAAAAAAATCAAAATCATAATGCAACGAGATGTTGAACAGTCGTAGAGATTCTAGTTATTTTTAATGGTTTTCCATGTGTTTGTTCAGACCGTGCCATATTCATAGTTATTTTTCAGAAAATCGTCGATAAGCATCCGTGGTTTCGTTCGATAGAATTAGCCCGAGACGAAATGTCTCGATAAAAAAAACCAATAAATTATTAATTATCGACAAAGTACCTTACATGCTGTCATTGGTAAGATTACGCACTACAAGCTAGCTCATACCGTCGAATTGTCTAGTGATCTTCCGTCTTTCGCTCGAACTGACTCGGTTTCTATATGTATTTATTGCAAATAAAAGGAATATAATGTAAGACACGCATTGAACGTTAAGACGTTAGAAAAGAAATTTCCTTCCAAGGATCGTTGTCGAGACTCGGTGTATTCATTTTACGATGTATCAAGCGTTCATCAGGCGGATACTTTTTGAAGTACATTTTGTCATCGTTGTTCTAGCATTTACATCCCCATACCCCCTCCTCTCTCGCGTTTCTCCTTATAGTCAAGAAATATTCGTATTTAATTGTCTGAACGAGCTAAGCAAGAAAGATTGACTCGATATGATCGTCATGGGTGGAAAGGGCTGGCTCACGTTTCCTGAAACGCGTTCAAACGGGTTCGAATCAAACGCATTCCACGACTTTTTTGCTGCACACAGCCAAGAATTATAGATGCCAATCGCTGTCAAGCGGAGCTAAAGGAAAACGCTTTGGCGACCCCGGTCAGTCTCGAGCGTTGAACCATGATCATTTACGTTTACTTGACTTACGCCATTAACAATCTAGCGTTATAATATCCAAGTACTAGCGTTATAATATTTCAGGGAGAGCAGCCAATACCAAATACGAGTTACGTAGCGAAAGTGAGTAATTTTGTACATAGTTCCGATATATACTTACATTATACATATCATTTGCTATCATTTCGTTTGAATCATTTTCAAGGATAAGTTTTATCGTGATATAAACTTCCTCGCAGAAGGAAGATATCTTATCCGCTAAGTACGTTAAATTCTGTCCTAAATATCAAACGCAGTCATTGGTATAATAAAATGTCATGATAAACTTTACCCAATGGATATTTTTGTTCGCGTCTCTTCAAATTCCATTTCCAATTTCAAGTTTAAATAATCTTTACAGATTATCCTTTTCGTTCGGAACTCCGATTATCGTCGTCTCATCGCACTCCTACCTTTGGAATTTAATCGAACATCACGTTTTTTCACCCGAAGACAGCCATTGTCACAAACTGATGGTTCTGCCGTACTCGCAGACCACGTCTTATATTATATAGTACATCGACGCGACGCACAGCAACGTCGTCCACCTGGTGTCGATGCACTGTACTATCGTTACTGGCTTCGAGAGCACGAGCATAGAAAGAGAAAGAAAGAGACACAGGTACGAGAGGAGCTTGTGGTGTGAGGTAGCCACCAGTCAACAGCGGAGACGGAGACGGAGAGTTCGAGGTAGCCCCGTGCCTGTAGTTGCCCGTGGCTCGTTGTAACTCGTTGTAACGTGACGCGAAGGTGTGCCAAGCTCTTTCGGTTGCCTGTTACTTCGTCCGAAGACGCCCGATCGCACGTCCTACCGCGGTGTCGCGTATGGAAAGAGTGTCGGTAGTAGTGCTGTGTGATCTATTCGGTCTATCCACCCTTGTGTGCCAGCCGAAAAAACTATACCAGCCGAGCCAGTACATCATCGTGGAAAACTGTCAAGAGTGTCGTGTCCCAGACGCTGCCTTTCAACGCGAACGCTACGAGCGATCCTCGTCGCGGTCGTCGTATCGCACGAAACATAAGGTAAGGAAACGCCGTACGCGGAAGTGGCATAGGGAAGTGAAGGTAAATTTGAAAATCGCTTGGACGGCTACTAGGACGTTGCGCGTACAGAGGTTATGTTTCCCGATGACCCCTCGATCCCCTCCTGCTTCTTCTCGTTATCCCCTTTCCTTTCGTCGTACTCTTCCTCTCTTCTCCTTTACTCTACCCTTCTCCCCTCTCCCCGTTCATCTCTCGTCTCCTTTTTTTTCGCTTGATTTTTTTTCATCGTCAACCGCGTATCCAGCAAAGAAGAATCGTTTCGATTTTATCGAGCCTACCGACCAGACACACTCGATACTTTCCGATGCCGGATCGATGCGGCGAATTTCGATTGCGGATCGATCGATCGCTGATCATTTAAATTTCTCTCTCTCTCTCTCTCTCTCTCTCACTCTCTCTCCCACTCCCCTCTCTCTCTCTCTCTCTCTCTCTCCCCCTCCCTTCCTCCCTCTATCGCTCCCTTTAGGCGTCTCTCCCTTTTGTCTCACTATGTCCTCTTTCCTCTTTCGCTTTCTCGACCGCGAGTCGCGAAGGCACTCGCTCACGCACGGTCTCGCACACACCAACGTATTCCACTTCTTTCCTGCAAGACCGTGTCGCGTAGCCTTTCTCGTGGTAACGAGTTTCGTAACTTCCCTCTATACAAGAGTCACGAACTATCAGCTGTCAGCCTCCGTGCTCGTACCACCTGTCCGAAAGTCGATTCTCTCCCTTTTCTCTGTCTTGTTCTTCACAATTTAAACCCCCGTCAACTGTTCTTACCCCCCCCCCCCCTCTTACTTAACCTCGTATACCCGCGTGTTCGGGGTCGTCGCCAAAGGGAGAAAAGTTGACGCGAATTTTTCATGATCTCGCGGCTCTCGTCTCAGGAACACGACAAGGGGAACGTGATATAGACGCGTGTCTACGAACATGGCGAGGTAATCGGAGCAGCAAGCGAGGCTAACCGTGTTGGACAGTCATGTTGATATTTCGGCGCGCAGGCTTTCTGACTTGACAGCGTGACCGGCCTTGAGCCCCTCCGCGGCCCCTCTTGCACCCTTCACCTCCATCCCTACCATCGGAGGTAATACCTACACGATATACGCTGCAGATCAGTGCTCCTCAACGCAAGATTCTCGTGCCTGTGGATTTTATTCGACCACGCGCGCGCGCACCAACTTCTCTCTCTCTCTCTCTCTCTCTCTCTCTCTCTCTCTCGTAACGAGCTGCATATGGACGTTTCGTACTCTAACTGAACCCGTTAAACCGCGGAGACAAGTAATTTCGTCGTTCTTGCGTACCTACCAAGTCACTTTGTTAATTCCTGGAAGTGCAACACTGCAATACGTTTGAAAAACGATATTTTACATAATTTCACCTTTACACAAGTAAGATTAAAAGTACCGTCGTGATCCAAGTAATCTAACGTGTAGATTTAGAGAAGAATTTGTTATTACAGACTTACTATATTGTTACGTAAAAATTTTTTTTCACACGTATAAAATCCTACTTGAGTCCGTTCAATCGTTTCGTCTGCGATAATTCATTCTTGTCGGAACGTTATCCTAACGTTATCAAATCGAAGGTCGAACGCGGAATCTAGCGCGTAGACAAGCTATCTACGATCAAGGAACTTCGAACGAAAGTCTGACATTCTACCTACTAGACGGCTGGTGCCAGTTTTTAATTAACCATCGACTAATGGGAATCTGTACTTATCACTGGATTAAAATTTGATACCCGGAAACTATGAAAACGATATAGGATGATGCAAGAATTATGGTGTATATTAAATTGGAGAAACCTAGCCGATCCTTTTACATTCTGCTATTTTGCTATCTTAAATATCCATCTTTCTTCCACTTATAATTATACAAGCCTAGTTAATATATAAAAAAGTTCATAAAGTGATATCTCATCCGTAACGATACCGTTATTGTAAGAATATTATTGTCACTAAAAATATTTACGATTCAGAAAGTAAGTTCAAAAAGATGAATAAAAATGAATGGAAGGGAAAGAGGAAGGAGGGGGGGGGAGAATTAAAGAGAAGTAGAGGAACACAAGAAAATCGCTGACTCGAGGCTAACTGTTACAGAAAAAAGGAAACGGGATCGAATAGATGGGGCGTTAGCCTATAGCGGTATATGTATACACGGTCAGTAATAACGTTATTGACACCAGATTAAGCATTGATATTTTCCGCAGCATGCAACATATTGCAGTAAAAATGTGATTATCAGTTATAGCACTGAAAATTATACTGTAAAAACAAGAAAAAAGTTACCATTAAATTATGCGTAGCCAAAAATGTTGAAAGATAGAAGAGAAAGTATCTGTTTTTTATACTTGAAAGCAGGTTAATGAGCCGAAAAGGTAAAAACTATTACATTCAATCACTACCAGTATTGTTCATTTGCACTAACATAAAAATCATGTATGAGATCCTCAGACATTATTCATCTGCATTGATTCTGACATTCCCAATAAATTCACAGTCGTTTTTATCAAAGCATGCAAGTTGCTTCCGAGGTCATCTTGCGGGTATTCTTGAAATCAGTACCTGCATAAATTCTTGAAATAAGAAAAATTTCGTCAACTCGTCTACTATTATCGCAAAGATTACTTGGCTGTTTATTAAACGTAGTTCTAGTTTTGTTAATCCACAACGTTTTCATGACCGACATTTACAAAGATCTAATTCTCAAATCGTCGTGCGCGCGCATCTCTCGTGCAGTGAAGTTAGTCAAATGTATCGAATCATATTAACATAACCTTTAAAACATCAAAAGTGTCGTAACACGAACAAGAGAAACATTTACCCGTAAAGTATCGCCAATGTCATTTCCGTGGATAACTTTTGTCCCTGTTGCAGGCTTTTTCTTCAACTTTTCTTCACCCAGGTAACGAATATTTCTTTATTAATACAAAATGCAAGATGCAGGTAAAAGCCGTCGTCAGTGACGGCGACGGGTCTGTCCACTATACTGCCTCTCGTGGTAATCGCTATTCGGGATTGCGCAAGCTCCTTCTCGATCTTATCATGACCGCAGAGTGTGCATACGACACGTGCATGTACAGGCTAACCCGTGAGTACGTGCAATGTGAATATACGTGTAACGTGTGTAAAAGTAAACGAACGAGTAAATGTCGTTCAACTATACCGCGATTTATTGAAAAGATAGGCAGACAGTTTTGGAAAATAAATCGTTCAATGCATAGTTGGATAAATGTTGTCACGTATTCTGACTCATTAAATCGAACCGTAAATTTTGTTAATAACGAGAAAATAGTGTTCCAGTGTGTAAGTTATGCAGACACAATTGAATTGATTTACACATAATTTTCTCGCAACATGACTGTAAAAGGTATTTCTATATTGAAGTATAACGTTAATAATACAGACCGTTTGACTCTGTTTCCTTTAGCATGTTATCAGGCCTGGTCTAGAAGGAGACAGCTGAATGCATTTTTATGCTATTACACATACATGGCAGAATAAAAACTGCAATGTGATACGACAATGTAGATATAGAATGCAATGTAAATAGGTATGCACACATTACGTAGAGAATTCTGTGTCGTGCGAATGTCTTTCGTCGTGCATATGCAGTCCCACACGTTGCACGTGAAAAGAGAAAAAAGAGACAGAGAGAAGGAGTGTGTGGTGGAAACTCCCTGGATCCTTGAGACGCGGATAGGCCTAGTGTGACTTATGAATATTGATGAACCTTTCCCGACGTACTGGCCCGGCCGCACCTTGATCGTTTGTTGCTACTCGACAGCAATCTTCCTCTATTCTTCCTCCCATTTCTTTTTTCGAATCGACTTTTCTTACTTTACCATGCCTTAACCACATTTTTCTGTGCGTTCACCTACATACGTATTCACACAAATGTACGCGTGTAAACGTTAAGTAATGAATGTATTTGTAGCGACAATCTTTTTAAACGAAAAAACCGACATAGTTGCGTAGTGTGTTCAAGGTATTAAAAAAATTACCAATTCATATAAGAAAATGCATACGTATATGTACAATCGTTTGCAACGCACATATACAAGCGCATATCCGTTTTAATAGAAATATTCTACTCTGCCTTCTAGCGTGCTGGTGGAAAGTGGTTTAATCCAAGGCTTTGATCTAGAAATACCGTGTCTATCATAAATATGCGAATATTACATTCTAGAGGTCGCTGAAAATTCTTCGATCCATTTGGGGTACACTACGCGATGATAAACTTACGTTTTAACTTAACAAGCTGACCGTTGTAAATGTACTCTCAATCATAGTGGCCATAACGCATAAAACGCAGAGGTGGTGTAGAAATACAAAATTCTGTTAAGGAATGCGAATGGACGGTGTTAGAAGAGAATTTAACTGGTTTTTGCATGTTCATGGAGAGGGTGAGGTATAATGAAATTGCATTAACAAATAAAACGGCAGGAAGCTGTCACCTTCTCGCGGATATATCGCGAATGGTATGCAGGATCGTGTAGGTTTTGTTCGAATCGCGTCTAGAATACATGCCTATGCGCGATCTGTAATCTGTAAAATTAATCGCCTAGAGGGGAGCGTTACATTGGGTAATGAGTCGTGCTTCAACCTCTTCTTATTATAGGAATTTGTAATACTTGAATCTTAGAATCCCAATAAATGTCCGTTCTCTGCTTTGGTAGTTGGATTAGAATCGTTGAAACCATTGCTCCTCGGCTCATCGCGCACCGCTATTGACACTTTTCTGTGCAAATCAAATTTGACGCGATTTCGTTGAGACAGGCGAAAACAAAATGTGGCAATGTACACGAGACGACGGTAGCTGGCTGTTGCAGCCGATCCCGAACCGAACCGGTTCTTGATGTTGCTCAAAAATGCTTCTCGACCGACTATAATAATTTTAATTGACACCCAGACCAGACCACTGAAGTATCCTCGGTCGTCATGTACATGCAAAGCTACCTCGTGCGAGGTGTTGTATCTGGCAAATGAAAAATAAACATTCTTCATATTTTTACGCAATCTCAAGCGCTTTATCTCTGCCTAGGCGTCGCGATATTTTCAGTTTTTTCTTTTATCGCTTTATCGCCAATGAACAGGAACGTGGCCTAAGAATAGTAGAGATCGTAATGTGCTTTAATTTCAGAGACTTCCAATCACTTTTTCAATCATTTTTGTATACGTAACAATAATAATAATAATAATAATAATAATAATGCACTGTATAAAAGCATTATTTTAAAACGACGTTTGTAGATTATATTATATTTAGGCTCGATCAGATAACAGTCTTATCTAAATAGTATATCAATTTATATTGCTCTTCCATCTTAACGTAACTGTTTCACCAAGGAAAAATCAAAGGCCCGAAAGAATAAGAAAAGTGCATAACTAACTGAAACAGCGAATTCACGCATCGAATCAATAAAGGTGTGCATGTGGTTGGCGTTAGAACGCGCATTCATAAACACGCGCAGCCATAGGAAATATGTGTTGGGGCTACGTATGCACGTTCGACGATATATTAAGATGTATGCGCAGTATGCGCCCTGCTCGGGCCCACTGGCCCGGGTGAAAGGAAAACCCGCGCCTACTTCCCGAGTAAAACGGAGAGAGAAAGAAAGAGAAAGATATTCCACGTCGAATCCAATGCTTTTCGTACGTGGTGCGTGACTGTGGAGACGAGGAAAGCTTCTATGAAATACCTTAGTATGCTCCATGCTTATTGTGTAATGGACAGTCGTGTAAACCTTTAATTATCACGCGTTATCGATCCCCAGAGGTAGTGTGAAAATCTATCACGTTAAAATAGCACGTAAAATAATACCAACTGCGTTTCTGTTCGCTTACATGTTGTACTACGCATATACAACATGTATGTACATACTTCTTAAATTAAAAATGTCGAAAAAATAAGTGTACGTGATTTGCAGTGAAAAGAAATGAAACTTAATGCATGCGATGATAACCGTTTGCAGTCTAACGATTTCATTGTGAAATCAAATTCGTCATTAAAACATTAGGCCAAATATATCTGTTACACGCATTCTCAGGTAATAGGATGCCTGAGACACCTACATCCTCTAAATCTGCGAACATCGACGATTAGAACAAAATTAAAACACATAAATGTACACAGGCTCAAAAGTCCTGTTGATTCGTGCAAAATTCGGTAAGCTCATAATTTATACATTATTATAACTTGTGTCAGTACCGCATATCGAAGTCAAATGTCCGCTGTACTCGTTTATCCTTCGTTGGTATCGCTTTAGAAAGTGTGCACAGTTCCCGATAGAAACAACCTCTCACGTTACCAATACGCAAGTCTTCCCACGAAACATACTCTATTTTGATAATTAAAATCTACAAAGCGAGAATATTTTAACAATCCGCCTTACGTTATAACAGTGGTGCTACATCATCCGTAAAAATACAATTTATCGAGTACATATAGCCTGTTAACGAAATGTATTCATTTTTCTACGAATAAATTGTAATAAAATAACGGAAATAAATAATGGAATATTCGTAATCGATCCACTATCGGTACAATGTAACGGATTTTTGACCTTTCCAACTTATTCTTAGTGCCGCTCACAGATGACACTTATTTATGTATCTTGCTGAAATACCAAAATTTATTCTGTCGAACAATAGGTGAACGACATTGAATGATAAGTTAAAAAAGTTACAATGAGAATGACTTTGCGTTTCCTTGGCGAAAGATGCAGCCGACGATGACGTTTTACTTGGCCCACGTTTTGTCGACAGTGACAAGACTAACGTAATAGGAAAACAAACGTGCTTCTTCGTACTTCTTTCATGGTCATTCCGACTCTGAATCCGGGGCCTACCGTACATACGACCGGCTCAAAATAGAGTCGGCGTGTTCTCATAAGGTCATCGATCCCTCTTCCGCATCACCTGTCATGCTTGCACCTTCTATCGAGACATAGAGACAAACCTTTTAGCAGAAATACACCTTGAATCGATCATTCCTCGAAGCCAGCTATGTATGTTCTTTTCAATGAAGTATCACGAGTCCCGTAATAAGAAAAGAATGTTTACGAGATATTTATACGCTTCCCACGCTATTACAGCACAACAGCATCTCTATAGGAATGAACTTTAATCAACTTGTTGATAAACTGTTTTCTTTCAAGGGTTTTTTAGATTAAGAGAATCATCGTTCGAATGATAATAAAGCTTTCGAATCTCGGAGTTGGAAAACTGTGATAGAGAAAGAGCGAAAGACACGGAATTTTCGAAAGTTTTCAAGAAAGGTTAACCTATGTTGCGAGGCTACATTCGTCCAAATATGCGAAAAAGCGCGATCCTAATGCATCGTGGTGGCGTGGCCGGTGTGCCGCCTGGCCAGAGTAGGGAGAAAAGACCTTGAATCGCGTCACGTGATCACGAAGGTACATTGGAGTTGGGTAGGGCGGTTGCAGAGGGCCTTGACCTTAACGTCGGCGTCGCAGTCGTAGTTGTATCTACCATCGTTATGGCCTCTGCAATCCTCCGAGAGAAGAGGTCGATACGGTCGCGTGTTGGCTGAGTTACGGTTTCATTCTTTACGTATTTTTTCGGCTAAATTAATTGCACTCGTACGAAACTTGGACTCATCTCCCACATTGCATCAATGACAACTGTCGCACGATGCCGTTCAAAACGAAAGAATGTTTTTTACAGAGTTTTCAAACTTTATGTCGTACACGCATCGAACAGTTATGCACTAGCGGTATGCCAGTGATACGATGATTTATTTGTCGCACATGTTTGTAGTAAATGGTTAAGAAATGATTAAGTACGATTAAGAGGTGCTCATATTTTACGTGTAAAATTGATAGCAATCGTAAATATGATCGACTGCAAGATGTTTTATACTATCTTTTCATATTTCGTGACACAGAATACGCATGCGTAGATTCGGTAGGGAGGGCGCTTCTTGGTTATGTTGAAACGTAAATATGAAATTGTAAGATACACATTATTTTGTTTACATGCGTATTTAAATAACATTCTAGATACATTCATTGGGACAGATATTTTATAAAACGTGAAAATTTACCCGTTCTTAATAGGAACATAAACGTAAACGTTGCACTATCGTCTGGGAATAATTAACGGTGTTGACGCATCGAGTAAACGTACGTAACGGACAAAGAGCACAATTTTGTACCGGTTTTTCCTTGCCCGGTGCGTTATATCGTATTGCGTGATCAGTTACAAACAAAAGGCGCTAGTACGAAGCCCGTTTGCGTTTCCGTACGAAGGTCGATCGGTGGTTCTGCGGGAGCGGAAGTGGACCGGCCTTGCGGGACGGCCGTCGATGCACACTAGCGGAACTTGGATGTATGGGACCACTTCCACAGTCTCGGTTCCTCAAATGCGCTCGCGAACGCTCTCCGTGCACTTGGATGCGCTTTCTCGCGATACGCTATACCATCTTGATAAGAGTTATTGCTCTTTTTCCTCGTGCAGCAGTTCTTTCCGTTCCTACTTTTTTCAATGCTTGTGCTCATTCTTATCACGAATTATGCATCCTTTTGTTATTAGCTATCTATAATATCCACGTACGAGTTACCGTACGGTAACTTTCGATATCACGTTCTATCGCTTTTGTAACTCTCCCCTTTCTATTCGCAGGCACGCTGGCATCAACCAATCTCCAATGTACGAATTCGCGTTAACGTGATCCCAACGAACGGCCAACGGAGTGAATTATAAATCGTCACCGAACAGTCGCGAGCGACTATCTAGCGCAACCAGCGAGGTTCCCTCCAGGATGCAGCAGGGTTTCGCGACCGTTCGTAGACTCCGTGTCGCGTCACGAGCCTGCGGCGGATTAACCAGCTGAGAATGTCGGAGCAAAACGGACCCAGCGAGGGCCCAGGCCCTGGTCCCGGGCCGGGCCCTGGTTGGTGGCCAACCTCGCAATCCTGGAAGTCGAACTCGTGCACCGTCGCATCCTCGTCCGCCGGTTCCGCAGCTCCAGACAACTCCGCCTCCGTCTCTGCGTCCTGCACCACCTCTACCTCCTCACTGGCGACCACCACTTCGGTCGCATCCTCGACCAGCTGCTGTTCCTCGACCCCTGGCGGGCCGTCGTGCACGATCAGCACGGCTCGTTCGACCGAAACCGGAAAGAATGTCTCTGTCACGACAATCAACGTACCCCCCAATCAGGACGTCCACGATGGTAACTGTCGATCGAAATTTCGACTTGCTTACTCTCGCAGTAAAGTAAATTTCAAATGTTTCCGGTTAATTAAGAAAAGCTGCACGAAAACGATCGATACAAGTGTGAAAAGTATATACGGCAATTAAATACGGTTAACAAAAATTACAGGTAAAGGTATATGCAAGTATCTTGCCGGTCAGAATGGCGTGACGGTGTCCGTAGTCTCAAGTTGTGGCTCCGTGCTAGGCTGCGGGAACGGAAACGTCGTATCCACCACGGGAATCGGCACCAGCAACGGCTCGCAGAGCATAGGTATCGGGATCGGAGTGAACGTTCTGACGCAGAACACGGCGGATGACGATGCCGAGGACAGCGACGTCGAGATAAGTAAAATCGACTTTCGCGGAGTGAATCTGCGTACCAAGAAGAAACGGGACGCGTCGGGTAGTCAGAGCGGTGAGAAAATCGGCGACAGGGACGTCGAGGATGGAAACGGCTGTTACGATGGAAACGACGTATCCCAGCAGCAGCCAGAAAGACCTATGTCATGGGAAGGGGAACTGTCGGACCAAGAAATGTCTTCCAATACAATTACAAATCAGGTACATGCTCTACCTCGCATGATTCATTGTCGTGCGAGGCCAAACCGTTTAATGATGCTATTTTCGTTTATGTTAATCTGCGATTGACTGCGTGTCTGGAGAGAGAGAGAGAGAGTGAGCATGATACGTCCTATTACATCCGAGAACAGTATTCCTTAATTTCACATTGTAGCACAACAGTGTAGGAAAATGTATTACAATTTACCAAAACCATACGCAGAACAGCTAGGATGATCAAATGTGTGGAAACTTTTACACGCTATGTTTGTTTCGTCATAGGATACGCACGAAGACACATCAATGGAGGGTGTCCAAGTATGTGGCGCGAGTCCTGGTCCCATGGAACAGAAATTTCCCATAAAACCAGAACCAGACTTCCGATCTAGCCCTGGATTTACGTTTAGTTCTTTTCACGACACAGGATTACCGCTAGCCCATAATCAACCGATTCAACAGCAGCAACAGCAACAACAACAGCAACAACAACAACAACAACAACAGCAGCAGCAACAACGCAACATTGAAAATCTCGAACAGACACAACAGAACGACTTACCTCTTCTCGTAGGAAAATTACTTGGTGGTTACAATAGTTCGACTCCAAATCATAGTCCAGTGTTAAATCCAAGACATCATCTGACCAAGCATAGCCACACGAGATCGCAGGTAACGTAAACGAACGGATATTTTATATTAACTCTTTCTACTAGGCGATACAGTAAAACCTTACTGCTTATTTAATGTTCATGTTCTACTTCTTAAAGAGCATTGTGTGTGTACACTAGCATGTGACATCCACTAGCATCAGCATCCGTTAATCAAATTGTTTGGTAATCAAATTTTCTTGTACTCCAAGTTCCTATAATGCAATTTCCCGGTAATCGATGCTTCAGTAATCAAATTTTCTCCTAATTGATGTTGCAATATTCGATCATTGCATTGTACGCTGAAATTCGTTATTGAAATATATTGCACCGTTAACTATCTCCTTTTCATTGAACACCGTTATTTAAAAACTGGCTGAAAAAATGTTCTCGCCTTGTTTGTTTTGTAGATAAAAAGATACGAACAGGATGAGTCATGCTGTTTGTCATTTTCTTGAATACTATTACAAAGTGTAAACGAACAATACATAATTATTGCGTTTCCCTTTTTAATGAACAAATTTTCTTGTCCTTTACGTTAACAGATAAAATATTTCAATTATTTTTTTACACATACGTATAATATGCTGCTTGATTTTATAACAATCCCTGACAGTTTGAAAACTTTCCAGGTACCGTCACCGGACTCGGCGATTCATTCTGCGTACAGCGTATTCAGTTCTCCAACGCAGAGCCCCCACGCAGCTCGTCATTCCGCCCTAGGAGCAGGAAGTCCAGTCCCATCTTCATCGTTATCCCTGTCGCGACATAGCTTCAACAACTCGACCTCCTCGTTGTCATTATCATTGTCACATTCGCTCTCGAGGAACAACTCGGACGCCTCGAGCAGCTGCTACAGTTACGGTTCCCTAAGTCCGCCCACGCATTCACCCGTCCAACAACCGAGACATCCCCAGCATCACCAACATCAGGTGGCTCAAGGAAGTCCGCTTCATCTAGCAGCAACAGCCTCGCCCGCCATCGCCCATCACTATGCCTCGTCCGCGCCTGGTTCCGAGCTTTCTCCCGAGGGACACGTCGCAGCGGACGATCAGGAAGATTGTCGAATACCGTCAGCCCCGTCCGGCATTTCCACTAGACAACAACTGATCAATAGCCCGTGTCCAATCTGCGGAGACAAGATCAGCGGTTTTCATTACGGAATCTTCTCGTGCGAATCGTGCAAGGGATTTTTTAAACGCACCGTCCAGAATCGGAAAAACTACGTGTGCCTTAGAGGCGCGGGCTGCCCGGTCACTGTCGCAACCAGGAAAAAGTGCCCCGCCTGCCGCTTTGACAAGTGCCTCAATATGGGTAAGACGAATGGGCCATTCATTATTTACTAATCTATCGATCGTACAATTTATTTATCAACACGATATCATCACGAATAGGAATGAAACTCGAGGCGATTAGAGAGGACCGTACCAGAGGTGGGAGAAGTACCTACCAATGTACGTACACGCTTCCGGCGAGCCTGGTCGGTAGCCCTGCGAGCAGCATGACCAGCGACAAGTTAGCCACAGGAGGAAATTGTAGTCCAGCTCCGGTCGGTAGCGAGTATCATTATACCGCTAGGCATTACTCTAATCACTCCCACAAGATGCAGGTGGTGCCGCAACTTTTGCAGGATATCATGGACGTAGAGCATTTGTGGCATTACAACGATAACGATCGTATGTCTGGGATTCAAGCTGGAGGAACGAACACTACCGCGAACAACGATACGATATTATTAGGAGTCGGAAGTGGCGGAGGAACCGGAACTGCAAACGACGCGAGTTCAGGTGTTGAATGTTCCTCCAACGGGACCACAGGAAACGGTAATCCCAGTAACAGAAGAGACGACAGGTCATGCTCTAACGTATCTGCAATTAGTAACGAGCAACGAGCTGCGCCCATAAACAGCAATCCTCAAATGAACAATACAAACGGTAATCCGATTCAGCATCCAGACTTTCTGTCGAACCTCTGCAACATCGCTGACCATCGGCTCTACAAAATAGTGAAGTGGTGCAAGAGTTTGCCGTTATTCAAGAACATTTCAATCGACGATCAGATCTGTTTATTGATTAATTCTTGGTGCGAGCTACTGCTCTTCTCGTGCTGTTTTCGCAGTATGAGCACTCCCGGTGAAATTAGAGTGTCTCTCGGCAAGTCAATTACATTGGAACGAGCTAGACAGCTTGGCTTGGCGACTTGTATCGAGAGGATGCTCGCGTTCACTAACAATCTAAGAAGGCTTCGAGTAGATCAATATGAATACGTGGCGATGAAGGTAATTACTTTTCCTTCGTTTATTAATCCTCCGTGAACAGTAAGACATTTAAATGGTAATTTATAATATTGTAAGGAATTAATGTGTTTTACAATTTATATCACGTATAGGTAATAGTGTTGTTAACATCTGATACCAGTGAATTGAAGGAACCAGAAAAAGTTAGAGCGTCTCAGGAAAAGGCTTTACAAGCGTTGCAACAGTACACCATAGCGAGGTACCCAGAGATGCCTGCCAAATTTGGTGAATTATTATTGAGAATTCCAGATTTACAAAGAACATGTCAAGCGGGAAAAGAATTACTGAGTGCGAAACGCGCCGAAGGAGAAGGCAGCTCGTTTAATTTGTTGATGGAATTGTTGAGGGGAGATCATTGAATTATTTCTACATTGAACAATGCCGTAAGTAATTCGTTAAGCGTAGCAAAAGGAAAAGAATATATTTATAGATTTCACAAGTATGATACAAAATATATACATGAATCCTTTTTACGTCAAATTATTAATACGTATACGTGCTCAAGTACATGTTCTCTATTTTAAGTAAAATTATAAGATGATACGATAAAATGCAATACAGAAATTCTCTTTTCCAGATTCCATGCTTATAGGATTCATAAGCTTAGGGAATTGGATGTATTAGAAGCTGCAAAACTAGAAAGGAAACCATAACCTTACAAGTCCATGATACATTAGTTCTGGGTGAAGGGACTACATTCTTATAGAACTAATTAGAGGTTGATTGCTTGATGCGTTAAGCGAGTGAGAAATGATGTTTTTTTCTTTTTTATATGCTTCCATGGGGGTGTTGCAGAATGCAAGCCTGCCTTGAAACACGAATTTCGAAGCGGCCTATGGTATGCTCGAAATGTCCAGCATGCATATTTTTATGCAAAAGAGACTGAAAGTATAATCGAAGGAGAGATGCAGAGCATTTACTTTTATAATAATATCAATGTACAGAGATAGAAAGATTGAGAGATAGAGAGAAAGAATGAAAGAGAGAATGAGAGAGAAAAAGAAGCGCGACAGTCGGTATCAAATAGCATAAAAATGCTAAATTTTATTATATAGGTAGGTTCAATCTGTTCAAGTAAATGACGAATACAGAGTTTTAACCTTAATAATTATTATAATGATAAAAACAACCAGTATTTTGTATTATTCTGCGCTTACTTAAGAATAAGGCACAGAATGTCTTACATCCCGGTAACGAAAGTGTACTTAAAATATGAGTCGACCAATTGTTTACTTATAGAACAGTTAATCGTGTAATAATTATTAGGTAGTAACATCGAGTTAACATATTGTCATCGGAACATTATGGTTTTATCATATAAAAATACGTTTTCTTTTTTATTCTCTGTATGTTTTAATAATGCACCAACGACGGATGAAGAAATTTCGTACGTTACGACCAACACACACATATAGATATGTGTGTGTGTGTGTGGGTGTGTGTATGTGTGTATGTGCACATATAAATATATTTTTCAATGCCACAAAAAACTAATGGCAACAATATTTTTATTGTACATAAATTTTAGTTCAAAACAATTGTTTCAAAATTATATTTTATGATGAGATTTTTGTGGAATTTTAATGAAAATTACGTTTTAGTTGTTATTAAAATTTTACTGCACTACTATTGTTTAGAAATTAAAACGGTTTACATTTGGTTTACTATATATATGTAAAATAGTGTGTACCATTTGTCGTAATGAAAGTAGAATTATTAAGACCAACGATCAAGGATTTTTATTACAAATGAGTGAAGAAATTATATTTGCAATATTCAATTTGATGGAAGTATAACTTGATCGAAAAATTCAATTATATTTGTAGGATATATCGTCAGAGGAGAAATAATTTGTTATGCATTTGATATAATTGTTAACAGAAAATGATGTTATGAAAAAAGACGGAGCAAAAGTATTACGCTTTAACTGTAAGCTGGTGCAATTTTTCTGCTTCGAATATATACGTGAAAGAAAAATTTTTTGTTACAAAAATGGATTGTTCTGTGGAGCTCGAGTCTCTCATTTAGAACTAAAAAAATACTCACTTCTGTCGTTGGTACTGTAATGAGACTGTCATAGCAACGCATTATTCTTTTTATTAATGCAGCAATTAAGTTTTGTTTTTTTTTCTTTTTGATTCATTGATAAGAATATTACAACATGCAATACTTAATCTGTAATGTAACTTGTAAGAATCGTCTTCCCGTCTTTAATGCCAGATTTCTTGATACAAAAATTGTGGATCGTTCTGTTATACACAGGGTGTTCATCAAATGTGATAACAAGTATTGTAACTTCCATTGATGATAATTTCAGACAGTCTATCTTATTTGTTAGAACAGGAAAAAACATTTATTTTCAATCATTTATAAATGTGTTCTTACTATAATACAATACAATCTTAATCACAGCCCGTATTAAAAACAATTACTGGCATAAAATCCCTTGTTTATCACGTTTAATGAAGTACTCAGTGTAAGCCAGCATGCTGTACGCACGGTAAAGCATCTTGTTTATAGTCTCCTCATTAAGTATCAAATTCTTGTTGTACTAATTCAACAAAAATTTGTCTTCATTAGATCATTTAATATATTATATCTTCTTCAGAAATCAATATTTAAAGTTCTGGAGAACAATTTTTCGTACTAATACAGTTTCAAAATATATACTTAAAAGCTTACAGATATAGAAATTCTATATTGTTGTTTATGAATGAATATTTCTATTTTCGATGAATAAGAGTTCTCCCCTTAAATATAGTTCTTATTAAATTAGTACTATCGAATAATAAAGGATTAAAATAAGTTGTCCAGCAACAAATATATTCAACGACAATGCAGCTCTTTTATAAATTCTAAATCGAATTCGAATTTCAGATTAAAACAATAAATTGAAATTACAGATTAAACTGTAATAAACTATTCGGTAAAAGATTTCCAAAAACATTTGTATCGGTACTTAAAGAAAATTTCATTTCTCATGTAATTTAAAGAAAAGAGCAAAGAGTATATGTATTGCATTGAAAAATACTTCAGATTTTAATAGTAAGGGGTCTATGGACCATCGAACATTTTTAACAGAAGATTATAACAGGAAATTTTTCTATTAAAAGAAGTATTATTAGCGCAGTAATTAATGGAGTATTATAAAACAAAAACTGAAATCTTTGTGCCTTCAATAAAATTTAGTATTTTAATTGTTTCATAATTTGTAATGCAAAGTAGAAAGAAAAATAATTAAATAAATAACAAAAAAATCACAGAAATAATGTAAATATCTTACGTAAAGCTAATAACTATTTTATTCAAATTGAAAATTCTACGTTACTTGCTTTCAACAAATTTGGCCAAAGAAAAATTCGTTTGCAACTAAAACAGTACAGTGACAAAGTTGGACTAGAATTTTTTTAATTCGTTTGATACATCTGAGAATTTATTCTGCATGAAAAATTATTTATCATCGATTTTAAAAATTATGAAGATATAAAAACTAAATATAATGTTGTACATATGAAGAGACAGAATATTTTTCTGCGATGTGTGAAAAATAAATAAGAAATATAAAAGAATAGAAAAATTGCTGACTCGAATGTTCGAATGAAGTATAAACGCAAGAGTAGAAGATAATGTACGCACGGGCGCGCGCGCGCGTGCGAGAGAGAGGGAGAGAGAGAGAGAGAGAGAGAGAGAGAGAGAGAAGGAGAAAATTTGAGTCCAATATACACATAATACTGACTTCACAGAAAGTGCATAAATTGAACTTATATAAAAATGTTGATATATATTATCTAGTTTGTTAAAAAGAAATGACTGATAACCTACGTTTGATAAAGAACAAAAGAATATGATAAAGACTTCAGTTTTAAGAACTTATATCGTAACGATTGTTAATTAGAAATTCGGTAGGAATAACTCGGTCTTCCGTTTTCAAGCAAATAAATGAAGACTTAAAAATTCTTTTGCCAAATAATGACAATAATACGGACGAAGCTGTGGAACCCTTTAATATACATTATTATAATATCAAGGAGCTTAAATAAAATACATTGTAATAATGATTAACACATATACAAACGCGCGTGTTAGAACTAAAGAAATTATATTCTAGACTTAATAACAGATACTCGCCTCCTTGTACAATGTAACACGTAATCTTGATACATTATCAAACGGGGCGAGAAATTTTTATATAAATTGTAAAAATATATTAACAAATTTCATATGTCTCTCGATGAACTGACTTGCATTTTTTTTTTTTTTTTTCTTTTCGTAACAACCATTTGTACAAATAATAAACGCGCGAGGTGTTAGTTTCTTGATAAATAATTACCTTATTGCAAAAAACATTTGATTGGTCAAGCATAATAATGATTATCAAGTCGGTTGATCAGAAAAAAAAAAGACAGATTGCAAAAGTGTAATCGCAAAAATACTTTATACTCTCAATATAGGAAAATGGCTATTTAAACGTAATTACATAGAAAGTAATTTTATACATACACAATCATTGCAAAATAAACAAATTTTTATAAAGTACTGTGTTCTCCTGCAATTCAATGAATTGATATTATATATATCTTTAAATCGAAAGAAATAATTGCTGCTTCTCCGTAAAATTGATCTGACTTTTAATAAATATGAATATCGAGGAATTTATTTACATATTTATGTTGAACATTTATTTCTGTATGAAACCAGCTAAGTATATAGGGTGATGTATCATGGTTTCATTTTCTAAGGGGACGACAAATGTTTGTACATTTTTATTGCCTCTAGCGCCATCTCTGTGGAAAGTGCTGAAACTGGTCGCACGTAGTTATCGACAGCGAAGCGAACTACAGTATACTGGTGGCGCCATCTATGTGGAAAGTGCTGAAACTGGTCGCGCATAGTTATCGACAGTGAAGCGAACTACTGACCTGCTAGTGGCGCCATCTCTGTGGAGAGTGCTGAAACTGGTCGTCGAATGGTTTCGCTTTACCCCGCGAGATGGCGCTACCAGTCGAGCAGTAGCTTACTTCGCTGTCGATAACTATGTGCGACCAGTTTCAGCACTCTCCACAGAGATGGCGCCACCATTTTCGCGGTAGTTTACTTCGTTGTCAATAAAAATGCATGACGAGATTGAACACTTTCACGCAATCAGCAAATAAAACAAGGAATCGTACCACTTATGGAATCGTACAACATTTTACTGATAATGGTAATTAACCCTTGTATTTAAGTTCCTACAATCGCAGATTCTGTTTTCGTCGAATATTTCTGTAACGTATTGATGCTGGAATAATTTGTCAGAGTATTTCTCAAATCTGTTTAGAGACTTTCTTCTAGACTCTTCTAGAGAATTTTCATGTGCGTTTTTAGCTGCAGTTGGTTGTATATGCTAGTCTTGTGATCTAACAGCTGAGAGAGGTGCGAAGCAGAAGAATTTTAATTTGCTATAATAGACGTCTTAACTAAAATCGTCAGGTTTTAAGAAACGACAACGAAAATGGTTGATCGTGTGAATATTAAGGAAATGATACCGGTTCTACCGGACGAGAAGATTGGTAATTATTTATAAATATGCTTATTTCTTTCGTTTCTTTTTGCCCCTCCCAATAGTGTGATCTTGATCTGTTTATGATTTAGAAGAATTAATGTTGCTTTCATGCTCCTATATATTTCGTTTATTTAATGTAAAACAATAACTTGCAAATGATGAAACAACCCATTGAAAAATTATAAATTATTTTAAAGTAGTATCTTCTCTTTTAAATTGGAACATAGTTCTTTTCATAGTGGTTTAAGCTGTGTAAGGTACATACAGATATATGCATAAATTTATAGTTCTTATCGTTCAATCTTATGATTATCATTTCATTATACCTTTTTATTGTTTTACGTATTATATTTCCAAGTATAATTCAATTTTCCTAATAGAATATTAACGATAACTAACGATAAAATTTGCATTTTAGATATGCTAGCAGCTACTAGCATTCTTCAACAACAAGCTGCAGATATTAGAAACCAACGGATCAATTGGCAATCATACGAGCAGTAAGAATATTATTTTAAATATCAATTTATAAAATCGTAACATTTCTTGGTAACTTAACCATGATATATAATGAACACTTACAATAATTGTATTTAACAGCCTATATTTTATAGATGTCACATGATATCGAAAGAGGATTATGATTTCATAGTTGCTTTTGATACGAGCGATGCTAAAGTCAGAGAAGCAAAACTGAAGGAGAATCCACATCAAGCTGCTAAGACTTTCCTCAATTTACTTGGTCATGTTTCAAAAGATCAGACTATTCAGTATATTCTCACAATGATCGATGATATGCTTCAGGTATAATTTGGATGAACCATGAGAATTTACTGAATGAATCTTAAGACACACCGAATGGGGTTCTACATGATATATTATTTATTTGTTTTGTTAATTATTTGAAAATATTTACCTTTATATTTTAGGAAGACCGTAGCCGTGTAGAAATCTTCAGAGAACATTCAAGTCGTAAACGTGAATCTGTGTGGGGACCTTTCCTGAACTTGTTGAATAGACAAGATGGCTTTATAATGAATATGACCTCACGAATTATTGCTAAACTCGCTTGCTGGAGTCACGATTTAATGGAAAAAACAGATCTTCAATTTTACTTGACGTGGCTAAAAGATCAGTTGAAGCTCAGTGTAAGTTTGCGGGTGTTATCTCTGTCGAATATTAGCTTACACGAGATTTAGAAATTAACGCAATATGGGCTTTAAATTTGTTGCTTAGCTTCTATTTTTATGTAGTATATTTATGTGTGTGCACAAGGGTGTCGGTTCTCTTTTTGTATGTCTAATCGAATTACTCGAATTGTAACACAAAAATCATATTAATCTCAAAGGAATATCACTGTATGAAATTCTCTATTCTTACACAAACTGTCATTTATAACGTTTTTTTTTTTCAACATACACAAAGTGAAAGTCCTGCTGAAGCATATGCGAATAAAATAAAAACGAATTATCAAACGCGATTAACCACAAAACAAAAATAAGTCATACCGTAACTCACACAAGCAGATTAATGTTGCTTTTTGTGAGGTGATAAGTGAATAACAAATGTTTCTTGAACTTTGATTATTCGAACGCATAAGTAAGTCACACGCGGGGTTTTAGTTTGAGGCTCTTCAGGACACAAGTTTGCATGCGGGAGTAGAACAAGGCAACGCTACGGACAAAGAAGCAAATGAGCTACGTGAACTACAAAATCCGGTTGGTTTCATAATAACTAAATTATTAACACAAAAGGATTACTTGACTAGTGGTTCTCTTATACTCCTCTAAGTATAATATATTAGCAGGAGGTATAAAAAGATATAATTTCAAACAGAATGTAATTCAATATAAACGTAGTCGTCATAATGAAAGCATATATAAATAATTATTTTTTACAGAAAGTATATTTTTATGTTTAAAATAAAGATAGTAATTTTTTAATTAAAGATTGTGCGCACACATAATTTATATTTTTTTATATATTACCGTTTAATTCTCTATTTGAAAGTACACATATATGTATGTATTTTTTTTTCATGTTTAATCAGAATAACGAATACATTCAGTCCGTGGCACGTTGTTTGCAAATGATGCTTCGCATTGACGAGTATCGTTTCGCATTCGTATCAGTCGACGGAATTTCCACTTTACTGAGTGTTCTCACAGGCAGAGTAAACTTCCAAGTGCAATATCAGCTTATATTCTGTATATGGGTGCTTACCTTCAATCCATTGCTCGCAGAAAAAATGAACAAGTACGTATAATAATAACTCCCATATGGAAAACGTGAATACCAATATGCAAAGAATTTTCGTTCTAGGTTCAGCGTTATTCCTATCCTAGCCGACATACTGAGTGATTCTGTTAAGGAGAAAGTAACTCGTATTATTTTAGCAGTATTCAGAGTAAGTGTCATTTATTATATATTAATATTTTAGTAAAATTTGTTCTATTTTCGTTCGTTTACTTACTTTGAATATTTCATAGAATCTCATTGAGAAAGTAGAGGATGGTCAAGTTGCTAAAGAACACTGCATCGCTATGGTACAGTGCAAAGTACTGAAACAACTCTCCATCCTTGGACAACGTAAATTTGACGACGAAGATATTACTGATGATATTGAATTTTTGAACGACAAGCTACAAGCGTCTGTTCAAGATTTAAGTTCCTTTGATGAATATTCAACCGAAGTGAAATCCGGACGCCTCGAGTGGTCTCCCGTTCACAAATCTGGCAAATTCTGGCGAGAAAATGCTAGTCGACTTAATGAGAAAAATTATGAGTTGCTCCGTATTTTAGTACATTTATTGGAAACTAGCAAAGATCCCTTGGTTCTCAGCGTAGCCAGCTTTGACGTAGGAGAATACGTAAGACATTATCCACGTGGCAAACAGTACGTACAATGATGCTTTTTCCCCTTTACATTTTAGGAAGTTGTTCAGTGAAGTCACTTTTGAAATTGTTACAGCATAATCGAACAACTTGGTGGTAAACAACGGGTAATGCAACTTTTAGGACACGAAGATCCTAATGTAAGATATGAAGCTCTCCTTGCTGTACAGAAGCTTATGGTACACAATTGGTACGTACTTCTCTTACATTGTCTTTATTTTTTTTTCTTATGTTTTTCAACAAACATGTTTTTAAAAATATCAACTCATTTGTAGGGAGTATTTGGGAAAACAATTGGAGAAAGAACAAACTGGAACATCAAATGCACCAGGATCCAAATCTGGTGCTCAAGTTCCAGCGAAAGCTTAGAGCTAGGATACAAATTTTATAATCGTACCGTTTAAAATTTATATATCTTTTCTTCTTTTTCGTATTACCACATAAAATACTGTAATACTACGTGTAAAAATCGATATAGAAATGATTACGCTGTTAAAATTGAAATTACTTTACAAAAATTACATTCCTCTGAATTCTGATATAGCTATATGAATATACAAAAAAAAGAAAAAAAAAAAAAAAAAAAAAAAATGACAAACAGTACATATTCGAATAAATTTATTTGGTTTGAATTACCAAATTCAACGAATCCGAAAATGTACATAACTGTTACAAAGTATTGAATCATGGAACGAGTGTATTTATAGAATAACGTTAATGGAATTTGTAAGTAAAATGTTTATGGAATGTTAAGTAAAATAAAGTATTATTATCGCTAGATAAATGTACAAAAATGCACATTCTGCTTTTATTTTTTTTCATTTTTCCGCGAATGTTAATTTCACATTAATATTGCAGGATGTTAATTGCGTTACCAGATATCGAAAGATGTATGGTATATCAACTTCCCTCACAGAATCATCGTCACCACAAAGACGACACCTAGTCTTACCACCAAATCCTGGTGTGCTTAAAGCAATTTCCGTTACTGGGCCCAAGAGTGTTCCACATTTTTGACAAACCAAAGTCTGAAATATTAATACTATCATTAATTAAATGTTTTTTTTTTTTTTTTTTTTACCTACGAAATCATTTAAACTTACCGTAGTTTTATCTGAACAGTGAAAAAGGCGATCCTGAAGTAGAAACGAGCAACCATGAGAAATTAACGAATCCCGTTCCATTTCTCCAAATCGAACACCACCACCTCGACGTCTCCCTTTTATAGGTTGTCTAGTTAAAACATCGATTGGACCGGTACTTCTGACCTGTAAAAAATTTTGAAACGGTAAGTAAAAAGATCAACTTTTTCAAGTATCATGGAGATACTTGAAAGATTTTTATACCAACCTGCCACTTATCCGAAACCATATGACGTAACCGTTGATAATGTACTACCCCAAAGAAAATATCAGCATTCATTTCTCTTCCGTCTATTCCTGAATACATTCTTTCTGTTCCATAATAGTTATAACCACCACGTTCTAGTAATTTTCCAAAATATTCGACTGCTGTTTCATCCTCGTTAAATCTAAATGATGTTGCATCATGAACTAATCCATGAACGGCTGCTGATTTTCCGGCCATTACTTCAATCATCATAGCTATTAAATAAAAATTAATTAGAATTGTATTATTTGTAAATTTATACCTCATAGGTAAAGAATGATGTGTCACCTATTGTCATACGACTTGGAAAACCATGCGGATTGAACACAATGTCAGGGATTAAGCCAGTTTCCGTGAACGGTAGATCTTCCGCGGGCCATTTTTGCGAACAAATACCTTTTTGACCTGCTCTGGAGGCAAATTTATCTCCAACGCTTGGATTACGCTAAAATTCGGAAATTACGTTAGGTATTTATTTAGGGTGTCCCGCAACCAAGGACACCATTGAGAATAAAACGATTCTATCTATGAAAGGTACAAATAAAAACTTCACTAACAGAAATACGAAAAGTGATACAAGCTCTACGTGGGATATGACTGTGCAATGTACCGCAGAGTTTTACATTATCGATGTAAGCGTCTTCCTTTCCACAATATTTACCGGTAACATACTTTGACTGATCTGCATCGTAATAACTGTTTAAAATGAACAAAATTAATTGTCGGAAACTTTAATGATCTTACAAATACAAAACTTACCAATAATATATGTCACCTTCTGTGATAATTGTACCTGGTATAGGAAGACCATCAACATCCAGTTTCTCTGCAATCTCAGGTTTATCAGGATTCCTTGCAAAATAACTTTTTTGATCTTTCAAATCTACGAATTCAGATTTGTATATACTTCCATGTGCGAAACCCCTGTCATACGCTGCTTTGTTTATAATCATCGCATCCTCCATATCGTATCCCTAACATAGTAAATATACATGTCGTTATTATTAATTCGTACTTCGTACTATTTTCTACTTACCGTGTAAGAAATGACAGCAACTATTGCATTAGTGCCCATGGCAAAATCATCGAGATCAATTTTATCATGATGCACTGGTCTAAAAAGTGGCGTTGCTGGTGTTTGCAATCTGTATAACTTAGTTTCAGATTGTAATTGCCATGTATGACACGGAGTACCCATTGTTTGTTTACCCATCTAAAAACATAGTAAAATTAACCCATTAGCAGTAATATCACTCCGTGTGCAATAAGTGCAAAGCGCACAACGGATGATCGTTGAACATCCTACCTGACACTGATACATATTTCGGGGACTTTGATTACAGTCCGGCATTGGGATGAGACTTGCTAAATTGCTTAAAAAGGCTGTCTTCGATAGTTCTTGATGCGATGTCAGCTGTAATAAAAAGTATATATAAATTTTATAAAGGAACTAATGTAACGAAAAATGAATAACATACGACATAGAGGAACGAGAAAAACGATACGTTACTCCTTCATAGGCTTCTTCGGGTGTAACGCAGATATCTAAATAAATTTGTTCAAATGTTCCTATATATTCAACCTTTTTAGCGGCTAAATTCATCACCGGCCTCATCATACGAGCTGGACTCGTGAATATATATAATCCCGGATACTGTGCTGGCACAGTTTTCTTTGGCACCAATGCTATTTCCATCGTAGATGGAACCTAAGTGCAAATAAAACAAATACAGCTTATCATTCTGCGCGCAGGCCCGTAAAGGAAAAGAAAAAATCACGACACTGTTACCTCTTCCCCTTTTATTTTGAGCAATCGTAGCTTGTCGGTTACTCTTGAAATTATATTGTCCTCTATCAATCCAATTATTTTTCCATCTAATAGCACAGCATACGAATTTTTCCAATTATCAGCAATAGATAGTGGGATCATCCCAAGATCCATTAATATGATGGGAATGTTAGATTTCAATTTTTTATTCGGATGTTTCGTAATAATGCAATTCATTGTTAAATGATTCAGAAGACCGCATGGTGCACCATCGGGTGTATGTACTGGACAAATGAAACCTATAATTCCGTAACAGATTATTATTTTTTTTCAATACTAAGAACAAAAAACAACAAGTTCATACGTATGAATACGAAATAAAGCATTACCCCATGCATCTGGTAATAATTGTCTAGCTTCGGTAGTTCTCATTTCTTGAAAGAAAGAACCTCTGTGAATGGCACGAAAGTGACTCATATAACGCATCCTGTTAATATTTTCAGCAACGATCGTAAGACCTGTATTTTGAGCCAATCCTAAACCTGTTGATGATCTTAAATTTCCAGTAGATAAAAAGTTTTCCATTTGTGCTTCCAGCGAGTTTCCATGTTTCATTACATTTAACATTTCTTCTGCGATCGGCAAGCAAAAGATATTCAATTAAAATAATATCAATTTTCACGATGTTTAAACTAATTTTTTAAATACTTACGCAAGTTCAACGTATACCTATTACCGGCACTTCTCGCCCGCTTTAAGATACCCATCCTAAGACCAGTCAGCCAATTGTGTAATTTTTCTTTTAATACTTGTAAGTACAAATGGCCACCTAATAAACATTCTTGCATCATCAGAGCATCGGCACCTTCCACAGCGCACTTGTTATTTGCAAGAGCAAACAATTTTTTTGTCATGAATACAAGTAAATGAAATTTATCCAGTGGATCGTCAAGGTGAATTGCTATGCAGTATCTAAAAATAATACGGTACTTATATAAATCATAGTTAAGTAGAAAAGATTAGAAAATTAAACTTACTTAATGATAAAATCACAAACTTCTGTGTCAGTAGCATCTTGAGGTAATTCAAAAAACTTTATTCTAAATATTCTTCCTATATAAGCTTTGCATTCTTCGTGACTATGTAAATTCTGTTCGTGTATTGCTCTCAACATATTTAAGATACACCCTTTATAATATAAATCATCTTCGCATCCAGCTGTTAATGCATTATAAATATAAATGTCCGAGACATCGACCAAACACTTCAACATCAAAATCAATGGAACGTAATATAAAAGTTTTCTATAGGAGAACATTAACTTTGCAGAGCCATCGGTTACATAGTGCAAAGTATTATTCTATAATATACACAACATAGTAAAACATTTAATTAAACAAAAAGTAGATTTTACTTTACGATACGTACAGCTGTAGTATTGTCATCTCGCACGCTTCTCAAAAGTAAACCAAGATCGCTGAATTGAATGCCACGCGCTTTCCATCCGGATCTCCTAATAGCGATAGGATAATTTCTTCTTGTCATTAACAACATTCTTATAATTCTCTCGAGTCCTTTGATTATAAAATATCCTCCCCACTCTTGTTCGTGTTCTCCATGAGCGACTAATTCTTTTGGACTCATTTTATTTAAGTGGCATCGATTAGACTGTGGCGATAAATTTGAATGAGATAAACTTCGACGCATTCAGAACGGTATATACACATACTTTGATCATAATTGGAATTTCCCCTAAATCCCTTTCCAGAGTTTCTTGCACGTTTTCATTTATGGACCAACCCAATTTGACAGTTATCTTTCCTTTGTATGTACATCCCCGTTGTCGACATTCCGTAGGATAAATTTTATGACTCCTTACGCCAATCGTGCCGGATGGAACGCTGGGTTGATGAATGGATACATCATCAACCCATAAAGCGACTTTGTCTTCGTTTGGAAGATGAATATAAACAAGCGGATTATCCTGAACAGCCTCGGAAAGGCCATCTTCTAGCATATAATTGAAAGAATCTACATGTGGAATACCCAAACTCTGTAATAACTGGAATGCATTAAAAATGTTCATTAAACTTGTCACTTTCGAAGGAGCAAGAGGTTATTATCGTAAAGGTAGATGTTTACAGGATTTGGCTTTTCCGATGGTTTACCGTAATTCTTGGATGTATTCGTTAATTTTGGTTCGATCAACATTTTCATATCCATTAAGAATTATAATTGTATACACTGTAATTGTGTTTCAAACATGCGTTTAACATATTACGTTAGAAACGTGTTTCGGCGAGCATTTGCGTTCAGTTTGACTTTCGTACACGTGCGTCGTGCCGCAGTCCCACCAACTTACTGCGATCAATTTTTCTCAAAATTGAACACGACCTAGTGCAAAAGTGTTATGTTCTATAATTCTATAGTTATTTCGAAACTACGTAATATGCAGTAATCGAAAAATCAGTTACCGTGTAACAAGGATGTAAGAATTTTGTGGCATTGAAAATAACCAAGGTTATGTCCAAATAATAATTGTAATAGCAAAATATTTACTTTATTTAAGACTTATGCAATAAAAATGTGCTAAATATCATTTTTTATGAATCTATTAAAGAAATAAATCTGACGGAAAAGAAAAGCGAAGAAGGTATATTACAACTGTCTATAGTATAAAATGTCATTTAACATTTGCAACTTGTATTTACGTAAACTGCGATGATGCCAACCTAAAAATCAATTTTCAAATTCAAAATCATAAAATTTAATAATTATAAATTGTTGAACAATTGAAACACGGTAGTTTTCACATGCAATATTAATTTAAAAACAGAAGATTAGAATGAGGTACGCGCAACTTGTAATGGGGCCAGCTGGTAGCGGAAAGGTATTATACACTTCAAAATGTATATATATTATCTAAAACATGCAGCATTTGAAATTGAAATCAACATTATATTTAAAAGTATACGTGTTCTTTACATAGTCCACATATTGTTCTACTATGCAACAACATGCAGCCGATGAAAGGAAAATAGTGGAGGTAGTAAACTTAGATCCTGCAGCAGAATATTTTAGTTATCAGCCGCTAGTCGATATAAGAGAGTTAATTCAGTTAGACGATGCCATGGAAGATGATGAATTAAGATTTGGACCTAACGGTGGTCTTGTATTTTGTATGGAGTAAGTTTATAGTATATATAGCCAATATGTATATATACAAATGATCAAACAAGTGGAACAAGTACCGTATCAGTATAATTTTATTTGTAGGTATTTAATAGAGAATTCGTTGTGGCTAGAGGAAAAATTAGGCGACGTGGACGATGATTATATTATTTTTGATTGTCCAGGTCAAATAGAGCTATATACACACATGACAGTCATTCGTCAATTAATAAGAATGTTACAAAATCTCAATTTTCGTATATGCGGAGTATTTTTGGTAGATAGTCAATTTATGGTTGATGGATCGAAATTTTTGTCGGGTACAATGGCAGCACTTAGCGTAATGATTAATCTAGAATTACCGCATGTCAATGTCCTTAGTAAAATGGATCTATTGCCAAAAAGTGCTAGAAAGCAATTGGATAAGTATTTAGAGCCCGATCCACATAGTTTATTAGCCGATATGGAAAAAGATTCTTGGAATAAAAAATATAGGAACCTTACCGAGGCAATAGGAAGACTTATAGAAGACTACAGTTTGGTGCGTTTCTATCCATTAAATATAAAAGACGAAGAAAGTATTGCGGATATTAAACTTACAATTGACAATATTATTCAATATGGAGAGGATGCTGATGTTAAAATCAGAGATTTTGATGAACCTGTCGAGGATGACGACAGAGATGTAAATTATGAAACGAATACGTGAAAACAGTTTTGCTGAATAAAATATTTTTACGAACATTCTATCGGATTTCATTTTTCAGTACTTATGAGATGGAACCAAGATAAATTAAAAAAAAATTTATTTCATTAATTTAATCGTTGGTTTATGAAAATATCTATACACGGAAGTAGTGGAATATATACACTACAAGGCTTCATCGTTCTAAATGTGCATTTATCGTATTGAATACAAACATTAAACATCCAAATGCTAAAGTTGATCCATGAGCAACAATAGCACTTCCTTCCCACCCTTCTTCTAATTGATTTTTATTTTTTGTCTCATACTTTGTTAAATTACATTTACATAGTATCCTCTTCTCTTGTAATTCTTTGTCAGGCACAACTTTTTCTCTTATAATAGCCTTCACTGCTTCTGCTGTTTCCACCTCCTTGGTTGCTGGTTGTCCTTTGTCGTCAATTTCTTCTTTCACTTGTTCTACAACTTCTGTGTAATTACAAGAATAGAGTACATTATCAACCACTGTTCCATATTCACTGTAGTTTAATAATTCATAACGTTTGGTACTCTGTAAACCAAAAAAGTGTAGATAATTAAGTTAATGTTTGGCAATATTCGGAAAAAAAACTATAAACGTATTTTTTTCTCTTTTTTTTTTTTATTACCTCATCAAAAAAAATAATAGCGTGTTTCGAAGATGTAAAGCTACAGTTACCATAATTAGATAAAATTAAATCGCAATTTGGGCCACTTCCAATAGTTAACGTTTTATGAACCATAAAAGCTGGTGGCTTAGGTTTATGGTTTAATGAAAACAATGCCGCTCTAGCTGTCATTTGGCAATTAATTGTGTCATAATTTTCTCCATCTGGATCTAATATTTGTTCTAATCGTTGTAATGCCAGTACCTCTAAGACTGGCCTTTCGAGTAACTGTACACCTTCTTTTGCATCGTAGCCAAACCGTTCTGCATAGTATTCAACGCTACTATCATCGTTGCATCTATTTTCTTGTTCCGCTGCGTCTTCTTCCCCTATTTTTTCCTCATATTTAGCTTTACTTATTTCTTCTTGATTACTTTCTTCCTTTATTTCGTTATTCTTGCTAGTTTCCTTTTCTATTTCCATTAACTCTCCCACTTTTTGTACTTCTATGGTTTCCACTTTAAGCGATTTGTCATTGTTTTCTATATCTTGTGCTTTCGTGTTCCTAATTACTGGCCTTATGACAGCATCGTGATAAAATCGTACAGGATCTAATTCTGGCGGATGTTCATAATGAAACTTTACAGAACAAGGTACCTTCACCCTTGTCCGACCTTCCAATCTGACTTTCGTACGAAAAAGTGGATTAGCTGCGCGAGCTTTACGCAAGAAATCCAACTTCACCGCATGCTGATCTATACGCTGATTGGCATATTTATCCCAAAGTTTAATACGTTCTGTTACTCTACACGATGTTAATAAGTTTTGATCTATGAAATGATTCGGATGATTTGGACACATCCATCTTCCAATAGGAAAAGCAGTGAGTGGTGGATCTAAGCAATCTTGATGAAAGTACAACGGGCAATAATCGCACGCGATTAACGGCGCTTTTCTGCAACTACGACCACATTCGAAGCACAAACGTGCTGGTAAAGGTACAAGTAAATTGTTATCCAAGCAATGATTTTTGCCTACTAAAAAAAAACATCTCACAGTCGAATAGTACTAAAAATTTATAACTTATAATAAACATTCTTCGAAAATGCAAGTAAGATATCTTTTGAACAGAATTACATATATAATACATACCATTGGTACTTCCACTTTGTTGCTTTCCTCTTCTACCTGAAACATAATCTACCTTATTACTACCAGGAAACATAATCGGTAGTTGCAGTTCTTTAGGTAATTCAAATTCTCTGGGATTAACTAAAGACGCTGCTAAAGCTAGCACCTCTAATGCAGACTTCTTTTTGTTCTTGTCGTTTCCTTTGTTATCTAAAAGATTTCTTTTTGCCGCACATCGACAAGCATAGCACAACCATTCACCATTAGGAATATCCGATGGATCCACAGCCGGGTAACTGTAAAGAATTATATATGTATATATATATACATAGCGTTGAACAATTTTTCTAACAGCAAAATTTCTTATATATTAAATTAAACTTGATAAAATTTAGAAATATTCCTTCTGTCTTGAGATATTCAAGCTCACTGGCATTGCAAATGATACGATGCAGGGCATTTATCGCAGCATATAAGCTCTCCTCCATCTCTACAAGCATCACAAATATCATGATTGTGTCCGCGTCCTCTTCTCTTAAAATACGGATGCTTTTTTTCTTCCTTATCCTTTTTACTTTTTGCTGCTTTAGAATCTTCTGATATAGGCGGTGCTATAAGAGCTTGAATTTGCTAGTAGAGTAAAAATTATAAGTGAAAGTAATACTTTACGTTTAAACATTTTACAGTGCAAACTAATTTTTTACTTAGAAATTATTCATATTTCCTGTTTACTTACAGGCATTAAACCACCGATCATTGGAAAACCGTATTCTACGGTACCCATTTTTAAATAAATTTTCAATTTCCGATGATAGAAAGTTTTCTTATAACCATATAATATTTAATTGATTTGAAACCATAGTTAAGTAGCTCTTACTTCCAAATTTTCATTTTTCATATCTGAATTGGTTATGTTTAAAACTTAGAAGAAAAAGATATTAGATTTCTAAACCTTATCCTTACAAAGTGTTACAGATTGTGCTGTCCCCTGTGTAAGGGTTAACAGTTGTAACCATAGATAAATGATAGTCTTGACACGGCAATGTATGTCCATTTATCCTATTACGGAATCATACATACATCTACGTAGGTGTATCTTTTAAAAAGAATACAAATTTCAAAATGTCACGTATATGTGATCTCACTAATTTATTAATTAAGAGACGGTTACATGGAAATGCAGAGTTAGTGCAAAATTGTAAAGAAATCAGAAACCGTAATCCTCGAAATTTGGAACGTTTAAGGATAGCAAGAAAACCTATAGGTTATGCGCTTGATAAACCTAAATATCAATACTGGCACAAGTAAGATGGTACTTTATTAATGTGTAATTTAAGAGACACTTTCTGAACAATGTTATACTTTTGAATAGATTGGTTCTAACCCCTAGTCAGCGCTATATTACAGCAGAGATACATCATTTTGAAAATGGTCCAGTTCTAAGAGCATCTACTCAAGAGTGGGGATTTAGGAATCAATTAAATAGGTCTGTTTATTTATAAAGTCCCTATTCTGTACCAATTTGAAATATAAAAATAATGTAATTGGTTTTCTAGCACAAACGATGTTAAGGCGTACACTCTTGTAGGTCGTGTGCTCGCACAACGTTGCTTGGAAAGTGGTATATTAGAAATTCATTTTGACAAATCACTTATTAATGGAAGAAGAGTACATTCATTAGTAGATATATTGGTAGAGAATGGTATTACCTTACAAGAACCAGAAAGATATAAGCATCCGAAAGCTTCTTTCAGATATCGTCCAGAAAAGCCTTGGGAATCTTTCGAATAATTCTTAGTTACATATATATATAAATATATGAATTATTATACAAGTATATCCATGGTATACGACAATAAATGTAAATTAAATTTGTTTTTTTTCCGTGATTTGTATTTTCTATAATTTATTTCAGCTACTGTAAGTGATCGAAAGGCTATACAAAGATTTCCCAGTTTTTGCATTTAAAAAATTCGTTTACAGTCTGTTTTTAAGGTCGAAAAAGAAATTGCAAAGAAGGATACTTTAAGAAAAAATAGTCTTTACATTAATATTACTTCTCTTTTTTTATTGTTTAAGTATTTGCTTTGATTTAAACAGGTAAGAGTTTGTACATACATTATACAGTATACAAAGATGATAATAAATAGTCATGTCAATATTAAATAAAATTTAATCTAAAGCAAGTATTAAATCGTAACATATAAAATGTCCACTTGTACATGCAATTTGTTAAATATCATTTTAAATTAAACGGTAGCGAACAAGAGATACCGCTTGGTTTTCTCGATCGAAAATGATCAATACTTGTTTTATGAATAAATAGTCCATAGAGTATACTGCGAATAAATGATACGCTTCTAAATGTAATTCACTGGAAAGTCAGCAAAAATTTAAACGAACATTACGTATGTTTCGACTTAATACAATAAACTTACAATATTTAGCGTTTAAATTATAATTGTGCAGGATTTCCTATTATTATATTAATACTTATAGCTCTTACATAATAGGCTGACTTACATTGCGCTAATAAAAATATTTCTTCGCAAATATATAATACTGTACTGATAAGTATATTATAATTCTAGGCATGAAAATATCTAGATAACTAAGGAAGTTCACAGAGTGTTCTATTTCGTTTTTTTCTTTTTTTTCTTTTTAGTTAATAAAAATCACAGCTTTTATCAGTCATATTTGTGAATCTTGATTTGGCTGAGGCAGATATGTACATTGATTAATGATTAGGATACGCTTACATTTATTTATAATTTCATGTAAAATCCTGCACATATGGACAAGTAAAATTAAATATTAAGTTTTAAATGGTAATAATGTTTCAGTCGAAGAATTTTGATTTAGATGCTAAGTACTTGTACCTACGTATAAAATGGATAAGCATTTAGAAGAATCAAATTAATTACTTTTAAGATACAAAATAGAACTATTATAATTGTCTCAAGTTGAAGATACGAGATAAACATTTTTAAATGGTTCCTATAATAATACAGGCATTTTACCATATAAACATTTGCCGTAATTCTAAGAAGTGCGTATGCACGGTACATACACGATGTACGTAATATCATTTCCTAATAATTAATATCTGGCTGACACATGAACGGAACTGTAACGCGAGTCAAATGGTTCTTTCGGTGATATTAAATACGATCGATGTAAGTTTTATTTGCAAGTATGAACGTCTATGTTTTTAACACAGGTCTTGCATTTAACGTAACAACACCAATGAAACTTGCACTCGCATCTTTCCTTGATTGTTGTTTTTTGTGTGTTGTAACCTCTACCGCAACAAAGAAGATTACATCCGTCCATGCCGGATGACGTTCTGTTGCAAACTCTCCCGTGCGTACCTGATAAGCGGTTTTTTATATTTGACAAAAAAGTTGTACAAGGAAAGAGACGCAAGTGGCAAAATTGTATGAAAATTATTACCTAACGATCCTAACGTTTCGTCAGGAAGACAGTAGTTTGGAGAGTCGTCCAAATAGACTAGATCATTCGCTGTAGGTAAGGAAAATCGTGGATCTCTCATGGACAAACGACCACGTCTATTTACTCTGACCTCCGTTGCTCCATCGTATTTATCTAAGAGAAAGTCACCTGTAAAAGCGAGGTAATAATTAAAAATAATTTCTGAAAATCATTCGTGGTGCCTAAAAACATACCAATTTCTCGAAAGGATGCAAGTTGCTGCCAGCAAGTAATTAAGCTACAACTGCCGGAAACTCCATGGCACTTGCACGTCATTTTAGATCGTTTGATAACAGCCTTTGGGAAGAATTATCAACATAATAATTTAAACCGAATAATTTAGTAATTTAGTAATTTATAACGAATATGTCAGATTTACCCTACGTCCAGCTTCATTATTGTGAAGATTCATCAGGCTTCTGCCCTGTTCTCTGCTACCCCGTTTGAAGCTACGTTCTCGTTCCTTTACATCCACGAACGCTTGTGTAAACCTAAGAAAATGAAACCGGCGTACTTAATACTTATATGTATTATAGTTTGAAGGAAATCTGCGACACTTACTTATAACCATATTCGAGATTATCCCCACAGCCACCCCAAATCCAGTCCCGCTTGAGGTCTCTGGGTCTACTGCTTCTGGAACAGCCGCAGGAAGATAATTGCCCATCTCGACAAGATCGGCTAATCGAGTACACCACTCCCGCGGCCGTGATCGCGTGGACGAACGCTGCTTCCTTACTGGCTGTGAGAGAACGATCATTTACCTTTCCCTCCGTTCGAATGCGTTTACTCTTTTTCTGTTACATTGTGAAAACAATTTTACCTATTCTAAGCATTGGTCCAAACACGGACTCGTTAGGGACAGTGGAGCAGTTCCACCTTCGATCGCGGAATTGGTGTTGGCATTCGAGGATTCCGAATTTCGCACCCTTCGCCACGCTGGGCATGTGGTCCACGGACAGCTGACACAGTTTCCCTTGGCCTTGCGAAAGGCCTTTCAGCCCGTGGCAAATACTGGAAGCAGCTACGTCGTAAGTCTCTATCATTTGAGCAGTTTCGAGTTGTGGAAAGTGTTGCAGACCGACGTTTCTGAAACAACGAGACGACGGTGTGATAAAAAAAAATTTTTTGCACAATGTGCCCCCCGGTGCTTTTCAAATAAGAGGGACCACGCGGTCGATCCTTTGCAGATTTGTTACGGATTGCGGATTATGCGATTTCGAAGCGGGTGAGCCGTGGGCGACGAACGGTTCTGCGCGGCGATTTTTAATGGGACATTTGCGAGTCAACCGAGCGGGGATGATGGAACGGCCCCGTCAGAGACAGAAGTCAGGGGGTCTCTGACGGAACAGCTACCAATCTGAAATTCGAAACGGTTGCCCCGTAAAGATTTCATCAATGGTGCAGGCATACGTAAGTAAATGCAGGCATACACGCCCGAATGCTTCGCATAATATAGGTCCTAATAAAGGTATTAGGTAAAACGTATGCAACCTGTGTTATCGTGTAGATCAGATCGGTCTCTTTACTCGAGTCGGTTCCGCTGGAGGTGAAGTGCTTTTATCACTGATAAATATCAGAAAGAAGGGAAGTGGATGAAACAGATAAAAATTGACACAAAGAGAAATTAGAAAAATAGTTTCTCCGCTTAAAGTGTATTACGGTTCTTAATTCCTTCGTCCCGCGATACGCTGCGCTGGTGTGCGCATAATAGACTGCATTAATATTCCGGAACACGTTTCGGCTGTGATATATTATCAGCTTCGCACTCCCCTAAAACAATGACGCGGGGACTCACGAGAAGGGAACGATAATATTTCGAAGGATCCTGCCCACGCAGATTCGTGGGGCACTGTAGGCCGTGCCGTCCCAAAAAATAATGCCCCGTGTCTCTTAAAAGATTGTACCAGCAATCGTATGGTTTTATCTACCGGGTGTTCTAATTCTCTAATTTCCCCTATCACTCCGATTCGTTGATTTAAATAAAGCTTAAAGCACACCCTGTTCGTTGAAACAAATCGGTAAATTGCAATGTTTCTACGTATACGTATGTACAGGTCCTGACAACTTAAGAAAAAATAAAACGTCCGGTGGAAAGTATCGTGCCACGGCCAACAACAATGACGCCGTTCAGCACCACTTTCTTCTCACGTGGGACGAGAAAAATGCCCCGGGGCCACCTTTTAATCTGACCGTTTCGATATCGTTGCGATTCGCGAAGAAATAATGCGAAAGGCCCCGAGAACGACCTGGCGTGAATCAATTCATCCTTGAATTTACACACACGCGTGACCGCTACGTGTCGTGGAATCTAATCTGAACGCCGGTCCTCAGTCGTGACTTAAGGGGTTGTTACGTTGATACCGGAGGGTAGATTAGCGAGAGTAACGTGCATTTTTATTGGAAAATTGCTTTATCGCGCGTGGACCTTTGTGCAAGTCGTACTGTATCGCGTCGCTGTCCGGTTTATATCGCGTAATTAATTTCCCCCGGTAAAATCGTAACTCGTCGAGGGATTTAGCACTGCTTTGTTCGGTGAATGGAGAGAATTCGCGAACATTCGCGTATAATCGTGTTCCTCGTCGAATAAACGTATAAATTCCTATTAAATCCGTTACCCGGAAGCGTTACTTGCTCGTTGAGGTAGAAATTTATTCATTTATCGAAAGCTCTTCGGATCTAATTAGGCCATCAGGGTAAGGATAAAATAAGAGGGATTAACTTTTACGAAGACCCGCCGACGAGTCCCCGCCCATGTGATTAGGCATTCGCTTCTCGATCGGAGACGCTCGGCGAAGGGATTTAGAAAAATACCGCTGTAACGACTGGAAGAGCCAACGATCATTTATCAGCAGCCGAAATCTATTACCGTCTTCTCTCGAGTTTAAGAATGGAAAGCTGTGTAATAGAAAAATCAATTAGATCTATCGGTGATTATCGAAAATTAAAATACGATTTGTTCCTTGTTAATTTAAGATCCATTTCGATCGAAGTCGACCAACGTCGCGTGGAATAAAACTGCGTTCGAGGAAGTATACAGAAGAAGAAAGAACGTTTAAATTACGATGCTCGTTAAGGGTGGTAGATCATTCGGGGCTCGACAAAAATGCCACGATCTTCCGCGTGTCACTTTTCCGTTCTCGAAAATCCAATTACGAGGCGAACCGTGAAGGTCTTCCCGCCGCGATAGAAATTCCATGCGATGAAAAACTATAGCGATCACGGAACTATTCGGTGATTGGTCACGGCCGTGCCATTGGGTTGGAAGTTAGGGGCGAGAGAGGCAATTCAGGAATTAGACACACCGTTGGCCAAGGGTACGTTGGGAACGAGGACAGCGGACGCTACGAAAAATCCCTACGATCGTGTTCCCACGACGCGATTTCGTCTCGCTGTATACAAAGAGCTATAAATTATGGCAGTTGCGTGGGCAATTTTTGCCGGAATTTGATGGGGGTAGCCCAACCGTGCCTTTCTCTTCGTACGACGTATTAATTTATCGATTACGCCGTGACACCCCATACTCGTGATCATCGATTTGTTCCTCGAAGATTGCGCCAAGTAATTAGATAATTTCATGTTCTTCGACATTTTCGCCTTCTCTTTCTTTCTTTTCTTCCCATTATTGCAATTGTCACGGAAAGGAAGAAAACGAGTGGAAATCGACTTGAATCGATTCAACGATGTTTCACAAAAGGAGAAGGGTTACTCACATCCAGGTTCCTGGTCCCGCCGATGCCGCGACGATCAGAAGTAATCGCAGAATAATGACCAAGTTGCTGAACACTGCCATTTTGCCTGCAAAATGATTTCAGGGTAACGTTATAATGTACTATAATCTTCATTAAAACTATACTTTCAGCACATATATTTAAACATAATTTCCGTTAAAAGCGCTTCATAAATGAGATTCGAGCGCTAGGATCAAGTACTTCACCCGTTATACGAAAGTACGAGTACGCGTGCACACGCACAGCTACACTGTATATACCAGTTCCGTCGGCTGCAAGCACACCGTGGACTTGGCTTGGACCGAAAGACACCTCTAAGTCCATGCGATTATGGTACATCGATGCACGGTGCATCGACGTTACACCTTGCACGCTCCTCAAGCGACTCGAGAGAGTTCGTTTCGGTTCTTGTTCTCGCTGCTCGACTAGTTAACAGAAACTACCAACTGAGCTGAGTTATAGCCCGTCGAGTATGGCAAATATAACTTTTCATTTTGCACTGTTACACTACGGTGACAGGGGTACTATGCCTATTGACGAACAAAGATCTAAAACGACCATGTTACACGATTACACTACGGCACAGTTTCCCAAGCTCCACTTTTCAAGCTCCACAATTTTTAAAGAACTATACAGTAAATTTCACTTCTTAGTTAGAGCTTAACTTCTTTTAAAGCAGACAATATTTCCGTGGAACACAGTTTTATCGGGAATTCTTTGGGAACTCTATATGGAAAAATGTGTAATATTCCCCAAGGAACCACCAAATATATTGCCGCGTATAGATCCCGTTTCAGAATCTCGTTACCTTCAAGCGAACGATCCCGGGTAGCTCGATCGCGGCTCAAAAAGTTCCGCTACTGGTTTTAAAAGAGGCGAAAAGAGGCGAAAAGAGGCGAAA
This sequence comes from Xylocopa violacea, assembly GCA_963969225.1. Classification (NCBI taxonomy): domain Eukaryota; kingdom Metazoa; phylum Arthropoda; class Insecta; order Hymenoptera; family Apidae; genus Xylocopa; species Xylocopa violacea. Next base: position 31,176,542 of record CAXAJV010000011.1, read on the forward strand.
AGAGGCGCGGCGTTCATTTTACGAGGGACGCGCCCCGCGCTGTTAAATCAAAAAGCACGGGCCCGATTATGGCGCGTCGATTCTTGCGTTACACCTTGCGCGGCCGCGATGGGTGGCCGTTGCTTTCAGCGTTGCCCGCTGCGACTAGTTCAATATATGTACATACGTACGTATGTATGCCGTTCGGTGAAGTTACGAGTCGTAAATTCGGTAACTTTTGATCCCGACTCGCTGTAATTTCAGCCAAACGATCGTGAAATAAAATTAGGCACACCTGCGAACGGAAGCTTTTTAAAAGTACACGATGTCCTGTCGTCGATCGCGCGAAATAATATTATGCAAATTATCGCAGAGGTAATGTTCATTTGAAAACGGACTCTTAATTCGTAGACTTTTCTCGCAACGAGGAAACCAAGTTATCTAAAAGTCGTAAATGCGTGCAGGTATAAGGTTAGGTATATGAGAAAAGGTGAACGCGATATATCTATGTACCTGCGCATTATTTATTCAAAGTTACGTAATGCTGCTTTCTCTTCTTCCGCCAGAATTCGGAATGGTGATTCTCGTCCCTTAAAATCTCGATTAAAAAATATCTGCGATTACAGGTTACGAATAGTTTAAATTACAGGTAGAAGAAATCGGTCGATCCGGTCTGTCTTGTAATATCAAAGTGGCCGCGCGTATCTGAATTTTCGTGATAATACATGGATACGCTTAAACCGTAGAGGCGTATTAACAAGTTCAACCGTATTAAAGTAGGCTAGTATACTTGCGAAGCACCCTATATATCCCCGTGTATCTAGCCCACGCGATCGGGCAGAATATTAGCCGGTGTATAAAATGCATTTGTGATCACGACAGGAATGTAAATGGCGTACTTCGGCACGTCTCTCGTCCCGCGGGGCCGGCCTCGAATTATCAGCAATAAAGTATCTCGCTGGCGTGTTGAACAAGACATGACCGGCGGTAGTGCAAGCACCGCTACATTTGTTGCTGAATGAGCTGGTCTTCGTCGCTGATCGTTGATCCTGCGCAGTTGGATGGTACCACGCTGGCTATAATGATCGTAAAAGATCGTTGATCTAATATTAAAGGCGCGCGCAACGCGACGTACCGCGGCTAACGGCCGCTCGCTCGTGCGTGTACGTGTCTACACACGAAAGAAGGAAAAGGAAATCTTGCGAACATTCTCGAGTCCTCGACTAACGATGACAATTCGGTGCGAATCTTTAGTGCCTTACGCTCGGAACGTGATCAATAGTTGTTGCCTAAACTCGCTGTAACTTCAATCCAATTCCCCTGAGTGGGTGCGCGAGAAGAGATTAGGTTAGGTATAGTCGAGCAAGGTTTCGAGGGTTTTAGAGCCAATTCTCTGCAAATTGGCAATTAATAATTTCTACAAGTAATCGTTGAATACGTGTAAGTTTTTGTTTGGTTCGTTCGCGTCGAAAGAAACTCGCGTAAAAATCTGACGTGGAGCGTTAAACGTAATTTTCTTACTTTACTACTGTTGTTCGCCGTGTAGGGAAGCGCAAAGCAGCCTGTTTCCACCTGACCAGGAAACATTATCGTAATTTCACTCCCGATAAACTACGGCACGAGCATTCGAGTGGATCGGGAGAAAGAGAAAGAAGAAAATCAAGAATTGATACAAGTGGACAGGAAAGCATTAACATCGCAATTTAATTCCTCTTAGAGTCGTAATTACCAGCGCAATTCAGACGCGTGTAAAGCTGAATTCGCGAAAGATATAATACGTCGCAATGATTATCGCAATTAGATGCTCTACGCTGGTACCGATAAAAATACGAATCATTTTTTTGTTTGCAACCTGTTTGTATCGAAGTGAAAGCATAAAATGTACGCGGAATAATTGTCGTTTTGCAGAGTTGAAACGGTAGTTGAAACAGACTTTAGGCATACTGTGTCTTATCGTGTCTTCAATTTGTAATACTTGAATTCATGTAAATAGTTTGAAATATATTCTAGGTACCAGTTACATTTGCATAGGATACAACTTACAAATATTTTAGGTGAAAGCGTTAATAACTATCATTGTGGATAGATCGATGTGCTTTCAGGCTACAACGCTAGACTTGTGACATCTCGTAAATTTCGAAGGGCGTGAAATAAAATATTTCCATGAGGATTGCATACGTACACGTCGTGTCAGTGAAACGATACGTGCAAGCCTGATGTATTCTTTTTTTCTTTTTTTTTTTTTTTTTGTACCTTCCTCAGGGCCATTATTCCGCGTTTTTAAACATCCATAAATACCCAGACCACTTTACACCCAGGTAAGCGCGGATCGTTGTTTTCCAGGCAGGGAAAAGGTGTGCGTCGTTGAATCAACCTGTCCGCGACGAGCAGGCCTGGGATTTTCACGAGGAGCGGCAGGACGACTCGAGTCCTCTTAACGAAGTTGCTAGATAGGGAGACGATACGCGCGCAACACGTTCACTTGATACGCATACACAGGAGGAAACGAGAGCGTGCTTACCCGGCTCGGAGACTCGAGAGGAGAGAAAGGAGCGCGTACGGAGGACTCTCGCTGAGGGGCAATAAAAAGAGTAGAGGAGAGACGAGGAGTAGAGAGAGAGAGAGAGAGAGAGAGAGAAATACAAGAAATAATACTGGACTTGAATAAAGGGAATGGTAAAAAATTGTAAACGCAGCAGTAAGAAAGAGAAGTAAAAATCGGTCGATTATTGATTTAAATCGATAAATTCCACGAGCAAAGTAGCCAGGTGCCTGTACACTTTGCACGTTTACCGCTTCTGTTATCGCATTAAATGTTACCTGCTCGACGATACTGGTATTATAGGATTTCAGTAAGTTTATCGGCGGTAAAGTTATGATGTCTCCCAGTCGGGTAGCGGCAAACCACTTTGCGTCCACGAGCGAGGCTTGTACATATGAGAATGGACAACCGATACCGGACGATTATTGAATTAAACAAGGTGAATTCTTTCGATTACGGTATCGTTTCAAATTAATTTCAATTTCGCTAGGAGAAACAGCTACTTACATATTCAAGCAACGTCTGTGTATATGGACGCGAATTTTCGATGTTTCTTTAAAACTTGTGTTGCAAAAAGAGAGGGCATGGTAATCCGAGAAAAAAAGAAAGAAGAAACCCACTACTTAGAGAAATATTCGTTACAGAACCTACGATGGTGGAGCTCGCGGCGATTGAACAGAAGTGAAGTAAAACGCGAGGGAATGATCGGCCTGGAGGCACCAGATCTCATTAAAAAGTGTGCAGCAATTACTCCGTCTCGATTCTCCTAAATCAATCATCTCGCGGCAATCGTCAAACGTTCGCCGACTGATCGATGCCACGTTGCATCTCTGTCGCGCCGATAAAAGTTGTTTTTTTTTTAATGTTTATCATTGACCAACGCTAAATACCATCCGGTGTATGGAGTGTCTGCTAATAAGATCCTGTTACCGACATCGGCAAGTTCGATACGATGAATCGATATAACACGATACAACAATTGAGAATTGTTGTATGGTCTCCGATTTGTCTTTCTGCAGCTACGTAGAAGTATATAGTAATAATGATAATAACGATTAGAAAATGCGCCCAGTTGAAAGGAGAAATACACCATCCGTGACCAAGCGTGACGCGCGAGTAATGCTGCATTAATTGAAATCGTAATCTACTTGATCAACGGTATTCCACAATCTGTCTCGGACGATTATCAATGGAAGCAACCCATAAACAATTTGAACTTGCTACATATGTTATACGAAAGTCTACAGACTCTTACTCGGACCGATGGGATAAGGTTGCTCGGTGTAATTTGCGCCTCGTCTGGAACCAGTAACGATAACAAAAAAGGCAATTAATTACATCGATGCGTGTGAGTTTTATATAACGGATACTGACGACTTATCAATTGCTTTCTAGAATACTGTCGTTACTGCACAAAACAAGTAGTTCCATGCTACTACGAAGAGTTTACTTTTTTAGAGTCTATCTAAAAAGGACCGTGCGAATGCATCAAAGTATCCAGAAGCCAATATAATTAACGTGTCAACTGTTTTACTGTGGGGAACGTAGCGTGAACACGGCAAAACCAGATAGAGCAGTTGCATTTTTCCGACAATATGAACTAGTTTCGATAACACACACACTCGGCCGTTTAAAATTCAACGGGACATTGTTCCTGAAATAAATTGTCTCGAGTCGACTCGACTCGACTCGAGGCTTGTGTTGAAACACGATTCGATACATCGATAATTGAAACGTATCCGTTTGTCAAATGGACAATACAAGGATTCTAATCGGTTCTTATACCGGGAAGACATTCCATTATTTCTTTTCTTTGTTTCACATAGATTTAGTAAGAAATAATTTAAAGATTAGAAAATAAACCTGACGTGAATATTGTTAATAGGCGCAAGTTGTTGTATTAAAATCTGAACGATGAATGTTTTTCATCATCGTAGTCGAGTATACTCTCGCGTCTGTTCAGTATGCATCTAAGTCTAATAGTAAATAGTGTATTTATAATCTTATCGACTGCGGCGTGATGTAATGATAATATTACCCGTTAATAATAAAGACAAGGCTAGAGTATCGATGGTTAATCGTCATGGCGGATTAATCGATTAAGCGATTACTCACCGAACCGGGTGTATCCAAAGTCGTTAAGGACGAGTTAATTATTGCCCTGGTCCAGATCGTTCGCCAGACCGTTTCACTTTTTCATCGATGAGAGCCACGCCGGGACTTGCTTTTAAATTGTTGCCAATAATAACGAGCGTCGGCTCGTTTTCATCGAAATCATTCTTCAGATTTCCGGTTTCACCGGCAAAACGATCGTTTTTCACGCGGCACAATACGTCTAGGTATCTGATTTTGAGCATCGAGCATCGGACGATTTTCACGGTTTAACGACGAAAATTTTTCCCGACGAACAAACTCAACTCCTCCTCTCCTTACACTCGTTCGTTGACATTATCGTGAAAAAGAAGGGAACGTTATAGTTGAGCGATCGATCACGATCGTGCGAAACTTTCGAAGAAATAATTTCAATAGTACGAAAGAGGAACGAGAGGTGTGCGAAGGTACGCGCGTCGTTTAACGAAACAACAATCACCTGTCTGTCAATCGACCGGTCGCGCAAGTGTCACCTGAAACAGTCACACGAAACACCGGCGAGCAAACACATTCTAATTCTCGATCATCATCATCATCATCATCATCATCATCATCATCTCCGCGATCTCTTGGAAACGTCGAACGATTCTTGTCACTTCCGCACCTTGAATCGTCCGCGGACGTCGCTCGGTATGCTAAAATCCTCTCGAGCCTCTTCGTGGTTTGACATCCTCGTCGATTCGAAAACGAAGCGAGTCCGACGAGCAACGACTCTCTCCCTTCCTCCTGCGGAATCGTTTCGAGGATCACCGATAGGAACGAGGTATCCTTTGAGGCGAAAACCAAGGCTCGTCCAAGTCCTGTTCACCGTTCGCCAATCATCGAAGCCGGAGCGGTATTTACGAGACTTGGAAGTTCAAGGAATCCGAACCATATTTGGCACGTGAAATAGCGCGCGATATCAACGGGTTCTTCCTTACGCTCGGATAGATAGACCGACCCCTAGGCGGATCGGTCGTTGGTGCATCTCGAGGAGCACAGTGCTGCCTCGTGGCAAGAGGCCAGGGACCGAGGAACGCTGCGAAACCGACTTGGACGACGTGTTACTGCGGAATGGTCGCAGAGTGCGGGCAGAATCCATGAGACCGCGGTACGTTTCGTTCTCTCCCTGCTGCCTTGTCTCTCCTGCGCGCCGCGCGATCGGTTTCTCCTGCTCGTTCTCCCGAAGAGGGAGCCCCCTCGGCACTAGCGATGGCCTCAAGGCGCCACGAATCAGTTTGAATACGGATTGCCGGTGACAAGTTTACTCTGAAATGGAAAATAGGATCGCGAGACATTCGATAGGCTACCAGGTTTGTATTGGTTGTTGATCCGATAAATGTTACAGAAATTGTTAGATCGCACGGTTACCGTAGAAATTGTTCGGGAACTTGCAATGCGACTAGAAACGAGTGCCCATCGCTACCCTCGACGGAACCCGCCGGTCGCTTCTCTCCCCTGCTTCCCTTTACCTTTCTGTTTCTCTCGTTTCCTCTCTCTCTCTCTCTCTCTTTCTGCCGGTCTCTGGCCGGTTCATTGGTTCATCGGTGCACCGGTCCAGCCTCCGTATTCTTCTCTCTAATTATACCGTTACGTGCAATCGCTCGTGTCAATTAGCAGCTCTTTTTTTCCTGCCCGAATGCAACCCCTTCTTTCGCGAAGGACCCCGGAGGATTTCGATTCGACCGCTCTCCTTCTTGTTCCTTTCAACGCTTTCGTTCTTTTTCCCTCCTTCGGGAACGGCTCTAGGCGAGTAAAGGGGTGCTTTTTTGATTCCTCTCTTCTTTCTCGCGAGGAAAGATTCTTAAGAATATGTACAGAGGCTCCTGTACTATACGCGTACTATAGTTTCCTAATATTTTCACTTTCTATTCGGAAGAAAACGATTCTTCTAATTTACGCGTAACAGAACTAAACAACAATCGTTACATCGTGCCGCCAAACGAGCCGTGTTCCTCGCGTTCTCGATCAAATAATTACTCATAAAAATTTATTAAAGATGAATTAAAGGTAACTTAGGAACTGTACAAATTCATATTCATTTTTAAGCAGTAAAACTGTTTCAGTGTTCTCCCATTGAGACGAAACCGCATTGTAGATACGAGTTAAAAGCTGCTAAAGATTGATTTACCGAAGTCTCTGACATGTAAAAAAGATAGTTTCGCAACTGAATAATCCAAGTAAGGGGACTTGGCTGATATTACAAATTCTTCCAGTCGGTCGAATTTGTCTAGACATTGACAGGACCCGCTGGTAATTATACCATAAAACCCCTCGTTACAGTCGGGCAATTGCTCTAATAAATTTGCATATTCCTTGTCAAGAACACACGTGCCAACCAGAGCGTTAAATTATAGAGCAATTTCTCCGATCCAACGAAAGGCAATTGGAGGCTAGTTAAATTACTAAAACAGTTTTTATTGCACATGCGCTAAATATTCTTTATTAGGATTATCTATACAAGTTAAATAAAATCGACCGATATAATAACTTATTATAATGTGATTTATACCGAATACAAGCATGTATATTTCACAATTATAATCATTTCTCAACTCGTAAACTGTATAGATACTTGTAATCAACGATCTTACAAAAAAACTCGATCGGTAAACTGTGCGCACGGTGATTTATGGTTGCTCGTGAAACATTTCTAATCGATCGACGATTTCCTAGCTCACGTATCGCTCATCGTAACAACGATGAATTTATGTTACGTTCTTCAACGTCGTCGTTCACAGCGATCGTCTGTTACACGGGACCGTTAGTAAACTCGATAATTATCCGCACCGTCTTGTATGGTCTGTTATATTTCTGATTGTACACTGACAGGAGGGTGTGAAGAAAAATCGTCAACGACGCTGTTCCGATTGTATACACACCGGGACTCGGAATCGTTGCATTCGGATAACGTTGTCCGTCAGCTTTTACGTAACACGAAATGATTGAGTATTAGTTCTACGAAAGTGAATGTGTCCGATCACAAAAGTGATATACGCGTATCGTTAAGTTGGTGAGAAATAAACGTAGCACGTATGTGTGCATCTTAGACGAAAGTTTCGAAAGTCAGACAAGAGTAAGTCGACTAGAAGTTTCTCCGTTTTCAAACTCGAGCGTGTTCCGTTTCCGACGTTCCACAGGGAGCTGCTGGGGTACCGAAAGTATTGTCTTTCGGTATAATCATGGCCGGGATTAGAGCAGAGACCGAGACATGTAATCCGCTCGTGTTTCCTGCAGCTACGGATCAAGGAGGAGGAAAAAAAAGCATCCACAGTATTGTTACTAGGGTCGATGGAACTGCTAGGTGGCATCTAATGAGAAGGAGCGGACAATGAGCCTTTCTGACTTAAGTGCCCTAGGGTGAATACCGGAAGGGTGCTCCTACCACCCTTCTTATTTCATTCATTTATTCTCACGCTTGCTTCACGAATCAGACGAGTTATCTACATACAAGAGAGCTCTGCTATGAATGATTTCGAGTTTGCCGCGATATTTGGAAATAAAAATCTAACAAAAATACAGTTTAATCGTATCGAAACTTTAAACACGAAAAAGATGAAACTCGAGTTGAACGACCTAGTATTTTTTGTTGTAAATTTCACATTATTTACCGATACTTAATGCTCTGATGTATTTCATACACGTGTCAAACAATTAATTTTTATTTTCTTTATTATATCGTATAACACTGTACAATTGTATAAACGATATTACTATAAATTGTATTTTTATTAAGTATACTTTAATATGTTTACTTATACTATTCAGTTACACAAGTCACACCGTTTCAATTCATTGATGAAAATGATATAATTCCGATACAAACATTATTTATGTTATTTAGTACAGACATTTCACAAAAATAATAATATTTCGGGTTGGTTGTTAATGTGATAATGATTTGACTTTTTACCATAAGACTTGGTAAGTCTTACAGCAACCGAATGTTTTATTATCATCGGTATGGAAAGCGTTTTATACAAATTTACTGTATCAATAGACGTTACGCTTAAATATCAATATCATCTATAGTTTTTGGATCTGTTAAAACTCTGACCAAAAACATGAAAAATATATTTTACTTTCGCGTTAAAACAGAATTTTTGTACAAAGTTTAAGAAAAATTCCAAAATTTCTTACACGGAACAACACGCTTATGGCATATCGTTTCAAATACTTAATATTGTAACACGTATATTTCATGTTCAACAATATCATAATCTGTTGACGGTAATGTTAACATTTCAGTTCCATTATTTTAAAATTTAAGGAAAGAAATCATTTCGAAATGTTGAAATTTTTTAATTCCATCATAACTTAATCACATAAAAAATGTACAATGAGTGTATTCCTTAATACATAATATGAATCAGACAACTCTTCTGACTTCAAAGAATCGTTTTAGGTAGAAAATTTGTCCTATTGTCATACAAACCAGAATCATGGCTTCAAAGAATGCCCACATAACTACGCATGAATTTGTGCTTTCATTGATGGCTCTATGATTTCGATCACGAACCTAAAAAAATAACAAGCGGTTAGTTTAATAACAATTCTAGTTCATTGTATGCATTTGCATAAATTACAGCCAGGAAATTATAAAAAGAATTACCTGCATATATTCTTGCTCATTCTTCACACCCCACAAGCTTGTGCTTAATTCTTTAATCATATCATCTATTTTGTTATGATTTTCATCCGCATTTTTTCCGTCGGAAGTTTCTTCCAACGGCTTTGAATTTTCGCCAATGTCCATATTAAACATCACAACTTTTGGCGTCATACTACTTTTTTGATTTCCAAAACAATAAGTATAAACACCGGGATGATGCGCAGCAAATGTGTATTTACCACTGCTTTCTTGGTCTCCTTGATAAATTATACTCCCATCGGGACCAATTATTTTTACATCTATGTCCAAAAATCCACCTTCCGCTATTTCAAATGTGAGACCTATGAGAAATACAATAACCTTTGCTGCAAAATCTTTGACACAATTTCACTCCGTTTGATGTAATGTACTTTGAACGCTTTCGAGTAAAAATAAAATTGCAGCAATTAAGATTTATACCAAAACATAGAAGCGATCTATTATCAAGGTTTTATTTAAAAAAATGATAATTAACAATTTCGAATGTTTACTGAAAATAAGTACAGAAAGAAAACTAACCCATTTTCGTGCCCGCTTCTACAGTGTCGAAAAAACATTCTTCGGCATGTGCATCCACGGTAATGAAATAACAGTTCGCACACGAGCTCAACAAAATTAGAATTAAACACGAAACGAGCCACCTCATTTTATTAAATTATAATATGAATCAATTAAAAACGACATACGTTCTTTCTTCTTCCTGCCACTTCACAGTGGCATGATGCTACCACAGCGCCACGTATGCATTTTGTCGTGAAATTAATAATATAGATAGATGTGTGCCCCACCGTCTTATTCTGAGAGGCATTTACCAACATTTAGGCAGGTAAACAAATGGTAACATTTTTATTGTTATCACAGAAATACACATTTTAACGATGGTAATAAATTGTCTTCAAAAGTGTAATCTAAGGAATCATTTTTCATTAGATGTCGACCACCGTTACGCATTTTTGTTGTAGTAGCGTAGTATTCTCAAGTAAGATAATCAATGAGAATGGATAATTAACCAGAACGCGTGAATATACTGTGAATATCTCCGATATCCTTTTCCCGTTTATTTGTTTGTAGTATATACAGCTAGTAATGTCACTCTTGAACTTTATATTTTCAAACAACAATGACAATCGGAACATCGATTTAAGTATTATGAAATACGTCACGTGTTCCCGTCAGCGTAGAATGACTCTAAACAATCTGAAAATATGAACGACAGAAAACTTCGTTTTAAATACTAGCAGCCTTGTAAGGAGTGACTGGAGTGACTGATTAATAAAACAAGTGACACATTATGTTTGAAGTTAGCAATTCATATACGCCTAATACACGTGCTGTTTAAGGGTGATTAAATGATATATCGTTAAATATTTACAAATATTACCTACTTACTATACGAAAGTTTGTTCATAACTATTTATCGTGTATTAATTTCAACAGTTTATTAATTTTACGCAAAAATGTGGAACAACTTAAATGATAACGCTGCGAGTACGTCAGGTGGATTTCTTAATGATAGTTGCAGTTCAAATGATAAATCTAGAGAAAGAAACGCCAGAAGAATAGAGAATATAGTTCCTATTATGATTCGACATCTAACACAATCGTACGGTAGTGATCTACAACTTTGGGGATCACCAATTCATGTTATCACTTTTGTTGGAATCGTGAAACAGATAGAGCAAACTACTACAAAAACAAAGTATGAGATAGAAGATGAAACAGGTATTACAAAAAAAAGTATTCAACTTGATCTTGGCACTCGTCGTAATATGTAACGATTTGCTTAATTTCGTTGTTTACTTTGGAAACTCTTGTTTTTATATATATAATTGTTACAGGCTGTGTTACGGGTTTGCAATGGTTGGACACGGACAAGATAACATCAGAATTGAAAATTAATTTAAATACTTACGTACGAGTAGTTGGACACATCAGGGAGGACAATGAAAAGAAATATGTATTAATTTTAAAGATTATACCTTTAACCAGCTTAAACGAGTTAACTAGTCACTTGTTGGAAGTGACTAATGTGATGTTGAAGGCAGAGAAAAAGTTTCTTAGTCGGGATGAATGTTCTAATACAACAAGTAATAATCCTACAAGAAATGGCAATAGTCTTGGGTTGACTACAGATCAGACTATAGTTTTTGAACTTATCCAATCTGAAAATGAGAGTCAAAATGGAATAGAAAGGGACACTCTCAAAGCTCGTTTACCAAAGAATATATTGCCAGAGTTAGATAACATAATCAACTTTCTTATAAGCGAAGGACACATCTATACTACATTTACGGATGATCATTTTAAAACAACTTAAGTATATGTTACAACAAAGTAAACACAATTTCCTTTTACTGTACGAACATTGCATTAATGCTATAATTAAGAAGAGCAATTTTTTTATATGAGCATTATAAATAACCACATGTAAATTATGTATTATACTTCATAATATATATGCATAGATATGTATATACATAAATATATATATATACATAAGTATAACTTTATTTTTTGTAGTATTAGCACATGGTTAATATTTACAAATTTCTATGTGTAATTTTTATTCAAAATATTTACACAAAAAGAGTCTTTTGTACTTTGGCGCCACCTTGTAAGTTAGACAAACATATATAGTCGTCCAATGGGAAGTGGTATCAGTAGACACGAGCTTCCTAAAGCCACTTTCTATTGGACGATTGTTGGTCAATGTGAATACTTCATAATTCTACCTCAAATAAATACGTAGTTAACTTTCTACGAGCCTATCGTTGCATGGAAATATAATTATGTTTACGTTTATTGTAGGAAGTAAGATATTCTGAAAAAATAAAATAAAATAAATCATCTTTTACATTGAAATACAATCGAACAGTTTAATACGAGAAGTTTGTAAAATTTAGTTAAAATTATTATATGTAAAGTAATTTTTTTCTATAGAGAAATTACAGTTTCTCATTGGTTCTGCAAATTTCCAGCATGATATGAAATGTAAATATTATATATTATACAATACAAATGATAAACTTTGTTTGTTCGTAATATTTTTTTATTATTTGCAGGCTTTAAAATGTCTACATCTATGGACACTTTTGAATCTGTTAAAGATAATATTTCTATACAAAATGATGTACACGTTCAACCAGATATTAAGGAAAAGAAGCCAACATGTATCATTGTTATTGGAATGGCTGGATCTGGTAAAACTACATTTGTACAACGGCTCGTTTCAATATTGTACAACGTAGGAAAACCATATGTCATAAATTTGGATCCAGCATGCAGAGATGTTCCTTATCCGGCTAACATAGGTGATGCACTATATCATTAGGGATTATTAATATATGAAATGTCTGCTTGAATGTTTGACTAAAGTATTATATATGTGCGAATATTTTTTATTAAACATTTTATGTTTTAGATATTAGAGATACTGTTAATTATAAAGAAGTGATGAAACAATATAGTTTAGGACCAAACGGTGGTATTGTTACTGCTTTAAATCTATTTTCTACAAAATTTGATCAAGTTATAGAACTTATTGATAAAGCAGCCAAAGAACACGAATACGTAATTTTGGATACTCCTGGACAAATAGAAGTTTTTACATGGTCAGCAAGTGGGACGATTGTAACAGAAGCTCTGGCATCTCAGTTTCCAACAATTGTAGTGTACATATTAGATACCGTGAGAAGCGTTAATCCTGTGACATTCATGTCTAACATGCTTTACGCGTGTTCTATATTTTATAAAACCAAACTACCATTCATCGTTGCCATGAATAAGGTATTTATAAATTTAAAGATTCAAAGTATCTAATATGTTACATATTATTATATAATAAGATAATAATAAAACAATGCAATTATGTTTCAAGATTGATATAGTTGAACATACTTATGCTGTCGACTGGATGCATGATTTTGAAGCATTTCAAGAAGCTTTGAATTCAGAAACAAGTTATATTAGTAATTTGACACGTAGTATGGCTCTCACGCTTGATGAATTTTATAGCCATTTACGTAGTTGCGGTGTTTCTGCAGCAACAGGTGCTGGTATTACTAAGTTTATTGAACTTGTCCAGGATGCTGCCGAAGAATATGAAAGGTGAGTTAAACGCATAATATTGAATGTAAAAAATACATTTCGTTCTTTTCTTTTACTAAAGGGAATATAAGAAAGATTGGGAGAAGATGAAAATTAAACGAGATGCTCAGAGACAAAAAACAGAGAGAGCGAAACTCGAAAAAGTGGTTCAAGAATCAACAGGAGAAAGTATACCATTGGTAACAACAGTTAATAGTGGAAGGGAAATATCAGACATATATCTAAAACATGCTGGTAATGAATCCAGTGAGGATGAAGAAGGTACGGAAAATCCCTTCAAAGAAGAGGAAGATGAAGAAGAGAAAAAGGAAGTAGAGTCTTTTAAAAACTTTTTAAATAGGCATAAAATCCAGCAAAACAAACATGCATCTAATCAGCCCACAACCAGCCGAGATACATAGTTTGTACGGAAATCTTTATATTAACGAATGAATTTTGTCACTGACATTGTATACAATTAAACATGAATATCTTACATTTTATGATTACATATTTAACAGAGAATGTTATTTTACATTATATTTATACTTTAAATGAGATTATCTTGGAAATGAGAAAGATCATTTTAAAGCTATTTCATATTATAATATCGCTAATAATATTTATGATGTTCAGGTAGTACATGGAAAAGTAATATGTTCCCAGGAAATTTAATCCATATTTTTGGAAATATTTGTCCATTTTACATAAACTCTGGAAGTAAATTGCGTATCGGTAGAACTGTCCTTTCTGGAAGATATCGGTACTGGACCGTTTGTAATCCAGCCTATGGCGGGTGTATGGTTTTGTGCTGTGTATAAACCAAGACCAAATTCTGAAATTTTAAAAATGTATACGTTTTCTACTGTGACTAAAAGTAAAGGAGACGATCCGATTAGTCAAGTCTACTCTAGTAGATATCTCGGGCACCCGCTATAAAAATTAGCTCTGACAGAATTAGCTCCAGATCAAATAAGGATTTGTTTGTTCGGTTAGTAAATTATTAGTAATATACAGTTACATTGACAAAATGTACCAGATTATTTATACCATTTTGCTCTCGGATCGTGTCGATAGAAGCAGATGTACGCGATAGAATCTGGAGCCAGACATCAAGCTGCAATTGCTTATTGCGTAAGCATAATGTTCAATAGTAGATTACGCTACCTTTCCCAGAGTTTAAAGAATTTTCAATTTCTATTCGGTGGTTTTGCATTTTCTGGTATTCTCGCGATATTTGTTCTAAGGCTTTCGTTAACGCCAACTGAAAATAATCAAAGAAAACCTAATTTTTAAGAACTACAAGGAATATAATTAGTATATTTTATTAGAATGTTTCAAACTCGATATATCTATTACTAGTATCAGTATAATATAGCTATAACCATTATTATCGGCAATTTTTTAATCGATATAAAATTTAATAAAAAATTCATTTAAATAAATCGGAGGAAACTTACTACAAACATAAAGTTCTAGAGGATCGAGGGAAAAAAAGATAGGATAGGATATAACGGTATTATCGAATACATATATTTAAAAGTTGTATTGTAAATATCAAGTTTGATGAAAACAATCGTTTGCAATTGAATTTGTTTTAATGTTATTTACATTATAAAGTTATTTTCTTGTTGTAATGTTATTTACCCGGCACATGTGCAAACGCGACATATTATCGGGGCCCTTGGTTAAAAAATTCTGTTCCGTGGCAGTTTTGACGCTAATACGTTGACAGTGTTTCAATTTCCCGGCTGTTTTCCTGTAAACCCTCGATAAGAGATCCGGTCTGCCGGTACGGAAGTTTTCATGTAAGAACTCGTGAACATCCGGATTGTGAGAATTACAGATCGGGTCCCTGTTATGCGAGGTCACTTTCCGAAAACCGTACAGGTTCAGTTGTCTGATAAAACTCGTAATGTTTTTCGTTTTGAAGATGGAATTGCCCGCGTCTAGATATTGTTTTTGAAATTTCTTGTAGTCGAGAAGAATCGTGTTCCCGTTCAGACTCCAACGGATAGCGCCACTCTTGCATTCGTTCACTATACGCCAGAGTTTTTGCGGGAATCGTAACGACAGGAATATACAGTCGTCGTACATGCTCGACTTTGATGCGACGTTTCGTCGTGTCTGCGTAACACGAATCGTAGGTAAGCACTGCGAGCCTTTGTCTTCATTCCCTTGAACGCGATCCGATCTTTTACAAACAAAAACGTATCGTATCACGGCAACAATATTTCTTCTTCGATGCCGAATTATTTTAGCTCTCCTGGCGCGAATTTAGAATTTGTGATAACATTCAACGTAGCGAAGTGCACATACGAATACAACAATATTGACCAGCAATGATCTTACATACGATTACGTCGATGTAACCTAAAGTACAATATATTATATCGCACATTGACAACTGAAAGGAAAATAAATTTCAACTGACGAATACGTATCTCAGGATTTAATAGAAACGTTAAGATTTAATACAATGTTTCGTACACTAATGACAACAATGTGTACAAAATGTCTCTCGTTCGTGTTACTTTACACGATTCAACATTTCATACAAATTACCGTCAACGCCAAACCATCGAGTTGAAGAGAGACGATGTTAGAGAAATTAGATATACGGCCACGTAAATAATTATTATACTCATAATTATTAATAAATTATTAAAAGTATGCTAGACATTTTCTTAACGATTATTAGGTATTAATACTATTTCCTGGACAACGAAAGTTCGATACATCGAACTTTCACGATTTCCCTGACATCATTGGTATTTTCTTGAGTGTAGCGCATTGACACATAACATAGATTACACGTATACAGATTAATTAAAATCTTGGCGGTCTGAGAATTAACCGAGTAATTAATTATTATGCTCGGTAGCATTTACATACTCGTATTCATTAAATAACTAATTCATCGTTATTTCGTCGTTATACTAACAATTAGCTATATATTTAGTGTCCTCTATGGATTGAATATTTTGATAAAATGGAAGACTCTATTTCTTGCGCCAAGATATTTATATAGAAAGATATTTAGAAGTACATTCAAGATCAATTTACATCAGTCTTTCAATCTGGACAGAAGAGGATAACAATATATCGTTAAAAAGAATTTAATGTTAATGTTTATCTTTTCTAAGATACTATTCTTTACGGTATTTCTAAACTTTTATATGCTGCGATAACATTTTTAATTTATCAATAGTGTACAAAAATAAACTTTTTTGCAATTTCCACTTCATTCATACACAAAATGATCGTTACCATATCAATTACGGAAGAGTTATATTTTTATACAATGTTTGCGAATGATTGCCTTGCGAATTGTTTTCTGACACTGTTTTACTGTAGTGTTATATTCTAATTTCTAATGTATGTATATCGAAATATTAGAAAAATTGAATTAACTAAACTTGATCATTTTTTGATTCAGATTTTTTGTCGCCGTATTCGACTATGTGTTGGCTTTGAGATTTCTGTCGTCAATCGGAGAACGCTGGTAAAGTTTGCAAGTATTCGTGTGGTTTCGTCGGCGCTGGCAATAAATAACCATCAGGATCCAATACGTCCGGTGTACGAATGGTTACCGGACCTTGAGGTGGTCTTGGCAAAGTATCTTGTTGAACGGATTTACTTTTAGCAGTCTCGAGTCTTTCTAATATCTCCGAAAATTTAATTCTGTCTTTCGGATCTGTTTTCCAGCACTCCCTCATTAGCTGGCAGACGAACGGAGGACACCCTTCCGGAGGAATAAGCATTATACCTTGGAAAATTAACTTCACTACCTGCAACAGTATTTATCGATACAATGGAAAGTCGGTAGAATGACGAAAATTTTTCACGTATACCCTTACGAGTTATGAATTATGTTAATTCGATTTAAGACTTATCGATAAATTGAACATTTCAACTCACTTCTTCGTTGTTGTGTCCGTAGTATGGCTGCTTTCCAAAAGAATAGACTTCCCATAACACAACTCCAAAACTCCACACGTCACTTTCCAGTGTGAAGCGTCCATACATTACGCTTTCAGGTGACATCCAACGAACAGGTAGAAGCCTAGAACCTCCTATCTGAAATTAATAATAAAATTTCGTTTATACGATCACTTACCCATACCTGTATTATTATTCGAGAAAAAAACTTAGTCATGCAACTAATTCAATTAATTATTTGCTTACCTTATAGTAATCGCAAGTATACACATCCCGCGACATTCCAAAATCTGCTATCTTAACAATGAGATCAGAACCAACTAGACAATTTCTGCATGCCAAATCTCGATGGACGAACCTTTGACCCGATAAATAAGTCATACCGGCTGCAATTTGAATTGTTATCCAATGTAAGGATTCCTGAAACAGATATAAGGCGATTAATCATATCTAGCAGATGTTTGACTGAAACGATAACAACGAAAAAAGAAACAAGCTCATGCATGATAAGTAATTCAATTATTAATTGATATTTAGCAAAAATGAACGAAAAGAATACTGATTTGAATTCGAATAAAATTTACCTGAGTTAAAGGTTGCACACCGGGTTTCGTCGATCTAAATTGCCGAGAATTCGATCGCAAGACTTCAGCAAGATCTCCATATGGCATATATTCAAAAACCATCCACGGACTATTATTACCCTCGCGAAGCACCACTCCTTTAAGCGATAAAATATTTCTATGCCCGAACGTGGACATGATGTCGACTTCTCGCATAAAATCCTCCTCGGCTTCGCGCGAAGCGGTATCCTTTAGAACTTTTATCGCAACAATCTCTTTCGAGTCTCCGGTACATAATTCTCCTGCGAAAATTAAATCTTCCTTAGTAATTGTTGCTAATTCTTCGTCCGAGGTGGGTATCCCTCTTTTCATTTTTAATGATAGATAATGATGATTTTCTTGAACGAAACTTTTAATCAATCAACTAACTTTACTTTCAAAAATGGCTACAAATTCCATTAAAATAGCCCTTGAAATAGTGCAATGATTGTCGATGAAACAATAATGAAACTATTATTTTTGTTACGTTGCGTTCACGTGATACTTTTACGCACATATCGCGTTTATCTTTTTTCATCTTACAAACGTATATTTATCGAAATTTTTTGGCGATGATAATAATTTGTTTTAGCTTCAAACTATACTTTACTATTCATTTTTAGTTATCTCTGATTTATACCTTTGTATACTTTCCCAAAACATCCTTCGCCGATATCTTGCAAAAATACAAGAGATTCGCGTTGCAGAATCGGCACTTCCGGCGAGGCGCAACTGAAATACTGTGGATTAGGTGTGTACTTATTCGCTAGCAGCAATCCCTTTTTCAGATTCATCGGTGTTCCCTGAAGAGAACATATGCAAGCTATTTTCATAACAATTTTTTGAGTGACCATTGA
The DNA here is from genome assembly GCA_963969225.1 of Xylocopa violacea. Classification (NCBI taxonomy): domain Eukaryota; kingdom Metazoa; phylum Arthropoda; class Insecta; order Hymenoptera; family Apidae; genus Xylocopa; species Xylocopa violacea. The sequence continues at coordinate 31,195,331 of CAXAJV010000011.1, forward strand.
AATATTTTTTTACTAATAAGTTGCTAGTCAGAATACAATAGAAATTACATTTCGTTAAATTTCAGTTTTAAGTTGTTTTAAGTCCTACTAATTTCAATGTAGTTAAATTTTTATTTAGATAACAATTGTCATTCACAATAAATACAACTATACCGATATGTAGAGAAAATTGTGATAGAAACTGTGGTGAAAAAAAAAAAAAAAAAAAAGGTAAAAAAAAAGAAAAAAACATAGATATCTTGTCTGTTTCAAAAATATTACTTAAACATAATCTGTAGTTATTCAAATGAATTGGAAATTAAATATAAAAAAGTAGCGCGTAGGCATTTCAAATAACCATCAGTAAGTCTCGGTAGAATAATTACTTGTATAGCATTATGAGGTGATTTAAGACTGGCTTTTATGAATTAATTTTCGTACTAACTACGAAGCTATTGCATGACTTTTCAGGAAATATATTAATGTACTCAAAAAATGTTACTGTACTCAATATTATTGTATTTATTGTACTTAAAGGTATAATGTTACATTAATCGTTAAAACTTGGTAAGCAACTGAAAATTAGTTTCGTATCTAACGTGGTTTTCTAGTGATTCCTGGTAAACAGTTTTAGTGTTACGTTAGTTTTGAGGTGCCACCGCAATATTATTTGATTGACGTACATCCAGGGAATTCCTTTGTGACTTGACGTTATAACTCCGTTTCTTCACGCAGTATACTATACTGAATAATATTGCTAATACCGCGAAGAAAGCTATGGCGATTCCTATTATTTCAGGTACCCTTTGTCTGACTCGCTCTACCTGTTGAACAGTATCAAAACATGTACTACAAACTATGTTTGCCAGAAATTGCTGGATTTTTCATAACTTGTTAAATGATATAGCAAATGATAGTTTAAAATAATTACCTGTTCAGCCTCCGGAAGAGCGGTTGTGCTGTTGGTTGAATTACGATTGGGGGGTATTATGTTGTGTATAGGTCGTGGCGTTAAGGGAACTAGAAAACAATTGAAATGATTTTTATAAATAGTCCGTTTATCTTTTTAATTGTTTAAATCTCGTTTAACCCTTTCGCTATTTTATGAATGAAATTTTTGCTTCAATTATTATTTATACACAATAAGTATGTTAATTCTAAACGATGAATGCGGTATTTAGTTGGTTTCTCTAACTGTTGATCGTACAGGATTCTTTCTACATTAGAACGGAAGTCGTAGATATAAATCTGGTACAAAGTCTAAAATGGGCTGATTTACTTTGACGCTTCCTACAAGGTTAAAGAAGAAAAATATAATTCCATAGAGGAAAGTCAAGGTGACTTTGATCTTTTTATAGAAACCTCGTGCTTTAAGGTTTGTTTCTCCATTTGAAACTGTACACACTACGACTCGAATAATGTTACGCATCATTTTTTTTCTCCTATGCGCGTATGCATTAATACTTGCCTCTTAGAAGCTTAGGGTTGGGCGGGGGAGGGGAATGCGTCAAATTTGATGTTGCAATTGCTTTTTCCATCTAATATTGGTTTTGTCTAATTTTAGAACGCATATCGTGGCTGTTTGGAAAAGAATTTGGCGATTTTCCTGATAACGAAAAGGTTAAAAGAGGCACGCTTCTGTTTAAAGAGAAATATTGAAACAACGTCTGACTCTGACCTGTGAGACGATTTGGACACGTCAAGTCCGTTGTCGGTGGGGACATGTCGTGCGGGCAGACGCACTTGGACCTGTTGTCTTTGAAGATACGGCAGGCCGCCTCTTTCCCACAAATGTGAGGCCGATCTTTGCATCCTGTGATCTCGAAGCTCCCGTTGATCGGCAGCAGCCTCGCTATTGCTTCCGATTGTTGCGCCGACGCGTTCACTGATAATTCTAGAACAATATTTACACGTTATCGCAACTGTGTCAGTATATAGTAGCTATATCCAAAAGCGAGTCCACGAGTAAATAGAAACCATTTTATCTTAGACGAAATGTTCGAGGATAAATGGATATTGCGAAAATCGGAAGATCATTGAATACATTATATCATCGAGTAATCTTCACAATCTGTTCACTTTTGATACACGCCTATTTCTTTTTAAGCAATTTTCTTCCAACTTCGTGGGAAATGAAGTGTCGATTCTAGTCCGTTGCAAGGTTAACACTAAGGGTAGGTGTGCTTTGTAATTTCTTTTACCCCTCTGAGCGAACGCGTACAACTTAATTAATTATATGAATTTTCCCCGAAGAAGGTGCAGAGTTTCCGAGAAAAGCGATTGAAAAAGCTCGAGAGTTCTTGTAACCGCAATTTCATTTCGAAAGCGGCGAAGTGGACGCCGACTTTAAGGTAAAGCAACCGAATTTACAGGAGCACGGTGGCAACGGTTAATAAAGGGTAGGCTGGCAAGAAAAAGGGCTACATATTTGGATTGGGTCCCACTTGGAAGAGACAGTGAAGGCATTCATTTCGTGCTTGAAGCTTGTAACGGGTCAAAGCGTTATCTCTGCGGTCAGCGCTCCCCGACAACGAGTCTCGCTATGTGTACCTATTATCGCCCCGTATTCCTTCCCTTTCTATGCGTTCTTTACAAGGATTGCCATATATTTACGGAGATCGGCCGATTTCTACAAAATGTTCCTACGTTTTTGATTTGCCTGATAAAACAACTGGCTCCTTTAACGGGGCAAATAGGGTTTGAGGAACGCTACGCGCGTATGTTTGTGTGGGGAAACTGCCGCGGTTTCTTCGAGGCGGGTGGAATTGATAAGGAAGAGCGTAAGCTCTTCGCGATGAGACTGTCTAGGGACATTTTCGTATTCGATCGTCTCTGCGTAACGCGACTGACAACGAATGTCCTAGAAAGCATGTATTCCACGAAAGGGGGCTGTTTATCGGACAGACACGCGGAAGTATGTAAATTGTTCGTAGATATAGGAGTACCTAAGTTCGAAATCTCATCTATTTTATATACGAATACCTCTTTTCCCACTGGATATCAATTAATGAAATATCAGTGAACAATGTTACCTACATCACCGATGACCTCTGCACTTTGTCTTTATTCGTTGTAGATGGAAGCTGTCGATGGGTGAACGAATGACCCGCGATATCGTACGTGCTTTGACGCAAAATCGCGAGGGAGTCACCCTTAGCCGCGTTTTTTGTATTAAATAATTAGTACTCGAGTTGAAGTATGTTTCGAAATTATTTTCTGTTTATTTTGTTACATTGTACATGCGTACAACAAGCAGTTCAGGAAGAAACTGAAAGGAACATATTTGCTAACAATACCACTGCCATTTTCATTATTGATTCAACATTTTCGGAAACTGAACGACATTCACAACACGGATTTACATACCCAGCCACGTTTATTTGCAAATCTGAAGTTTAGACAAGAGACTACAATAGGGGCATTATGTGCGCGGATGGTTCATCCTCCGAAACGCGCAATTCGCAACTGAATCGTCTGCCGTAAAACGAGATTGTCCACGATATGTTCAGAAAACTGACAAGAGAGTATCTTGGCTATCAAGTAATTTCGGATAATAAATTATAAATTTGGACACAACAATCTTATGGAAATTTCTCCCGGCGTATTCTTCAATCAGGTATTATTCACGTAACGTCCTAAAAATACGATGGGGTAAATTACGGTATTCAGAGGATTAGCATGACGATGAGCAATTCGCTTTCTTTTCCTTCGCCGATGTGTCACCGAAGGTACCTTGTACCTTCTCGCGGTACAATTCCGTGCAAATAATGGTCCGATTGCTAGTCGGAACAACGTTTTATTTCGCCCAAATCCATATTGCCAGCGATAAATAATGTTTTGTGTTTAGTTTCTACCTGAAGCGCTTCGCAAACTACTTAGACGCTATTGCTTTCAAATTGAAAAGTGGCAAAGAATTCTGCTAAGAATTTCCCTTTTACAACCGTCGAATCGAGTGTATAAGTTTATATTTTATTTATCAATATATTTTTAAATTTCTCATAAATCCAAGATCGACGAGTCTGATATTTGTTTATGTTTCAGGCGACCAGTAAAGGGTCCGTTTACCACAATTCGGAAATTTGGATGCTGCGCACGTGGTTATCATCTTGGGTTACCGTTATCGGAAGGTCGAACATGTCGATATTAAAGATAAGTTAAAGTCAGAAAAATAGAGCTAGTTTTTATGCTCATCTTTTCCTCTTTTTACTACCAGTTGACATTTGTCCTAAGGGAGATACGAATAAACTGGTTTTATCTTCTCGACACTCCGTCTCGTACTTGAACCTCTATCGTTTCTAATGTATTTACGGAGCTATGCCAGAGAAATTTCTGCATTTTTTTATCGGACGGAATTTAATATAAATTGTTGTAATGTTGGTTCGAAAGAAATTGACTAAAATGGTGAGTAACGCTTTTAGAATTAAAATAAACGGTATACAATACAGCATTTACCGAACGTATGTAGAGAAAGAGAAGAAAAGAGATATAAATAGTAACGCGTCTAATATTCGATCACTTTTCAGGTTGTATATTTTACGTTTAATAAGATTCGGAGATAATTATCTGTAGCGCTCAAATTGGCACCTTCGCGAACGGTTGCAGCACATCTAAGAGGTGCGCGTATATTTTCTTTGTGTTATTGCATTTTGCACATGGTAATTATCACATATTGAGAATGTACCAAACTTTAACGTTTCACACGTCATGTTTATGTCTAATAACGATCGACAATATTATTTGATAAGCACGATTAGGATTATGCTAATTAAAAACTTTCACCGTCTAAAACGTAAACGACGATGCAAGATAAACGGGACCAATGAAGATTACCGAGGTAGTATTATTTAGCTGTTCTATTATGCCCAAGTGTCTCAAGTAAACATCGATTAACGATGAATCACGTAAGGAATTTGTGGTATTTTTAATTTCGTAGCAATTTATTAGCGAGGTTATCATGTTTGTAACAATTATCTGAACATTATATTTCTGTACCGAATGAATACGTGTTTCATCCTTACCCGTCTTATTTTTCGTGATCTTTTTAATAAATCGCCGCACAACGCATGCTTGTTCCACGATCGATCTCAGATTAATCGGTGCGATTCTTGTAACGGCAAGGCATAATTTAAATTTTATTCAATTTAAATAAGGCTCGATATAAAGATATTATATATTAATTAATAATAAATTCTCCACTTACAATTGACGAGTTTAAAGTTAAGTCTTAACGTTTCGATGATCGATGCGCATAAACGGTAGATGATGTAAGAAAATGTGATAACTTTAAATTGTTTATTTAACCTAACAGCTATACGTACGTTAACGTAATTGCAAAAACTTGTAGTCGAGAAATAGACGCAACGTAACAAAATCTACTTTCTTTCAGGAGTAAATTCATTATACAGCAATCAGCAGTAAATAAATAATAAAACTTACCGGTTCGGATTTCTGCAGAAGAAAGGCCTCTCCTTCTTGGCATTCTTCGCCGCTCCATCGCGGATCCCGGAACCAAAATGGAAGGAGACTACCCCCGCCTGTATAAAACTATCGTTTCGCGGTAGTTGAACGTACACTATTTCATTAATTACCATCGGCACTTTAACGTTCGCGTTTTCTTATGATCCATCGTGAAATTCTAAGTTCTCGGCAGTCACCATAGCTATTCAAAGTTCAATTTGGAACGAAAATTATTGCACAAAGCTGATGAACCGGTTCACATTGTAACGAACACAGTTGAAAACCGTTAAATAACACAATTCTATTTTTCGAACTGTTTGATGCACTTAATTGGACCACACGCGGACCAAGGTTCTCATGAGTTCGTTGCTTTAAAAATTGATGGACGATCAAAGTAGAAACAGTTGGCTTCTTTGTGTATTCGTTATGGTAATTAGTTGTCGATCTCTCGGTGTTCAGTTAGTCGATCTGAAAGTTTCGTCAGAATAATTGGGCAGTCCATCGCTGTTAATTGCGTGAATAATTTTCAGGTTTGAAAATGGGGAAAAAATTGGTTATTCGGGTGATCGACGAGTGCATTTCAGTCACAATAACACGGTGAACAGGAGTCCGAGAGGAATGGACCAAGGACCAAAGAACGAACGACAAGTACCGTCGTCGTGGGGCGAAGAGTTAAGCCGGAAGAGGATAACTGGTCCCTAGGATAAATCGTGGTGGATCCTCTATCTTCGACGGATGCTTACTCGAAACTAAAGACCGACTAAAGACCGCCTTCGGAACTCCCTCGCTCCTATTGGCGTACACAAGGAAACGCGGTCACGCACACACGGCGCCGAATGCACGCGCGTATCAAGCGAGACCAAGGATTTATAAGAAACGAGCGTGGTTCATCATCAGCGAAGCTCGACCTACGCTATCGAAAAGGCAGAAGCGGCGGTTCCTCATAATCTCATCAGTTTTTCAACCGACTTAAGGGTGGAGCCTCTTGTTGGGCTTTAATCTCTGACACGTGCCAACTTACGGCTCCACCTTCGTTTGAATATTATTTTGGTGGCGCCTTCGATGCCACCGCGGAATCTATGCCGAGAACTTTTTCAATTCTACCGTTGGATGATCAAATATTCAACTAATCTGCATTCTCGAACGAAAATCAAGTTATCTTAAGCGTACGGTTTTTCACGCTAATCTGTGTCACAAATGTTGTTCGTTCTGTGTGCGTTACTTACGTTATACTTGTATTATGATTCACGAACAAACAAAATTAACCAAGTGGAAGGTCATTTGCAAAGACATATTGCTCATTATATACGTCACTAATAATTAACTGCTGTATAATATCGCGATCAGTTTGATACACTGGTGTCGAACCGGGCGCCACTTTCCCCACTCTGTTTCGCGGTTCATGAATAACTTGACTTTTCAGCTTCTGATCGCGATAAACAAGTCAATCTGAGCCACGACCACACAAACTCTTCCATGGATACTAACGTTTGTATAATCTCGATTAATCGGTCTTACATAAAATTTCATTTCGTCTTGTCTGACTCTGCACTTAAATATTACGTAAATTGAGAAAGAACAAGATCGAATTGTATCTATCGTATCCATCGGAATTGTAGAAGCTTGTTTATTGTTCATCCAGTTGTTGCTCTCATTATTAACGCACAGTATGTACAATTAGTTGGAGTCTTTTTCTCTTCCCAAGAAGCAACGATTACGAAAAAGTTCATCGACATAATATATTAATACAATGTAATCGTATACTGCATATCGGAATAGATGAAATATGTCACATTATTAATTTTCTTTTACGGTTTAACGTACCAAACTGGAGAGAATACAACGACCGCGGGGGACATGAAACTTTGTTTCGCCGCTGCTTGAAAAATAACAAGGACTGGCTCCTGAAAACCACCCCCTGAAAATACCCCATCTCTCGGATACATCGAAATTGTTTTACTTGAAAAAAAAAAAAAAGGAAACCTTGAACATCCAAGTCACGTCTCAAAACATTATCATAATCTCACACGCTTTAACATACTATTTGTTGTGCTAGGCAACAGAGAAATCCGCGTTGAAGGGGTAAAGAATACCACTCCTGAATGGGAAGAATCTTCCGATGATCGTAACCGATGAACGACGATTACGTGAGTGGTTGTTTACCGTCGTTGGCTACCTGATTAAGTACTTTAACACGTGCCACTTAATACCTCCGAAGGACCAAAACGCGATCCAGTGGAAAGAGAAATGGAGCGGGACGGAAAAATGGTCGACCTAGCCGCAACAGGGGGATACGTTAATAGTTTTCGAAGAGGCTATGTGGAATGGCGTAAGTGTTGTATATTTACACTGGCGTTACAGGCTCACACCTGGACGCAAGAATAGCGCCGGTTCTTTTTTCTCCGAAGTATTTTCTCGCCCGTGCATCAAACGGGCCCTAACAAAGGGGATCGTCCACTTCTTCGCTTGTCTCGAAAGAGTTTTATCACTTAGTCGCTCGTGACAATTTGCTAATGAATCATGCAAGTAGCATGGTCCCGGGAAATTTAACTAAATTACTGAAAATTTAATAATGGTGTAAAAATATTCATTCTCGTATAAATTCTGTCTACGTGGAATCGAAATATTTTGTTACTCTCTTCGAATAACAAAAAGAGCCTCGATTGTTCGTATCGATCATGACAGACGCTATCCTAATAATCGAACAATTCAGTCTCGAACTGAAAATAATCATTTTTATTTTAAGATATTCTATTCTATAAACACTAGCGTCAAGCAAAAAGAATAACTTCTGGACAATTTTTTGTAATTAATCTTTACCATATACATATAACAGAGAGATTTAAATGATTCACCGTTCTCTATCAGCGTTCTCGTTTATTTGATATTTCGGTTAATCTGTCTTTATTGTTTGTTTAGGTAGCCATATAAAAAAACAAGCAATACATATTCGATATAGGCAAACAAGGAATCAAATACTATCGTTACCAGTTAGAAAAAACAAACGCCGCGATTATGGGTGAAACACGATTATTTTTTTCATTGCGAAAAAGGATAATTTTGCACCCGCTTAACTCACGGATCGACAAGTTTCTTAGACACCGCAGAGACCGGAACAACGCCGGTATGCAAGCAGATGGTGGTCGTAAGAGGGGGTGGTCTAAAATAATAAAGAAGCTGGCATGAAGATGAGGAGTGTTTGTGTTCCACGCACGATGGCCGATTCTTAAGCGACGAGATGCAACTGGAAAAACGTATATTCGAAAGACAATACTTCGAACAAACCCATAGTTATCGATAGCTTCCTGTAGGCAATCGTTTCTCTTCCTGAAAGGAAAGAACAATAAATCCCGCATTCTTTTCTTTCGCAATCTGATTTTATTGTCGTTTGTTGATGAAACCGATAAACTAGTTACGTTATGGCACACCATGCATAATAGATGTTTAAACTTAACACGCGATCCTAGAAAATGATCGATCCGATTTCGCTATCTAGTATGTTTAGCTACAACATTGCTGTAGTAACGAATGTAGACATTATTGGATCTGCTCCAACATGAAATACAACTATAAACCATCGTTGAAGGAACTGCAGACTAGTTTAAAATATCGTTCAAAAGAATATTTGTTATATAATTCTTTGCACGGTGTCACCTACTTCGTAGATCCTACGAGACCTAAATGGGAAAGGTAATGTTGCAACTCGACAATTGTATTTAGATACTTGGAACCATTTAGATGCTTGAACGATAACTGACTTTTTCACAGATGGCTTTGGTTTTCCTTGACACTGATGTCGGTGATAACAGTTGTTTCCGTCATCGTATTTATCCTCGGAAAATTTGAAACAGACCCAACTTTAACAGGATTCGACATAGGAACGCAACACATTAACATCGAATTTCCTCGTGTCTTTGTTTGTTTCGAGTGGGCTCACATGAACCAGTCATATATTCCGCAGGTAAATGTTCGTCAAAAAACATTATTCTCATATGATAAAATACGTATCTATTATCAACGAAAATATGTGACATTGATGTGTTACATTTCTATACCGTGAATAGGTTGAAATGTTTATACACGAACAACTGTATAATTGGAATTTCGAGAAGTACAATAATTCACGATCATTTGCTTCTATTTACAAGCATAAAAACGATTTTCGCAAAATGTTTGAAACGATGGCCCCTAATTGCGATATCTTAATTACCAACTGTGTGTACAAGTAAGTGTACAGTGTTTTAAGCTATATACGCGCACTATTACTTGTACTATTATTGTTATAATCATCGCGTAATCATTTTAGAGGAACGATCGTACCGTGCAATAAAGTATTTCAACGTGTACTTACACCCGTTGGTGCATGCTGCAAATCAATAGATTTAGAACCGCTTAGAGTTGTAGATATTTCATGGATTCTTAAATTTACGACTCCAAATTTGACTTACCCTTTAAGGTATCGTTTAATATCGTTTCACATTATATTTGCAACCTGATTTCAGTTTGTTGGAATCAATTATTTTTTCGGATTAAAAATTATTTCAAATTGCAGATTTTATTTGACACAACCAAACGAATTAGGCCCAAAACTTGGAGAAAGAGCCATGGTGAAAACTTATTTTCCCATAGATATCAAATTTACTGTCGACATGACTTATTCAACTCCTGATGTACGTTACTTACTTTTGCGGCAACGCAAATGCATTTACAAAGAGGAGGGTACAAATTTAGATGATTGCGAAATCAATTGTATTATTGATAAACTACTTGCACGATGCAAATGTTTACCATGGTTTTTATCATTCGCCGATAAAACAGAATGTTCTCTCTCGCAATACTCTTGTCTAAATAATGTTGTTAACGATATGGCTCGTTGTAATTGTTGGCTGTATTGTAATCACACGTCGTATACTGTAGAAAGTATAAAAACAGCGAGCTTAAATGAACATCGAGTTATATTGAAAGGTTGGCCGTCAGCCTTTTACAGGAGAGAAATGCGATTCGGTTACTTGGATTTGCTTGTATCTTTCGGCGGTATAGCGAGTCTTTTTGTAGGATATTCTCTGCTAACAACTATCGAGTTTGGATATTACTTCACTCTTAGAATGTATTGTGGAGCTGTGATCGAAGCATCTCGAAAACAATACGGTATCGTAACTGTTTACGTGGTGGAGAAGCATCGACAAAAAGCAGAGATTAATCCAAAATATTATCAGTATACCAATTAATTATTATTAGCTTTGAAGAAACGCTTGACGTTAGAAGATCTCGTTTTCGTCGTCTTTCCATTTATTAACAACCTGTAGATAAATATAGCATACTCTTTGAAACAAGTTGATTATCGCGCCAACCTTCTCGCCACAGCCTCTGTCTGTTGTTGTCTGCAGGCAGAAGGTTGTCACAATTGGGAATGTCGTTTTCTTATACCGACATTTGGATACAGACAGCCTTTTGCGAGTTTAAAGAAGCACAGGTCGACCAATAAAAAGTGGTCCAATAAAAAGTGAGCCTGCCTAGTGACATTTTACATTGGTCAACTAGGAAATAGTTAGAATTCGTGGCGCTGTACTCTTATCGTCGTCGACGAAATTTCATTGACTGCGAACGCGAATATAGTGAAAACACGCGTCTCCTGAAGCGCCACCTCGGCCATTTCCGATGTTCTTTTCGGAATGCTCGAAACGTTTCGTTTGTGCTGAGAAAACGTGACTACAGAGGACATCGTGTGGCGATCGTGATCAAGAGATCGAGTGTTATACATGATATTGCATTGCAATATTGACGTACATTAAGGCTGTCGCGCAACGGCATGCAGTTGTCGAAGTAAATCGACCGCAGTAATACGGATACGGGATTTTTCGCAGTAATACGGGTATCCGGGTACCGGCACATATCAATATAGGCGAGTACGAAGGATTGGTTATTGAAAAAATGGCGGCGGAAATGCTAAGCAAGAATCGAATGATGGTTTTTAAGAACAAAGGCAAAGATCAAGAAGTGAGTATCCAGTGTGTTCGTCGTTGTGCGCAGTTACCTTATTTGTCTGGAAACTTCGGCTATTCTAACAAGCGGATAAACGCTACGTTATATACAGCGCTACTTTTACTGAAGTTTGTGCGATGTATTCGCACACTTTGTTGTTCCGACACAATTTTTGGACATTTTCGTGCAATTATTTTCTACCCGACGCTGCAACAACTCTTAACGCAACATCATCTAATGTTGCGGTATTACATTTCCGAGTGGGATCGTAATATTCCCAAACAAGTGGGAAGTGTCGTCAGTTTTCAGAATAATGCCAGATATATCGCTGGAAGAATAAGATTGGAATTATTACAAAAAATGTAGCCAATTTGCCTTATTATTAACCATTCTATAAGAGTCTTATGAATAACTTGCGATACCTTTACAGTGTCATTATCTTTTTTTACTTTTTTTTTTTTTTTTTTTTTTTTTCTTTACTCACTTGATTAACTACTTTTATGTTTATTTGAAAACTTGCTGCGAATATAAATAAAATTACAAATGGAGAGTTTGTTACCTTATTTATTTTATGCACTTTTAATAGAACGGACGTTTCGCTAATGATACTGTAAAAACTCAAAGCGGTACAATAAAAAGTATCGTATCGTCAAATAGCATCGATTTAAATATCTTATCGGTTATGACTTCTTCTAACATACAAAATAATGTCCGAGGAGATAAAATATTATAGAAAATGTATTGTCTGACTTTGCAAAATTTACAATGTCCGGATATTAACAAAATGTAAAGAATGAATAATATGAGCACATTGTGCCCTGTAGGAAATGAGGAGAAGAAGAAACGAGGTAACAGTGGAGTTACGTAAAAATAAACGCGATGAAACTTTACAAAAACGAAGAAACGTGCCTACTACAGATTTAACGGGTAAGCATTCCAAAAGGATTCGCTTAAGAAAGTTGGGAGAAAAATATAATTACTCGATAATAATACTTTTTTCTAGATGAAGAAGATGCTGATAAACATTTCATTGATTTATCAAAAATTAATTTAAAAGAGCTAGTAATGAAAGCTGCTAGTCCAGATCCAGCCGTTCAATTACAAGCTGTACAATCAGCAAGAAAGTTATTATCTTCAGATCGTAATCCACCAATCGATCGGTTAATCGATAGCGGTATTTTACCAATTTTAGTTAGTTGTCTTGAACAGCACAATAGGTATGATGTATGAATATATGCATAGCCTAGTATCCTAGTTAGTTTTCTTGTCTTATTGTCGTGAATCTGTATCATTAACGTTATAATTTCCAATATATAATTTACTTTGCAGTCCCTCCCTGCAATTCGAAGCAGCATGGGCTTTAACAAATATTGCGAGTGGAACATCACCTCAGACACAAGCAGTTGTAGCTGCTGGTGCAGTTCCACACTTCTTACATTTGTTACTTTCAAGTCAGCAAAATGTTTGCGAACAAGCTGTATGGGCTTTAGGTATGTAAGAAAGAAACGACAAATAACGCATTAATATTAAATAATAAATTATTGTTAGTTAACATGCATTTATTATCGATTACTTTATCATAGGAAATATTATTGGAGACGGTCCAGAATCTAGGGATTATGTTATCAATCTTGGTGTTGTACCACCATTGTTAACGTTTATTAAACCAGATATACCAATTAGTTTTTTACGTAATGTAACTTGGGTAATCGTAAATTTATGTAGGAACAAAGATCCACCACCGCCCGTTCAAACTATCAAAGAAATTTTGCCTGCTCTTAATGTACTCATTCATCACACAGATATAAACGTAAGCGACCAAGATAAAATGATAAGTTTTTAATAAGTGTTAATAAATTGATACAGTTCGTTGCATTTAATATGTAACACGTCGTAGATCCTTGTCGACACAGTTTGGGCACTAAGTTATTTAACCGACGGTGGTAACGAACAGATCCAATTGGTTATAGACAGCGGTGTAGTGCCTCGCCTTATACCGCTCCTTTCGCACAAAGAAGTTAAGGTCCAAACGGCAGCTTTAAGAGCAGTTGGCAATATTGTAACGGGTACAGACGAACAAACACAAACCGTGTTAAACTGTGATGCGCTCTCGTATTTTCCCAATTTACTGACCCATTCGAGGGAGAAAATTTGTAAAGAAGCAGTTTGGTTCCTTTCAAATGTAACTGCTGGCAATCAATCTCAGGTTCAGGCAGTTATAGATGCTGGATTATTACCACTTATTATTCGCAATTTAGCGAATGTAAGATGCTTTTAATTAATTCTTAAATTGTATAGTATACTAGTCACGCAAATTTCGTCACAATAATCTATCCACATTTTTGAATAGGGTGAATTCCAAACACAAAAGGAAGCAGCATGGGCAATCAGCAATTTAACGATAAGCGGCAACGAAGAACAGGTTGCGCGGATGATACAGGAAGGCGTTATCGCACCTTTCTGTAATCTTCTCGATTGTAAAGATACTCAAGTTGTACAGGTTGTTTTAGATGGTATACATAATATGCTCAAACTTGCTGGATCACAAGTAGAACAGCTGGCCAATATGATCGAAGAATGTTCAGGTTGATCTTTGTGTCATTGAATTATTACTATTATTATTATTTATGCACTGGTATGTTGTAAAGAACGCTAATTTATGTACTGAAATTGTATTCTCGTAGGTCTGGATAAAATCGAAGCATTGCAAAATCACAATAACATAGATATTTATAAGATAGCGTTTGAAATTATCGAGCAATACTTTTCAGAAGACGTACGTATTTACTTCATTTTTACAATTAATATTTTACAAATATTACTTGACGTATTATATATGTATTTTTTATATTTTTTAGTCAAACGATACAAATGTGGAACCACAGGTTGTGGAATCAACATTTGAATTCGATCAGACGACAAGCATTTCGAGCGAAGGTTTTAAATTCTGAGAGGGCCTCCATTATTTCTTATCCGATCGTGCCGTCCCCCGACAAACTCCGTTACGGAGCCATTTTGCTTACCCTTTTCTATTTTGTCTCATTACTGCTCCAACAACACGTGGCAATCTCAGTATGTCACTGGTAAACCAAGGATCACGGTTTTTTTTTGCTAATCCACAGGCGCAATCATAACTGACCAATACTTTGCCCACGGAAAAAAGAAATTGGAACATAGCACGGGCAAAGTTATGGAGCAAAAAAGTTTCTTAATGAAATAAGAATCTGTGTTCTTCTTTCTTCTTCTTCTTCTTCTTCTTCTGTTGATTCTTCTAACGATGTATACGCGTTATATCCGTGTTTAATTTCCTGATTGCACATAGTACTAAAAATTATTGGTAAAGCGAAACTTAACCAAATGCAACTAGTGATGTATGCATTTCACCGACTAAATTATTCTAGTAAATTAATTAACGTGCTCTCTACAATTGAAGAGAGCCACACAGGAAAAACGAAAACTAAGCCCTTTTTATTGTTTTATCTTACTGTTCTCCACCCTAACTTGAGATGAAGTCTTGGTTAGCGATGTTACATTTATAAAACAATTCGTGTATATTTTAGGCATGTTAAATTTATAATAATATTGATTACTAAATAAATAAATCGATTGACTACTCTTTATTAGCTTAATTCATGACTATGAATTATTTCTGTAAGTAAAAGAAAAGGGGACTAACAATAAAATTGTCACGTAAAAAACACGGCAATGTTTTAACTTGCCGATCTCTGCATCCACGTAAATAGATATATATACGTTTGTTATCTAGAAATTCGAGCAGGTTGAAAAATGTTTGTATAAAATATTATCTTATTCAAAGATATTTTTTATTTACTATATTATTGATTACACTTGCTATTCTGATTGGAATTCAATAGAGGGATCGCTAAACGAATGAACATCATCCGCATAAAGATTTTCGGGTAGTTGAGCTGCGTTTTCATCCGTTATATACGTAGGGAAATGTGACGATCTATTCTTTTTGGTTGGAAGAATCGTATCGTACAAATAGCACATGGTATTTGTCTCTCCTGGTATATTCTGAGCTAATACCCAAATAACATTATATTTAGTGTTTATTCGTAGTATCTGAAACATATACGTAAAGATTTAACATTGATTAAAAGACATGCTAGTTGTTGACAATATTGTTGGTAATTTCCAATTTTTCAATTCATTTAGATTACTATAATTATTATTATTTATTAAACTATTTATGATGCGTTTTTTCTAAAAAAAAAATGACTCTTGAACAAAGATTCGTCCCAAATTAATGCCATTGTAACAAAAGAGGGATATAACTAGAGAGTATTTCATGTAGCTGAGACAACACATTTCCTTGGCGATAAAAAAAAGTTAACTATAACCGAATACGGAGGTTTAATTTTTCAATGAAAGTGTATAATCCTTTGGCACTTTTAAAAATATTTTTAATACAAAAATATTAAGCGTGAAAATTATTGCGTGACCTCTTATTGATAAATTTGTTGGTATATTCCTAATAGTATACACTTATCGTTCTTATGGATTTGTCATATGATTTACATCATAGGCTATAATTTAAGAAATAAATGACTTGCAAATTTGTGATTATATATTTCTTTTGAGTTTTTACTGTAAAAAGTTTCGCTGTGCTATTGTCGCATAGTATATCTTCCTTTCAAAAGTAATATACCTTCAAACGATTGATATTTTTTGTAACTATTTAATAGCGTAAGATCTTCAAATATTTCATCCTGAATATCTCTAATTGTTTTAGTATCTCGTGTAAGCATTTAAGAATTTAATACATCTTATTCCTATACTAAACACATTTTATATCGTAAAAATATCTAGATTCATTAAATGTGAGTTATATATTATATAAGTAATCGAATTTGATTGCTAGTACATTTACATAATACTTAATTAATTATTTGAGGGACAAATGAAAAGATGTATGTACGTTCCCGTAGTTATATTGAATCTGAACTTTTAAAATATGATTTTGTAAAACTCCGTAGAAAAAAGACATGACGAATGTGCACTATCTTTGTATAAAATTTGCAAAAAATATTTACAATAAACAGTGTTCATATATAAAGTATACGTATAAATAAAAATTTGATATAGTTACTATACTAATAGACCGGTTACGTTATTCAATCTGAATGAACGATTAGAAACATTGAAAAACATATTATATACGATTCTATCGAAAAAGGAAAATTCAATTGTACTTTTTAATATATTGTTATACAACAAGGGCAAAAAATAAGAAACGAAATTAAACCACATTGACTTCTTTGGCTTACTTCTGACAGTGTACATAATATATGCGAGAAACATTTATAAAGCCGTCGTAAAACTCCTTTTTCTCGTGTAAACGTTAATGAAAAAAATTTCTTATTACAGGAACGATTTATACTAGCGTACGAGTTACCTTCACTCCACGAAGAATGCGCCAATTATTTCCCATGTGTCCAGGCATCTTAGTTCCTGGCCTTACTCTAGCCAATTTACCTCCAGAGCCTATATTACCTGGTCTTCTGTGTGTTTTAGTGACACCATGAGAAGCAGGCATACCCTTAAATCCCCATCTTTTCATCACACCCTGAAAGCCACGGTCTACTCTACGTTCGTAAAGAGAACAGAAAGTATGTTATTGCAATACAAGAAACTGAGAATATCAATAAAAGATTTACGTTTTCCCTCGAATGTCAATGAATTCTCCTGGCTTAAAATGTACTGCATTTAAAACAGTTCCCGGTTGGAGAGCTGCATCCGGAGAAACAACAAATCTCATCAATGTTTGTTTCGGTGTAACTCCAGCTGCATTAAATATTCCATAATAGTTCCTGGTTAGCTGTAAAAATTGAATTACTTAATTTCATAACCAATGAACGCATTAAGAATAACAAAGACCTTTTAATACGAAACGAAAACAATTCATAAGAAATATCTACTTTCCGTAGAGACATCGGGGGCTAATATTAATTCATCAAAGAAAGATAACTTACTCTTTGCGGATCTATATTTACTGCTCCTACTACAAGGCAACCATTTTTTACTTTGACTTGTTTGTGCTTGGTTCGCTTGACTGGATTAAACTCCTCCGGTGGTATATATTTAACCACCTCGTTGTCTATAATCTATAGAGAAATCAAATAAATATGAAATTAACTTGGATTTAAATGAAATTTCAGTGCACTTTTTTCTGAAATTTTTACATAGCACCTGTATCAGAGAAGTCAGTACTTTCTTCCCATTCTTCAACCACATTGGATACACTCCTATCTTTTTACCGATCAAACCGACTCGTTTGGATTTTTCAGAATGTGGCACAACTGACTGAATTAATTCTGCACTTAACGGAGATTTATGTTCATCGAGCAGTCCACGACTGGAGAATACAACTTCCGAGAGGAATTCTTTATTTTCTGCAGTAAGTTCTTCATTATAAAGCTAATACAGAAAATGACAATACAGAGTAATTATTACCATTAATATTCCAATGCGTTACTTATACTTTGTTTACATACGTACCACTCTTGTTGGTTTTGGAAGCCACTCGGGATGGCGTAGTCTCGGTGGAGGATTCTGCTTCCTGCCACGGGTAGGAATCTTCGTTACATCTAGACTAAAATAGATGTGTCAAAGATTAAAGTACCGAGCTAAACATTACATAACAAGCAATTCAATAAACTCTGGCAACTCTAGTTAAATATTACTGTTACACAGCATAGAAAACAAAATTCAGAGAAAGTTAAGAACGTAAGTAAAGAAGTTAACAAAGTACGTATCTTTATTTTGTCTCATTACCTTCGTTTTAAACATTTGCCGAATAGTTGAAACCCATTCATACTTTTTAAGATCGATGCCATGATTACCTAAAGTTTATAATAATATATTGTTCGAATGATGAACTTGTGTAGAGATATAACCTCAAAAAGGGTTAAATAAATGAATTATTACTGAACAAATCAAAGTTCGCATAAGTCTGTTACTAATTAATGCAATAATCGAAATTTTACACGAAATATTACCATAAATCTATTACCTTGTAACCATTTAAATTATATTCTAAGTGGTCGGAATAAAGACTGTAATATTTTTACAAATTGTATTTTGTTAACCGTGGCGCCATCTCTCCGCAAAGTGCTCAAACTGGTCGCACATCGTTACCGACCGCGAAGTGAACCTCTGTACGACTGGTGGCGCCATCTCTTCGAAGATGGCTGAAACTTTACCGCGACCAGCTTCAGCGCTTTTCAAAGAGATGGCGCCACCAGTCGTACAGAGGTTCACCTCGCGGTCGGTAACGATGTGCGACCAGTTTCAGCACCTTGCGGAGAGATGGCGCCACCAGTCGGTCAAAAGTTCACTTCGCGGTCGGTAACGATGTGCGACCAGTTTCAGCACCTTGCGGAGAGATGGCGCCACCAGTGAGAACTTGTGGCGCCAACTTTAAACCGATCTTATTAGCTTTTCGAATAGTAAAATTACCAAAGGGTGTACTTTATGTTATGAATACACTAAATTATTCCGATGATAATTATTCCGCATATATTTATTAACTTTATATAAGTTCAATGATAATGTATGTGCATTGTTTTGAAAATACAGTACTTAGAATAGGAAATGTTCATTGTATATTTACAAATTTTAATACTATACAATACACAGTTATATATCAGTCAGCATACGTTTTGTTTTGATTTAAACAAATTTAATATATACATACAGCATTGAAAGTCGTTTTCGTAACTTAAAATATATATCAAGCAGTTATTAAATCTACATCTTATAATGAGCAATGTCATAAGTATATCATCTCGTTCGTTCTATTAAAATTCTCATATTAAAGTGATTTAAAAAAAAAGAAATTTAACCACGATAACAGACAAAAGTCAAGAACAGTTGACAATGGCCAGATACGCGTAATAAAGACATTAATAATATTAATAGAAGCTGTAACATTAGGAATATGCTCAGTGAACACGGTGATCGAAATTTGACGACAGTCTGGTTCCATATTCCTCGAGGATTTGAAAGCAGATCCAACTTCGTCTGTATTCGAAAGTAGATCAACGTCGGGAGTCGAGCAGATTCTATTAATATAAACAATTTCGAACGTGCGAAGCGATTCTGTCAAAAAAATTTGTAGCGAACATTTAGGAAATCTGCTCGAAGAAGGTCGACCGACTGGATATTTCTGGGAATGATACGAGTATGTTAATACAATTTTCTAATAATATCACAGCGTTGGTTTCTCGTCCGTTGGTTCTTCTTTTATAGGATGATTACATTCCATTAATGCAGGATTCGCCACCGCAATTATATTGTCCCCGCGGGAGGCTATTACCTATCGATTTCAGTTAAATTGTAAACTGAATTTACTATCAATTGAATCGACAAAACGAAAACACCTACCTTCAGATTGAAATCGCTCTCTTTATCTGTATTATCTGCTTCAACTTCATTAGTATCCTGTAAAGAGTCCTTTGTTAGCTTTGTCGATTAATTAAATATTATTCTTTGCTTAAATTCGCTCGCTTACATGTACGGATGACGACTCTTCGTTCGAAAACGAGAGTTGACTGTCGGAGTCGCTAATCTCTTCGATATTCGCACTGAACATACCATTGTTATTCTTCTTCCTCCAAACTGGACTAAAACAACGTAAATGTCTGAACATCAATATATACTTGTGAAAGATAAATGAATGAGTTGAAAAGCTTGTCGCTGACAATTATCGCGTCGAATAGGCTTCTTTTTCTTTTTTATTACTCGAACTCACCTTGAAGATCTATGTCTTCTGATTGTCGAATTATTTATATCCATTTCAGGGCAACGAAGATCCAACTCCTCCTAGAACAGTGAACTGCTACAGACAGTAGAAGTGACCAAATATGAAAATGCGATGGAACTAGTTATCGGTTAATTATTGTTAGAATGAACGATAAATAGTATAAGAAGCGTACACAACTCGTAAGGACACCAGGATCAAGGCGTAGAGTCCTAACAAGTGTGGAAACAAGTAATTTATATAGTCGTAAATAAAGATAGGTATAGAAGGAAAGAGTGCAAAGCCGTGCATATTATGCAAAAGCTATACTTGACCTTTTCTGCTTGAGCTTCGCGCGTGTATCACAATGCGGCGGTAGTTTATGTGTCGGAATTGTTTGCGTGCTGGATGCATAGTTAGCGTGATGGTTAGCGCTCATGCGAGTGCAGCAGCTCGTTAGTATGCCAACGATCCCAAACGGAATCGATCACGTTTAGAAGATTCCGTCAAGGATTTTGAAATAATACAATTCTGATATTTTGACAAATTCTCTACAATTATTGCTTAATAATTCGTACGATTGTAATCTGTGAAAAAATCATTTTTCCATCAAAATCCTTGAGTTTCTCTGAAATTTCGTGACGATTCCGAACTGGAATCGAACCCGTATCGCGGCCGTCTAGGCCTTATTCTTATCGTCGGGGTGAGCTAACCTGCGTCGCATCTTCATTCTCACCCTCGAGCTCAAGCTTTTGTCGTTTCGGACGCTCGGCTTCGTTCTCTTCGCCATTCTCGCGTGGCCTCGACACGGACAAGCTAGAGCATTTTAACCATTAAGTGGTGTTCCATTAAGTATTCTCAAACGGGAATTAAAAAAAAAAAAAATATATATATATATATGTATACGTAGAGAAAGGGGAACTATATTTTCGAATAAAAATATAATACGACGAGCGCAGTTTTACTTATCTCTCGGACTCTTACCTATATACCCTTCTTCCACGTTCCGGCATCCTAAATATGTGATAGAGTTAACAATATTCGATATAAAAACTAAAGATACTTACTAATGACTTTTTGAATAATGATAGCCAGAATCTCTCACAACACGGCGGGCCAAAGGAAAAAGTTCATCTCTTCTAGTAAGAAGGGCAGGTACGAACCTGCAAATTTGCGCAGCAGCTTCATTTACTGACACTTCGTGTAATGTCAACGGTTTCTCCGGTTTCCTCTTACAGTCAAACCTTCCGTAAATTGCTGCGTATTTGCGAATCTCTTCCATTCTACGTGGATCGCTATCAGGCATAGCCATTACCATCTACGGTGTACGAGAGATTTTCGATCGTAATTAGTCGGCTTTCCCTCGCCTTTTAGTCGCCTAGAAGCGAAAGACGGTTTACCTCCAAATTTTTGCAGATCTTTTTCTTAACGTTGTGAGGTTTCGGATCGACGGGTCGAATGGTGGCGGCTAGTCTTTCGGCAGCTTCCGCCAGTCTCTGTATTTGCGACTGCAACAGCGTTGGCGTTGGTTGCGTAGGACTGGCGGGTGCACCACCACCGCCGCTAGGACTTGGCGTTGTCCCACTGCCGCAGGACGATTCGCACGTTCCTACCTAACGCAGCGACCATCTCCGTACATTATTTTATACCTCGAAACAAAGCTTGACGAGAGTTGATCGTACCTGTAGTACGCCAGGGCTGTGAGAAGTGGTATAAGGCAATGGTGTGTTGGGACTCGGGCTCTGTCGAAACGTCGTCGAAGCAACCGGCGCTGTTACGCTGGTCACGGATACGATGGGACTGGTACTTCTGCACGGTAACGGTGTCAGGGACACGTGCGACGAGACGTAAGGCGTAGGGGTCGGTGTTTGCGCGGTTGTCGTAAATCCTTGAAGATTTTGTACTTGCGGCCTGGGGCTCGCGCACGGAAATCCCATGCCCGCGGGTGCTTTGCACGCGGCAGTTGTCGGCACTACCGGAGTCTGGAACAGGGCTGGAACCAAATTTAATTGTCACGTTACGCATTATTTACGCCATCTATTACAAGTCGTAAATCGTAATCGCGATACTCTGGTACTTTACAAGGATTTGTCAGCCATTCCTGAAGAGCTTTCTGTAGTCTTCTAACGTGCAGAGGTTTACTCGCCATACCGACGAGCGCCATTATTTCTAAAAACTCCTCTTCTCCGGCATCGCATAATTGCTGCACGTCGTCACCGCCTGGAAGTTGACGCGCAACGACAAATGATATCGCTCGTGATATCTCCTAAACGATGGAGATAAACGATAAAGGGTTTACCCATTTCCAAAAGCGTATCGTAGTAGCCCAACAGAGAGGCGCGTTGCATCACCCTGTACAGTTGCAATTCCGCTTCGTTCTGCGGTACCGACGTCTGCACAACTGAACGATTCCACGAAAACATCGATTAGAATACTAACGGGGTAGAGAATCGCTGTGGAACGGAAGTTGCAGGTAGGCGAGAAAGTTGGTTAGGAATCGAATCGGATTCGGTCGATCGATCGTGCGGGCCGCGAGGCGGTCGACACCGCGGTTCGCCTCGCGATCCTCGCTGCGTGCGGAGCTCGGCTCCGGTACAGTAAGCGGCAGACGGCCGAGCCGCCAGGGTGTCCGACTAGTTTCTTGCAAATTTCGAGGAACTGCGAGAAAAAGTGGCGTGCACACACGTACAGCGTATAAATTAATACCGGTACCGCTGGCATGGTATCGGACGCCGCGGCCGTCGGGGGAAGAAAAAGACGGCGAGGGGGGAGGGAAGTGTGGAGGGAACCGGGAAAAGGAAGGAGAGAGATCCGTCGGGTTCGGAGCAAAAGAGGAGAGGAAAAGGCAGAGATTAAAACAAAGGGAAGACGCGAGATAAAACGGAAGATGAACGGAGCGAGAGCGTACAGCTCGAAGGCGAACCAGGAGGCGGAGGAGGAGGAGGAAGGTGACGGTGGGTGGAAAAAGAGAGATATTTAAGGGATGAGAGTGGACGAGAGCGGTCGAGAGCGGTCGAAGGGGGGAAGGGGAGGGAAAAAAGGAGAGCGACAGGAAACGAAGAGGGAACGATAGAGAGAAGAAACGCAGACGGAGATACGGAGCAATACGGTAGAGAGCCGGCCTCTGAAAAACCTGGCCGTCGGGTCTTATTACGAACCTGAGGCCCGGTCTCACGCTTATATACACCGACCGAGATACGAGTAAGTCCCTGACAGCAGCGGGGTGACTCGTTCCGCGAGATTTTTCTGACGTTGGCCCCTGCGCAGCCACCGTTGAACCCGAACGGATACCCGTGGATCTTTCTAATGAGACGCCGATCTCTGCTCTCCCACCCCAACTACTCCCGTCCCTTCGAGTACTTGCGAAAGGAATGACGCGATGCCAACTTGCCCTGTGTATCACCCTGGATGAACATGCCGATTAGCTTTTGTCTTTTAAACACCACCGATATCGCGAAATAATTCGCGATCGTAAACTGTCTCGATCAGAGTCGGTCGATGCTTCTTCGAGCGAAATCGAACGGGACGTAAAAAGTCACGCGGCTACTGTACACGCGTACCGATTATTCTTGTCAAACCTGTCCTTATTACGGGTTTGCGGTCTTTCAAATTTCGTAGTAGGCTGCCTAATCTGGTACTGCGCCGCACCGAGACCAGCGCGACATCCCCAAGTAGTTTGTATTTATACACCTATGTACGCATTAATGGGAAGGCTCTATCGAGGAACCACTTGGATTCGATCGAACAGAGCAGTGCTATATCTCTGACCGACAGTCTAGGACAGGCAGTGCATTTACATAACTACTTTTTTGGCACGGTATAATAGTTTTTGCCTGCGAGGAACACGTACGCGAGTCGGAGGCAGAGTCGTCGGAGCATATAGTATCCGATACCGCGCACCAGAGACGTGCCAAGAAAAACCTGATCCTACCGTCGCGTCGTGGCCTCTTCGGCCTCCCTGGGAACGGTGCGTGCACGGCTGCCTCCTCCTCCTCCTCCTCCTCCTCCTCCTCCTCATCGCCGCCAACTTTTCTTCCCTATGCCCACCCCCCGTTCATCCTTATCCTTTGCTCCTGTCGTTTCTACCGCGTCCATTCGTATTGCAATTATACTATGGTCCATCGCATGCTCGATAATTATCAACCCCTAACGGAAAAGAGGAAGAGGAGGAGGAGGAGAAAAAAGAAGAAGAAGAGGAACAAGAGGAGATGGGTATGGAAAGAAAGGTTGAAGCGGCTAGAAACTAGTGGTAGTAAAAGACGTTCGGTTGGACGTGGTAAAGAGGTTGGGAGAGATCGGGGCGAGAGTGAACGAGTGGTATGGTTTCTTTGTCCGATAGCTCACGGGTGCGGACGCTCTTCCGATGGTACGCAAAAACGAGTCTAGTTTCTTAGAAGCGACCGTTCCATCGCGGCAACGACACTACGCGGTGGTAGCACTAACGGCGGTGGTGGCGATAGTGGCGGTGGTGGTGGTGGTGGTGGTGGTGGTAGTGGTGGCGGTGGCGGTGGCGGTGGTGGCGGTGGCGGCGGCGGCGGCGGCGGCGGCGGCGGCGGCGGCGGCAGCAGCAGCAGCAGCAGCAGCAGCAGCAGCGGTTAGTATTTCGCTTTTTACCGGCATTGTAATCAAGGAAGGGTTAGGTGAGTTTTTGTCTAGTACCTCTGCCGCCGTTCGGACAAAACACCGGACAGATGGACTGAGTCGCCGTTTCGATCCTCTTACCCTTTCCTATCTGTCCTTTTATTTCTCTTTCTTTATCTATTTCGCGCCAAAGCTTTCCCTACCGTCTCTCCGTTCCGTCTCCTTCTTCTCCTTCTTTTCCCTCTTCGCCATAGTTATATTCACCGTTGGTAACTCCCCTGGGCTATCTCTGTCCCAACAACGGTCGAGCCCCCTTTTTATCTTTCACGCTACTCTCTGGGTGCACCACCCCTTCCTTTCTTCTTCCTGTTCGCCCAGTCGCCTATATCTGCTCGTTTCCTTCCCTTAAGTTACCCTCTCTTCGGCCGCACCCCTCGATATAGGTATACGAGGCACCACCACCACCGGTCACAAGCTTCTCTAGGATACCGTTTTACTTATCCCCACTTTTTGCCTACCCTCGCCATTCTCGCCGACGGTGAACTCCCCGAAGGGGAGGAGGATGGAAAAAACTAAATTCGCTGGTCGACGATCAACGAACGGAAGATCGTGGGGCATGGTATGGTATCTCTTAACGGGGAAAACAAACGATACCGTGAGCACATTTTGTTCGTTTCATCCCACCAAAATAATTGGAATTATTAAGAAACTAATTATTCGAACGAAGTAAATGGTAAATCGACGATCCACCGTGGAAAAGTGAAACTTTTCTTTTTGCAATTAGCCGGATTACGTGCAGCTTAACCCATTCACTGCTAGGTAAATTTAGAACCCCGAGTTTTTGTACAGACGCTCGCTACGAGGCATAATATTTTAGCAATAGCTTTTATCGCTGACGTCTCCCAGCAATAGAAAATCTCCATTTCGATGGAGAAAACTTGAGGGAAACTAATCACTAATCGCTGATCGATGCCGATGTCCCGTCAGAGGGGTTGGATCCCGGCTTAGGTAAGGAAATACATTTTCGAGCACTGCCAAAATGCCTCTTCGTTCGCATTGGCTGGGTACCGTTCTCGGGTACACAGGGCGGAGCTTGAATTCCGTCCTCTGAACAACTGTCAACCTCTATAGGTTTTCCATCCCTTGC
The DNA here is from genome assembly GCA_963969225.1 of Xylocopa violacea. Taxonomy (NCBI): domain Eukaryota; kingdom Metazoa; phylum Arthropoda; class Insecta; order Hymenoptera; family Apidae; genus Xylocopa; species Xylocopa violacea. The sequence continues at coordinate 31,221,241 of CAXAJV010000011.1, forward strand.
CGTTCGAAACTTCTCTCCCCCCTATCAACGCGTTTAAAAGTATGGTCGACCGCATAGTTCTGCCCGCATACCGCGCCATTGAGAAAAAACTAGCAGTCCGTTAAAATTGCAAAACACCGTGACACGTAATCTTTATTTGGTGGCGGCACGGATCGGGATGAAATCGTCGCGTCCGTAACCGGTAACGAGCTCCGTCCGTTCGTTCTACTTGATACTTGCGATACTTATCGCACTCTCGTCCGTTGCGCAAACTACCCTTCGACGATACGATTTCGCCAAATTTCTATTTTCTTCTATTACCTATTTTTCGTCCGATTCGAAGAATACCCCGAGCGGGAAATAAAACGCAGCAACTCGCGGTGAACGAAATGAAAGAGTTCGGAGGTCGACCAAAAAGATCTGGATTCCTTTAGAACAAAGTAAATGTTGTTAGATAATTAAACAACGAAATTTGTCTCCTTCGTTAATGCGCAAGAAACTCGAAAGAAACGTTTCCCACGGGCATCCTGTGAATAAACCACTTTTTTCAGCTACTTTTTTCTCGGACCCTAGGAAGATGCGAGCAAAGCAAAGGGTTATAAAGCAAAGCGTCGAGGGCTAATTTTTTTTACGTGGAAGCGCACGTCACTTTGTAGTCACACCCATCGCAGCCTATAGACTACTACATGCTGGGTAACACAGAGATCCCACTTTACCCATTTACTTTATACTCGTCTTATTTCCTCGTTGTATCAAACATGGTGGGCATCGATATCTAAAAGTTCAAAATTCATTGCAGTCTAACGTAACGAGACGCGAATGATTCAAGGCGCCTCCCTTTTACAAAAAGCAAACGGAGGCTATCACTCTATACTTTGGTATCGCTCTGTATCATGGTATATTATGATGATAGATAAACACAAAAATCGACGATTATTGGATCGTGTTGTGGAGTCGAACGCCTGCTGTCGTTCCACCGTTACTAAAACGAATTATTTGCTTTTATTTCAACAAATATCATCCTTTATTCACGGGGGTAGTGTCTCCCAAACTGTGTTCCACGAACAATTAGTGTTCCGCAAAAAATGATGATAGTCTGCTTTTGTGCGTTTCATGCAATTTAAAACAACTCTGTGTGGTGTTTCTTAAAAATTTTAGGAATACTTTAGCAGCATGTTTTCGCCTATTGGTAACGTCTCTGGGCAATAGAAAATTTCCATAACATAACCAACAATAACCAACCCCGAGTTACTCGAGTCGATGTTGATAAACCTTTACGAACGTTAACGAACAGGATTGCGAGTAACTTTCTAACGTCAATGTACTTGCTTGCCTATATACGTACTTCCGTAGAAGAACGAGGTCGATAACAAAAAGCGATACGATAATAACAATTTTATTACGTCTGGCAAAAAGACGGGAGAAGAGAAAGAAAAAAACATTACGTCTGGCAGCAGGTTTCCACCGTGTTCATCCAACTTCAATAACATTGAACAACATTCCGGACGAGCAAACAACCGAAATGGTATCTACGCGCGCGTACGTACGCTTCCCGCCATCCAGCGGCGGTCTTCTTCACCCTCGGATCGCAAGGTTCAGGATTGATAAAAACCGGACAGAAAAACATCTCTCTATCGTGGTACCGGGGAACCAACGGCGGGGAACGAGGGGGGGAAGGCCGTGGACAAAAACAGCCTGAGAAAGGAAGAGATCAGATAGAACGTCGGGAGCCCGTGGCGAAAGGAAGAGGGAGAAGAGAAGAGAAGAGAAGAGACAAAGAATTCTTTTCGAGCTATTTGTTCCCCAGCGGTCCCCTCCACTCTTCGCTGGCCCTGGTTCGCCGCTTGGTTCTTCTTCTGGGTCAGGCTTCTTCCGAGTTTTTTCTGCCTCCAGGCTGACGGAAAGGGTGACGCATATGCATATGCTCGAGGCTATTAAGCGGCGGGACGCGGTCCGGTCGGATCGCTCGGATGGTGAAGAAACGCCGTACCAGTTTGATTCTCGCCACGGGAGTGTCACGGGGTTCGACAGGTAGAGAGAGAGAGAGAGAGGCGAGGGTGCAACCGTGCATCGATTTTCGGGATTATGTCGTTTAGAACAAGAACACGAGGGGTAAAAAGGTGGTGGCCACTAGGGAAAGGTGTACGGGAAGGAATAAGAGGGACTATAAACGTTCCTCCCTTTTTGGCAACGGCGAGCTGACGAACTTCTTCCCTGTTAATTTATTCGCAGGCGGCGATAAAAAGCTAGGAGAGACGGGGACGACCCTCTTCTGTGGGAATATCTCGGATTCCACGAATCGACGAACGATCGACCGGCAGGCATCTCTCCTCCGACGTGATCGAAAATCTCTTCTTTTCCTTGCGCTCGATGTAATTGAAATTCGTTTCTAGGACTTCCAATGACCGACCGGCGCAAATATTAGCGACGTACACGCGCAGCTGCTTCTCCTAACGAGCTCTTTGAGTCCGCTTGTGTACTCTGTACGCCTGCTGAACAAGTTTTATGCGCGTACCTCTGTTCCGACGATGAAAGGATGCCTGAATGTAATCTGAATACGATCAAGGAATCATGCGATCCGTGGGTGGATGCACTCGAATACCGGACTAATTTGAGTGACAAACTGGAAGGAGAATCGAAGCGATTCGTGAATTCACATCCGAAATAAAAGGAGTGCGAGCCTTTTTCTCCTCTCCGATGATTCCTTCAACACGTTCACGGGACAAATTTTTCAAGCGTACAACCGTTATTTAGAATTATTCGTTGTAAATTTTACCAGTTAATTACCATTTCTCGAGGCAACCGTTTCCGCAAACGAAATGTAGGCGCGTATTTTATCGACGCGTCGTCGATGGTTTAAAAAGTGTTCGTTCGATTCTACCGCGCGGAAGATAGAAGTCGATCGTGAAATAATAAAACTGGTTGGCCTGAGAATGTAAGAGAGACCGCTGCTGCCGTAGACACGTTCAGCGGGGAAAAAAATTCTTGGCTCGATAAGTTCTAAGTAAGCGCGGGAATCCGGCAAACTTGCCGCAAAAAGTCCAACATTTTTTGCCAAGTTGCATAGCAACGGAGCAGCGAGCAAGTGGCCGTTTTTACACGCGTTCGGCCTCAAATTTATGGCGCTACGAATTATCCCGCCGTTTCGAATAGGCCCTCGCTGGCATACTAATTCTAAGCAAACATGGCCAGGCGAGATTAAACGCGAAATCGAAAAAAGAAAAAGACTCTCTTCTCTTCCTGATGTGCGAGACGAGAAAGAGAAGAGCGGAAGCAAAAATCGCGAAAATCGACGGAGAAGAACGGAAAGTAAAGGAAGACGGAGAGGAAGGGAAAGAGAGCGGAAAAAGGAGGACTAACCATTCGCAGTGGACCGACCGGCGTCTTTGAGAAATATCCTCTCTCTCGCAATTTCAACTTTCGACGAAATGTCGGGCAAAACCGCGAAACCAGCGCTTTTTCACCGTTAGTCTGCAGTGGTCAATTCTACGCTCGCACGCTTCTATACGGTCACCTCCATTGGCTGTTTCATCTCGTAAAGAAACTAACAAAAACCGTTCTCGCAATAGTTGCTCACCGATGGCGGAAGAAAAAGCACCTTTTTGCTCGGCGCGACGCTTTTTACTCCGTTCCCTGACTCATGCCTCTTCCTATCGCAAGTAGACAAAGCACATCCACTCTGCGTGTAGCATACCTGTGTATCTATATGTGCTGTACATATCCCTCTCTCTTTCTCTCTCTCTCTCTCTCTCTCTCTGAGATCTTGAAGAACAGTAGAACTTTTAAAAAAGGAAAAGTGGATACGTCGAGTTAAGTTAGAAGAAGAATAGATGTTATGAACTGATGCTAGAATTTTTTGTAACGTCAAGAGAGTGCCAGTGTGTTCGATATTTCGTTTGAAAAAAATAAACGCTCGTTTCCCGCCAATAAACGGGCGATGCTTTCAATTCGGAAGGACAGAAAGAAAGAGAAGTAAGAAAAGTGTGCTGTCCAGTGTACGAAGCAAGGTGGATTAAGTGTAACGTGAAATAAATAAATAACGTGAAACTTACGTGTGCCATTGACATTTCTGCTGAGTATTTTCGGCACAGCGGCGGTAACGGCGCTGACTGCGGAAACGGTTGGGACAGTAGGGATAGTGGACAGTACCGCGGCAGGCTGTTGGTGTTTAGTTGTCGGGCTCGCCACCACGACCACAGGATTCTGTATGGTACAAGTGGCCGACGTGAGAGCGCCGGCACCAGCGACTCCGGGGACCGCGTTGATCGGCGCCGCTGCTACTGGAGAGGGTGTTCCGATACCGCAGCTTGTGGTTACCGCCGCTGTTGTCTCCTCCGTCGTCGACCCGCCAAGCGCGCGACCCTCCATCTTCGATGGCCAACACCACTTCTCGTCCTTAGCTCTCGGGGGAGGCTCGCGCCGAGGCGTTACCTCCCACAGTAAGCACTCACTCCACTCGACCGATAATGTTTCTCGCGTTCCAACGCATCGAAAGGTCTATGCGTTTATGTTGCCACGCACGTCCGACCGATCCCCTACATCTCCGCCGCGGACACGATTGTCGCCAGCACGAGTACACTCGGCTCTTTTATAATTGCTACCAATTGTTCGAACGAGTCAAGTAGTTGTACTTTGACATCATCAACGTCGGATACGCGACCGACGACGATGTACCGGTGAAGATGTAACAAAGATCGACGATTAAATAGGAAAGGTATCGCAGCAGAAGGAAGTCCGAGTAAAAATGAATAACGATGAACGATTACTCGTTCTTGTAAACATGTGTCGAAGAAAAATAGATGACACTTGAGACGCGTCTTAAATGATCTCCGATACGGTTGTTATTATCGCAACTTTCTTTTAAATAGTTCCTACCCAATTTTTCCGTTCTCCTACAGGAATACGCGTATGTATAATTTCTTTCTGCTTGTGCGTGTGTATATTCGAAACTGTTGGTATTATTGTTGAACGAGCAAGAAAAGTTAAACAAAAGATCGCGCTAACACTTTGAAAAGCGACAGCGAGACACTCGGAACGATGACGCGGTACACATTGCCGGCCATCGAGTGATTCCACTACGTGCCTGTGCCGTGACCCCACCACTCGGCCACACAACGTGCAATACTACCCCCACTACTACCACGTTCACGTGCGGTTATCCCCACTCTTCTCTTCTTACCCCCCTCCCTCCTACCCTCCTTTCAGTGCCGAGTAACGATGGACATTACCACGTTGACCACAAGTACGTAAATCTCGTACTCTTGCCTTCCGAAATTCATATATCAATCTAAACGACATGTACGCTTGTTACCTTCGTGAACGTTCCATTTATGTTCCATTGCAATCTCATGGACTGTTCCGATGTACGAATTTCAACCTGTCGAATATATTTTTCATTTCAGTATATACAATTGCAGCGTAATTAATGATTTTACATAGTACATACTTAATTATTTCTATAGTAATTCTTCGCTTTAACGCATTAGACGCGATTAAAACTTAAAACTAACAGAAAAATCTGTCGATTCGTCTTTCGTTCCGCTTTGAACGTTACTTCAAAGTTGTTTTCCAAATCCGCGTTTAACCAAATCTTCACAAATTTCTGTCGCGACGATTTCAAAAGTCATCCCACGATGGAACTTCGTAACATCCTCTATCTACCCCATCCACCAGTTTTATCATTTTCTTCACATAGATGGCTACATACCAGCTGTATATATGTAGAACATATATACCCCTCCTTAGACCACGATGTCGAAGCAAAAAGTATCCCCCTCCGCCCGCCATTTCTACCAGACCAACTTCACCATCTCGGTAAACGAATGGTGGTAAGGAAGACGGAAAGAAGACTCGTTGTAAAAAGCTATCTTTCCGCCCCTCGTCCATGTACCCCCTAGAAGGAACGTACGATCTCTTTACCCTACCGTTGATCCGCAAATAATCAACACTTTTACAGGTTACTGTTTGCCGTCTTTTAAATTGTCTATAAAATTCATATCCTCCCTCTGTCGACCTTGTTTCTTTATACTTATCGCTAATTAATTCAATAAATTCTTCGTTAATGCATTTCCTAGAAAAAAGAACAAAAGATATTAAGGCAAAATTATGTAAATAAATGCGTGAAATAATAAATGCGTATGTACAGAATCGTAGTTACCAAACGAAACGCGATACGAAGAAACAATAAAACTTTCGTAAGATCAATTACACGTATCATTTCTTTACTTTCGATTACCATTTTTTTTACGATCGCGATGCTTAATTCTTTACTCTTTTACCGTTAAACGGCATCGCGGTTCTTTCCTGCTCCGCTACCCTCGCTTTTGCCAGTCTTATTTTTGCACCCGTCCACCCACTACTATATACCATTGCCCCCCAGCTCTAACCTCCTACTTAAAATGCTATTCCCATTCCATTGGCCTACCTTTTCCGCGTCAATGAGAAATATAGAAAAAAATTTTTATCCTTGCAAATGGAAAAAATATGCTAGAGAGGAAGGTTGATTTACCAACCAACCGCTGCTACCAAGCGAAATTTTTTGCTTCATCTCCGCCGTCGACAAGCTCTTCGGAGGGTAAGTTGGACAAGACAGGATTGTGACGTTTGCTGAAATTTATCTTGCACAAACATTATATGACGTTCACCTAGAATCTCGTTTAGCAACATTTTTTGTTACTCGCAAAAATTGAATTTTTTTTCTATTTAACTTAATATAAAACTTTTGCAGCAGAAAATGTCGCCTTTCCAAGTTCTATCTCTCTCTCTCTCTCTCTCTTTCTGAAACCTAACGCGAAATGCCTCTAATGCTCTATTTTTCCTGTAACAATACAAGTTTGAAAAAAATGTGAACATCTGACCTGTGATGTGGCCATATAATTCCTTGGATACGCGGCGTATGCAAATTTCTGAAGCCTGAGAAATAATTCGGAAAGGGTTCGAGCAGACGGTGGTCAGCTTTTTTTCGACGGAACCTCCTGCTCCCGACCCTTAGGAAAATAACAAAAAATTAGTGAGCTACGTGTCTCGTCGGTGATGAGACGTGTGAGACCTTCGACCGTGAGACTTTGCCAAGGTGCATCGTAGCCTATTCTAATCTATTAATTTTTTTCGATGCTACAAAAAATGCGCGAACAACAAATGTAAAAAATTGATTTTCATTCGTCATTGTAGAATGTACATATGTAAATCCCTATGATTGAAAACTTTGCTACAAGTTCATTCTTCTTTTTTATTAATGTAGATTGTTATAATTTTATTTGTTATTTATAATTTCGTGAGAACACAAAATCGCACGTTGAACCTTGATACGATTATCAAAGAATACAGCTTCTCGTATTTATAATTCTATTATTTTATGTGTTTTACAAAAGCGAGCGACGATACGATTAGTTTTATGACTGATAATTAGAAACGAGTTAAACATCCATAATACTCATCGAACATTTAGGTCATGCTTTTAATATTATACATATTTGTCACACCGTTCTCGAAAGAGAACACTCTCGCGATATTAATTACAGATCGGTATAAAACATAACGCATTGCTGTTTTCGATAATTTGTAAGTTTAAACTATCACATCGATATAAAGCGAAAAGACATTTTGGCGTGATAATAATAACTGACGATATTAAAAATATCGAATATATAATGAAAATAAATATCAAATTTGATGACGAATCGACTATTTAATATTACCATCGTAACAAAACTTTCTAGGAACTCGTGAACTTTCAATTAAAATTATTATTACGTAGAAGTCTTTTGAATCATTCAACCTTAGACACGAACTTATAATAAAACATTCATCAGATTACATGGTTAAAAAAACCAAATTATTCTATTACAATACAATAAAACAGCATGAATTTCGCGGGTGTCACTCTGATAAATGCAAGTAACGTGGAATCATACGCAGCCATATTCGTACCACACTTGATTCCCCGTTTTCGAATCTTTATCCACAGGGGTTTCCATCATTGTCTCTTCTTGACCTACATCCTTCATCCCGCTGTTATTAAGGTTCTTTGATTCGTTTATAACCGCTGATACTTTGTTGTATATGAGAACCGGGCGTGGTTCTACTTGAATCTCTGACCTTGGAGTTTGTTCCAACAAAATTGAACGTCTGTCATCTTCCTGTTCCTGTATTATAATTATGTGGTAAATACATTAAAGGGAAAAAATGTTCTACTATACGATAACAGAAAGCAAAAGAAGCACAATATGAAACAAGTAATTGATAATGTACTAGATAAAATTCTAAATTAATAAACTTGTTGTACTGGTAAATTAGTTGATGGCGGTGGAGAATCGTCGGTATAATATACTGTTCTCCTAGTTCCTGGATGACCAAGTGATAATGGATCTGATCCGAGACCTCTAGTCGATCCTGCAATTAATGTTGCAAAGTTATTTCATATTCGTTTACTTACATTATCCACGATAAGACATAAAAACAACGATTATGTCTACGAACAGAGTGAAAAATTGTAAAACAAAGAAACATACGATTAGACAACATCTTGCATGCTTGAGAATTATATTTACCTGCTAATCGATGATCTTCCGTGCTAGCATCAGAATCATTCCCGCCAGATTCTGACTCGTACGTTTTACCTTCGGAATGTTTGGAATCCTCGGCCCAAGATCGTCGATTCTAATTTACGTAAAAATATGTATAAATTTATCAAATTAATTTGTACTTTAATAATTATATATTAATTTATTTACTTTGTTAAGAAATTCAGAACCAGCTTTTCGAACTCTTCGTACTAAATTAGCTCCGAATCCTTTTCTGCAAGTGTGCATATACAAAAATACATCAGACTGCATCTATCATATTTACTATACTGCTAAATAATGCGCACGTACCACAATAGTAAACATTGTCCAATAAGTAAAATAATATATAAACATGATGCACATACTTGACATGTGCGTGTAACTTACTTTTTCGGAGTACAACTTTCTAATTTTCGGTAATGTTCCATAATCTTATCTTCCAATTTCTCTTTTTGCCTGTATAGATGATTTACTTTATCTCTATAATACATATTATATGTTATCATAAATAATAATACCAAACAATTTATTAATTATGATGGAAAGACCCGCAACCTTTTTCGGTATCCACAAAATAAATTAAAAACATGATTTTGTATATTTAAATGTATTCAGTGGAAAATGTGATAGTGTTAAGAATTTTACTTTTCAAATACTCACGTGTACATTTTTTCTTCCATGTGATAATGTTCTTTATCTTCAAGAGAGTGAGTCAAAAGTTCATGGTATTGGCTAAATAATAAACTGATGTGATCCATTAATGATCGTCTGTCATTATCTAAGCCAGAATTCATATGCAGTAACACCTATAATAAAAATTTAGAATAATAACAACCAACAAGTAACAATAAATACATACGATATAAGTAATCATAAAACATTGATCTCCTATTACTTTAAGCTCTAAATTTTCTATTCGTACCTCACAACGTTGATTTAATTTGTTAATTTGTAATTCCAAATTAGAACATCTTTCATCCCTACTGCTAAGTTCGCCTTGCATTTCTGTTAACTTCAAACTTAATCTATTTGTTTCAATTTTGTTTTTCCTATAGTCTTCTTGCAAATTTCTATATTCCATTTTCAATTTTTCCGTGGCGGTGTATAAATTTCTGAAATCGTCCTAAAATTATTCAAAAATTATTAAATTCACCATTCAATTTATATTTTATTTCATTATGTTATATCAATTTTTTGTTTAATACTTTTAGCTTCGAATGTTCTCCGCGCAAGTTGTTTAAACTCTTTGCATCATTAACCAATGATTCCTTTTCACTTTGCAACATTTTATTTTTCCCTTTCAAACCCTCGTACGATTCGCGTAACATTCTAATTTCATTTTTAAGATCTCGTAAATTCGACTTGAGAGCATCGTGTTCATGGAATAGATTTTCATATTCGTTGTTCAATTGTTCGTGCAAGGATTGCAAAGTAACTTGATCGTGAACAAGTTGCGTGTGTGCTTGTTGTTGTGCGCTGCGTTCCTTCAATAGCTAAATGAAAGAGTACAATAATCAATACTTTGACAAATATATGTGTCAAATAATTTGCGACTTTCTATTTTCAGCGTTACGTACAATTTATGCAGAAAAAGTCATTCATCATAGTTCGTTTACCTACCTCTTCTTTTTCAGCTACAAGTTGCGAATTTGCAAGTTGTAAAGCTGTATGTTGAGCTGCCAAAGAATTACTTTGAGATTGTAACGTTGTTATCTGCACTTGAAGCTTCGCATTTTCAGACAGCAGACTTTCCGAAGCTGTTTGTGCAGTGACCAATTTCATATTCAGATGTTCCTGCTCTTTCTGAAAATGAAAACATGAAAATTATATTTATTTATTCTATTTTTAGCTGCAAACGCTCTGGAAAAGCTTGTACGGTTTCAACTTACCTTGAGTGACTCTACCGTTGCTTCTAGTGTACTATGAATACTACTAGTTTCACTATTCTCAGAATTTGTAGACTCGGATACTGATTTTTCACAACAAGAATTATTTGACTTTCTAATATAATCAACGACTTCCGGAATTTGCGCGATCCTGTAATTATTGAACAGTGTCAATTAACTAATAATTTACATTTAACATTTTTGTTGAACCTTCTTTTAAATTCCATTACTTTTTTAGGATATTATCTAGCGGAAGCGATAATAACATGTTATCACTAAGTCCAAGCTTTTCTAAAACAGTATATAACTGTTGGGTATTTAATTTTTCCGCGACTAAATTCGATTGCAGAATCTCTAACGTTTCCCTATCGATAGCTGCTCGTGAATCCAATTCTTTACTAGATCTTTCGATTTCCTGTAACCTGTTAGAAAATGGATAACTTAGTAAAAAAATCTTGCAATACAGACAACTGTATCGTATAAAATATATCATACCTTGAAATCTGTGTAACAGAATCGTGAAGTTCCTGTTCGAGTTGCGTTACTTTCCTTTCTAAAACTTCGATGGTATTTGTTGCTTTATCTAGTGCAACATCCTTCTCCTGAAATTCAATTCCGTAATTTATTACGCTAGAATTAAAGTTATGGAATAGTTTTGAATGGAAATTAAAATTGTTACATGATGGAATAGTTTAAAATACGAACTGGAACGTTATAAGGTAGTATAATATAGAATAATAAATGTAAAATATTTATAGAAAGAAACGTAAGAAAGTCACAGAAGAATTAATCACTCTAGAGGAAATAGTTTTGTAAGATTCATACTTCTATCGTTTCCCGATATCGATGTATATCGCGTTGAGCTATATCTTTCTCTCTTTCTACCGCCACAAGTTTTGATTCGAGATCAAGGCACTTGGAATTAATTTCTTTTATATTATTTTCAACAGCTTTTAATTCTTCGACTTTTTGATTAGCAAGCTCTAAACTACGCTCTAAATCGTCTGCTCGTCTTTGCACGCTTTCCAGTAAAGATTGAACTCGTTGTTTTTCTTTCACCGCCGTATCGTAATTTTTTTCCAGTTCTATCATTTTTGTATGTTGAGTCTAAAAATTGATAAATAAACATAAAACGTTGAACATAAAAATAGTAGGGTAACGCGCGAAGGATTTTTGTAACCTACTTGAAATTCTTGTTGTTGTTTGTCAGACGATGACCTCTGATTTTTCAGCGAATTCTGTAACTTTTTGTTTTCTTCGAGTGCCTGTTTCCATACTAATTCCAAGTCTGAATTTTGTTGCGTTAGCCTTTCAATGTTATCATTTAATGATTCGACCTTTAACGATAGCTTTTTCTTCTCTTTTTCTAATTCCAACACGCGCGATGAATTTTCATGAAATGAACTTTCCTTCAAGGAATCTATCAAGGTGACTAACCGACGATTTTCCAACTCTAACTTTAACGCCCGCGTTTGCGCATTGTTCGTCAATTGTTCCGACAATCTATTGTCAGCATGTGCTAAATAAAATTTAAATATACAATAATCGTATATAGGATCACAAGTAAATCATTGTTCTGCGTTAAAAATAATTTTGTTCTTTACCTGGTTCTTCGGAATCGCTTATAGAACCAGCTAAGGCGGCTTCATTCGCTGCTGCTTTCGTTAATTTGTGCAGATGCGTATTTTCTTCGACTAATTCTTGATACTTCTCTTTATCAGCCGCACGTTCCTTAAAAGTTTAATTAAATGATAAAATTAAGAGTGGCTAATGAATATCAATCTTCACGTCTACATACCAATGCCATGTCGTTCAATAATTGTTTATACTTGATGATTTCAGACTCAAGCTCCAATACTTTGTCCGCTCTTCTTCTTGAAGAATTTAATTGATCCTCAAGCATTTCACGGGTCTCCATTAAAACTCTAAAGTAACCGAGTAATAATAATGTATATAAAGAAACGTAACCGAATTATATTTCGATAACGAAATCATGCACGCATTGCGTACCTATTATCTTCGCGCAGTTCTTCTATTCGCGTTTTATAAAATTCTATATCCGTAAGCTTCTCCCTATACCTTCCTACTTCTAATTCCAATCGATCAGCACGATCCGCTCTTTCAATTACCGCGTCCAATTCATCTCTGTATGACTTTGCTGTGCGTGCTTCATGCATTAATTCCTGATTCTAAGACAGTTGTAGGTAAATGTTGTTAACATAATTGTTAAAACTAAATATTATATACAACAAATCATGCGACTCCTTACCTCTTGCTTTAATTTGGTAACTAACATTTTATGATATTCAAGTTCCTCTTTACATTCCAACAATGCTTCTGTCTTTTCTTCTCTGTAAATAATTTACAGTGATATGACAAATCAAATGTACAAATAACAAGAAACATTACATAAAGATACGCAACACATACAACTCTTGTCGTTGTTTTCTGACTCTTGATTTCCAATCGGCTAATTCAACTGCATAGTGATGATTATCCTCGCGTTCTGATTTAACAACCGGGTTAGACTGTTGCGCTTTATTTATTTCTTCAACTTCCACGTTAATCGATGAATCATTCCTTTCAATGCTTTCATTCATAACAGTATCTTTCCACTTCTGATATAAGGAAAACATTTTTCATTAACACGATACTTTGTTCAACAATATTTATGAATCGTACGAATCATACCTGACGGTATAAATCTAATTCCTGAGTCAACTTTTTAATTTGTGTAAATAAACTACCCATATTTACATTTTCCATTGCATCTTGAGTAATAACTATCTCTTGATGGTCTGTAACCTAATAATAATAATGCATCGAATCTTTTAAATTACTTTCATACGTACAACAATATAAAATGATGAAAAGTAACAAGTGTATGAGAAATATACCCGTCTAATACATTCGACTATTGCAAGTTGAGTGTCTACATTTAATGTTTTTATGTTTGTAATAAATTTTTCTTTATTAGGACACTGTACGGCACAACCAAGAAGTAATAACAGCAATAATTTCATTTCGGCTACATAAAGTTCTGGCTCCTTGCCTAAGTTCACTGTATCTGGTAACCTCAGAATAAGATGACCTAGCTCTTCTTCGTAAAATTGTTTCATATTGTCTACTATAACTCTTAGGTTTTTTATGCGTATTAATAAATTTCCCTCTGACGGCACCACTTGATCGTGCAGTGGTTCCGGATCTCTGCAAAGAAATTATAACGATCGATGGAAATATAGTTTCGTAAGGAAAGAAGACGAATAATATTCGAGTGAATTAAAATACTTACATTTGTAAAAATACACTATGCAATAGTACGCCGTCTATCAAATCATCGTAACTGGTTAACGAATTAGGATCCTCTAAGCAACTGGCAAACTATTACACGAAACATTAATTAATATTTCAGCGGACCGCTGGTACAGAGAGAAAAAAAGGTAAAAAAAAAAGTGGAAAGCTTACCCAAGTCACTAGAGGTCCTGTTAATAAATCATCAATTTCAGAAGTAGCCATTTTTTTCAAGTTTTCACCATTAACTTTTAAGATAACATTTAACAAGTAATCCTATCATTTCTTTTTAATAGAAAATACAATACTTTTTAAGATTTCGGGTTAAATGAAAATTTGAGGTAGTAGAAAATACTAAACTTTAAAATGCATAATTCACACTAGTCGACATTATACTGTCGTACATGGAATATTTATTTACAATACTTTAATTTCACATAACAGTACTTAATATAAGAAGCATTTCATTGAGAAAAGTATACATTATCGTATACTCTTTTATATGCTATGAAACACGTTAATAAATAGTAATAAAAAGGTAAAGAAAATGTTGAGCAACAGACTTTAAGAATTACATGTTTGTAACATCTAAGAAGAAATTCAAATTTTATAAAAACACTTTCTTTCTTTCTTTCTTTCTTTCTTTCTTTCTTTCTCCCTACCTTATTTAAATTCGAAATTGAATAGGAAAATTAATCATAATTTCCAACGACTGTGACGAGAATTATTTTCGTGTTTGATTTGCGACGACAGCAATTAATTGAATGTTTTAATAAGTTCACGGTACTTGGTTTCAAAGTCTATTCTTTGGCGTTTATTCAACAGTGATATTTTATTATACATTTCACTATAGAAGCAATAATAAAGGAAAATATAACCGTACAAAAATGTACTACAATGTACGTACAACAGATAAGACACTGGACAAATTATTTAACGCATTATCGGTGTTTGTCGAAACTGACGCGTCTGGCGTCGCGCAACTTTTAAAAACACTTTGCAACTAATAGGCAACGAGACCGAGACGATCGAATGTATATCCTCGAACAGTGCAGGGTAAACAAAATTCACATCGAACTCGAGAAACTTAACGAGCATGTATGCGCATGATGCATGTATGATGATAAAACGAAATGGAGTTTATGTAAGCAACCAGAAAAAATACTTTTCGCTTCTCAACGCCATCTAATGTCTATCTGTGGGAACTAGACCTTTTGTTCGTTCAATTTTACCTTGATATTTAAATACATTTTCTGCAGACGATATACACTACAAATTGCTTAAATTATCATGATAATGTAACTTACGTCTTTATTTAGTGTAACTTTCCCATGTACCGATTCTCCCATTCACTAATATACATAATGTAAAATATGCATTTTCACGTTTGCATTCTTCCCGTTTAACAAAGGAATACTTCTGTACGCGTTATTAGATGAAAATAGTATGCAGTTCACAGAGAATGGATACATTTTATGAAATACAATTTATGATCTTAAATCAAGAGGCACGTGATCTTTTCTTTAACTCGTATATCAACGAGAAACGATAAATTTTCGATTTCTAAAAAAAAAAACAATTTTTAAATCGGAATCTAGGAACGTCAAAAGCCTGTTGGCTTGCATAAATATACGTATATACATATATATATATATATATATATATATATAAGTACCTAAATACACGTAGACACATAAGTATGTGAAGGAGACACGTTGGCTGTTGTGTGAAGCAACGTAGCTTCAAATTTTTTGAATAATGATTCTGTTCTGTACGAATAATTTTTAATATCATTTCAATAATCGCGAAAAATTTATTTAACGACTGTTATTTCATTTTGTATGTTCTATGAATTTTTATACCACGAGGTAATTAAGAATAATCTTAATGTTTCTTTACTGAATTTTATTTCTTTACCGCAATGCAACAAGCGTGTGTACGTGCATTTGAATTCCATACGTGAAACATGTAAACATTAAGGCGTTAAGAATTTAATGTTTTACTTTTTTAATTATCACAAGCATATTCTATCATTTATATATACATATCCGTACATATATTTGTTTATATTCGTTTTCTTTTCATTCATTTATGATTACTGGAATTATCAACAACTTTCACACTTGCGTATTCAATAGTTTTTCCTTATAATAATAAATTTTATTTTATATATTCCAGAAAAATAATTATCTGAAGCAAAATGAGAATAGTGAAACTAAAACGAAATCGTCTTTTTAGTATAATCGCCTATACTGTATGTATTCTTTGCACATTATATATTATTGTTAATTTCTATTCCGACAAGCCTATCAATAATTTAAAAGAATATTGGTCGGAACGTCTGAGAAGTAAACAAGTAAGTAAAATAGTGAAATGTTTTAATAAATAAGATCAATTTAAATCATTTATATCTAATTGAATTCTGTATGCAAAAATAAATTTTGTCGCTTACAGTATATTACACGTAACGTGTGTGGTATGAAAAAAGAACAATACAAAGTACTAAGAAGCGTTTCGATAAATAAAATTGCATTACATTCGTGCTTTTTCATTAAACAAGACATATCTTGTACAATTTTATAAAATGAATACAATCCCGACATTCCTATTCAGCAGGTTCCAATTTTAGTAAAAGAACTTGGTAACTTTGAACCAAAACATGAACCGGTTAGGAGTGGACCCGGAGAAGCGGGTAAACCACATATTCTTAGAGATGATCAACAAAATGATATTCAACAATCAGAATCAGAGTATGGTATGAATATGGTGTGTTCCGATGAAATTTCATTGGATAGATCAATCCCTGATACAAGAATGTCAGAGTAAGCTAATAGTATTATTCTTATCCAATTGAACACCGCTTGGTCATACAAAGTTTTGTAAATACATTATCTTTCTACAAAATTGACTTGTTCTATTCGTAGATGCAAACATTGGAATTATCCAGAGGTACTACCTCGAACTAGTGTAATCATAGTATTTCACAATGAAGGGTGGTCAGTATTAATGAGAACTGTCCACAGTGTGATAAATCGTACTCCTCCACAATTTTTGGAGGAAATTTTACTCGTAGATGACTATTCTGATAAGGGTAAACAAACGTGCTTACGAAAGTAGTAGTATCGTACAGTTACATAAGAATAATCTCGTACATTACAGATAATTTAA
Organism: Xylocopa violacea; assembly: GCA_963969225.1. Classification (NCBI taxonomy): domain Eukaryota; kingdom Metazoa; phylum Arthropoda; class Insecta; order Hymenoptera; family Apidae; genus Xylocopa; species Xylocopa violacea. The sequence goes on from CAXAJV010000011.1 coordinate 31,238,129, forward strand.
AGGGAGATTTAGAAACCTATATAGAAAAGTGGGGAGGTAAAGTAAAATTAATAAGAAACTATGAAAGGGAAGGTTTAATAAGGACGAGGTCACGTGGTGCACGCGAGGCTAAAGGCGAAGTTATTGTATTTTTGGATGCGCACTGTGAAGTTAATGTTAACTGGTTACCGCCTCTTTTAGCTCCAATAGCTGCTGATAGGTAATCTTTTTTGTTATCAGTTGTTTCTTTTACACTATGAATAGGATAGAAACGTGTAACCTTCGTAGGGTAGAATTAATCTTCTTTTCCATCTTTTTTGCATGTTTAGAACTGTAATGACAGTTCCCATTATCGATGGAATTGACCATAAGACTTTTGAATATCGACCCGTATACCAGGAAGGACATTTGTATCGAGGCATTTTTGAGTGGGGAATGTTGTACAAAGAAAACGAGTTGCCTGCGCGGGAGAAAAAGACGCGACCTTATAACAGCATGCCGTACAAGTAATTTATGTTCAAGAAAATATACTTAAACAGATGGAACGAAATTATTTGACATTCATGTATTAGGAATAAATCAATTTAGGTCTCCTACTCACGCCGGTGGTTTGTTCGCGATAAATCGTGAATACTTTTTGTCATTGGGTGGCTACGACGAAGGATTACTTGTTTGGGGTGGAGAAAACTTTGAGTTATCGTTTAAAATATGGCAATGTGGAGGTAGCATCCTTTGGGTGCCATGTTCGCATGTTGGTCACGTATACAGAGGATTTATGCCTTACACGTTTGGCAAATTGGCGCAAAAGAAGAAAGGACCACTGATAACTATTGTAAGTAAATTATTTTTTCTTAAAGAAGTATCTTTTTTAGTTGATAAAAAATTCGTCCACTCATTCTGTTTGTGATTTACGAGGATAAAAAAATTCTTTTCAGAATTACAAGAGGGTCATTGAAACTTGGTTCGACGATAAGTACAAAGAATTCTTTTATACAAGGGAGCCATTAGCGCAACTGCTTGATCACGGCGATATATGGGAACAGTTACAGTTTAAAAAACGGAAACGATGTAAAAGTTTTCAGTGGTATATGGAAAATGTGGCTTATGATGTTTTCGACAAATTTCCTGAATTACCGCCTAACATACATTGGGGAGAGGTATCGCCAGTATTAAATATGAATATTATGCCATCCAATTAGTTTCCTTTCGTTTTCCCGTCACCTTCAATGACATTTGACATTTTATCTGAATCTTTGCATCATAACATCTAAGAACATATTACTGTGCTTACATTAATGCTTGATTAACCACCACACGTTTTACAAAGTGTTACGCAATAGCCATACTTTAATTTAATTGGTCAATCTTGCATTTTAAATTTATAGAAATGCTGACCATTTTAGTTGATAATTGAGATAACACCACATTATATCTATATTGTATGTAACATACGTATCATGTATTTTTATTATTTTTTATTTTCTTTTCTAATTTTAGCTACGAAATGTAGCAACAGGGACATGTTTGGACACAATGAGTAATTCTCCTCCTAGTTTAATGGCTACTACCGATTGCCATGGATTTGGTAATAATCAGGTAATATTGCATGATCGTCAAGCCAAACTCGTTGGTGATTTATTTATAAATCTCTACTGGTACAATTGTATTTTGCAGTTAATTAGATTAAATGCAAAAGGTCAATTAGGTGTTGGAGAACGATGTATATCAGCCGACAACCAAGGAATAAAATACGTATTTTGTCGTTTGGGAACTGTAGATGGACCATGGCAGTACGATGAGGTGAATATCGATAAGTATATCGTCTTGTTATTGAATTCATTAGGTAATTCTAATAAATTTGATTACTCTCGTAGAAAACGAGGACGCTTTTACACAGAGTGCACAAAAAGTGTATGGCACTTCATCCTCAAACTCAACAATTATCGCTAATGCCATGCGACGTCAACAATACGTATCAGCAATGGTCATTCCATCAAACTCGTCCGCGGTGGTGAAGAAACGTAAGTACTATGTTGCTATTTGCATATAAGGCGTTTTATGCCGGATCAAACACTTCAGCAGACTTCATTTACCTATGCATTAACTATTTTTCTCTTGCGTAACAAATTTTAATTAAGGTACACGATTGTCTACTTCACCCTTTGTCATAAACAATTCGAATGTTTCTGCAAACTTGAGCCTGCGAATTAATTTATAAAGTAACAGTTATAAAATAGTAAACCATAAAAAGGAAATAATCTTGCAGAATCTTATTTGAAATAACTTGCGACCATTACATTGAAATTGTTTGAAGTTGTATTTATATAATGCGTTTAAGTGGTATTTATAATTTTAACAACTTATAATCTTCAATGAAATACGAACAAACCTTTATACAATACTGTTTTGATTCAATGCATTCAATTTCAATTCTTTCATATGAATTCCCATTATTTCCATTATCGAATTCTTCGCACCGCGATCTGTCCTATCTCTTCAACTAGTGTTTAAACGATAGAATAGTCCGAATAAACGATGAAATATCTGCTCAAAATAAAAAAAAAGATTTCTTAAAACGTTAAGCCGAGTATCTACCGATTAGCTAGACTTCGGAAAAACAAAATTTCTTTTTCACCAGGAAGCCACTCGTATCTGCTTATATAAAGGTAATGATATAACATAAAGGTTAAGCTAAATGTACTGTACGTTGGAAGTTTTCAATTTTAACCCGCATCAAACATCCTTTGTTTGTGTACGCGTTACATATCTTCACTAGTCGCTTAAAAAGGCTCGCGAACAATCGTGAACCACTTAGGTGATCGATAGATACGAGGCTTAAGACAATTATTCGATGGTGTATGTACACCAATGTTTCAATCGTTTTGGCGTGCATTCCACTTATATTACCGATATTATATGAGAATGTGTGCTTCCATTTTCGACTGATCCTTCTTAAAGCAGCATGTTACTGCCGTAGTTTTGTAACGGTTTTTAATTTTTTAAAACACACTTTCAGGCAAGAAGTTACTTATAGCATAATGTAAACGCAACACAAATGTTTACTAAAAATAATGTATTAATAAAATAAAGCGAATAAAATAATTTTTAATAATCATCTGCTTTCTATAATTGTAATTCTATCAGTGTTATATTTTCTATTAGAAGTAAATGATTTAATAATTTAAATATACTATATTTCAATAAATTGTTTTCTATTTTTTAGCGGATTGTTCCGTGTGCTTCTCGTACAAGCTGTTCGAACAGTCTTTCTCTCTATAGCACGTTCTTTTTTATACCAGTATTTATTAGTACTTTTTTATTAGTATTTAAATATAGTTTTTTCAAATATGCTTCCGAAAAACGCAGTAATTCTAAAAATGATTCATTAATCACAGTCATTTCTAATATTAACGACTAGATTTAGCATCTGACTATAATCAATATCGCTTATATATAAATGAGTATTAATCGAGAAGTTTGAGAGACAATGACAATGGAGTGACGCGAGTTTCAATAGTGGTTGGTCTGACGGATGTCTGAAACAACATTTAATATATATTTATCGAATAAGAGAGAAATGATAATAACAGTTAGGAGTTTACCTTATTGCGATCCCGAATATTGAACGCACCGTATACAATAGGATTCATACACGAATTTGTGCATGCGAATAGGAAAAGACCTTTCTGGATCCGTTGATCAACTTTATACGCGGATTGTCGATCGATCCAATACCTATGCATTTAGGATCATCTAATTAATATATAATAGCGCAAGTATTAACGAACAATAATATTTACCAAAGGCTCATAACGTAATACGGTGTCCAGCAAACGAAGAACACAGCAACGATGATCACAGTCATCTTTAAAGTCCGTATTTTTGCTCGTGTAAGAAACCCCATCGAAGATCGACGAATTTTGTCTAAAATTGATCAGTATCATGGTAATCGATAATAATTATTAGTTGAAACTTCAATTTTTGCTTACCATCGTCTCTCTTTTTCGATCTTCTACATATTTCTTGCAAAATACTCGCGTAGGTGTATATTATCACGACAAGAGGGAACAGATACATCATGATCATTCCAAAAAGGGAATAACTTATTTCGTGAGTGTACGTGGGGAAAGTATTAAATGTAACACACTGCGAATACCACGTGTAATTTGGATGAGTTTCCAGATGAAACACTACCGTCTAAATGCAAAAGCAATGGAAATTAGATGCGAGTAATTAATTAGATGCAGGTAATAATTAGATCGGAATCGGGGGTACCTGAGGCATCGAACACACGACGGATCCCAGCCAAGCAAGGGAGAGCATGACTTTTCCTCTTTTATCAACATCCCATAATTGGAGGGGCCTTATTACCGCATAATATCTACAGAAAAATAATTCATTCGATTTGATTGATTTCCAATTTCCAATTGATTTCCGAAACAGCATCTTACGATGCCATCGTTATGCATTAGAGAAGAAATGATTCGAATGCGCACAAATTTTTCGAACCCAAGCAATTGATTCATCCTTTTCAAGAAAGCTATTAAGCGTACATTTGCTCGATATATTATAACTTTGTAAAAATAGTTGGTACAATTTTTGTAACTAAAATATCAGTTCAATCAGTTTTGTAACTAAAATAAGTAAATCAGGAAGTGAAACAGAAAAAGAAAGGAAAGGAAAGATTGTTAAAAAAATTCTACTGACCTGTCCATACTTATGCACACCAGAATGAAAGACGATAAGTACAAGCCAAACACTCGAAAGAAAGCCATTATTCGACACATCGTGTCTCCTGCTGTCCAAGAGACTGTAATCGCCCAACCGATCTCAAGTGGCATCATTAAGAAAGTGACCTGAAAGTTTTTTTTCTTTCTTTAAATCGTTTAGTTGATTTTTATCATTCGCACGACATTCGTTTTCTGGATCTGGATCGTACGTTCCATTGGTCTAGCTAAAAATTTTTTTATTACCTCTTACAAACACGTTGGCCGATTTTAACACAGATTACTTTTATCTTGCTTTACATTAAAAATTCGTCGAAATAAAATAGGTAATACAGAAAACAAATTCTACCTATGATAAATCATACTCACGAGTAAATCAGCGATCGCTAGGTGCATCAACATCGTGTGTATCCTCGATTTGGATACTCGCCTACGACGCGCAATTAACACTAATACCGTTGTGTTCCCAATAGCGGATATTATCATCAGTACACTGTAAATTATAATACTGACAATATGGCCCTCGTTGAAGCGCATATCAATCGGTAACTCCTCGTCGTTCGAATTGTTTGCCCGGGCATTGGGCAATTCCGTAGTACTAGCCAATTTTATGGTGCTACTCATGATATATCTCCACGTTTCAATAACGCTGTCAGCAGATAAACTGATTATGAACAATTACAAATAAAATTCGAATAAAACAATTTTTGGCATTTCGTCTGTATTAATTATGAAGCCAATTACTTATTCGTTCCTCTTCTTTAACGCGTTAAGGGATGTAGTAAAAATTTATGTCTTTTGATTTCATTAAACGAACCATCAACTTCCAAGTGTTTACACGCACAATTTTTTCTTTAATTTAGGACTGAAACTCATTCTATTCGAAACTTCAAATAAATGAATGTTACTAAATGATTTAAGGGAAGCTATTATAGTTAAGTAACGGAAGATGTACGTTGGAACATCAAAAACTGAAGTGTTTACTACTACCTACTATTAACATTTTCGTTCGTCACGTGTAAAAAGCATGTACCACCAATTTTTCTATTAATCGATATGGATTAAATACACGTCGATACGTGTATTATGTCATGCGAGTTTCATTTTATAACGTCGTGTATTTTAAACTTTGATCTTTCTTGTTGCTCGAGTTGCAACACCATCCAATCGCTATCGATAATTCTCTGTATATTTCATTTAACTCACCTTACTCGAAATCTACTGACATCTGCGAAACGATATATCATTTGCGTCATACTTTGATCATCGTACTTCGAATGCAGTAAAAATCATTTCCCATTTTTTGTTTTATTTCGACTGTGATCGTGTTACTCGAAACGAATTCACAATTTCATTCATGACTGGTACTTAAAATAAAACCAGAGAACGTTTCCAGCTTACAATTTCTACATCGTCTTCTTCTTTTTCATTAACTTTTTACGTATAAATTACAACAGATCCACTGTTCAAAATACTCCGCACCGATTCGTTTGCACTGCCCTAAGAACTCTGCTAATTTTCAATTTATCGATTTGAAAGTTTCACGATCGTTGATAAAAGTTGGAAAAAAATGTATAACTTTCAAGCGATTTTCGTATACGATACGCATCATTTATTTTACAAATTTTCTTTGCGTTTGAATGATGCACAAATGCATTGGAGATGTTCGTTGCAAAATTAAACGACACTTTAAAACGGAGAGCTTAAAATGTGAGTAGCACCATTTAACAAAAGAATGGTAACTAGGTAAGCAAAAAAACACCAACGACCGGACAAAAACTGCAAATCCCCCGATCTAACTAACATTTATAAACCTACATGTGGACGCTTGGCCCAGTAATCTGGGGTCAAATGTTAAATCAAAACCGATAACCACACAAACACGCTGCCATTACAATGATAGTTTCGAAAGACGTTGACAATGACAACGATCCCAGTTTAGAAAAATGCTAAAATCTATTGCGATTTATTTTTAATTTCATTCTATTGTATTTGAGCACAACCGAAGGTGATAATAATATGTTCTGATATTCTTTTCTTTTAATATTAACAAAAGGATTGTTAGATGTATCACATATGTCACTGATATTTGAATGTTTAACAAATTCACCGCGGCAGAGAATGGGGTGTATTTAAGCGATAAGAATAACAGAACTGTGATTGGTTAATGCCTATAAGGAACAATCGTATTTATCCGGGATTAGTGCCGTCGCTACCTTGTACGGCGCCCGCTTTATACATTTTTACAGAAATAATTTGTTTCTCTTAGTGTAGCTGACAATTAGTTTTGGTAAATCACGGAATTAAACGTACAATGCAAATGGCTGACTTATGGAAAAGTTGCAGATATTAAATCAAATTTTTGTCTCTACGATTACTGTAAAAAAGTTGCAATTTTTTAAATCATTTTTGCCACTGTAAGAACATGCTATTACTATTCATCGACGAATTAACTTCGCTAGATGACTGTCGTGTTTTTTTTCTTCACGTGCATCGGGTACACTCGGGTACACATTTACTGATCTATGGCAGTCGTAGATAAACAGTTAGTTTATATCCGCCGAATTAGGATGGGCAACGTACAGTGATGCAAGAAAATGTTGTACTGACCGATACCTTGAAACGAATCGTACACATGTCCACCTGACTGTACGTACACTAAGTTAGTTCTAGGAAACATTGGGGCCTGTAACGCGATCGCTTCCTTTTCCAATCTCTTTCGCACCATGCACCTTTGCGTCAAAATGATCTCTATAGTAAAAATGATAGTACGAATAACAACAAAATGAAAACATTATCCGTTCAATACTCGTAGCTGGAACTAACGATTATGCATATTCAACAACATTAAGTAGTATTACTCGTCCCAGTCATCGGTGTCTGGTTGAGAATCGTACTCGCTAGTAGCCGAGTTTCTATCCGATGCAGTGGCGTCGCTAGGCTTAGGAGGAGGAGGAATCAAACTAGACATCCTTTCCAAAGGGCTACCTCCAGACCCAGCGATTCCCTTTCTTCTGAGTGCCAATTTTGCGTGTAAATCGGCCATTAAATCTCCTCCAACGGATGCAGAAGACCAACGGTTCCCACTTTCTTCCTTTGGTACTGTATGCCTCAGTTTTGCTCTTCCTATGCCACCAGCATTACGGATCGCAGCCATTAAATTCGATCGATCGTCCACTTTAGCCATTTTGCTCGGATCTTCGGTAGGTTTATTCTTTTCTGAATCTTTTGTCTGAGATCCCGCAACTGTGGTCTCGGATGGAGCTGTTGGTGGTGCAGGTGGAGGTAGAGGCGGCGGCGGCGGCGGCGGCGGCGGCGGTGGCGGCGGCGGTGGTGGTGGTGGTACCGGAGGAGTTAACGATGAACGATTATCGGTCCCAGAACTTGAAGAAACCAAAGTCGACGTATTAGACGAGACTAACGGTGATGGTGGTGGTGGAGGTGGAGGAGCTAGTTCAGGGATAGAATTTTTCGTGAAGTCGTTATCGGTAAAACCAGGTAGATTTGGAATAGTTTGGTCGAGCTTTGCACTAGAATCTTTCTCGTCTACAGTTGATATTGGTGTTGGTAGATCTAGTCGAACGGTTGGTGTCGTTACTACAGAAGAAGGTGCAATAGGACTTTGAGAATTGAAATCCAAAACGAATTTTTCATCATCCACGATTCCAGGTAAATCAGGGAGTGTTGCTGGTACGTTTATCTGCGGCACCTGTACGATCAAATATTTTATACATTATAACGTATCTTTCATCACGTTTATCGTTTTTTAACGATATTTTTAAATGTTTTACCTCCCCTAAAATTGGAGTGTAAAGATAACTACTAGACAAATCCATTTCTGACGATAACCACGGTTGTATTATTGAATCTGGCGCATCCTCTATTTGTTCTTTGTCGCTTGATTTATGAGAAGCTTGCTTCATAGATATTTTATATGGATTATCCATACTATTGAATAACACTGCATTAATTGAGGACAAATGAAGTGGAAATGGCAGCTCATTATTGTCTGCGTAAACTTCTTTATTAAATTTAGATCGAACATGATAAAATTGTAACTTTTCTTGCAAATTATTATTTGTTACATACTGACCATCCTCCGTTTTACAGTTAGAGGATAAGTATGTTTCAGGTATATCTTTTATTGATACAGAGCATTTGTAAATTTTTGGTATTTTATTATCGTTATTATACTGCAATGGTATAGCCATCTGATATTCCTTGTATGTATGCTTGGCAGGATACCTCGCAGCAGAATACATTTTTACTGCCTTCAAGTTTAAGTTGGTTTGTAAATATTTCAAGCGATCTTGGAGTTTTATAGCTCTATTCTTAACATTTGACAGCCTAGAAAGAAAAACTTATTTTTGTATCGAGAATACCTTAATAACCTTAATATCGTACTCTGAAAAACTAATAAATTTTTAGATAAACAAATATTAAAAATTACACACGTAGAGTTAAATTTGATACCTGTCATGCAAGAAGATAAAGGTATTTAGTAATAGGAAAACAAGACTACCTTTGACCATTTTCGGAGAGCCTTTTATCGATAGAAGTGAATATGTAATTAACAGCAGAATCTAAATTATCAAGAGCTTCGGCTATTTGAACAATAGTTTCCTCGTGTCGTAAATTGTCGGGAATAACACCTAAATATTAAATTTTGTATAAAATATGTTTAAAAATTTGAAAAGTCGACCACGAGTCGATATGTATCACATGCAAAACTCGAAAATTGATAGTATTTATATTCGCCTTGATGTATCGTAATAAAGATTCAAATATAACCAAATTATTTTTTAACATAAATTTATCCATTTACCAATTTCAGTTCGTTCCGGCATTGTTAATTAATTATAAATAAAACACGTTCACATAAATTGTCTTTTAAATACGTTTTAATGTAGAAAATTAATACTTGCTTCGCACTGACATTATTTAATCACACTTGATACAATCAAAGTAAATTTGAGCTATAGTTCATTCTGGAGAGTTTACATGAACTATACCTAAATATGTATGTTGTAAATTTTCCTTAAAACAATAGGAAATTAATAATATTTAATACGCATAAAGAGTAAAGAATCTTTACTTTTAATAAAAACCATTTCTACCATTTCTCTTCTTAGATAAACCTTGAGTAAATGCATACATACAAATGCACCTATCCTCCGTTTGTATTGTTCTTCGAAAAAGTTCAATAGAGAGAGAATCGCGTTATTATAAATAGAAAAAAGATAGTATAACCTCATAATTAGGTTATTAAAAATTGATTGACATTTGTTTTACAAAAATCAGATATAGATAATAATATATCTAGTGTGAGTTTAAAGAATATTAACATTCGTTTTGTAAATCATTACATAGAATTGGTTAGAAATTGGTTAATTTATAGTGTTAATAATATTTTTTCATGTACAGATGATGAGCAAAGGTAGACACACTTTGTCAAATTTTCAGGCATATACAAATTAATTCGTACTGTCTGAGGTTTTCGAGTTTCGGGATACATTGGGATATCATTCCTCTAAGACATGGCTAACCTTTACGGAAAGCCTGGAAACGCTTAAACTAATTCGTACTATTAATTTTAATGCCTAATTATTTATATTTCAATGAAATAATTTCAAAATATATTAATATATTTAGAAAAATATGCAAAATGCATTTAGTTTTGCTCATTGTTATATGACATTTTTAAATTTAACAAACAATGTTTAATGAATGTTTTCTGAAGTGAATTTAAGCAATTGATGGCATCGACAGATTGATTGGGCAGTGTTTCTCATCAACAACTTATTAATAAAGCTGAAACAAAAAAATAAAATACAGGAAATTGTTATGAATCAGTTCAGGAATTATCATTTAACTATTGTTTGTCAAATATTGAATCACTCTGCAATCCTTAATGCCTGTATCTTTTCCTATCATATAGGTTGTACTGTTCAGGAAAACATGAAATATTTTTGTGACAAAATGAGACAAAATCTATGAATGAGACAAAATCATGATTATTAGCAATATATGAATGTAATTATTTAATATGTAACTAGTCTTAAACAGTATGTTTATTATGAATACATGTAAAATAATTTTAATTAAATCATTAAAACACTCCATGTTGTTATACATGAAAGTAAATTTAGCCACAAAAAGTAAGACACTTTACGAGACCCTAGGAGTAGCCCCAAATGCTACACATAACGAAATAAAGTCAGCATATTATGAATTAACATTACAATATCATCCAGATAAAAATAAAAGTGAATCTGCAAAAGCAATGTTTCATGAAATTTCAAATGCATATAATATACTTAGCAAGTACGAGACACGTATGCAGTATGATAGAAGTCTTAAAATTAAACAGCATGATTTGTATCACCCTACTCAGGAAAAAGACAAATCCACAAAAGTGAAAAAACGTCGGCCAAAAAATGTAATTAATACTAGTCATGCATCAAGGCAAAATATTTATAATTTTGATACGTGGTTGGATGAACATTATTCATATACATTTAAGGAGAGTATGAAAATAAAAGCTAAACGAATGCAATCTAAACCGTCAGAAGAGTCATACTTCGAAGTCATCACTGTTACATGTAGCATGACGTTATCACTGATTTATTTGATATACAAGAAGTATACTAAGGCAAAAAAATCGCAACCTAAAGATGATTAAAAGTCAAGAATAGTTGGAGGTATGTAGGTAAATAAAAATAATGTAATTAGAAAAGCATTGTATAGGGTAGGAAGCCGCAATTAAAAATATATTGTGTATAAAGTTTATTGTTATTTAGACCTTTACTTTTTAAAAAGGAATATCTTCATAAATCATTGTTAAATCTCAATTTATTTGAACAAGTCAAAAAGGACAAAAGTGTTAAACTTATTTAACCAATAAATCGACATTTTACTACTTGTTATTTGGTTATTTATCTAAATATTTAGTATTTCTATCTTAAAAATCTGTATAATTTATACATCTTAACTTATTCATTACATAAAATGAAAAGTATATTAATATATCACGAGATAATATTACAAAATCTGAAACATTATTATTATAAATTACTTAACATATATTATATAATGTTTAACTGAACGCTACAAATTTTTTTATGTTACATCATATACATGATTTATTTGTTTTGTTTGTTTAAAATTGTATACTTCTTATACCAGTGAAATTTCTGTACTTAAAGACTAAATCATATAGAATATTATAATTTGTTTTACCAGATTTAACTTAATATGGTCTATAATGCGGTAAACCAGATGGTACAGGCATCGGCATTGAGACCGGTCCTGTTGGATAAGGAATCGAAGGTGCAATACTAGGAAAGTTACTAGCAATTGGGTAACCAGGTCCACTAATAGCAGAATGCGATTTTCTTATTAATTCTCTTAATTTATCTACTTTAACTTTCCGTAGGTGCATTAATTTTCGTCGTGACAAAAATTGCTCAAGAAATTCATCTACTTCCATATCTCCAGCCAAAAATTTTTCAGCAATGGTCTACGGATTAAAAATAAGGATGTTATATTTTAAAGAACGAAATAAATTATATTTCACAATTTTCACATATTACCAACTAAACAAATTACACTTGACTACTTCATACCAATATAACAATAATAAACGCATCAGAGTGACAATGTGTTAATATAGTTAATATATACTATACCTCTGATTCTTCTTCAATTTCAGCTGCTGCTGTTTGAAGCAAATCTAATGCAGTGTCAACGCTCATTTCTCCAGATTTTTCTTCTATAAAAATATTCAATAAATAAACCATATAACTACCAATTACCGATTATTATAGATTGTTGCATTTAAATTAAATATACATCTTATCCTATATAATGAAACATCCTTTATACTAGAATTGAAAATATTGTTTAATATCATAAAGAGCTTTGAAAATATTTAATGAGATCAATTGCAATTAGATACCGTCTGTATTAATCAAACAACAGTAATTCAAGTTTTCAATTTCATATGTTACTTACAAAATCTAATAAACACGTAAATACATACTTATATAATCCAATTTTTGTTTTATAATCATACATAATCCATTCCCTTGTTCACTGAGATCCTTTAACGCTTGTTTCCCCTCTTGTAATTCTGGTTGTCTTGATAAATTAAACTCTGCTAGAGATCGGTTACTTGCCATCAACATTTCTTTTTCCGTTTCTAAATCCTTAAACTAATATAGAATTGAACATTTTAAAATATATGTATAATTTAGTGCTTGGAGAACAACGAATTATGCATAAAAGTGGAATGTTATAGAAAAAAAAATAAAAATTACCTGTTTTACGTCTTTGACAATATCTTCAAATTTCGCATCATTGTTCAACAATTCTTTCAGTTCATCATTCGTCAGATGTGATAATAAACCTAATGCTGCAGGTATGTCAGGTTCTTGGTTTGATTTAAACATTGTTCGAAATTAGCAGTTTATCACGAAATTATAATTCACGGTTCATAAATTAAATTTTACTTGGAAACAAAATTATTAGCAACTGATTTATTTATATTATATAGAATTAACATATTGTAACAAATACTGCCACGTAAAAGATTGGAACGATAGTAAATTCACATTGTCTTTTTTCACTTTACAAAAGAGTAATGATGATTGTTTTAACGTAAAGTTTGTTACTTTTAGATATAACTATCAAAATTAAACGTGGTTGCAATCTAATGAGGTTTATGAAGATAAGACATTACAATCAGTAAAAATAATTTACAACCATTTCACTCGAAATCACCATAGACTAATAGATTGTAGATAGCCGATTTGATGTAGGAATAGCTAATGTAAGTTTTAACTTTAGAAATTCATATTCTTTTTTTATTTGGCTACTTTAGTTTAAACTTTTCTCCTTAAAACTTTCAAATTATTTCTCATTATTATTTCATTATTAGATTCACAGCAACTTTAACAAATTGTATACAATTAATCATTTAAATGGTATTCCTTGATATAGGAATTTTGATGCTTTCAGTTGATAACTGTTATTCTACCACAGAGTCCTCCTCTGTAGCCTCACATTTATATATTTAACTTTCTGCAAATTAATTTTTGTTCACCAACAAAATATATACCGTTAATAATAAAGTTTTCTGAATATTTATAATGCACTATATTTATAGTATTCAGTGAAATAGTAGATTTTCAAAAGAAAAATAACATTTTTTAGGATTTTTCAACTATATGTCTTACGAATAACAATATGAATAGGTTACAATTATATTTTAAAACACTTGCATGTGTAAAAAGTGTAAATTATGAAGGTAAGTAGTTTGCTAAAAATTTGAAATTTTTATTTTTGCAGTACGAAAATATACATACACATATATGGTGTTCTAATCATAAATGTAGGTAGTAGGTTTATTAAACGATGGGTGGCTCCAACTCAAATGGCAATATCTAAGAGAAAGAAAAAATTGCCACCACAACCTAGTTACAAACGCAGCAGCTTCATCGAATGGAACAGAAACACAGAGATATATGCCTTTAATCAAAGACTCTCAGAAAAGTTTGATACTGAAAAATTAAATCAAGCTTTCATTCATAAATCATATGTTGTTGAAGAGATAAAAAAACAAAAACAAATGGGAATAGAAGAACCCGCACTTGACATAGAACATAACGAAGAATTTATTAAGAAAGGGAGAGAAATAACTTCGAATGTTGTAAAGAAGTATTTAAGTAAACATTTACCACATATTCCTGAAGTTGGTATCACGTATGTACAATCAATGTTGTACATAATCTATTAGAAGACATAGGATTTAATCAGTTTAATCAGTCATATTTTTTTTTTTAGGGCATTCCATGATTATCTTATGTCAGAGGAAATATTAGCCAAAGCATCCTTGCATATCGGGACAAAGGATATTATTTTAACTAATGTTTGTAGATAATTTAATCTACCAGATTATTTAACAGATTATATACAATTTAACATATTAATATACTTCATTTATTTAGGAACACCCTGTGACTCAGGAGACATTGGCCCAAACATTTACTGCACTTGTAGGAGCACTCGCTGAAAGCGTTGACGTCGACCACGCAGCTGCTTTTATTCAAGATTTTTTAATAGTTGGATTAGCAGACAAAGACTTAACGGAAATATGGTGTCCAGCTAAACCGTTTGAAATGTTAAATGACGTAATTTGTACGGAACGGAAGACATCTATCGAAGCGAGACTTATTGGACAAGCTGGAAAAAATACTATTTTATCAACCTATTGTGTTGGAATTTATGCAAACAAAGAATATTTGGGTTCAGGTAGTCGTTATGAATATGAAAAAGAAATAAGTATCTTATAACGAATAATTAATAAATTATGCTTGCAGGTTTTGGACAAACCATTGCAGAAGCAAAAGATGTAGCTGCCATTAATATATTGGCTCAGATGTATGGTCTATTGCATTCGAGTCAACCACTGCCATTTGAAGAAAAAATTAATATGTCCACCTAAAAACTGTTATGAGATAAAAGTTATGTGTTAAATGTGTAGAATGTTGAATAGTATAAAGTATTTGATATATGAAAAATATGTAATATAATTCGTAAAATATTATATAATATATAATATAATTCGTACAATGTCAATGTAACATTTAGAATTGATATTAACTAAAATTATAGACATATGTAAATGCATGTAGCTTTTAGCTGCTTAAAATTGAAAAATGTATACACTAAAAATAATGTTATAGGTGAATGCAATATTATAAAATGTGTAACTTAACTAGCTAGATGTATTGCAAAAGACCATAAAAGTAGTGTTGTTTGAAAAAAAGTTCAAAATTAAAATAATCATATACAAGTGAATGTCACAGTATCACAACATAAGCTGCAACATTTTTGGTTCGTTACTTTTGATGATATTTTGCGATTTAAATAAACTATGTTGTTACAATATGATGAAAAGCTGCATAAGAATATTGGCAACGTTGATATTATACGTTGTAAAATTTTGCTTATGATTACAGTAAGTAGTTGGGTATTGTCTCATATTCATTATATAATTAATCAATGAACATGATTAAATTACAGAAATATTGTAAATGTATTCGAATACGGTAGACCTGTGAACTCTATATAGTGAAATAGTAACATTTTCGATTCATAATTTATTTACATTGTCCACCACCATAATTTTTTCTGTCATTTCATACATTTCTGTACACCGACGATAAGTATAATCTCTTATGATTTCAAGAATGATATTATGTTTTGTTTTGTATTAGTTTCATTATTTTATACTTGTCTAAATATACATATATGTAATGTTAATATACATTGTCACAATCACACATACATAAACATACAATTATGTAATATTTTATTAAATATTTTTACAATTTCCGTACTTAAAGAGAATGACCGAAATCAAGAAATTTTATAACTACATATGCATATCTATGTATGAATGTACATATATCATAGGATAGCAATGAAAAATATAGAAATATTACATTTCCTGTACAAAGTTTCCCGTGTTTAAACAAAACGTTAGGAAGTTACAGTTAAAGTTATATATTTTTATATCAGAAACTCTTGATTATTATACCTGCAATAGTACACTGTTTAGAAACAAAATGGAATTAAGACAGGAAAATTTTGATCAATGTTCTATCGGTCAAATGTGATTAGAACTTTTTTATATCGGTCGCAGGTATAATATTGATTCCTTATGATTTTTTTTCGTGCTATCCCCTTTAAAGAGGTTCATCCTTGTCCCCATCCGTACTCCACCTTTCCGAGTTTCCGCCACCTCTACCACCTCCTCAATCTTTCTCTTTCTTTCTTCACTTTTATTCCTTTTTTTATACATTTGTCTCACTCCTTATTCTATTTGTTTCTTTTGCACTTCGTTCGCTTCTTTCTCTATTCGCTCTATCACCTTTTCCTTCTTTCTTTCTTTCCCGTTTATTACTTACATATGTACACGTACGCGTGCGCGCACACAAATATACGTATCGCATGTATTGTCCCACTACTTGCTCTATTCCTGCGTGTAACGACTCAATGGCGCTGCCACACCCTTTCGCCATCGAGTAATCAGTGTTATTGTTTTACAGTTCCACCTCTGTAGTGGTTTCTCGATACAAGGAGTGCAATGTATCGATTGGTGATTTTTTAAATATTGCAACGCGGTATATTTGTATTGACAAAATAAAGAAGCAGAATAATGATTTGGCATTGAAATCTGTTGTAACGTATCGATAGTGAAGAAATGGTGCTGAAACCAATTTGTAGTCGTCTACGCCCCTGGGTTCTTGGTGCCTGGGTCTGGTTTTATAGATACCATATTCTACTCATCTTGTAGCAAATCCAAAATTTGCAGCATACGATGCGAATTCACGATTCCAAGATAAAGAAATAGTTCAATGTTTCCTTCCTACACGAATTTACTTGAAATGTTCCGTTAAATACAGCGTATGCTATAGATTTTTGTAGTAGAAACAATATTTTAGGGTTACATATTTTCATAAAATTCAAGTCTACTTCTTAAATTCGAGGAGTTAACATGATTGTAAATACATTTTATTTTTTTCTAAATGCCCGTAAGAGATATTTCGCAATTGATTTATGTTATCAATCCCCAGTGTGTAATATACTGTTATTATTATTGCTTGTTTCAAATTCAGCACCAACACGTGACAATTGAACTTCTCTTTTTACCTTTTTTTAACAGATACAACAAATGATACACTACATGGATAGCGATTCATTCGAATATAGTACAATGTGTGTGACGCGACATTAGGTGAACAGAACTACATCACTCCTGTCTGTGTATGTACATAAGTACATGAATGTATTTAGAATATGTCAAACGTTTTTCTGAAATCTCAAGAGATCGGTGAAAAACTTCGTAGCCTGTTTAAGACTCGGGTAGATTTCTCATTCTCTCGTGTATTTGATCCCCACCCCTTCTTTCTATCTCCTTCAACTCGGGATTCTTTCCTTCTCTGGTCTGCCGTTCTCCATACACTTGTGTGTTGGTGGATCGCTTGGCGTCCATGAAACCTTGCGGCGTTGCCATGCGTATGCCTGTAACGCATCGTTGCCGGGCTCTCCTGCACTATCTCGTTCCTTGTCGCCCGTTTGTGCGTTCGTTTTATCTTTCTCGTACTTTAGTATGTGCGCGGCCAGGATCAACCATACACCCTCCTTCGCCAACGGCCAGCATCCCTACTCGTACTATTCACAAACCCCTCTGCCCCTTCACTTCATTTCTCTACTCGTCCCTTGCCAACCCTTCTCTTCCCTTCTACCCGGCCGCAAAAGCAGCGAGTTTGCTTGTGCCCGATGCAGTGCCGTACACATCGGTTTAACCTATATGCATGTACCTTTATGAAAAGAAAATTTTATTGCCAGTAGAAATTTACTCTAATTGTACAGAAATTTAGAGAAATATGGATATCGTATCGTTTCTATTGAATGGAAAGTAAATTGAACAAAGAAATGAAGAAATAAGTTACTAATATTGTAAAATTATTCATTCAATTATTTCACGAAATCATGAAATTATTTTTTAGAATTATTTGTACTTCTGCTTGTCTTTTATCGTGTATCTTACATTGCATTTAATTAATCAAATTGGATTTTCAATATATATAATTAATTTGCATCGTAATACGTACTTTTTTAAGTGTAATTGCGAAAAGATATTTGCGTAATTTTGTTTGTTTTTACTTTTATATAATTACAAGTCACATTACTTACATATGTAGTTTTTGATTACGTACTGCAAATGAAAGCATAAACTAAAATATACGCTGCGACAGGAAATATAGTCAAAAAAAGTTTTTAGGAATCATATAAATGTACATATGTAGACTGAACGACATGAACAATGGTATGCAATATATTTCAGTGTTCAAAGTGCATTAATCAGTGTATTTCCACAGAGGATATGTAATGCATATATACATCCATATGTACGATACGTCAGATTTCGTTTCTAAGCTATCACCTTTAAGTCGCCGGAGATCTTTCGAGGTGTATATATACGGACACGTATGTCTTTCAGCGTGCCGTTATTATACATTATACAAAATAAGCATTCTGTATTTCTCACAGTTGGACGAGGCGAAATTTTATGTATGCTGCGTAAACGATTGAAACGGAAGAGAGAGAGAGAGAGAGGGGGGAGAGGGAATGGGAGGGCAAAAGAGAGAGAGAATCAAGCGGATAATAAAATTATTAAGCTAAATCAACATAAACAAACACAAAAATGATCGTTGAGATGAACGGTGGCGCCATAAGAACCAGAATAAAACGATCCTGAGCTAGCGTAGACCTCCGTCCCCCGCGATGCTTCGTCGTCCGTCGGTTCGGTTGCTCGCTCGTTCTCGTTCGTTTTCACCCCACTCCAACTTATACATCCCCGGTCCCTTATGACCCCACCTGCCCCGTATCCAGAAACTTTACCCTCACCCCGTCGCATTCAATGCCCCCCCCCCCCTTCCGGACCGCTCTGTGATTCCGCCTTGCCTGCTGCCAGCCAGCCGTCCGTCCTTACGTCCGTCCGTCCACCGTTTGGATCTATGGTTGTGTCGGTGGATTTCGTGACGTTAACCTGGCGGCCCTGAAAACGTTGGACTGACCGTACGATTTCGACTACCCTTCTCGTTGGGGCGCGAATGTAAGACGCGAGTGTTTTTTAATCACCGTAGCCACCACACTGGAATATATCACGGACTAGTTCGGGTAAGAGAAGAGAAATGTGTAGTGAAACTTAACCGATGCGTTCCCGGTCGTGGCGAACCTCTCCTGAAGGAGTGTATAATAAATTCGTATTGGTCAGTGATACGAAGAAAAGAAATGTTCGGTGTATGGGAGAAAAATTTCGTCGAAACATATTCTCCCGGTGTATTTCTCTTTCTTTCTCTTACGTACATATACACGCGCACACGTACACGTACATATAACACACATACATGTACCCAGAAAAGATCCTCCCCTTCGGTGCTTGTTTCTTTGAACAATACGCGTAAATGTATGTAATTTATCCTTTTCTCTACTTGTACACTCTTGAATGTATGTACGTATACTGTTAAATTACATTATAAAGTAGCAGTCTATTCTTCCTCCTTTCCCCTCTCTGGTCTCCCCACCCTTTTTTCCATTTATTCTGTTTATTCTTCGGATAGGATAAACGGGCAGGAGGGCAATGGAAAAAGAGATAAAACGTGTATTTCTGCACCTGTATCCAAGTCTAAACAGTTATACAGTGATGTTACGAAGTGTAGAATAGTGAAACCATGTATTCTGATAGCACTGTAGTTGCAGACGATTCCGTAATATGTGTTGTCTGAACCTGACGATCGTGACGTTCATCTGCAAAATATGAAGTGCGTTCTAATCGGTCGTTCGTTCGTTCGTTCGTTCGTTCGTTCATCGGTCGGCTCATCGATTTGGTATACCCGTGTCCCAACAGTTTACTTGTTTCGCGTTCTACGGATTTTTAAACACGTTGTACATTCTCTCCCGTTTGTGTAGTTCCACTTTCTTCTGATTTGTCGTTTGTGCATATTTGAGTCGTATTTTAAGATTATCGAGAATAACGTGTGTTTACGTGTGCTTCATGGTGTTTCAAAGTTACCGACCGAGTGTTACTTCTGTTATTTTCTTGTGCTACATCATTGTGTCTGGCTGCCTGCGTATTTGGACTTTGTGTGTTGTGTATTTTTTGTCTTCAACAATTTTAAAGGTGTAGTTTTTCACCGGAACTGTGTTTCGCTGATATATCGCAATCGTGTGCTTCCCCGCATCGGCTAACAAAAATTTTTCGTTTATACGCGAGAATCATGTTTTATAATGGTGTCCGAAGTAGTGTGAAAGCGTGCTGGAGAGTATTCAAGAGCCTGAAATAGCGAATCTAATAATAGGCGATATCTTATTCCGACCACTTTTCGTGTGAACTTGAAGAGATAACAACGCAGCGTGTGATTAATTAACGAACAAAATCGTACGTATGTTATATAATTGTTACATGTTTAAGAACAAAAAAGAAATTATCGCATTGTGGGTGGATAACGTATAGCATGATCGTCTTTTCTTTCTCGCGATTCTTATGTATGAACCATACGTACCCATGGAACGTTTGCCGCCTGGGGAATAAGCGAACTGGTAGGCAACTGTTGAACTGATGGTGACGTGTCTCGTCCTGTTACGTTATATCAACTGTATTTCCCCTACAATACCTCAACACAAACGATCATATTACGTTTTAATTAACCAACGAAATCAGTGATTCACGATCCAACTAAGTGATAAGAGCAAGAGATTTGTAATCTTTTCGATGATAGTGTAAACCTTTCGTTAATCTTGTGTTCTCTTGCAAGCAGCACCAGTACCGCATTTTTCCCAATCTGTGTCCGTCGCATCTAGACCAGTGTGCAAAAACAATTTCTTCTAACGATTCTTCGGCTTATGTTACCACTACACTTTTTGTTTAATGTTAGTGATATTCAGATTTAGCTCTATTTTTGAGCCGATTTTAGTTGAACACACCATGAAGATACTTTATGGTATATCGTTCTCTCTTAACAGTACCTGTGTGTACATATGTAATTCTGTTGAAGTCGTTAGTTTTCTGCGAACAGGGTTTTCAATATTTTGACGTCTTTTACGCATTGCTTTAAAAATCGCATTTACGGACGTCGACTGTTTAATTTTGAGTACACGCCCACCGTTATGTAAGCGAACCGTACAAGGAATCGAATACCTTATCAGTTATCTGTTATCTTTAATCGGGAAGAATCGTTCAACGTTGCGATATTGATATTTTAATAGATACTTTTCTCGAATTTACTAAGACACGTCACAATATATGTGTCGCTTCCATTTCATTTCACCAAACTATTTTTTTTGTTAAATTGTTTCAATAATCTTTCTTTATTCTTTCTTCTTTTCGTTTTTTCAGTTTTATATTGATTTTTCGACAAATCATTTAATTTCTGATCTTTGACATATGCCAAATTTTTTCAAGCAAAACTTTTGTTTAAATTGTATAAATATAACAATTTTAACTAGAATAAAGTGCTACAAGTTCGTTGTAACTTCGTTCGTATTCCTTCAGTTTCTTGTAACTTTTCACCGATCTAAAAATTGCTTTCTAAAATTGCCCGTTCTTAGTCGATTTTCGCATTTTTTTTGCGATTTTCTTCTCGTGCAAGAAACGCATTTCTCCGATTTCAATTTTTGGCACATTTTTAGTTACACGAACGTGCTTTTTTGATTTCATATCCGACTTGTTTCCTCGATTTCGAGTTCTCAAAATACAAAAATTTCCTTGATTTTTTTGCGATTTTCTACACGTATACAATGCAATTCTGCGATATTTTACTCTGACCAATAAATCTATAATACAGTATTCACGAAAATGTTTTATTTTCTTGTCGATTATCGCATGTAGAGTTATCATTACAAAAAATTGATCCTAAATAAAAAAAATTTATCCACTCTACTAAGCGTTTTTCAACTTTTTATTCTCAATTTTCATTTTTTAGTTTCATCTTTATACTGTTTTCTTTCTTTCCTCTTTTTTTTTTCCTTAATAAAATTCTTATTGTGTTGCACGATTGAGAAATATTTATTGTAAATTCGTTGATCCTGCAATGAAGATTCTTGTACTTTTGTTACCTTTCTGTTCATATTTAAGTAATTTTTACTATGATTCGAACGAGAATGAAAACTGTGCACATTTTCCATAGAACATTTCAAAGATATTCGAAATATCCCTAAAAAAGTTTTAATAATATAATAATAAATATTGAAGCATTATATAACAATTGCGTAACGTATTATTATTCTGTTACTAGATCTACAAGATATCATAAATACGTAGTAAATTATATGTTTCATGAATAAGTTCGTGCGTTTTGAAGTGCATTTAACAATATTTTTCGCGCGTATTCGATTAAGATTATTGGAAATATATACGATTAGGAATTAATTTAATAGATTAAGAATAGTAATTTTCAAAACCGATTAAAAATTATTTCTTTTATGACGCGTACATTTTAACTAGATTCAGAGCTTATCGAAGTAAAGTTCATATTTTAAACAAATTATGTTATACGTTAACTTAACTTAACATGAAGTATGTTTTTAAATTCATTTTGGTGTGCTTTATCTGCGTTTTCAGAAAGTTTGCTACACGAAAAATTTTAATGAATCATACTAAAGAAGAAAATTATTCTCATGTTTATATTATTGATAAGGGGGAATTGTGTGATGGGATTTGTCTGGGAATTTTGTGATTTTAGATAGTATTTCCTATATTATGAGTATAAGTAAACATCTTCTGGCATGGAAACCAAAAAGTTCCTTTTTTAATGCACACTTAAATGAATGCATTAAACGTTGTTTCGATGGATGCAAAAATTGCTTAATAACCAGTTGTAACCGTTGGATACATATTTTTGATACATATACTACAAGTAGAATGTAAATCTATAGCGATTTTACAAGATTTTCACCTTTATTATATCCTTTTTGGTTTCTGGAAAAGGCTATTCGAAGCAAAAAATTTTTAAATAATTAGATAAATCGTGCAGACATAATGAGGAAAACAGCAGCGGAATGAGCGAGTTTCCAGACGAAGCGCATAGTCCTTTTCATTGGTATAATCTATCGTTTCGCACTCGCCCTTTTTACGCGTTGACGCGCAACAAAACTACACAGTCCAGTTCGGTTTGATTCGAGTCTTCTCGGTTCGACTCGGCTCGACTTTGAGTCACAACGGACTGCGGAGCTATCGACCGTTCTAGGTTTAGCAAGATAATAATAATTCGGATGGAATGTATTCAGCGGGAATGGAATGAATTCTTCTACGCTTTACACACTGCTACTATACATTGTTACTAGTTTTGATTCTACAAGAATAATGTATTGTAGGATAGGATGTGATTTTTTTCAATCACTAATGCTGATGTTACATTTGGTAATAGATTTTATTTATTTTTATTTATACTTGTTTATTGAGCGTTCGAATGTTTTTTAAAATTGTGTAATATGATTTTTGGAAAAAAATCAGTTATTTCTTTTAGAAGTCACACAAACGGCAAGATTGACCCAAATATAGATTGAATTTAGGAGTACATTCTATGTGTCCATGTGCATGCATGTACAATTTCTTTAGAATAGCATTAATGCCATATTTTTAGTTCCACTAACTTGTACCAAGAGTACCATAAAGGAGTTACCCATTCCTTGTTCGCTGAATATATATAATATTTCGACAAAAGATCATTTTCTCTGGAAATAATCTGGTTATTTAATGACTCGAATATAAATCAGTACTCAAAATCTTCGAAGTAATCTGATTTCGTGATCGCATATAACAGGAAAACTATTCCAGTGTTTACTGTATTCAAACAAATGCACATCCATTTGAACTACATTTTATTTACAAAGATTATGATTCGAAACATTACGCGAATAATATTTTCCTGGCCTTAAAATTTTATTTTAAAACCGGACAAAGTGATAATTAAGATAGATAAAATTATGAGACAATACAATATATAATAGTTTTATAAAATTGTACTGGTAATGAATGTTTTCACATACAATTGTAGTAAATACAAGATTTATTTTATAGAATGGACTTTTTTATTTTTCGTATAGGGTGAAATATATAAAATTAAGATACCATGTGTTTCTTATTAACTACACAGGCTCAAATTTCATATGTAAATTTCTTGTGCGACGTGGAAACATCTTTCGAGTAAAGTATTGTAGCATTAACGTGTACACAATAAAATGTCCAGAAAGTATTGAAGTAAGTTTTGTTTTTCACAATGTTGGCATAAAATGTTAAATTCTATGTTTTGCTTAGTCCATAATTTGCAAATTACGAATATTTAATTGCTTTTTTCTGCATTGCCTGTCTATATTACTAAACATTTAACCTACATTGTACGTAAGAGTAAGATGTAGCCCTTGGCTATTGCAATCCATCTAATCTGCCGATGTTAATATATTATAATATTCATTATAATATTCATCGAATCTATAAAAGAAACATAGAATAGAACTATTTCTATACTTTTCACCAAGATATTGTTAATAAGAAAATTGACATATAGATTTAAGTACTAAATTATTGTTGTAATCATTCATAACTATTTTCTTCATTATCGTGTTATTAAATCTATGAAGTTTTCATTACTATATCTCGTTACGAAAGAGTTTTGATATAACGTATTTATGATTATCCACCTCTTTTGCTGAACATCAGTCGTTTCGTAATCTTTTACACTTACTCTCTAACATTTCGATGGAACACAGCTATATATTTACGTTGCAATGTAAAAGACCTCTATTCTTGATAAACGCATCAAAAATAGTGAAATTATTTAACGCATCTCAAGTGTCACCGGTAGCAAAAATTCAAGCATAAATTCATATGCTTCCGGAAAATTATTGCATGAAAAGTGTTCCTGTACTAAATTATTTACACGATTATAAATAGACGTCCAGTAGTTATAAAGATAAAGGTGCATAGGAGCGAGTATTGTATCTTTTAACACCCGCCTGTTGGCATGAATTGTTCAAGCATCAGTCGCACGGGTGCGCAGTAGCACAGTATGTGCTGTTACATACAAAAAGTACATCTAGACACAAATTCGTGTTTAGTGTCCTGTAACTATCCCACATGTCTCCGGGCGTTTATTTCTTTCAATTCCCTGTTCTTTAATAATAATTTATTTTGAGATGAATTTACTGTAATTATGTAATTCTTAAAGAAGTCCAAATAACGTTAACGAACAATATTTTGCTTACAGAAACACTGCCGGTGCTTATTGCCGATGCTGCCATCATTATTACTAAATACATGCATGGATGCAAGAACAGAAAAGTGTCCAGGGATGAACTGTCTCGAGATACGGTGTAATCTCAAGAATAGTTTGAAAGTCGTAGCCGAGTGCTAAAGCAGAGGGAAAGAACAGAATCTTCAATTTGAACGACACAAAAATTTGCATCGAAGGACGGATGGAATCAAAACGCAGGAAACGTACGAAAGCGGTCGAATACGAAGAGCAGCAGTGGAAATAACAGTGGTGCAGTGAAAGGACTCGATGACATAAACCTTGAAAAAAAAAGAAAACCCTCGGTTGGGTTATCTTTCGCGTAATCAGTCGTGTGTCGATTCCACGATATGCGCGTGATTCGCGCGCGATTCGTGCACGGGTTTAAATTGTGCGCGTGCGCGTGCGTGTATGTGTATGTGTTTCCCGTTCTGCCATCTTGAAAGTCGTGCAATTTCTTTCTCTTGGCGGCGCTGGCTCACGTGCGCGAGAAGCGTGCACGGTGCGTGTACGATGCACGCACTGTGCTAAGTTGTCCGCTACAAGCAAAGAAATCACGATTCGAGAGGAACTGCAAAATAACGGTTCGTCGACAGCAAATAATAGGATCGCGCGATGAAATCGAGTTTATTGATAACTATTCATCATTGCGGGAGTGTTAACGTGTGTAACAGCAGCAGTAGCATTAGTGACTATAACACAGGGTGCGGTGTAGTCTCTACTAGTGACAGTAAGAGGTTCGGAAATAACAATGGTTTCGATAACAAGAGTTTGCAAGTGGAATACAGTGTGCAGGTTGAGTGTCAGCCACGTGGCAGTGATGAGATCGTTGAGCAGTTGCGTTTCTACGACGTGTACCCGCATTTATTGTGACTGCTAGTAGAGAAAGAGATAGCCGGAGACCGAAAAACAGAAGCCACCAAGACTCTCGTGGAGAGCGGGGCACTGAAAGATATGCGGACCTTTGTGCGAACAGCTGAACCGGAAGTTGTGAGAACAAGTGGAGTGCAACGCGCTCCACCTAATCGGTGATAGGGTCAGTTGGTTAAAAGAAGACAAAATTGGCGTTCGTAGTGACGGCAACGCGGTGTCTTTCGCGATCATCTTTTTCACGTCCATCCTTTTTCCCTCTTCTTTTTCTCCAACTCCGACGCAACTCGCTTGCTTACCTTACACGTTATTTTTTTCTGTCGTTGTTCGTCAGTCTTCTTTAATTTAGTTCATACATTCATTAAATACACATCGTGAAACAATATCACGCGATTAAAACACTGGCCATATAGTAACATAAATGAGAATTTTGTCATACTGTAACCGTGTCGTGCTCCCCCACAATAATGAAGATACATCTTTCTCAATGTATGTAATTGAAAGAATCGGAGCCTAAATCACGCGATCTGCCCTATCAGCGCGTGTGTTCCGTTAGATCTATAACTGCATTTGGAAAACTAAATTTACTATATCAATAGTGATTGCAATGGTTATTTAAATACGTTCAGAATATTTGAAGAAAATAAAAAATATGTAAATATTGCTTCCACATTTTAAAATGTGATTCAAATTCTACGATATCATCGAAGAGGTTATGAACTTTATTCGAACGGATTTAATCCAATATGTAATTCCAATTTTCATTAAGAATTCCAATTCAAGTACGTAAAAATTCTTTCGTTCGTGTTTGTGGGATTGTGACAAAATTCGCGTATCGTCATTCTTATGCGCCTCCACGTTTAACCCTACGGACGGACAGAACATTATATACTAATTACATGTTTCTCCAACTATTATCCGCAGAAATCGCCGCTGGAGCCACAGCGCAAGAAAGAAATTTCAAAAGTCGGCTAAGTTGTGTTGTGAGTGTACGATACCGAATTGTGTGGTACGCATGAAAGTGTACGTATGGTACAAGGAAGACAGAGGAAGGGAAACAGCGAGCGCGCAAGAGAGTAAAAGAGTGCGAGAAGTAGCGAGAACGAACACGGCACTCGACAACGAAGAAATGAAGAGAAAACAGTGAGTAGTGGTGGAAGCAAGAGGGAAATGACAAAGAAAAAAAAAGGGATCTACGAAGGGAATAGCTTGTGAGAAGAGAAGCAGAAGTTCGCACGACGTACAATATAATGTGGAGTAGCATGTTCCGTAGAAGTTTTTAAAAGTCGATATAGAATTTATAAATAGATCGGTTGGTATACTCACATATGTGTACGCGTACACATGTGTGCGTGATTACGCGCGCACATGTACGTGATTTTCGCTCGAGACTGAAGCGGTGAATTATTCTCGCACGGACCGACTACTCGTGGGGGAAATTCGAGATCCGGCTTACCTTCCACAGCTGACGTCATTACCGGTAAGTTGTTTTTCCGTTAGCACTAAAGATACATATATATATATATAACTTAGATAATACTATTTCTTTGTGTCTTCCTGCTTCCTTCCATTTCTCTGTTTTACATCAGTATGCAGCTAAAAATACACCTTTCCATGAAATGAAGCTTTTTTTTTTACTAATATTCCTTTCTCTTTACTCTTTACTTACAGTAAGTAGTGTTTTCGTAGTGTCTTTTGGGAATAATTATTTGTACATCTTATTCAGAAGGATGGAATGGCACAATTTTTGTTTTAAATGCACACCATTTCACACCGTTAATGGCGGAGGAAATAATTAACTGTTCTGTTTTGGGTGGATAACCTTGAGGTCCGTTACATACTGTCGTCTATTCGTCTACTAGAAAGCGAGTAGTCAGAGGTCGAAAATACATGGTTCAATTTAGTTGAATAAAGTCTTACGTTTAACCAAATTCGAAGAAAAAAATGAAGCAACGGTTAAAATTTCATTGAATACATTGGTTGGGTGATAATTTACGTAGTCTAATTTGACCGAGTGTACCGCGTTGCGCGACATTGAACCGTATATTTTCGGCCTCAACGAAACGATTGACTGGACGGCTCGAAAGTTTTTCAGTATCGCACAGATTAAATTTCTCTAAATTTCTCTGTATATTGGAAGGCATGCACGCGTCTGAACGCACAGAAAGTCGTTCGTCCTGTGAAAGCGCGTATTTGAATAAATGCACCTCATTAGTCGCCGCGAACTTCACCCAAGTCTTTATAGTTGCTGGGGGCTCACCGTAACGGTGATAGGGGACGTTACAAGAAAGCTTTGTTAAGTTAAAAGAATCAATTTGTCGTTAATAAAATCAATCTCTAATGCTTTAATTCACCGTGGAAGTTGATGCATTTAGAAGAAATGTAACTCTGCAAAAGAGTAAAGAATGCAGACAATATGCAAGAAAGTTATATATTATATAATACTTTAAATGAAACCAGACATTGTCTAACGAGTCTGAATGTTTGTAATTATGATTGTATTGTACAACTAAGTCTGATTTACATGTGATTTGTGTATTTGATATGAAATTACGAGTATTTTTAGATTCCTGACCAAGACCTTAGAGAAATATTTATTGTAACGAAGGTTTATTTTTTAAATTGCAAAAGGAAACAAAATAACAAAATAAATATAACTCATTTTAAACTTAAGGATATGTTATGCAGTATTTTCCGTGTAATATTGTGCATCTTGAACGTGTTATACGAACGTGATTTTCTATGACTTCTCGTTCATACTGCCTAGATTATCGATGACCTATGTTGATGATCTTATTATGTAGCACACATTGTACATTTCTCCATATTCGTCAATTTAAGTAATTAATATTTACTTATATATAGAGTGTTTTACATTTATAAATTGATTCATACCAATCACTGTGCATCTGAACGACTTGATTTGCAAAATTGATACCAGTCTAGTTTCTCTCTGATACTAGTTTCATTCAAATATATAATCTTCTTCGCCTTTGAAATAATGGACATTTGACATAGTACATTTAGAGATGACGATTAACTAGTTTCGTTCTGATGTTATTTATGCTTGTATATCAATAGCCGAGTTTATTGCACAGACGTGAAATGTTGTATCTTCTCGATATCTTCTCGAGTTCGAATCGTGCTGAAACTGATACTTACGCCCACCGTTGCAGGGACGTGTTTTTTCATAAGATTTCTGTTTTTAAAGTTAACTATTACTTTGGGGGAAGTGGAGAGTGTTAATACCTTTTAGTTTATATACTCTGTTTCGACAATAATTAATCTATTAGAAAATTGTCAAATTAACGGAATTGGTTAATGAGAAATAAAGGGACATAACGAAAAATGATGGCGATATTATAACTTACTAATACCAACATCATTTTAATTATCAAGTTACTAGTACTCTCCCTATTATTTCTATGTGCTTGGTTCGCTTCTCGTTGAGTCATTAGAGTACCGTTACCTTGATAATACCCACCGCTGTGACGTCCTTGCGAACTTTATCCTTCTTTTTGAGCATGACATGACAATCACCCGTTAATGTCGATTTTCATTTGTTTCACGTAGTAATATGCGAATTGCGCATGATATTCTTGCCGGTATCAATTATTTGCACTCTGTTAGCTTTTCAATATAACGCATCGTTATAGTGCTATTTATAAGTACTATTTTTTTGTAGAATTTCAGATATTATGTTCCGTGTACGTAATTTTAATTATTATACCCAGTGTGCATTAGCTATAAAATTTAAGCAAAACCGGTAAGCAGGACGTTGCACGCTTCCATCGTAAATCCGATAATGGCATTGTGTCTTGCTTGGTGGGCTCTGCCATACTTTCTAATGTATAGCATTCTCACGTCCTTCCTTCTTATCTCTTCTCACTATATCATGCAAACGGTACATTGCGAAGTGAAAAAGGAAAAAATAATTGGGAATCATATGCATTATGATTTACTATTAGCTTGAAACCCCTTGAAAATTTTTTATTTTTATTTCACGGGATTATCATTATATTTTGAATGTTATACATGCGTGTAATTGTATTAATTTTGTAATAATAAAAATAATTTCTGTTAAAATTATGTCACTTGCTAGATAAATGGTATGCCAAACATTCTGATTAGTTTGAAGTTGTCCGCACAGTTGGATGCTAGTCACATAACTTTCTATATATATATACGCATACATATAGATTATTAGTCTAATAAGAATTTGGTTGTAAATTTTTTGTTTACATAACTATTATTATCATGCTTTTGCTACTTATAAATTAATTACCTCGAAAATAGAGATAGTTATAATTTAGGCCATTTGTCAGGCAAATTATTTTCTTTATGATATATTTATAGGTATGATGTGAATGATTATTCTAATATTAACGAACAGCCTAAATATATCACGTTATTGGGCAACAATTTTATGCCTTTAGTTTGTTCTGATCTTGGCATTTACCGATGAAGTTTTGATAATTAATAGTTCCAACAATAATATGTCCAAAAAGTAATTTATTAGGCCGTTAAACTATCTAGTAAATGCAAACAATTCATTAAATAAAGGAGAAATATAAAAATTCAAATGAAACTAAAGTTGGATGTATGTATAAACGATGGTAAGGTTTATAATGAATTTTTGTGGGACTTCTTTCAGTACACCATGCGCTAGGGGTGATGGAGACAGTGGGCAAGCAAGTCCAGGTAGTGAGTGGACTGGGGGTGGGGGGTCCGGTGGGCCCTGTGGGCCCAGTGGGGGGAGATTTGCATCACCATCATCATCCTCACCCCCACTCCCATCCTCCACACCCACACGCCCACCCCCACGGTCATCCTCACGGCCACTCACTGGTCGGCGTAACGTCGACCCCTGGCAGGGGTCAGTCACAACCACCGGTCTCGCATAACCAGCATTTACCCGCGAGATCTACTCCGATACAGCTGCACAGGTAAGTTGTATTCTTGCCTGTACACGCATATCTGTGTATTGCTATCCCGGCCACGTTGCACATCGTAGTATGCGCACCTGATTTGTATGATACAATTAAAGGTGTGCGTGTTCCCTTAGTCTTGCGTGGAAAACGAGTTAGCTCGTCATTTCAGAAATCACGAACACTTTCATTTCCAGCCGAAAGAATAATTTTCAATCTATTTCGTGTATTTTACTTACGTTTTTCTCTTTTTAGGCACAATTTTTTAATTCATTCTTAATTTTAAAAACGAATGATTTTTGTTTAGGTTCTGCTACACTGTTACGATGCTATTTATAGGGCGATGGAAAAGTGCTTATCGCAGAATTACGTATGAATGTATGAATTTTGAATGCTTTGTATAGTGAAATTTTTAATTTATGTAGGTTGAAAGGCAGTAAGTTTCTTGGTACAAGATATACAAAAATGATATGTGTGGTTAGAAAATCTAATGGGATTTGATGTGATAGAAGTAGAATTGTGACAAGGTTTTGTAAGGTAATGAGTGAGTTAGAGTGAGAACAATTTTAAGATTTTTGTTTTATTTAAACAATCATAATGTAAGAAAAATCCATTTATTTACTTTTTGTTTGAATATAAAATTACATTATTATACCGTATATATATAGATATTTTATTAAGAGATAAAATATTAACATGCACAGAAGATGCATCGGTATTCACACTATTACCGTATATTGTACACATGTAATATGAAAATTCAAATGTTGAAACTTGAAATGCGCGGTGAGTGAAGAGATTGAAGTTGGATGCGTAATATATATTCGGTATATTGCGCATGCGTTCTTCCAATTTTACCACTACTGCTACCTGTCGATTCTAACCTCAAACGTCAACGTGCAACGTTGATTTTTAACCTCGCCAGGTTTACATTTGGGATTTATAGTTTCTCAGTATATATATACGTCTGTATATGAACGATCGTGTAGTGTATTCTAATGAAATTATTGAGGTGAAACTGTGAATTTTGGAAACGCAATGTACCAGATGTGTGAATGGAGAATGTATGCGGAAAGCAAAGATTTCTTTGAAACTCGTGATTGTCCGTTTGCATGATGAAGTAAGTCCACACAGTCATTTTTCTTGGGTTGTTCGCGTTTCTTCGAACGGACGAACAATATCGTCGTATAATTCTTTTTATATTCCTGTAACACAATTTCCTATCTGTATACTATACATGCTTAACAACAGTATCAATTGTTGTATCCATATGAATATGACTCTCTAGCCGACTATTTCTACATTTTGAAAATTTTAGTAAAAAGGAACTTGTTTATTAAATAACTGTTAATTCTCCTTCGGCATGAAACTCTAGATTTTTTAATTATGTAATACAATTAGGCCTTTCTTATTACTGTATGAGATTTTATTAATCAATGTTAATACGCGTTTCTGCTATTTAAAATATAGTAATCATCGTATCATCATACACGTGAAATACAAAATAAATAACGCATAAAACGCGGGAAAGCGAGTTAGGTTAGGTACCGTGTGAAGAGTACATAAATTAACCAAGCAGCGAGAAGGAACACGATAATGTGTCTACCTGTAGATACTATAGCAGGAGTTGTAAATTTAATCGTCAAATTTTTAAAATTTGTTGCAGAGAGTGGGGATAATATAAAAATTAACCTAACCATAATACATATATTTCTGAAATCATGTTTAATGTAGATAGTTTATTTTGCATACATAATGAATTGCATTTAGGAATAAATTTAGAAACAAATTTTGTTTTAACAAATAGAAATACCAAGTACGTATACAATAACAAATTATAAATTTTTCTTCGTTTTTTTCACAACATTGAAAATTTCCAATTCGTACTTAAATTGGTAAAAAGTGGGAATAAACATTGGAACTTGTTAAATGGGAAAAGAGAAAGCTAGCAGCGGTTCGCACGATGGGGAATAAAAGATGTCGGTAATGGCGGAAGTGCATAAGTTTTTGATTTATGAATAGGTTGAAAAAAAGAAAAAACCAGTGCTAATGTGATACACAACAATTTAGAAACTTTATAAAATGTATAGAAATTTGAATACATAATGTGTACATTTTTCGATAGTATTGCAGAAAATGATTTTCAAAAGATTATTTTAGTTACAATTTTTTC
Source organism: Xylocopa violacea (assembly GCA_963969225.1). Taxonomy (NCBI): domain Eukaryota; kingdom Metazoa; phylum Arthropoda; class Insecta; order Hymenoptera; family Apidae; genus Xylocopa; species Xylocopa violacea. The sequence continues at coordinate 31,271,667 of CAXAJV010000011.1, forward strand.
ACAGACAATTTCAATCGCTACTATATTGGTATATTATTATAGTAAAATTAAATAAAATTTTATCGGTATTTTGCCGATTAAGAATGTTTATGATTATTACATTAAAATCATACACATTTTTGTGACGGAATAGGTAAAAAAAGAAAAAAAAAAAAAGAATCAAAGACGTTAACTGGGACGAGAAAGAAAAGTAATATTGGTAGAAGGGGCTCAAGGCTATGTTAATTTCCATTTCCTGTGGATATCTCTTTTAGAAGTGAACAAAGAAATACATTTCGGAATACAATACATTTAATCGTTTAATGAAGTATGTACGTATCGTAAAATTGATTTGTCTTGTATTAGGTAACTGTAAAAATCCTTTCTTTGTATTTTGGATGTCGAGACGCGTTGTCTGCGAGTATATTTGTGTCTGACTTTATAATTTTGATCAATTTCAAGTTTTTAGAGAATCGGACGGCCATATACATATGCTCGAATGCTGTACATGGTTCATTTCTCACCTAGACGTACGCTATGCACATCGTCATTAAATTGCGTATAGCTTCATATGTATATGTTAATACGACCACATTATGTTATCGTTCTTTTCGTGACCTACGTTCGTACACAACGTTCTATCGCATGCGTATCATTCATAAAAGGGAAAAAGAGTAGATGATACTTAGGAGGGAGGAAATTTCAGAAGTGGGAGGAGGGGGTCAGTGACCGTTACATCATCGAGAATTTATAGTCTGTAGAAATTAATAATTCTGCCGTTTACGATTATGCATATGTAGATTCAAATGCGTAAAACAAAAAAAACTAGCGATGTAAATTCGAATGGTACTGTTGAATGAATAATTTCGTATTTAATACTGATATAATATTTTGATATCGCATCGATACCAATTTAGGTAAATTATCTATAACAGTTTTATATGTGCATCATTTTTATTAATTGAATACAACACGACAGACCACCGATTTATCTTATAATGTTGGAATTCTCAGTAATGCGAAATATTCGTTTATTTATACATTTAACTATTTATATTTTAAATACGTATTTATATTTTAAATACGTAATGCAGATTAGAATAACGCAATTTCACTTAACGTACACAAAGATTTGTTTGCAACTGATTAGTATTATACATGAATTTGATATTGCGATTGTAAATGACTGCGTGTAATATTCTTTGTTTTGAAAAATAAGAAAACGTACATGAGATTAAAAATTATAAACGGTAAAATCATAATTAATGCATAACGAAATTTTGATCGTTTCGAAAGTTAATACCGATAAACGTAACATCAGTCGTTGCTGATTAATTCTTCACTATAATCTGCTAGCAAATAATGCCAGAATCCTGGACGAGTCTCAAATGTATTCGACGATGTGGCAACGGTGCGATAGCAACGTCGCCTTACGAAAGCAGACAGGCACATTCACCCTTTGTGATGTTCAACGCATGCGCAGTCATTCTACAGAGAATAGGTACCGATGCACCGGCACGCGGAACCCATGATCTGTGGAATACTGCGACACTGCATATCGCTATACCTTACGACGCATGCGTAGCGTATTTTGCCACATGTGACAAACCACCGACGAAAAGGTCGTATATCCACTGTTCTGCCATGCATATGTGTCTATAGCCAATGGTAGATTTCATATGAAATACATTTTTGCCGTGTGACACGATTGGTTATTTGATTATCCGTCATCCCATCACTTTTGTACGGATCTGCTTCTCACGGTCCATCTGTTTATATTATTATAAATCAGTGCATTGACATTTTTCTTATTGTTTCCTTTATTGCAAAATATCTTTTTTTCTGAATACATCTACATGGCCTGCTCGTGTCGTGGGTGGTTATGTCACAATCCTTTGTATATATGCATATACATTGTTTACATGAGTATATAGCTCATACTTAAAAGGAATTGAAGGTTGATTTTCTACTGTTTAGAATTGATTAATTTTATAATGTGCAAAATTGTTGGTGGATACGTAACTGAATGGCGGTCGCGTACAAATTTTAATATCATTTTATTAAATGAAGAGAATTGGGTGAAGAAAATATTTTCAAATATTTCCATTAGCTCTTATATTTTTGCTGGTTTAGCAGGTCTATATATTTAATATGTAAGGATATTTTATGTCTTTTGTACATTATAAAAAGTATGCGGAAACCGTTAAAATTGTTTGAACATGAACGTGTCCAATGCGATCTTCCCATTCGAAACGAAATGTCTGCTTACATTACACATTTTTGTTTTTATCTCAAAGAATTTCAATGCTTCGACATCGTGTCGAACTTACTTTTATAAGTTCGTAATTGGCAACTATTACCTGTAATCAAGGTTTAAATGTCTCCCCCCCCACCCCTATCTCAGGTAGAAAATTCCTCCCTTTTCGAATAGAGAATATGAAAATTAAAAATACAGTTTGAATTTGAAAGCATTTATTGTGATTCTGCGATGAACGTGAAATAAAGGAGGAATTAAAGGAACAAGAAAATAAATTAGTATCCCTAAGTAAACGTACGTCGATTGTATCATAGATTAATGTACGTTTCGATTGTTTGCAGACCGACGCAGAGTTACGTGAACATCAAAAGCAGTAGTCCTGTGTCTCCAAGAACGATAGGAGCAGGATTGACGTACGTGCAGGGTGGCGCGGCTGCATCTTCAACTGCGGCGGCGGCGGCAGGAAGTGGAAGTGGCGGTGGTCCTTCCATCGGTGGAGGCGGTGGCGGTGGCGGTAGCGGCGGCAGTTCCAGTGGTGTTAACAGCGCTGGTGGCGTCAATAGCGGAACCGGAGTGATCGGGGCTGGAGCCGGTGCCGGTGCCGTAGGAAACGTGGCATCAGCCGGAAGTGGAAATAGCAGCGGTACCAATAACAGTGCCGGTGCTGGGAGCAATAGTGGCGGGAACAGCGGTACAGTGGGTGGCGGACCAGGAGGCTACGTTGCTGTGCCCATGGTTGGTAGCGGTCTGCGGTACATTCATCCGTATCCATCGACACCGACATCAGCGTCGGTACCGGCTGTTGCAACGATGGTCACTTCGGCCTCTTCGGCACCGACCCCCGTACCAGTTCCAACACCCGCGGTCGCGCCTGCCAATCCGCCTACTGTTAGTCAAACACCACCACCATCGCTCTCGGGAATTACCTATACCGCGAGAGATGCATATCGCATCGCCACCACGAATGTAGGTATTTTTCTCTTCGATTTATCCCTTGATAAATCGTTTTGCGGTTCTCTATGCTTCGTTCTCTCGTTTTAGAAATTATCGTTGAGGGACCGAATTACTGACTTTCATGGTTTTAAGGGATAATAAAGGGAAGCCATTGTTACAAGCTAGAGCGAATTCAATAAAAGTTGCTTAATACGTATGTGCAATGTTTACAAACACTGCAGTGTACAATAATCTTTTGTAACCGGTCGAATATTCGGAACGCGTTAACTGTCCTTGACTTTCGCCCATTATTAAGTCCCCCCTCCTCAATCTCCCTTTTGCCTGGCGATACGACCTATCTATTTTGTCGCGAACGTTGTATGTTTTCATTTTATCGCGATACCGAATATTTAACTAGAACGATTTAAATTGTTTATTTGTTAGTTTTATTTGAAATTGCATTCTTATTCGATGAATTTCCTTCTAAGGTACACAATATTGACGCATATACATTTACATGTAGGTGAATTTAAGTGAACGGTTTTCGTGTGAAGTTATATTTATTATTTGTTTCGGTGTAAGATTATAATAATAAGGCAGGCTGTAAGAAGGAACAATAGGAGAGGATGGGAGAATTAAAAGATGAAGCGACGAAAAGCAGAGTTCAGTTACGATACGAGTGCAAGGAACGTATGCCGATGTTGTAGATACATATATCGATAGTCTACTGTCTGCCCTCTTGAACCGGGTCATCGATTTTCTTGAAATAGGTTCGCGTCGCGAAGGTTAGGCGAGATAGATTGAATAAAACGCGCGATGAAAGAAGCACAGAGAGCATCACACAGATATATCTAAAAGAAATGGGAGATGGTCAAAAGATAGGGAAAAGAGAGAGAAACAGAGAATGAAAATCGAAGGAGAAGACAGACTTTTCATTCTGTTGTTTTTCAGGTAAACGAGAGGATCGCCATCAGCGTGAGCAACAGTCCTTTGTCGCAGATAGGAGTCGGCGTTGGAGTGGTTACAGCTGATAATGCGGCGAATAGCGGTATAGGTGGTGGCATGCCTAGTGGAAGAGGGGATAGACCGAGGATATCTCTTTTGCGTGCTTCGGTGACGCCAACACCTTCGCCAACAGCATCAGACTATCAGCACGTGTCCAGTGCAAGAAATTCACGAATAGGTCTGATGTCCGTCCAGCCGGAGCAGTATTGCCGTTCGGCCGTTGAAATGGCTAATCTGCAAGAAGCACCACCCTTCAAGAAGATACGCCTGAGCCAGCCGAACCAGGTTCAATTGCAGTCCCAGCCGCAATCTCGCTGCCAGAGTTTATCGCCCGCTGACCCGTGCATTAAACAGGAGCAGCACGTGGTACAATTGCAGCAACCGCTTAGGATAGACACTAGGGTGGGTACACAGGGTGTAAACGTGGGGTGTTCTAAAGATGAATGAGATGAGAAACATTGATGTACGACATACTGTTCGGAAAATAACATTGGGAAGTTTGTATCGTATGAAGACGCGCGTCTTATCGATATAATCAGGTACGACTGTTTAATTCGTTGAATGTTGCTGATCATGTACACGTGAACGATGTCTACATTTTTTGTGACAATTTGGAGCTTTACTATCGTAAAACTTCTCTTTTTCTTTTATATGGTATTACATGAAAATTTCCTGCTAGGTGCAGCCAGCAACAGAGGCATATACGCCGCAAACCGAAGCGATCTCACCCACGCTTCCGGAACCGAACACGCAAGAAGATGTACAGTTCAAAAGCACCAAGGACGACCTCCTGCAACAAATCGCCAAGGTTGACAGGGAGATCGCAAAAAGGGAATCTCAGATAAATAAGCTTCGGAAAAAGTTAAAGGAATTGGAAGAAACGGCGAACAAACCTTTGGAAGCCAGCGGTCTCAAACGGCAGGTCGAGGAACAGTCTCAGCAACCAAAGCATCAGTCTCTGGCACAAAAAATTTATGCTGAAAATAGGGTAAAATTCTTATGTAAATTTTACGCATAACATTTATTTTGTCTTGCAACGTTACGAGAAATTCTTCATAGGTTAACCGAAATGAAATTTGATTTACAGAGGAAAGCAGAAGAAGCTCACAGACTCCTAGAGCGGCTGGGTCCAAGAGTAGAATTACCTTTGTACAATCAGCCGTCAGATACAAGTGTGTACCAAGAGAATCGTACAAAACATCAAACGTGTATGAGAGCAAGACTTATAGCGAGACTGCGCCGGGAACACTCTGAACGCGCATCTCTCCATCGACAACAGTCACAAACGTACGCTATTTTGGTACAGGAGTGGCATCGTAAAGTGGAACGATTGGAAGCGACGCAGAAAAGGAAATCGAAGGAAGCGAAGAATCGTGAGTTCTTCGAGAAAGTATTTCCAGAGTTACGAAAACAAAGGGAAGACAAGGAGCGTTTTAATAGAGTCGGTTCTCGTATTAAGAGTGAAGCAGATCTAGAGGAAATCATGGACGGCCTTCAAGAGCAAGAGGTATATTATTACTTTATAGCGATAACATCGATCAGGTTTTGTAATGTTGCAAAACTAATTATACGGTGGATCAAGGAAACGCGGCAAGGGAAAACAGTTCATTGGGGTTATTAGTGGGGTGAAAATAGAAGTGATATTACGATGATGATCAACTGTTGTCCATAACAGATGTTGAACAACGAAGAATGTTAATATCACGGTTCAGGGTTTTTTCAATTTTGGACGGTGATCTATCGTTTAGATTTATCCTCTTTAAAGATTTCAAAGTCGTGAATTTGTGCCAAGTGAACTTGTTTGATAAATTCAATATATCATAGGAATTCTTTTTTGCATTTTTGCAGATGGAAGATAAAAAGATGCGCTCGTACGCAGTAATACCTCCTTTACTATTGGATACGAAACAAAGACGAATCGCATTTCAAAATCGAAACGGTCTTCTGCAACCGGAAGAATTAGAGGCCCTTCACAGCGAACGAAAGTTAATCAACGTATGGAACTCTGACGAGCACGACTCGTTTAAGGAAAAATATTTACAACATCCTAAACATTTTGGAACGATAGCTCAATCTTTAGAACGTAAGTCCGTTCCAGATTGTGTGCATCATTACTACCTCACTAAGAAAGCAGAAAATTATAAACAGCTTTTGCGAAAGTCGCGGCAACGAACACGTAGCTCTCGGAACAATCCTAATAATAAAGTAAGTCTATTCATTTATTTTACTTGTATCAATTATTTTACTCACTTTAATCATTTCTGTCCATCGATTCTTTCAGGTAAATAATACCACTACGAATATTGGAACACTAGACATTTTAACTACGGGTGTTACGACAAGGTTGCAACGTGAGCAACAGCAAAAAACACAAGAGAATCCACAGAACAGTTCGGCTGCGACATCGGCCACAACAACGACGACGACTACGACTACGTCGAGTGTGTCGACGACTGTTGCGACAACCATAGTGACCACTTCGACGACTCCTTCAAATTCATCAACGTCGAGCATATGTTTAACGACAGATTCCGTAATAACTTCAACGACAGCAACAACGACATCCGTGTTAAGTACCACGACATCGTCCGTCACAACGTCGTCGACGACAACAAGCGGGAAGGATAGTAGGGAAACTAGTAAAGAAAATAAAGAGAGTAAAATGGAATCGAAGGAATCGCATCTCATTAAAGTGGAAGTGAAAGAGGAGTCGCAGCTGTGTTCCGAAACGGTGTCGGGGAAGGACGTCAAAGTAATGTACGTAGTATTGAGAATACTTTTTACTTAATTAAGTGGGCACTGTTTACGTCGTACCTAATTTACGATAACATACGGTATATTTCATTCATAAACAAAATTCTTGGATAACTTGGACAAGTTATCCTACAGTTCTATCGGTAAGTGTATAAGGTGGCGGCCTCTCGTTTACAATTACGTACCCTCTCCCCAGTTTCATACGATATTTCCATGGAGCTGTAAAGGTACTGTGTATCGATACCTTAAATGTGATGATGAGATATCGATGCGGGAGGAAAATGTTTGCGCATTATACTTTCTTTTATTTTTTTTTTTTTTTTTTTTTAACGAAACAATCAAATTGCAATTGATTCATTTTGGAAAAGATAAAAAAAAAGAAAATTATTTTAAATGCACTGAATACTTGGGTAGGAAAACTCTTTTACCCTCTGTCAGCCAGCAGTTTTAGCAACCGTTGGTAACTGTTGGAAATGTTTGAATCGATATAGGTTTATACTTCTTATGTCATTTGGATTCGCTTCACTTATGTTACACGAGCAGTGGGATTGAAATCCTTTTAATAATGTACATTGCTAATAAAATGCACACGACCATGTAAATAAAATATAATAAGTGACTTGTCATACTTGAAAAAATCTGGTTTCATTCCAGACAATATAAAATTAATTAATATAATTTGGTAAATGGCAAACAAATAATAATAAAGAAGTCAATTCAGTTAAGGATAATGCACTCTGACCAAAAAGATAATTACTCGAGCGTTTATCGTGGTCCTATCCGCCTGTATATAATGGAACGTGGTAAATATTAGTCGCATCAGGTGTAGGAGGCTGTAAATTCATATGTACGTAGAATCGCTCATCGTAATAAATAACTGTTTCTATTTCTATTTCGATTATGTGTGAAAATCACAATTCGATTTTGAAACTGCAACAAAATTTTAGTTCGAAATGTTGGTGATAATATGTCGCAAAGCATTTCCAGAGCGTAATAAAGAACGGATAAACGGCGTGTTGTTCTTCAACTGATTTAGGCATTTTAATTTACCGTAACTTAAATTGTTCCATAAAATTCAGACGCTTAAGCTATTTCCTGTTTCATGTTTATACGATATATGCAGGTCGTTTTCGGGGAATGCGCGTTGTTACGTGTAACTTGACAGTTATAAAACAGCATACCGTTTTGATAAATCATGCCACTTGTACCAAGAAACTAATATTAAAGTTACGACGTTAATTTCGAGGAAAAGCAAATTTTCGTAGAACCATAGCTGCAGCCTGCGCGTTTTAGAGTTTTTCTTTTTTCCTCCTAGTAAATATACCAAGGTTTTGTTGGCAATAAATATACAAATAGGGAAGTTGAATAAAAAAAAGAAAAAAAAAGTCATTTCTTTTTATTATTTATCTTATTACCTTATAGCGGGTTTGTGATTTCATTGTTATATACGTATGAAATTCATGAAATATTTATATCTCTTCACAAATGAAATAAATCGTTGAAGCGTAGGTGGAAGAATAGAGGGGAGGGTCGAACGGAGTAGGGTAGTTAGGGCGGGGGGGGATTGAAGGTGGTGGTAAAAGGGGTTTCGAGTGGGAAGACGGAGGGTAGCGGATTGTTATTAGCAGATTGTAATGCTAATCAATGGTTACCGGTTAGTGGATTGTGTTTACGTAGACATTCATCATTGAAATTGAATCGATCGTTGAAAATCTGATTCGAAACTACGCGGAGACCGAAAAGTTTACTCTCTCCGTTCGTATAGAGATGATGAATGTAAAATTTTTATTAATTCTCTCCTGTATGCAATTACGTCGAGTGCAGAGCAAATATAAGATCAGCTTTTTCAAATTTCAGCTTGTACTACATTCAAGAAATAAAAAGATTAAAATACGGTGTAACGTAGTTAGTAGTAGTTTTTTTTTTTTTTTTTTCTTTTTTAAATAACTAGTATCGGATACGAACGTAGAGACGGTGTACAGTCACATCTCAAACATTTTGGCAAATGGGTTCCAGGGAGGCGATAAACAATGGCAGTGGTGGTACCGTAGCCGCTGCGAGTCGATTGAAGGAAAAGAAAAAAGATAATCACGCCATCCCTATGGAAACCAGCGACGAGGAAGCTCAATCGATGGACACCGTTGGTAAGTGTTACGAAATAAAATTTTATCAGTTTACTTTCATTAGCTTTCGTCGACGGTGTCATTTTAGGAATTTGTGCATGCATAGACGCGCGTATGCGAACGTTATTTCTTATCGTGTTACTTTCTGGGATGAAAGCAATATCAACGAGTTGCTTTTTAGTCAACAAGTATTTTCTTTTGTTAGGACAGTTCCAAATAAAAAGGGATAAACCAATTTAAAATTATAATTAAAACTGGTGCAACGATGAAAATCAAATGAATTGAATTTTTACGTTAAAACGTGTTGTTCGTAGCGTTTAATAATTTCCATGGCAGATTTCGGAGATATTATTTATTGATATGTACAGGATAACTAGATTGCGTATTTAAAGCCTAGAATTAGGTTTGAACGCTTAGCGCCGTGCTTCAGGTGCAGATGTCGTATTCAGCAGTATGATCAGCATACTAGGCTGCTACCGAAAGTTTTCCTTGCGTTTTCGGAAATGCTAAAAGAAACATCGTGTTTACAATTTAATTACATACTCGTAACAGTACACGCTGTTAGTTTCTATTAAAGTTTACACATTTTCGAATTCTACTGTCGAATAAAACATCAACTATACTCTATATACACAGATAGATATGTATACGGTACGGTAACGTTATCCAATTATAGTAATCGCTATTCGAATTTATTTATTTATTTTTCACTTTTGTTTCTACTTATTTAACGCTACGGAATAATTTACCTCTACAGAACAGAAACAATCTCGCGAACCGTTAATTGGACGATACGTCTCGGTTTAACTCGATTTGTCCGTATTCACGTTAATTTCGATCGACACTCGTTTAATAACGATCTTCATCGTCTCTCGTTAGTCGTTGTCGAGGTGGTCGACTCCTGGTCCTCGGCAGTCGTACCGTTAGCCTCGTCCGATTGTGCCCTCTCGTCCCTGTTCGCGTGGCACAATTTCCTGTGCTTGTGCACGAAATAATAACTGGGAAACTTGCATCCGCAGATCTTGCACGGATAATATTGAACGTTCAGATCCAACAATCGTACCTCCCGCCTATTCCGCGCGATGTCCTGCCGTTGTCTACTACCGAACGAATCGTTCACCCTGTTGGTCGGCAACAAATGCCTCTTGGTGTGCTTTTTGTAACAGTACTGAGACTTGAACGTGTGTCTACAGTATCCGCAGGTGTAACTCCCGCTACCGTTACCCGTGTCCAAGCCGCGGTCGATCGGCTCGGAGGAGGCTCCGGCGGCCGGTGGTGGTCTTCCGTTCTCGTCGTTCTCGCTCGACGCGTTCTCCGACTCGAAACACTGCCTTTGCGAGCGCGATTGTTGGGACGCGGCACTGGCACCGCAGGAGCTCGCGGACGAATAGTTCTCGTTCAACACTCGATGAAACTTGACCGGGCCGTCGCAGCAAGCCACATCGTACACCACCGACAAAACGGGCGCGGAACCATCGCTTACGCTGTTCGAGCCGCGTCCTCTTCGTTTCGACGATTTACCGCGTTCGTTCTCGCCGGTCGAGATCGACGCCGTCGTCCTTTCGACGCTCTTGTCCCGACTACGGGACACCGATGCTCGGTGTTGGGTTTCGTTGTTGCTCGAACCGGCACGTTCTTCGTACTCCTGTTCGTCCGTGGCTACGCGCTCGTGTTGTTCCGTCAGCTGTTTGCTTTGGCACGCCGACCCGGGCGATCGGGACGTTGACGAGGATGGCGCGGGCGAGATCGACTGGCACGGTGACGGGGTTCTCGTCGACGTGGCGGCGGTGTTCGACGCGGTGAACGCGGAGAACGCGGAGAACGCGGAATACGCGGCCGCGGTCGCCGCGACGAACGGCAGAGAGCTCGATGACGCGTTCTCCGATGACTTTGCCGTGGTGTCCGTTTTCAACCCGCGGTTCCGGTCGATTTGAAAAAGCGTGTTCTTCGGCGAGGCGACACCGCTGTAAAGGAAGACAGTTTTTAAACTCGTTATCGATCGCTCAATCGTCACGATTCAAATTTAATTCGGGTTTCGCAACATTTTCCAATATTACCATTCGTTCGTTCGTTCGTTCGTTCGTTCGTTCGTTCGTTCGTTCGTTCATTCGTTCTTTCTTCATCTTTCGACACAGATTTTGAACACTACTCTAGAGATCTTTCGTATCGCGTTTACCAAACGTTGAACTTGAATGACGATGAAAGATGTGCGAACCTATAAGCGTTCGAGCGTTGCGCGTCTTGCACGTTCGAGGTCGGGACGACCGGAACGGTCGACTGCATCACGAGAGACGGTTGCATCTGCGACAAATGCGGTATACCCGAGATGGAGCCGGGTCCCGACACGGTTGGCGGGTAAAGCGGCGCGGTCGGCGGCCAGCACACGGTAGTAGCAGGGTCGATCATCAGCCTGTTTGGTATCGGTCTTAGTATGCTTCCGGTGGCTGGTGGCGACGGAGCCGAGTTTGACGCGAAGGTAGACGTAAACGTCGAGGTGGGAACTGGGATCGGTGTCGGCAGAGGCGGTGGACCCCTCAGTCTGAGCAACGCGGCCCTGCATTGCTCCAACGCGCCAGGCATGTGTAACAGATGCGTGGCAAGCAACACGCTGTACACGTTGTCCAATGTCACGTCCAGTCGGCCGGTGTACATGTAGTTGAGCAGCGGTGCGAAAGCTTCCCCACCTGCAAGTTAAAATTTCCATACGCTATTTCCTTATCCCGGGGAAAAACGCACGATAGAGTACGATACTGGTAATTACCAATGGACGAGACCGAAACGGACGTGACCGGTTGCCGCGTTGGCTGTCCCGAGACATTGGTGGTAGCAGCGGTAACCGCGATAGCCGTCGCCGGTAAATTGCCGCACGACGACGTTACGCTCGTATTAACGGTCGAACTATTAGGCGTCGAAGCTGCGCTCGTCAACAAAGCCTTCAGATAGCCGCTGTGGGCAGCTAGAACGCCTTTGTGCGCGATAAACTGATGCTCTCCTTCGTTACCAACTCTGACCACTGTGTCGGGTGGCGATAAAGTTTCTTGAAATCGCGAATAATTCTCGGCCATACCGCTATCGCCGAACCAGGCTCTGTATAAACTGTACATCGTACTAGTTTTACGTCCAGTTTATCAACGAGTCGCTTTATTTTAACGCACGAGTATCCAGGCATCCGGGTCTACCGTTTCGATCATGCTTGTATTATCGTGCGATGCTGATCACCGGGTTGTCGCGCACGGTCGCACTGTGTCACCGAATGATCCAGCCAGCAGAGTCGCCGAATGTCACGATTCTCAAAATCGCTTCGCAAACTTCTCTCTCTCTCTCTCTCTCTCTCTATCCCTTCTCTCCCGCACGCTCTCTCTCTCTCTCTCTCTCTCTCTCTCTCTCTCTCTCGACCGCGTGAACCGCGACGCGCGCGTATCGATAGACCATTCGAAGAACGGAACGCGTAGCCGAAGGTTTAGCCAGCTAACGTGCGTCGCGAATGCTCGTGATTTGAACGCCAGGAGTCGGGCGCGGTGACGGTCGCGTCTCCACTACCGCGGGGTATCGTTCGTAGATTCGCTCGGTTTTTCGACCAGCTTCTACCGCCCTTCGGCTTTCCGCCTCCAGACGGCAGCTAACAGCCAGTTCGGTGCACCCCAAACCCCAGCCAACGGAGAACCGCCCCCGACGAGTGGAGATTGGTGCTGCCGCCGCAATTACGGCAGGTCTGCACGTGCGCCTAGGTATGTATTTACCCGTGTCGAGGTTTATAGCCAGCCCCTATCATTCTCTGTGTCTTTCTCTTACCTTTCCGTGCTTCTCGCGCCCCTCCTCCTCCTTTGACTTGAAAATTTGGCCCACGTTCGGTGACACGGTACGTCTTGTATCCTACTTGCTATTATCTTTTTTCTATTTTCTTTTTTTTTCTTTTTCTTTTTTTCTTTTCCCTCAACCCCGTCTCCCTCCTTTCTCCCTCTCTATTTACCTATCTTCGATCGATGCTTCGATCGAACGACGCGATGGACAATTATGGTTTCAGTTCTATGATACAATTATATATTTTCAAATTCCTGCTGGAATGAGATACAAGTGTCGAACGTATTCGTCATTGTTGCATCTGAATTGAATTTACCGTACATCGACACATTTTGCGCAACGAGAACGATAAAGAGAAGGAGAAGTAAACGCGACAGTCGAGCGAAGAAAAAAAAGAAAGAAAAAAAAGAAGAAGAAAGGACCGTCAACGTGATTTAGCACGATTGTCGACGATTAGAGTAGCTTCGAAGTCGAAAAGCTGGATAAAGAGAAGGTTCGTGTTCTCGTCGAGAACAATCTTTCCGAGATGCGTCTTTTGCCTGTTCCTCTTTTTCCACCCGTCCTCTCTTTCTGTTTCTCGATTTCATCCTCCGCCCCCCCCCCACCCTCTCTCTGATGTTTTTCATTAAATTAACTCGTGGCACGAATACTCTTTCTCCGCGATGTTTGCATAATATCGTTTATAATTCAGGTTGCGGTGAATTCCACTTTATTCCGGTTGGTGGTAGCCCGTATACGAACAGGTCGCTCGTTTGCTCGCTCTCGTCGCTTTTTCGACCCTCGGCCACCCTTCTATCGATGAGAACTATCTTACTCGCTCTTTCTTTGTGCTCGAGATACTCCAAGGTTCTTTTACCGGTACTTTGACGACCCACTGATTTTTTAACAATTTACTATCGAAAAGTAAATAGTAAGAGGATGTTTGAATTCCGAACACAAAGCGAGTGTGCCGGGAATAAATAAAGGAAGACAAGGGAGGTATATACCAGCCGTTGAAGTTAATCGTTGGGTCATCGTGTAACAGGCATGGTTCGAAACGAGAATGCGTCGCCACGGCCAATCCAGAATGGGACATGGCGATTACGCACATTTCCCAAGAGGCCGGCAGCTTCAAACCGGAGTTAACAGAGGCTCTTCTTCCTCCCCCATCGTCCCTTTATCCCCTTGCATCTCGCGATCGAAAGCAACAATCACCACCTCGCATAGCTATATTAGCATCATTGTTGTCGTAGCTGTTGACAACAGTAGTATTATCACTGCGCTCGCTCGATCGATCGTGTCGTATGCATCTGAAATAGAGATCCGAAACTGATCGCCGCTTCAATTGGCAGAATCGAAACTCACCACGGTGGAAAGGAAGGAAATAGCCCTTCGGGCTCGCAGCGTACATATAATCGGGAGCAGAAATGTACACATCGGAGAGGAGGTCGGGGCGGTATCGCTCTCCCTGGATCCCGGGGAGACGAGAAAGAACGCTAGCGCGGTTTAATGCTCCGAGCTCGGTCGGGACAAGCTGAGCAAACACTTTTCGCGATATTAGCAGGATCCGTACGGGCTTTCCTTTCCGCGGCCTCTATTCGCCGCTGGTTCCCGCTTCCACCATAAATCGCCTATATTATTCGCCCTCTCCCGTGTAGTCACGCTCTTTCCCTTGTAACGAAATAAATACTCGCCTGTTCGGAAATTCGGTTATTCTCCGTTTGCGTTTGATATCGAGTGCGTCTCCCCTTTCGTTCTAATCTAAATGGGATAGCGTAAGTATCTATAATTGGCAAATCAATTGAACTTACCGCGAAAAAAGTGTGCGTCGCTAGCGGGGACAAACTTTATTCCATTTTTCTTTTTTTTTCTTTCTTTTTCTTTTCTGTTCAAAGTAGAAACGTATGTTAATTCGCGAATCAAACGATCCGTGGAAAATCGTCATAAAGCAACTTTGAATGTAAATCGAGCGAAATCATTCGTCACTGTTAACGTCCATTCATCCATGAGTTATTCATCCGCGAGTTTGATGGAACGTGTTTATGTTTTGAATATCCGGTAGCAATGAATTACACGCGACAGAGAAAGGTGTCGGTAATTATATCGCGGTAATTATAAATGAATCGTACACGAGACGCGCGAGTCGCCTGTATACGCGACGGGTCCAAGTACACGAATTAATTTGTAACCGTAACCACGGTCGATGACCACACGGTGGCAAATGAGTGGGAAAATAAAATGGCCATGGTTACGATCATTTCGTGTCGGTAGTTACGGAGAGAAGAAGGAGGAACGATGTGGCGGTGTGTGCGCTGTAGCCTCATCGTCCACGGGCGCACAAATCGCGAGTGGGCGCGAGCTAATTAGCGTCTTGATTTACTTAATCCCAATTAAAGCCTTCAACTGCTGAGCAACATACATACATCCGTCGCGTTCCTGTGTGTTTTAGACGGTTTGTAAAGAGAGGGGCGGAGGGGTGAAACGGGCGTTTGAATTCGACGCGAAACTCATGACCACGTTTTCGTTGTGCAAATAATGGATTATCCACGTATGGATACACACCGTGCACGGTTAATATAGCCTTTTCCGTATGCTTCGTTCACCTATAAACGTAGTACGTGTAGTAAATGTGTGCACGTAGACAGAGTTTATCGATAGAAAGAAATGGGCGAATCGTAGTCGTCCTATTGTTAAAAGAAAAAAGAGCGTCAAAGGACATAAGCTGACTCTCGGGACTGCAACCAGGGAAACGTTGAAAACATTTATCTCATATTATTTACACGCGCGATAAAATGAAACCCATCGATTCTATAGATAAACTCGATCACTCTGTATTACCGATGAACAGCCATTTGTCGCGAACGTTACGCGTCTCCCTCTGTCTATGCACTTCGACCACAACGGACATTATTTACACGGTCCGAAGTGACATCCCAACGATCGTTCCGCGTATTTGCTCGACCGAATCTCGAATTTGTCACCGTGATCGTCGTGCAAACTCGAATTCGCTATTGCCGAAAACATTCGACGGAAATCGAAATATCGATCATCTTTACGATCCAGGCATTTCATTTTCATACTGTACGCGCAGAAACAGACGATGCGATATTATAGGGCAGCGTTCCCAATTACCACCAAGTGGTTCGCAAAAAACTTCAAAAATGTCCCGGTGATGAAAAAAGTTTGGAAAATACTGTTACAGGGGAACAGAAATTGAAGATAGAAACGAAATTCGTCGGAAACATTTGTTTCGCTATTAATTCCGCAAGCGCAACGTTTCTATGTTACGTCATTAAAACGTGCTGCACGACTAAACACGGTAATCAACGTAGTTACATGCACGCGTACATACGTATGCACACGGGTAAGGAAAGCGCCTCCGAATTTTTCGATTTTTCGGACACGTTGCTCGTATCGTTGTTCCGAATACAAGTCGCTCGCTCGACCTTGGTTTCCGAGGTATTCGCGATACTTGTAACTCATTTTAATCGTTAACAAACTCGGAACGCTCTCCAGCCCTAATTTTCTCCTAGGAGAGACTATAATACCGTTTTATCCGTGGAATCCATTTCGCGCAACTCGTTCAATTTCAAAGTGTAAACCGTCCTGTCCTGAAGGATTTCTATCCCTGCGGTTCGCTAACATCCCATTTGGCTTTAGCGCACAGCTTTCCGGCTCGTGAACCGAGTAATTTTTATTTTCGGCGTTCGTTTATATGGAAATGTGTTCGATGTGGCACCGATGTGTTATACGCGTTTCATACTCTCCGCGATTTCTTGTCCTCTTGTTCGATGGATTACGACAAAGCCGCCGCACGTATTTGCTTTTAATCATTTTTGCCGGAGCCGACCGTTGTGTAATCTTCGCGTAAATAGAAAAACGCTTCGTTTCGAACTCGCCTCGAACGAAACGCCGACGCGACGAGAGACAGGAACGTGGCTCCCTCCCTTCCTCCCTACCTTTGGTTCTTCAGTTGCATTAATTTCCGTGCATCAAGCTCGTGCAATGGATTTGTTCATCGAGCAACTTTCAACTTTCCATCGGCTCCATTTTCTCTTCTCTGTTTTTAATTACAAGGTATCGGTAGTTTTACGAATCGGTACATTAGACGATCGTACAGCAAGAATAAAAACTCGAATAAAACTGTTTAGCGACAATACGTGTATACGCGCCAAACGAGATTTACATACTCGAGCGACTCTAATCGGGCTTCTTTTGCGCTTAATTCCCAGTCGTAATGAACGAACGGGCGATTGGTCTTGCTGTAGTACGTGTGGCACATACTTGCACGTACGCGCGAACGATCGAAATCAAAGGGAATATTTTATCGATGCAGAGTCGCGGGATGCACGTGCCTGGGGAAATACGTAAAATAATACTCGCTTGTTGGTTTAACTCGTTAGCTGACCCTTGCGTGGTTCCACACGGCTCTTGCGAAGGCTTAATTTCACGAGGAAAATAACTCGATCGAGGCACGGACGGTAATGCGAATAATATCGACAAGCAGTATCGATAATTAACGAAAACATTCATTTTTTTTGCCACACACGGGCACCTGCATAATGAATTTCGACTGAAAATCGGTCCGCCGGCATAAAGAGAAACGGGAATTAGACGCACGGATGGAGTTGAAGGTGGATAAATGAAACGGAGGGGAAGGTGTACGGGTCGAGTTCTCTCGCGATACCCTTCCTGAAATATTCAAGGTATATCTACTCCTTGTCGTCGCTCTTGTCGTTTCGAACCAGCTTAATTAGCACTTACTTCCCTTTCTTTCTTTTTTCTCTCTTTCACCCTTACTTTCTTTCCTCTTCGCCGACCTCTTGTTTCCAACTTTCCGTCTCTTTATTTCTGTTTCCCCTTCCTTTAAACAAGCTCGATGACCAATTCTTCGGATCGTTAACCTTTGTTTCGCGGCGTTCGATGCTGTTATTAGGATTATTTTTCCACGTTTCGTTACGCGACCATCGCTGAACAACGCAAACGCTTACGACTAGATCACCGGAGGCCTGTCGCGCGCTATTTCCGTTTCGCTTTTCAAACGCAGAGAAAATTATTGTTGACGCGGAATCACCGATGGGGTTGTAGCGTGTATCGGCCTCAGGCCGATATAATAGCCGACCGGACGAGTAACCGGTGCGAGAGGAAGAATCCTCTACGCGAGCAATCATATAAACGCTGTACGCGTTGTCGAGCATATTCGCGACACTGATTGGCAGCTGTTCCCTCGTGCCAGAGAAATTGCCTCTCTCATCATTTATATGCTGCTCGTAGCACACGGCATACGTTCGAATCGGCTAATTTTATGCAGCCTCCACCACCGTTTACCCGTATACACGTAATTGCTCGAATAACAATCGGGATGGATTTGGAAATTACGTAGATCTGACTAACCGCGCGCTCGAGATACTACTCATCGAGATAATACTATGTTTACGTAGTAAACGTGCGATAGATAGATGGTAATCGATCAACGCGTCGATGAGCCAGGCGTGTTCAAATAGAACGGACGCAAGAAATGTACGCGAACGACTAGATATTTCGAGCGTAAGTACTCGAAGAAATGACCTCGCGACTACCAGCAATAATGGTCGTGGAAAGAATAAACGTAAATTTTCCACCTTCGGCGGCCGACCGCCCTTTTGGGGAGGGGGGGGGGGGGGGAGTAAAACCATCAAAGCGATTTTATACCATGTCGTCCCCCACTTCTACGCCAATGTTTGCGAGACCACGGGCGAGAGAGAACTTTTTAATTGGCTACCCTTAATTAGTTAACCAGCAAAGTCTCGGTAATTATTCTGTTTCTCGCTCCGTTTCCGTACTGGTTGGTCGGCTCTCCGTCCTCGTCCCGACTTAACGGCCGTGCTGGTTCATCGCTTTTCCCACTATACTCTCTCTCTCTCTCTCTCTCTCTCTCTCTCTCTCTCGAGAGAGAGAGAGAGAGAGAGAGAGAGAGAGAAGCTCCCCGTGTTTTCGTTCGAGTTTTTTTCTTCCCCATCGACTGCCGAGTCGTATTTACTAAAAATTTATACGACCAAGAAAATATCATCGAACGAATGTCTAAAGGAAATAATAAGGGATTCGGATGTTGTTTAAATAGCTATGGCAATGCTACTGGGATATACAGAGATGCTACTGTTACAGCGAATCACTTGAATTTTTTTTTTCTTTTTTTAGAAGGTGGCAGACAGATCGGTCCCCATGGTTGCATAGTTTGTCAAAATATCGTCGAGGGAAGCACGCAAAGCAGAGCGCTGCCGCGTAGTCAGGCGTCCCAGTACGGTTTGCGAGAGGATCAGGTGCCGTCTGGTGCACGCGTCTGCAACACCTGCAGATGCAAGGCTGTCCGAGGACGGTACACCGCGTGCCCGTTGCCTGGTTGTCCGAATTTGAACAACGCTAGCTCGAAAACGAGGGTGAAAAGGTTGCGAGCGTTGCCACCGAAATGGCTCGATTTACCAGCTGAGATTCGAGACCCAATTATTCAAGAGTTTCGTGAGTATAATTTCGTTCGTTCTGTCGCAACTTATCGAGTGTTTTTCCTTCGTTCTTACTTTCTTCCGTTCTTTCCTTCCCTCTTTCTTTCTTTCTTTCTTTCTTTTTTTCTTATCCAGAAGTACCAAATAACACGACGAAATGTTGTTCGGCTTGCTTCAATCGCATATCCCGTCGATTGGCGCCGCACCTGACCGGTAGTACCGACGTATCCGAAGACTCGGCCGAGTCCCTCGCCCGACAATGGACGGACGAGGAACTGGAGCAATTGAGGAGAGCCCTTCGAGAACACGGTACCAACTGGGTCAAGGTAGCCGAGCAGATACCTGGGAAAACGAATCATCAGTGCAAAAATTATTACTTCGCCTATCGGAAGAAGTTAAGCCTGGACCAAGTGGTCGCGGAGTACTATCAGTCGTTGGGCGAAGAGAGAAGACCTTGCCTGACGGACGAAGAGGAGAGCGGCAGCAGTACGAGCAGTTGCGACGAATTGGCGGTAAGCGATTAGAGTAGAGAGTAATTAACCGTTCTTACGTGACATTTATGATGGGTGATACGGTGGTCCTCCAGGTCCACGACTCGAGCGATACCGCCAGTGCTGGTAGTCCGGCGAACAACTTGCCTACCGGAACGGCGGGGACGCCAGGTGCAACGGCACCCACCAATCTACCGATATCCTCCTTCTCGCGATCGACAGACCCGAAGCTGGCTGAGAAATTAGCCGATATAGCCGTGGTCTCTTTGGTACCACCGGTGAGCATAGGTCCATCGCAACAGTCTACCACCAGCGGAAGCAGCAACGCTGCTTCGGCTGCGGCTAGAGAAGATTACGATAGCTCCGCCACGGTAAGACCAGGTTTTTATCCGGTTCTCGATTAACAAAACGATTCTAAAACGAAGTAGTTTGCGTTTATTAGTGTAGTTTACGTAGCGTCTAGAAGAAGAAAGAATTTTTAGTAGATACTCTCGAGTAACTACAGCGTCGAACGTATTAAAACGTCTAGATGCTCGCGACTAAGTATGGAAAGAAGTATGTCTCTTGATAGGGCCGTCTGATAGAGGTTCGCTGATTGTTTCAGGAGACAGCGGACGAAGGTCAGGGAGGTACCGATTTAGAGAACAACAGCGTAGTCGTCACACTGACACCTGCCAGCAACTCCTCCACGCCGCTGCAGCAACAGCACCAGCAAGGGCATCAGCAAGTTCCACCGCCTACGCATTCACCGCCATCTACCACCAACAACTCCAATCCTCTCACAGTAAAGGATCTTATGCTGGGCGTCATTGAAATGCAACTGAAACGTAATCCGAACAGTCCGGCTGGTACCAGCGGTTCCTCGATACCTATCAACTCTGGGACACCCACGATATCGAGTATACTCAAGACGGATCACAGGAACGATATCACTTTTGTCAGAGAATATAAACCACCGTCCACCATGGTGAACACCACTATGCCCAGAGACTCGAATCTGGCTACTTTGTCGGTAGTGTCAGGTCCGCACCATGGTCACCGTTCCGCACCTAGTCCTCAGCAAATCGGTAATTATACTCGCTCATCGTGCTAATAATCCTTCACGATTCTCTATCGCATATACCAAAATTTTACTCCACCAGGTCAGATGCAAGCGACAATTACGCCCTGTCCAGCCGCGCCACCGAACAGTCAGCCTACAACATCGGACATACTCCCAAAGGAAGGTTTGGTCGTGATGCAAGTGCAACAGGCGCTACGGGAGAGCACCGAGGGCACCTTGGACCTGAGCATCAAAAAGCCGAGACCGCAACAAGAATACAATCATTCCCTGCAAACGCTTCACAAGGCACCGACGGTTACCCTCTACCGACCTGAACCTCCCCCGGGAGCTTATTATCATCCTCACGCACATCCAGACCAAGGACGCGGCGCGAAGAGTCCGTTGGTGTACGCGTCTTCGCCACGACCTCAGGCCCCCCTCACGCCCAAGATGAACAAAGTCGCCGTACCACCGCCGCATCCCAAACTGTCACCCAAGTTGGGCGCTATAGGGTCGGCAGGTCACAAAAGTGGTTCTATTACTCATGGTACTCCAGTGTCGAGTGCGCGCTACGACGGCCTCCTCAGACAGATGACCCCGCCAGGAAATCCAGGTAGTGCCGGTGGAACGCCCATCGTCACCAGCGGCACTAGTGTCGTGAACGTTCCTAGCAGCCAAGGACCTAAAGAGACAGGTTCGATAACTCAGGGGACGCCTGTTCATCCGTTCGCGGTTGATAAACGGGCGCCGATGTACGACTACCATAGAACCATCAGACACTCGCCTGTGACTACGGGCAACATTCCTGGGCAAGGCCAGGCCCAACCTGGAACGCCGGCAGTAGTGGTTACTCACAGCAATCAGTATAACTCTTACTCGGGACGACCACCACCTAGTTACACTATGGAGCAACAGTTGTCATCCAGGCAGATTATCATGAACGACTACATAACCAGTCAGCAGATGCACGCGCGTAGCAGAAGCGGTGGCGCAACTGATGGTAGCGGTAAAAACGAGGCGCCTTCGACGTTATATTATACCGGCACACCTCCGCCGCAAACCCACACGCAGCCTCGACAGGGTGTGATACAGAGGCATAATCCGCAAAAGCAGATCCATTATCCACCACCGCCGCCGGGACTGGAGGCATTCTCCAGCTTGGTGGACGTCGCTGTGCAACAACCGAGTCTTCCTGTTCCTCATCCGCACAGCCATCCCGCGTCCGGAACCAGCGGTCACGAGGGTCTCGGTAAGACCATGGCGGACAGACTGTTGGCCGATCGTTACGGGGACAAACATCGTTTGGCCATGCACCAAGACCATAGAATGGCTGTGCCTCATCACCATCAACGCGACAGAGAAAGAGAACGGGATCTTGCCCATCTCCGCGAGAAAGAGGAATACAGATTACAAAGGGAAAAGGAGATTCAGCAACAAGAGCACAGATTGGTTCAGCAAAGGGAAAAGGATGCTCAACACGCTGAACACAGACTGTCGATACAGCAACGAGAGAAGGACATGCAACACACCGATCATCGTCTTACCGTCCATCAGCATAGAGAAAAAGAACTACAGCAGCAAATGGCAGTGGCTGCTCAACGCGAGAAAGAGCATCAAGAGCATCGTTTAGCCGTGCAACAGCAAAGGGAAAGAGATCTGGTGCATTTACAGCAGCAGCAACAGCAGCAGCAGCAGCAGCAGCAGCAGCAGCAGCAGCAGCAGCAGCAGCAGCAGCAACAACAGCAGCAACAGCAGCAGCAACAACTCCAACAACATATACAACAACAACAAAGGATTGAAGCCGAAAGAAGGCATATTGCCCAACTGTACAGAGATCAGCAACAGCAACAGCTTGATAGGGACAGCAGGTTAATAAGCAGCGGATTCGCACAGTCTTCACGGCTTCAACAGTCGCAACAATCCCAGCAACAACAACAGCAACAACAGCAACAATCGTCGTCTAGGCAAAGCCAGCCCCCCAGTCAGCAGCAAAGTGAATCATCGCCGTTAACTGCCGCTAGTCTAATAGATGCTATTATTACGCATCAAATTAATCAGAGCGTCGAAAATAGTGGTGCAAACTCTCAGCCACAACGGCCTGGTGATCGTCTTTTCCAGGTAAGATTAAATTACAGCACTATTCCATTGCCGGGCGTTCGCACACGCATAGATGAATTTTATACGATAGGAAACTTTTCAGGGATTTCACCGGGAAACGCCAGTAGAACCTAACGGGATGGCTCATAGCCCTGCTGGTGAGGGAAATGGGGGTAACAGCGGCGTAGGAAACGCAGGCGGCAACGGAAGTGGAAATAAACCAATCACTCTTGGAGAGCACGTTGATCATATTGTTTCGAAAGATTATGGTCCTCCACATTCCTCGTATAGATCGTACAGTGGGTAAGGTTTCTGTGTTTGAATGTAATATATAGATATACGAGAACGAACCGTTTTCCTTAATCAACGCTGGAGTGATGCACACTCTTAAACGGCCTAACAATTGATAACTCGGATACATTGTGAATTATTTATTTTAGATACGTTAAAGATTCTTGTAATAAGATTATTCTCATTAAAACAGGTATCAAATCTCGGAAGATCAGTGGAAGAGACGAAAAGCCAGCGAACCGGATTCCGTTAAGACGGGAGACGAGCGCCAGATAATTCGAGTTACGCAGCAACAATCGCAACAGCAACAGCAGCAGCAGCAGCAACAACAGCAGCAGCAACAACAGCAGCAGCAACAGCAGCAACAGCAGCAGCAGCAGCAGCAGCAACAGCAGCAGCAACAACAACAGCAGCAGCAGCAGCAGCAGCAGCAGCAGCAGCAGCAGCAGCAGCAGCAGCAGCAGCATCAACATCAACAAGCAGCGTCATCGGTGGGTAAACAACAGTTTCACTCGGTCGAACCTGTCTCGCCACCAGAAGCAGGTACCAATCACTACGGACGTCGCCTGTACGAAACGCCGACTGCCACGTCGACTTCCGGAACTCCTTCGAACAAACCGCATCTTTCACCGTTGGATTATGTCAAGAACAAGATCGTTGAAGTGATGCGTACATCCGAGGACGACAAGAGCGGTAATGCGGTCGACAGAAACGGTGGGAACGTTACAAGCGGGGAAAAGGATGAGAAACTCGGTGGAAACGTTGAAAGTCCATCGAGCGGAGAAGTGATGGTCGATGAGACACCGAATCAAACTCCGCAACCACCTGCGCCAGCAGCCACCACCACCTTTTATCCGTTCAGCGCGTTAGGGGTGCATACTGGGCCGCCGCCAGCGCCACCACCTCCGACTTCTGGATCAGCACCCGTGACGAAGCCTGAGCAGATAAAAGCCGAACCGGCACCGTTGCTTTCCGCGCAGTACGAGCCACTTTCCGACGAAGATTGATAGTTTAATAATATAGTAACATGCAACCAGTCGACACGTTGTGACAATGTTCTTCTTAGGACATTCATGTGATTTGTTTATACTCGGCGACAGTCTTATCCGGACGATAATGAATATTGAACGTTTCACAATTACTAGTTTTTTTTTTTCTCGGGCGTCAGCCACTGCGTTCTAACTGGTCGCGCACGACGATTGAAATGATAATAGAATCGAAGAGGTTTCCTCTCATATCGTTTCGTTTGTTTTTTGCACTCTCATTTTCTTCTCTTTTTTCTTTTCTTTTTATTATTATTATTCTTTTTCTTTTCTTTTTTTTTTCTTTTTTTTTTTACCGTGAACTTTATCGTATTCCGAAATGCAAATGAGAGAGGAAGAGAGAGAGAGAGAGAGAGAGAGAGAGAGAGAGGGAGAGGGAGAGAGAGGGAGAGAGAGTACGACGTTTTTAGAGTTTATTATTTTATCAACATATTCCGTCAGTATATTCTTTTAGTTGAGAGTCGTTTTCGTACTCCTGTGTACATACAAACGTGGCCTGTTTTTACGGAAGTATCATTATTTTTTAATACTCGTCCAGCGCACGAGATAGCAGCGTAATTTTAATTGATAATTGATATTTTTTTACGCATTACTTACCTTCCGCGCTAATATGTACGTAAATGTTGTGTATAATTATCAGCTAGATTAAATATAGTTATTTCCGTTTTCATCGTCATCATTTTTTTCGCTCATTAAGGGAACGCTTTTTTTTTTTAAGACACCGTTCGCTTTTAACTTATCCGTTATTAATAAATCGCAGGAGAAATATCTAATTTTAAAACAACACTGAACAATTTGTACGGATGTTAGTTGTGAAATTATTAAATTTCTGTACCAAGTAGTTGTACATGTATCACCATGATAGTTAGAATTTTTTTAATGTCTCCGAAATGATGCAAGAAGAGTGTGCTAAAACTTTTATCGAAAACGAAAATATTGTTTTTTCGTACTTTTTAAATGTGTTCGAATACTCTTACAAACGTTAAATAGTTTATTTATGAAAAGAATGTGTGCATCTTATACAAGTTTTTTGATACTTTTCGAAACAAGAGTGGAAAAATAACATTATCAAAGAGAATCGACCTGTGGAACGTCCAGGCTAGCCCAAGTTTACAATGGAAACGCTTTTTTGTATATAATGAATGATATATATGATCGTTAAACGATGATACTACGTTAAAAAGGCATACGAGTTTTTATTTGGAATGAATCTGTGATGTGTCCGCGATTAAAGAAGAAAAATAGCTTCGTCTGTTACATGTACCAGTGCGAAAAAGTCGGAGAGTCGATACGACAGTTGGACGTATAAGAGACGCATAGAACGCATTCTCGCGTACACGAACAATGCACTGTTTTATCCGAGATACGTTACATGTTCTCTCCATGGTGAAGTGGGTTTTAAACAAAACAACAACAAAAAAAAGTGTAATTCTAAGTGTTGTACATAGTACACATTATTAATTTTTAAGTTGAACAAGTAGATATATGATGGCTAGATTGATCGTATACTGTATTGTAAGAATCTAGATTTAGCGTAAGTGACGTAGTTAGCATTTAGGGATTAGACGCCATGAACTGACTAGGGAAAGAATTCTTCCCGAAAACTCTACGTTCTCTTATTATTAATATTAATAATAATAATAATAATAATAATAATAATAATAATAATAATAAAAATAATAATAACAATAATAATAGTAATAATAATAATAATAATAATAATAATAATAATAATAATAATAATAATAATAATACTGATAATATTGATAATAATGATGATAATAGTAATAACAACAGCAACAACAACAGCAACACAATAACAACATTAATAAAGGAAAAAAGAAAACTTATGCGAACGATTAAATGGGCGATGGAAAGAAAAAAATATTATCCGCCACAAGTAAATGAATGTGAATTTTATTTTATTCGATTGAAATTATAGAACCCCTAAAATGTACGCTCTGACTATCAAACGAAAACAGAAAATACATTATGCAGTTGCACATGTTACAACACAACTTACATTTTCTCCTATTCATGAACACGTGTACACGCATACAGACACGTATATACGTACATACATCGGTGAATACACGCGGTGAATGCAGAGAATTTTTATATAGCCTAATTTTTGATATTTCTATGCAAACGTGTAAGTTTGTACAATATTCGAAATAATCCTCGATTCCCTCGAACATCAAAGACGTATGTATCGCGTACTTTCCATTGCAAAATACGCATAATATACGTATATACCTATATGTGTCGTGTGTGTACGTGCATATCGTGCATATATATGTCTGTATTTACTTGCCTTTTATTTCATTGCGCACTTTTATATGATTGAGCTCGCGGAGCTTCCGACAATTATTATTATTATTATTCGGTCGAAAACAATGCGAGAGTGCCTCTATACATATATACATACTACGGACAATTGTTATAAAACGCGCGTTTCAATTATCTTATATCATCATTTCCGTCTCGTTTTATGTTATATCGTTGTCAAATGTCCAATATGTATACAAACTGCACGCGAAAACCATAGTGTATCTAAACTACATTGAGTCTGTGTTTGCATTTACAAACATATATATACACACATGTGTATTTGCCTGCGACGCGCGATCGTTTCAGAATAATGTCGCGAAACTGATGTTACAAAAAAAGAAATACGGTATCTTGCGAAGCTTCCTAGACTCGATCACCGGTCGATAAAATAATGATTTTTATGTTACGAGAAACCTCTGTGCGTTTACTTTTTCCGGATACTTTTTTTTTTTTTTGTACCGGGACACTAGCTGATTGCTCGTTCTAGCTGAATTCGTCGTTTCCCTTTCGCGAGTTGTACGTTTATATGTCGTTTATATGTCAATAGCGTTCAGGAAGAGAGAGGAGAGAGAGAGAGAGAGCAAACGTAAAAAAATCGTGTCTGTAAATAAACAAACCGTTAACCTTCGCTTTGCCAGTGTTTTCGCGTCAAGATTTCTTAGTGTTTATTCTTAATTTGTGATTTCGTGAAAGAAAAGTTGCGCGTACCTCGCTGCAAATTTTACATATTTTTATCGCGAAGAAAAGAGGTCTTCAAAAATCGAACGTATAAAGCAATGGCATTACGTTATTGCCGCCATTGTTGTTACAGTGCCATATAATATTCGGGCACGTTGTTCCATCCTGATATCGTAAATGTTGATCGAAAGAAGGAAGCGAAAAAACGAATTTTTTCCTCGGCGTTTCATAACAATTTAATACGGCTCTATGTACCACGCAAACAAAGTAAGCGATACCCGAATGATGCAAAAAATATCGAGACGTGACAAAATTAAAGTGGATAAAAATATTGCACGTATAAATACGTATACGTATGTTATCTACATAGATTCGATTTCTCGCGAAAGAACACGGGAAACACTATTTTAGTCGATCGTAAGGGCGATTCGCAATCGACGAAACTTTGTATTTCTGGCGTAACACATCGAAGAAGAGAAACAATTTTTTTTTAAATCATCATAAAATCGCGAGTCCCGAACAATAGAATAATACCGCGTTTAAATGCTTGTAGTTAAATGAGGGGAACGAAAAGAATAAAAAAAAAAAAAAAGACGCAAAGGATGGAAACACTGAGAAGGAACGAGCAAAAAAGTTCATCCGGTTCTACTTTTTCAGAGTAACCCTTGACGTGTTTCTGTTTTCCTCGGTATCGACCTATCACTCGTCCCACCCGTGGGGTAAAAATAATTCCAAAATTAACGTTTCGCTCGGATCAAACTCTCGAGCGGCAACGTTAACGGTGGAATAGAAAGCAGAGTATACGTCGACGGTAGCTCTCTTTTAAGATACTTTATAGCATCGTAAGGCATGGAATGGAAATAAAAAACTATACTTACGAGCATATCGAGAGACGCACGAGAAAACGAATGTATCGTTGGTACGACAGGAGAATCTCACCTACCCTACTCTAGAAACTAGAAACGACGCGAGGAATCGGTAAGACGTCGTGTACGTGTACATACCTACTCGTTTGTAATCTGACGACAAGATAAATGTCTCTATCATTCGATTCCTTTCGCGCGAGAAATCTGTACATAGATGAAGAGAGGAAAAAAAAAGAAAAAAAAAGAAGAAACGAAGCAAAACTCGCCGAGGTACTCGGCTGCTTCTTAAAAAAAAAAAAATTGTACTATAATAGTTACAGCGATGATGACGACGATGCACATGATACAGTCGCGCGGCGGAATCTAATCGCGCGAAAAGTCAGCGATGAAGCAAACAAAAAAAAAAGAAGAAAACAAATTCACGAAACGGGATTTAAAAAGAGGAAGTAAAATAATAATAATAATAATAATAATAATAATAATAATAATAATAATAAT
Source organism: Xylocopa violacea (assembly GCA_963969225.1). Lineage (NCBI taxonomy): Eukaryota > Metazoa > Arthropoda > Insecta > Hymenoptera > Apidae > Xylocopa > Xylocopa violacea. The sequence continues at coordinate 31,300,314 of CAXAJV010000011.1, forward strand.
AATAATAATAATAATAATAATAACAGTAATGGTAATGTTAATAATAATAATAACGGTAATAGTAATAATAATAATAAAACAAAAAAACTAAGAAACGATATTACCTATCAACCCGCTATTAATGCGATTAATTCAAATAAATTAACTACGATTAATAGCGTGCGAGAGAGCATACCACGCCTACAGTAAACTACAGGTGTAGCATACACGATAATATTATTATCAGAACAGTTCAATGTAAATTGTTATTTTTGTTGAAATAAAAATCACCTCCGTTATAATAACGAGCAACCCTTTTGACTCTTGTCTCCGGACGATTCGTGTATTTCGCAATAGCAAACTTAATAAGTGTACACGAACGTTTAACATCACGCGAAATTTAAAGTTCCTGATAGACTAATGAAAAGAACTTAGAAGCTTAATATTGGATCGAAAAATGATATGTACATGGAAATATTTAATTAAAAGAAGTCTCCTCCGTTGCTGCTCTCTTTTGTTTCTCAATATTAAACGAAAGAAGAACGAACAATATATGCATAGGTTAATGCTTGATAAATTTCAAGGGAAACGTTGATTTAAGAAATTTAATGCTTCTTTGGAGAAAGATAGAAATATTTAACTTGGTAATCTCAAACTGTACAGTTAATTATTTAAGTAGGATCTTTCGAAGCGTGTCGTTTTTTTTATCAACAACTTTCGTAATACTCGACTATTACGATACGTAATACGTGTATATACACATAGAGAAATTGTCGCGAATACGAACGATTGTGTACCTATCAAAAATAATGCTATTCGTTGTTAAGGTAGAAGCTGTTCATCGGCCAACTGTAAATTATCAACAAAATTATCTGTATCTGATCGTTTATATTGTGCCTGTTCAAAGGGATGATTATTCTTTACTTTGTCTGTTTCATTTTCTGTTAAATGGTCGCGTGCAAGACGCGTGTGAATAACATAGATGATACAAAATGTGTTTGTTGTTACATTAGATTAGCAATTATTTTAGATTAAATGTATGCAATAGAGAGAAAGAGTATCGCTCATAATTATTCCAATTATATATACTTTACTTTTACGATTAATCTATCAGTTATTGGATTATTTAATAATTTTCATTTAAAGTGATGAATTAATGTTTTTTCTTTTTTTCTAACGCTTTTTATCTATTTTAATTATTTATCCGTTAATATACAGTGAGAGTCAAAAGTGTGAGTATACACTTTGAATCTTTTTTACATTGAAAGTATGAAATTTTGTAACGCTAGCTGATAAAAATAAACAGAGAGAATATATTTTTTATCAAACATGTTAATTTTTATTATTTTAACGCGTAAAATTTGACAATTAATTATGAACGATACATTGTACAGATAATCATATATGTATTCTATGTTAAATAATATACAAGCGAGCATTTTTTATTTAACATTTGATATTTATTACAAAACTTATACATTCACGAGGTAATATATAAGCACTTACACGCGAAAAATCATATAAATACGATCAATAAATACAGTTGAGGTTCCTCTCTTCGAAAAGTTCTTCTTGTTTGATCAAATTCGTCTATATTAACGCATGTTTTTGTCCGTTTCTTGTTCGATGCATAAATTACCCTGTCTCTTGAGATCCCAGATTTTCAAATTTCACGATCGGTACAACCACGCGATACGGTTACACTACTTTTTCGAATAACAGTTGTTTTAGCAACAACTTTTTTATTTTCATATTATAGACGTCTTTTTCATCTCTACAGAAATTCTTAATTCTAAATCCTCTTCGTATATAATATTTCGTAAAATTATTTTTCACGATTAACTTGTATTGTTTTGTATAATTTAAAAATTGTACCAAAAAGTAAAAATACTTTTGTAAGAAAAAATAATGTCTGTGAAAAAAGGAACAAACGAAACAGTCCTTTCTTTTGATTGTGTGCATTATAGAGTAACGTTTAGTTAGTAATTTCGTAACTCGACACGAGAGTACAAGAATAAAGAAATTATATTCACTTTCACGCTTGTTATCGCATCGATAATACGCAGGCTCTGTGTACGTTATACATTACAAAATATAATAATTATTATCGCGCGTAACAAACTTAAATAATGATGAAAACTACTATTAAATTATTGATTTTTAAATAATTAATACACAGCAATGTTAATACTACTGTTTCAAGTGATCCGTCTGGTATTAAAATTACGTACAGCGCTCGCTGCCATTCGATCATTTCAATTCTAAATTGAATCAAAAATATGGTATATCAACAGTTTAATATTATTTACATTTCAGACTCGTGTTTCGTTCGAAACTTGAAGGGCACTTGTATATACATAGTTTTTTGCTTTTGTCTTCATTGTACTTCACCAAAGTTCATTTTTAACCCTTTGCGCTCGAGCGGTGCCCCTCAGGCACCACACGAGTCTACTCCTACCACTTTGTGTACAATCTTATGAGGTGTAAAGTGAGTTAAAATGTTTTATTGTGTCTGAAATCATTTTAAGTTAACCGTAAAGAACTCATGAAATAAGCGCCCGAGCAAAAAGCCCCTCGAGCGCAAAGGGTTAAATATTTGTGCTGAAACAAACACTTTCACTTTACTAATGGCTTTTGTCCTCAAATCTGTAAGTCCGAAAATATTATCAGGCTTTTTTACATATCTTATACATATCGTCAAATTAGTTGTGCATTAATAACTTGCAGATCAGGTACACGACATGGTGAGTTATAAATATTTGACATAATGAAGTGCAATAACTTATTAGATGCCGAAAAACGGCGTCGACATTTTCGACAATCGTATTTTTATACAAATAATATTTCATACATAATGGTAATAATAATAGTAATAATAATAATAATAATAATAATAATAATAATATTAATAATAATAGTAATAATAATAATAATGACAGTAGTAGTAGTAGTAGTAGTAGTAGTAGTAGTAGTAGTAGTAGTAGCAGCAGCAGCAATAGTAATAAAAATTATTTCTTCAAAATTAAATGCAAAGGATAATACAATATTGCTATAATGTATCATTCAATATAGATAATGATAACATTGTACTATCAAAATAACTTTCTATACCGCAATTTTTGCTTCTTGTCTATTGTAAAGCAATATTGAAGTAGTAGTAACAATTTTGTTTACGAAAAGAAAGGAACAAATATTAATAACAGAAGAAAGAATCGCTTCAACATTGTTCCTCCTTACTTTACATCTTTGAAATTCAATTTTCAAAGTCTAATATAATACTGTGTTAACGACAGTAGATTTTTATGGCTTTTATCCCAATTCTATTTGAACAATCGTTGGATAAAGATAATTATTGTCAAAACTATATTATATTTTTGTTTCCATTAACCCGAAATATTGCTGGCGGCAAGAATATTTGCGAGTATCGTCTGTAACAACTATTTCTCCTATGCATCATATAGAGACCTTTTGTATCACAGTGTACATATTAATATTTGTTCGAACAAATGTGCTTAAATTGAATCACATTGAAATCACCTCTGATAAAAGTTTAATTGACCAGTATCTGAACGTGTTGAACGTATAAATGTGTGAATTTTAATCGGTAATTTCAGTGAATCTCGTTTAAATTAGCACCCTATTTGTTTAGCTACCTTCATAAAAAAGAAATTTGCTCGTCTCTCTTTGTATAATGGCAAGATTATAATAAACTCTGGTTGCGGTAGAAAATTTGCAACAATGCAAAGTCAAAAAACGATAACTAATTATAATAAGAAGTGTATAAAATATTCCATAAAATGGCGGCTGTCATAAGCACGATGTAAGTAACAATACTGACCCACCATACAATCTTTTCCCACCTTCTCACTTCAAGATTACGCAAAATATTTATGCCAACGAGTAGTCCAGCAATGGCGCCAGCGAAATGAGCAACGTACCCAATCTGATTGTTGGTTTCTAATACATAACGATTATATATCGCCTGACCAATATCAACAACGGTCACAACGAGGAATACTAACAGTTGTAAGACGGCAAACTCCATTTGAGACCAGTTCATTAAAATAGTTGCAACGTGAGCAGTAATTAATGCATACACACCACCAGAGGCTCCAGCTAGGAACACGGAAGGGTCTGATACAGAGGTACCAAGAGATCCTGCTAAAACACCTGCTATATATATTGTCAACACTCTCCACCATTTGTGCACCATTTCCAATGGAATACCAAGCATTACTTGAACAAGCAAATTTACCACTAGATGAAATACTCTGTACAAAACGAAGATTTAATTATTTCATCGCATATGGATAGTTAGACGTATTCGAGGAAAAAAGAATATAAGAAAAGTACATACCCTACGTGTACAAACATGTACGTCAAGTACCTCCAAGCTTGGTACCTCTTATATGGATTATAAATAAATATAGTGGCTGCTGGTCCTTCAATGGAAGAACCTGATTTGTGCGCGATCACGTCATATAAAAACAAAACTATTTCTAGTATGGATATGATTATCATTGCTAGTGCTGGAGGTTTACAAGTATATTCTTCTTCGTATTGTCCATCGGTGATGTCGCTAGATCGTGCAACTTGAAAAGTACTAGGCCTTTGCGGAACCATAGAATGTACATAACGTTGCACGAGATGGCCAAAAACACCTTGCATATCTTTTCTGTGAATCTAAAGGGAATTCCATTTGAAGATTTTTAAATAGTCTAAAAATCATACAGGCTGCAGATTGCAACAACGATAGTAGTAACAAAACTACAGATACCATAGCTATGAATTCTGGATAATCTAAATATCCCGAAGCATCCAAGTCCGCCTTACGCATTATTATGTGGACAACTCTGGTTGGGATATCGTTAGAATAGTGAGAGGTACGTATCATATCTCTTAATTCTTGATACGAAATTTTTCCATCTCCATCTGCATCGTACTTCTCGAATATAGATTTCCAATGCTGAAAGTATGAAAGTTATTGTGACGTACGAAGAAAAATAGTTTGATCGGACATCGTTTAATTAAACTCGATTAAATTGCAACTATTTATGAAGGTTATGGGACACTTATCGATCCTTACTGAATTAGTATATTGTAGCGGTATTGTTATACCACTTTCTCCCTCTTGATTACTCGACATTCTTATTAGTTTGAAGCCTCTGTAACATGGAACGCAAAATGAAATTTAAGATAAATCAGTGAGCAATTGCAGGATGAGCAGGATTGGCAATACTGGGGATTATAAAGTATAATTTTAGCAATGTTAATGAAACGCGTTCAACTTTCGGCAATTACTTTAATGGAGAAAAATAATTGACTCCAGTGAGACATGAAATAATTTACCTCTGGCAAAAATTGACGACATATATAAATTACGCTTGATACAGGAACAAGAAAAGAACACACACGAAAAACTCAACTGCATTGTACACGTAAAGATTCAATGGTAAATTAGACCGAGTGGTCTTAGCTTGGATACTTATTAGAAATACATATTATCAGTAATTTTCGCTCGATATTACTTATACAAATGACACGTATGTATCTATTTTATCTTATCGGATCGATACATTGTTTCGAAGAAATTCTCACAGCTCACCAACGTCAAATATTTAGTTCTAAATGCATTCTAGAGTCGCGTACTATGTTACAAGCAAGCACGTTTGATTTATTTGAGGATTACCATTGACCTTAATACCTGTACGTGCACTCGACGCAACTTTGAACCGACAACGTGTGTAAAAAGGGCTTAAATTATTTTCGAACGGAATTCCCCATTATGAATTAATGAATTTACAATGTCCGGTTAAACGTATAGTTACAGCGTGAGAGTTTTAATCGTTAGATAAAACAGAAAGCGTTTAAAAAGTCTGTATGGCTGAAAGTCGCCACCGTCGTAACAGGTGTAACCAAACGTGTAAGTATCGCACAAATAGAAAGTACCGCAAGATGTTGCAGTGTCTGCGGTAGAATGTTGTAATTGTTCCTTTACCAATTGTCAACACGGTCCTTTCGAATTTATTTCAATTAAAAATAATATTAGAATTCGAAATGAAAAATTGTTTACATTATTTTCAGAAAGATTATTAGTTGCCTATCAATGATGTAAACGTATGATTCATTGCATCTTCTGAGAAATCATGAAATCCGATTATATACATAAGATACAATACGAGTCCTGATCGTTCATCTTGAATCGATATTTAAAATGCCGACTCAACAGGATATAGGAATGTTACAATTGTGTCGCGCATCTAATTTGTAAACAACTCTATAGTTGCGACGGTTGTACATTTATTCATGTACGTCACACTCGTTGCCAAGCCAACAAAAGATCGATAAACAATGCATTCGAACGCGACGGTTCCCTTTAGTTTAGTATCCTTTTCAACCGGTATTCGACGAGGAAACGATGTCGCACGAAATACGTACGAAAAGAAAAATAGCTGCCAGTTACAAAGTAAAGGAACCCATTGGTAATCTTAAAATAAGGTAAAGTACACGTGGATGCCTGTTTCAGTGAAACTTGGTGGCAAACGTGTCGATAGAATTAGATCCCGGGCATCTGGTAGGAATTGTTTCTACGTTCTAAATTGTATTTATCTTTCGTATATTTGTTGTTTCAGAGTCAGAATCGTACAACGAAAGCCTTTACTCGCGGAACTGCTCGGAAACGAAGGGGATACCAGAGACTCGAATTTTCTTGAAGAAGAAGATCGTATTTTTAACTGGCAGCAAAAGGTATTCAGTCGGTTCGAAGTAAGCTTTTATAGCGTGGAGGGAAACTGTCTGACCGAATGTCAGAAGCTTTATTATCGGGAAATTAAGGAGAAGAATCTCGAGGGTTCTCAACTGTATAGCTACACGGAAAACGACTCGTACTATCCGGGAAACGAGTTGCTCGCGAGACCGTACAAAACGAAGTTATCTATTAGAAATCAAACCGCATTGCCGGCTTTACAAAATCGCAAGCCTTTCCCCGAAAGGTATAACAAAACGGTCGTCGACGATGCACCCGATGAAACGAGGATTCGAACGAATCACTATTTTTACACGGACCGTTCCACGATGTGTGTCATGGTTGATTTATCTGAACGAGATAAAATCTTGGGGACACGATCCAACGAGGACACGGAGACGGTGCTATGTGTCATCGCGTATGACGGATTACGACAAATTTTGTCGGTTAATCCTGACTTTACGGACGATCATTGTTATACCGTAACTAATTCCAGCGGCGTTCAATTTGATTATCGGATCGAGCATGTTTCCGAGAAACAATCGTCGTTGGAGTTGCAGCAGCAGCAAAACGAATTGCGACAGGTTTGTCTTTAGATAGACATTTGTATCTATAGAAGGTGTACTCAAATTTTATCGTAATCAAATATCTGATCACCTATTCATTTCACCTAGTCATATATATTGAGTTTCAAATTAAATACGTACCCTACATAGGAGATTTCAGAAATTTGTCTAATCATTCTTTGTGGATAAAACATCGTATTTAAATTTTACGAAAACTCGTCACCAATATCAATATTCATTCATAGCTGACCATGTGTCACACTAAACTGATTCTAGTTGTTTTCTTTTCAACTTGATTAAAACACTCGGAATATGCAAATATTCTCATATTTATCAGTATATTTTCTGTCATTTTATCACGCGTACGATATATAATAAGGATATATATGTATATATAAAATGATCTAAAACGTGTTTAATATGAGAGAACGATTAAGAACGTTAACGAATGTGGTCTGAAATCCAACTGACTTCTATGGCAGTGAATGGCTGCGTGAACACCTCCACAGTTAACTCTCTATACCTACATATATATATATATATATATATACATGTATACAAATATATACGTGTACACGAAATGTTTTGTAAGTTTCTATACAAATTTCGGCAGCTTGTTCTACGCTTAAAAATAATATGACAAAAATTGTATAAAATTATATACGAAACTTTTTTTTATATTTTATTCTTCGGTTCTATTTAAGTATTACGAGCAAGTGGAATATATACTCAACATAGATTTGTTACAACTATTAATGTGCAATAGCTTAAGGTAGTCAAATATAAACAATTACGTAGTTACTTTCACAAATTCGTAGTACGTATACGTGTATTGTGCGTATCGTGGACAACACCGACCAATTACGTAAATCCGCGTTCCTTCCCGAGGCAAGGGCCAATTTCTCAGCCACGCGCAGTTCATATTTTCGCTTTTTATATTTTACAGGAAATTAAAGAACGATCGATACATAAAGAGTCAGGACTGTCTCATGGTTTGCAACTAGTACCGCCAGGCGTATGTAAATTTTTTATAAAATTAGACATTTTGTCAGCTCATGATTTCTTCTTCGATGGGCTTTCCGTTTCTTACCATGTTGATTTGCCAGAACATTGGGATATCAACAAAAATGAGAAACTATTCGGAAGAACTCAAAGATGTAACTTGAAGGATAACTCGGCATACTTTAGTTATGCAACGGAAATAACTTTAGATTATTATCAGTCAACGAGTACGCTCGACGTAAACAACGTTTTACCATCTTGGCCTCGATTGTTACTGTCGGTTACGTCGCTTGACAACTGGTTCAGGTAGGTAACTTCGATTAAGTATATTCGTAACTTATTTTATTTGAAATAAAAATGTGAAATGACACTTTAAATCGTTCTAATGTCGAAAATTTCAGATATCGTACAGAAGGATACGCAACCGTACCTTTACCCGTATTACCCGGTTCGTACAAATTCGACGTTACAACTTGGCGACCAACGGGAAGCATTGTCAACGCTCTTAGAAGATTTTTTACAGGTGGCACTTATGCATTGGAAGATATCAGATACTGTGGTATTCCCAAAGGACAGGAAGATAAAACGTTGAATAAATCGCAGTTGAACATAACGCCAAGTGGTTACGTAAAATTAAGCATGAATATCATTCATCAAACTCGTAGCTCAATTATGACTAACGACCAGTTCGATTGTCTTCAAACACTCGGTACAGACAAGTTCATGACTAATATAGAAACTATTTTCGAACAATTTAAGGCAGCCAGAGAACGAATGTTACAAATTAGAAATTTAAATATTTAGTTAGCTCAATTCAAATAATTAATGTCAATTGACTGAGTTTAACGATCTATGCGTTCCCTCAACGTTCCTGTTTTTAATTTATTCAAAACTCGCGGTATTAGATATCAATTAGGACTGCTGGCGCCATCTCTTCACAAAGTGTTGAAACTGGTCGCGCATCGTTACCGACCGCGAAGTGAACTTCTGATCAACTGGTGGCGCCATCTCTCCGCAAAGTGCTTAAACTGGTCGCACATCGTTACCGACCGCGAAATGAACTTCTGACCGACTGGTGGCGCCGTCTCTTCGTAAAGTGCTGAAACTGGTCGCGCGTCGTTATCGACAGGGGAGTAAACTGGTGATCGACTGGTGGCGCCATCCTTTCGCAAAGTGCTGAAACTGGTGATCGATCAGTTTCAACCGCCTTTAGCGAGATGGCGCCACTAGTCGATCGTAAGTTTGCTTCGCTGCTGATAACAATTTGCGACCAGTTTAGACAAATAAAAATATCAAAAGCATAATGTATTATATGAGATAAGATAAAAAACATGAGTTCTGCCTAGCGTTAAATTCATATATTTTTGGCAACGGTAAAGTTATAGTTTCACACGAGTTAATCGCTCTCTGTTTACGATATTTGTCGTATTCAAAACGATATATTTCGATCAAATTCAGTATTCCATTATAAATCAGTAGTCCAAATAAATCTGTGTCGATGTGTATAGGTTATGTTTACTTACTGGTGGAGGAGGAAGTGCACGTGTTGAAAATATTTGTGTGACCTAGTCCAAGTAATTAAAATAAAGTAGAAACGATGACTTTCAAAACGAGGAAGAGAACACTAGCTGATAAAATAAACTCGTTAATTACTACAACGCCAGGAGTATTTAATTCCGACGATGAAGTTGACGACACCAAAGCAAAACTAGTTGATCGTTTAGACGAAAGCGACAATTCGAAAGATGATTTTCAAGTTTCAGAAATACGCAAGCGAAATATAGATCTTTTGGATCAAGTAGACAAGAGGTACACATTAAATATAAATTAATCTAATTTAACTGATAATCGAGGTACGGACATTCTGTTCCTGAATTTTGATCAGTTTTAAATTCTGTTTCGCACACAAAATCTTTATTTTTGCACTCCTTTAATAATATAGTTTGTTAGGGAATTAAGAATTAACAGAATTTTTGTTATATAGGTACAAAGGTAAAAAAGTTTCAAGGAAAGATGTGTACAATGGTTATGGTGACGATGATGACGGTGGTGACGACAAGTACAACGACGACGATGATGATGATGATGATGATAGCAGTGATGAGGAGGAGGACGATGATGATCTTAATTCACAAAACAAATCAAAAAGTAAAGATGGAAGAAGGAATGGAATAAACCATAGCGATGGCGATATAAATTATAACAACGATGAACAGATTATTAGCGATGATGAAAGCAGCATTGACAATGACACATATAATACAGAGGATAATAGTATCAAAGGTGATGACAGCAATGAGAGCGATAGTTCGAATGATAGCGAAATGAGTCTCGAACAATTTTCTAGAGACAAAGAAGACAAGTCTGATGTCGAGTGCAAAAGTGTAGACATTCAAACGATGTCGCATACAAATCTAAGAGCAGATATTGAAAGAGGGAATTGTGTTAAGAGCCAATTAAAGTTATGGGAAAATTTTCTGGAAGTAAGAATAAAACTACAGAAATGCTTAACTACAAGTAATCAAATGCCTCAGCACGATGTTTCTAAAAATCTCAAAACAGACACTGAATATGCAAAAATAGTTGAAAAAACAAAAAGTACATTTAAAATTTTGTTAAACAATATGATAAAGTTGCAAAGTCTACTGTTAAAACAGTATCCTGAAACCAAAAATTTAAGTGCGCATGGTAAGAAAAGACAAGCTGAAGAAAGTACAGATACAAAAATGGTAAATATCAAAGATCCAATGGATGAAGAAATTCCTTCGGATACGGAAGATGAAAACAACGATAAAGAGTCAATTTCGGATGGGGATAAAGAAGAATTTAATGAGAATATATTCAAGAAAAGAATGAAACTTGATAATTACGAGAAAATATTGAGCGATAATCACAAATCATATATAGAGTACAGAAATTCTGTTATAGAGAAGTGGGATGAAAAAACAAGGGTAGCTACTGGTAAATGGAATAAAGGTATACGTGAGACGACAATGAAGCAAATTGAATTTGCTTTAAGCGACAAAGAAAAATTGCGTAATAGGAGTCGATTGAAACGATCAGAATATAAAATTGTCGGCAAGGCAGAAACAACGGAAGATAACGATGGTAGAAGAGTTCAAGAATATGATTCCGAGATCTATGACGATGACGATTTCTATCATCAACTTCTTAGAGATTTAATTGAATACAAATCAAGCGATATCACTGATCCTATACAACTTAGCAAGCAATGGATACAGTTACAAAATATGCGAAGAAAAATGAAAAGAAAAATAGATACAAGAGCTACAAAAGGTAGAAGAATACGATATAATGTTCATAATAAGCTAGTGAACTTTATGGCTCCTATTACAGTAAATGATACATGGACAGACCTTGCAAAAGATGAACTGTACAATTCGTTATTCGGTAAAATTAAACCAGTAAACAGAGAAGCAAATCGCTAAGAATAGTACGATTAATCAGATGTTGATTTTGTATACTACAGTGATAAATGTGTTATGTAATTTATAGGAATTTTATAATGGAAAATAATAAATTGCATGTAAGAGTATAAACGTATTTAAAATCATCATTGTTAATTTTAATCTTATTCATTTGAATGTCATTCCTCTCTTCTCTATCGAAAAATGTCGAGAAACGGCTTACTGTATACTTGTTGGTTTACACTTAAAATAATTTTAATATGCAGTTTTAGTACTATTTACATTTCCGATTCCGGATTCTAATACATTATACAATTTCATTGTGTACGATCTATCAGACAGATTTTACTTCAGTCGGTAATATAAAGAAGTCACAATATATAAAGAGAAGAAAAACTGATAAGCGTTGAATTCAAAAGTATTGACTTTAAACTAAATAAAACGCGGCAATATGTTTACGCATGCGTAGAAAAGATTGAATACGCGCATGTATATGGTTGCGCTACTAAATAGCAGCGTACTCTATGTTTGAACAAAACTGAACAAACTCTGTTGGCACAGCCGGTTATTGTTCATTTTTGCTTCCCATGGTTACTCGCGGAATAACTAAACCATAATAAGTTCTCCTTCGTTTCTTTAGTGTCGAGAAAAAATTAATCAAAATGGTTAGTACAAAGTATAATAATAGTACATAAATATTTCATACGTATTTTAACTATTAACATCATAACCTTATACATAGAATCTGAATTGTATACAAAAATTGTTAACATAAACCAAATTATCGTTTATCATATTGTTGATAATATTTTTCTTAATTTTAATTAAGTAGGAAATGTATTTATTTTCCAGACGATTGGTAAAAACAATAAGATGTTACAGCATATCAATTATAGAGTCAGAATCATTTTGCAAGATTCAAGGACATTTATAGGCACATTTAAAGCTTTCGATAAACATATGAACCTCATACTTGGTGATTGTGAAGAATTCCGTAAGATTAAACCAAAAAATACAAAACAATCGGAAAGAGAAGATAAACGTGTGTTAGGTTTTGTACTACTAAGAGGAGAAAACATTGTTTCTTTAACCGTGGAAGGTCCTCCACCTCCGGAAGAAGGTTTACCTAGAGTACCTATTCCTGGTGCAGCACCTGGACCTGGTATGGGGCGTGCCGCCGGTCGTGGTATGCCAGCGAACGTTGCCGGTGTACCTGCTGGTCTTCAGGGACCTGTCAGAGGTGTTGGCGGTCCATCTCAACAAATAATGACACCAGGAGGTAGAGGTCAAGTCTCTGCCCCGCCGCAAATGCACCCGGGTGGTCCTCCACGTATGCCGGTGGGAGGTCCTCCACCTGGAATGATGGGTCCACCACCAGGCATGATGGGTAATATTTTGTAGATTTTCATTCTTATTCTCTTTTTATTAATTACCATGAAAATAAAAAAGACTTTCTGGAAAATTAAATTTTTTACGTACAATAAACATTGGTCCCTTATGTATTTGATTCTAGGAATGCCACCAGGTATGCCTCCTATGGGACGTGGAGGTCCACCAATGGGACCACCGGGAATGAGAGGTCCGCCTCCAGGTATGATGCGTGGCGGACCACCTCCACGTCCATATTAACATTTTTTTATATACTACAATACTGTAATTGATAATAATAAATATCTCTTTTGTAATAGTAATATTTCTTTTTTATCTATAAACGTTCAAAGATACACGTACTGTGTAATTTTAGAAATAAGTATTTTATGAAAATGTAAGCACCCAGTTTTTTGAAGAAAATTGATTATGAATTTTTCTAATTTTCTATTCGATTGAACTTTAATTATAGGTTTTCTTAAAGGTGGAACAGTTGAATTTAAAAGTTATGCACAAAAACATATTATATATATAAAAATTATGATCTTTTCATATAAATAGTTCATTATTTAGGAGTTTGTTACTATTTTGTTTCTTCAATTTATGTTCGTATATTTTTTTATTTGCGATGAAACGAGTTTCTCTTGTTTTGGGGGATTGTCTACATACATACATGTTTGTGTGTATTTTAAATCTTTAGCCTTGTACACTATATATTAACTTAAATGTAGGAACCTAAAATTGAATAAGATAGATACAACTCTTTAAAAATTTATAGAACACCAATGTAGTTCTTTGTAATGTTTAAAAGATTTTACCTTTTTATATCTTATGTATAATATTACAATCATATAAAGCGTGAGCAAATGTCAGAATTATAAATTCTTCTATTTAACATATTATATTGTATATTCAAAATTTTGTGTATCGCATGATTAATTTGGTTACAGTAATCATTTAACATCAGCTTTTATAATCATTGAAAGGATCCTCTACATTAGATAAAATATTAAGAACAGTTCGCAAGAAATTTGAATACACATTGGACAGCTTCGATAAGAATTTATATTAAAAAGATAAAATCGGTTTTTAATCAATACATGGTATTTTAAAATGAGACAGGCTAAATATAAATGAAGTTTTCTAACAAATAGTTTTTTTCAAAAAATATACAATTTATTAGCATTTGTACGATGTTAAATGTAGTAATTTCTGAGATCATTCTTTTTTTTATTTACCATCTTCTTAGTCTCAATTAAATATGGAATGTATGTAATGTAAATTGATGTTTTATGCATATGTTCTCTATTTATATACAACACTTAAACATGAAAGACTGATAAACTTAAATAATAGCACGAGTATAAAAAGCATTGTTAATAAGAAAATTATATTTTATAAAATGTATTAAGTGGTAATATGTATAGTTTACAATTTTTTATAATCTAAAGTATATTTGTGACAGTAAGTTTCCTCTATGACACATTTAATTGTAAGTAAATTCCAAATTTGGCACGTATCAGAAGTGTATCAATCATACATCGAGTTATAAATGTTTACATAAAACATTTATATATATACAGCACGTTTTTGTCAAATAAATATTTAAAAAAGATTTTTTATAAACATTAAAATCTGTTAAAGATTGAATACACAGGAATATGTATAGTACATATTAAATACTTTTTAGAAAAACCTTTTTTTGTTTTGCTTTAATAATGCACATCATAAAAGATTATTTTCTTGATTAATTGTTATAATTAACAATTTTTCACCAACTTTGTATCGGATATTCATTGTTTCCAAAATTAATAACTATAATTCAACTTCTATATTACTTTGTTTAAAATAACGTGCATTAGATAAGTGTGGAAAATTAAAAAAAAAAAGTTATTAATGAGACCACAAGTGCAAAAAATTTTACATATATATAATTGTTGAAAATAATTTAAGTAGTACATTAAAATATTTTAATTATACAAAAGTATAAACAATACTTCATAAAGAAGTAAACATAATACTAGATAATGAAAGTCATCAAGGAGGATTTCACTAGTTTTACCTTATGTATTTATTTACATTTGTAGTTTGAATTTGAAAGTATTTGTTTACTTTTCGAATATTTCATATATATAGGATCCATAGAGAATTCGGTAAATAAAAATTTGCATTTCGATATATATTTTTACTTTCCTTAAAGAGAAAAATATGAATTAATCGCAGCAGAAACGATAAAAAAATATATAATGCGCTGCACAAAACAAATTTTTTTAAATTAAAGCGTTGTAGTACGAAATAAAATAATTTTCTTTCCTTCTTTTGTTTAAATTACTAATACACATTTATGTCATAAGAAATTTATAAATAGTGTTTAATTCTATTTAAGGAGCTTATGTTCCTTCTTAGTATATTTCAATGTGTAAAATATTTTTTTACACACAAAACATTAATTTACAATGAACAATTTACAAAAAATCTATAAAGTAATTTGTTTGTTTTTTGTTGTGTGTATGTGTGTGTGTGTGTGCGCGCGCGCGTGTATGTGTGGGTGGGTGGGTGGATGTAGGTGTTAAGTGCACGTTTTAACACAATTTCGTAGCGCGTTTCGATAATTTCAAACTGACCTGTGTTTCTCATCTTTAACAGTAGTAATTACAGCACTGGTTTTTACAAGTAGCTCTTTATCCTGTACGTATAAATCATTATTACTTGGTTCTTTTGAAAGACAAGCATTTGCATTTTGTATCACAGTCTTAGATTCAGAGGTAAGAACATTAGATGATTCAAGAAGATGAGAAAATGTTTTATTTTTTTCCAAAACATCCTGCCGAAGATTGAACATAATGGTATTACCAGACTGAAAAAAAGTTTGTATTTTTATTACATTGAAGATTTTCAACATTTATTTGTTTTAAAAATAAATATTAGTGTAGTCTTGTCGAGTCGAGTAGCGATATTTGCTATAATACTGAAAAGCTATCTTTCTTTGCAAAATACAAAAATGTTAATGAAATTATCTAAATATATGCTCAATTGTGTCTATAATAATTTATAAATAACAAGAAAACAACTACTACCTTAATATTGGATGTGATAGATTCTGTATGGGATGAATTTGTTGTGGATAACATTGTTACAGCTTGATCTCCATTATTCAATGTAACATTGCGCGGTAACACATTAATAGAGGTATTGTTTTGACTTGTAACACACAAACTTTTTCCACCCATTATTACTTTTCCTAATACTTCCTGCGGTATACAGACTGCGTTATTTTTATATTCACAATATCAAACAAGGTCACTATTATTCTACCAATTGAATCATTTGTACCTTGCCTGCATGAGAAAGAGTTACACCTTTACTTTGACCTTTTTGTATAACAATTACGTTTGTTTTAGATCCTAACTTCGCATCAGGATGATGAGATATATTTACAGTTTTGTTAGAATTTAGTGTAACACCCTGAAAATAATATAAAAAACATAATATTTTTCACATCTAATTGCGATATTTTCATACTTTGCGTGAATTTTTGTCTTTTATTGCAAGTTATACCATTTTGGCAGTGGTTTGATTATTGAGCGTTGTAGGTAATTTTTTACAAGTTAATGTTGTTATTTGTTTAACCTGAGGCGGCCCCGGTCCATTAGATACTGTTGTAACAGGACATACAGCCATTAGTCGATGTGAATTACCTACAAATAATTAAAGCAAAATGTAGATTACATATTCAATTGCAAAAACGATGAGGTCAAATACAGATAACATTTACTTGGTGTGATAGCTTTTGTTATGGGAGGTTTTACATTAGAATGTATTATCGGCACGGCACGTTTCGCACTGCTTGAAACTGAATTTGAATTTTCCGGACTTGATGATTTTTGTAAACTTGATGACCCAAACGATGTTTTGGAACCTAAAGTAACATGAGAAATCAATATATTTTAGAGCACTATGTCTAATTGTATTAATTTACACACACGTACTTATACCATGTTGCGTAGATGTATCTTGATTATCAGATTGCAAATTATTTCCTGATGTACACGATACACTACCAGACACCAAAATTGCTGATCCAATTTTTGTATTAAGCTTGCTTTGGGTTGCGATTAATTTCCCCGTACTTTTTGTAATACTCGTACCTACAGGAATTACTGCATTCACGGGGTTACCAGATGGAATTACTGAATGATTACTAGCACTTTCTTGTACTGCTGATTCCTTAGATTCTGTATCTGAATTAACACATTATAAAAATGCATCTATTTCAATATAACAAAAAAAAAGAAAACACACTATGCAACAAATCATATGTTGAAATCAAATATAATCACCTATAGCACTTTCTCCAAAATTAATATTTAGTGGTATTATTGTGACATTTTGATGTAATGAATTTGTAGACATTCGTGATAAATGAATAGTATTTTCAAGTAAACCCTTGCCCACAGTATCGTAATTCAGTGCTTCTATCGAACTCGGCGACACTACCAAAACCTGCATTATATAATATTAATTAAGTATATTACAATCATTAAATGTCAAATTATTATTATTGTTAATTACTTTATTTGGATGTGTTGGCGAGAGAGGAGAAGATTGTTTACGTTTTTCAGAAACAGTACATTTTTCGCTGACGTCGGAGGTATTGCTTTGATTGTTAATTTCTTTATTCCTATCTGATTCCGTGACCTATAACATATTCATAAGAAAAATTAAAAATGTTTTTACAATATAGAATGGATGTACAATTAAAATTCTACCTCGATTAAAACATTTTCATCGCTTAACTTATCTTCCTTAGGTGTAAACTCATTGCTAAACGATTTTTCTTGTACTTTCATCTTCACAGGAGATTCAATTCTAATATCTGTAGAAGCGAACATATAAGTAATTAAGTTTCCCTTATATAAATGATGTATAAAGAAATATGGATTTGTTAAATCTGCTTAACTTACAGCTCTATGGCCATACACTATTTTACATAGACTAAAACCACACATTTACCAAAATAGATAATATTTTTCCTTAAAACCTTTTGCATCCTCTGTTTTCTCATGAACAGGACGATTCCTTTTGTTTGCGACTGCTGTTGCAAGGGACAAACTATTTGCTAATGTTGTGAAAGCAGATCGAGCCTTTAATCTTGGCAAAAGTGGGATGGCACGACGACCTTCAATAGTCCAATCGGTACCAGTATTTGAACCGCTTAATCTGCATTATAGTGGATTATCAGACGAAGCGAATACGAGCAGCAAAAACTTGAAAGAAAAATCTTGCATTATCGATGAATACTTACTGTTCGGCTATTGTTGCTAATTTTTCATCATTAACAGCTCTTCTTACTTCAGCACGATGCCTCTCATTAGAAATATGTAAAACTTTAGCAAGTTCTTGTAGCAATTTTTGTTTCTCGCTTGTAAAAGGTCCTTGAGCACGTAAGACGGACACCATATTCCCGTAAGCTTCTAATTCTGTTTTATAAACAAAAATCAACTTTGATATATGACCGATGTGATACACATAAAAATAAAAGTAAAACAAAAATAAAAATGTTCAGAAAATTTGCATTTATAAATTTAAAAAATATAATTATTAATTATATAAAAATATAGTTATTAATTTTCTATATTTTATAATCTATTATCCACAGAATAGGATTACTTTATTCCGGTGATATTATGAGTTGCACAAACTTAAACCATTCTACAGGTTTTATTTTTCAAACATAACAGGACCAGAGTTAGATTGTAATTATTTTCATACATCAATACGAATTATTTCGGACAATAACATGTACGAAACAACCGCAAATACATCGTTAAAAATAACAAGACAGCTTATAACATTCTAGTTACATTTAATAAAAAATAGATACATTTTCATACAACACTAATGAATATTAATACATTCATAAATAATAATGGTAATAGAATAGTCAATTTGGCTTTCCGTGTAATGTATGTTAATAATACAAATATGTATTTTAAAATAAAAATAGATCTCCAAGTATGTAATTATTTTATTACTGCAAAAAGTTGAATATTTTTTACTGAAAGAAGAAAACAATTATATGAAACATAACCTTACCCAAACATCGTAAACATTTTCTGCATTCATCGCGAGTCATCGTTTCATGTTTCATCGGCCACATGATTACATGATTTAATCGTTATAATAAATACGATAAGATATAATAGTTATTCGTACACTTTTCCCACATTTTCGACGTTTCGTTGACAGTATGGTGAGTTGTAGATGAAGTTGCCGTTTAATTCTTTTTATTGTAAATTGCTTTTGTTGTAGTGTTGGTATTACGCCAATAGAACATTGATAGTGCGTTGGCTAACTTGAATTGCATGCGTACCCTTAATATGGCAGAATCGAGTAAAAAAAGTTATAAAAAACTTTTTAAAGTATATTTAAATTATTTTATATTAAGCAGAATACCTAAAAAATTTTTTAAGTATTCTAATACGTATTTGTTGTACGATTAAAAATAATTCTGCTATTTTTTTTCTTTAATGTTATATATAGTATGTTGCGTAGTTCAAAACGACTCTATGTAATATCATGATTTCTTATTGGTCAGCTACGTTTATATTAATCTCGCACGAAGTGTTAAAATTCACAAGACTGTTTCTACATACGTGTGTGTGGGTAGTAATAAGTTGATAGTGCAACGATAAGCCTGTACCATGTAGGTTCTACGTACATCTCGTCCGTGCTACTAAAATAGTTCGGTTTAGTACTATTCACAAGTGTCTATGATGTTACGGACAATTGTTTAGCATTGTTTTCCTCTCAAAATGCGAATGACAGCTAATAATTTGATGTGTCATCACCTACCAAAGTTATACGCAATTTGAATAATCGTATACACGTATCTGTATAAATTTACAATGAATTGAATTTCGTGATTACGAGTTAAGCTACTTAAATGTTAAGTATTAAAGAATGGATATTGCAGATAATGCCGATGAAGCTTTAGATCCTCGTATACAGGTATTTAGTTTCAACAATAATTGTTTATCTGTCTACTGTTTCATTAATAACATTTATATTATTGTTATATCGTATATTGTTAACCATATACCAGTTTGACATAGGTTATATAAAAAAAATAAATGGTTAATAAACGCGAATGTAACGCCTAATACAGCCTGGTACCGTGTTCTACTTTGCTTTCACTGTGTTTTTATTGTAAATTTCCTTTGAATTAAAAAAAAAATATATATATATATATATATATGTACATATATATGTAAAATATGTTGTTTAATTGTAATAAATAAGATGTAATCTGTAATCGTGTATACTTGTATCATCGATCTTAACAGGTAATTAGTATTCACTAGAATAGTCATTACAATTATCGTAATAATTATCATTGTCATTATATCGATAAACAGCAATTATGGTCATAATAATCATTTAAATATTACTGTAATTCACCGTAATTAAAAATTTTTAATATTTATTTTTTGTAATATAAAAAGAAAAAAAGTGTGTTGACATGACATTATTGATAATGTTTAATATAAATCGACATATATTATATATAAATTAATTGAACAGTTGTTTTTTTTTAAGAATATTTAATTATTTAATAATTAACCGAATATTTTCAGATTGAATTGGAGAATTTAAATGATGCAACAGATGACATAAACAAACTTGAAACTGAATTGGATGTAAGTTATGCTAAGAAACCTTTTGTAATGAAATTCATATGTGATTTTGTACATTTATTATCCAGGAAGCTCATACTGCATTTAGACAACTATTAACTGAAACTACCAGAAGATTAAAGGATATATTAAACAAAGTAGGGAACAGTTCTGTTGAAAAAGCAAGATGTTATTACGAAGCACTTGAAATTGCGCGTCAAGCTCAGGTAAGAAATGATAAATTTCTCAAATTTTGAGAAATAATAAAACGAATATACTTTGTACAGATAAGATGTCAACAACAAGCTCAACTATTTCAAAGAGCAAGCGAAATCCATGCAGCAGCAAAGGAAACTGTGGCATTAGCTGAAAGTAGATTTAAGGCGCATCAACATGAGTGGAATTTTGATCAAGCATGGCAGGATATGTTAAATCATGCAACTCTTAAAGTAAGTTATTGCCAAAATAAATTATAATGTATTAAAATGTACCGTATATAAAATATTTGGATGATCTTTCTGAGATATGTACGGGTAAAATATATTACAATAAACTGGAATTTCAGCGAGCCGATACGAAAGAGAAAATAAAAAATTTAGTGCTATTTATTTTAATGTATTTTTATTTAGGTTATGGATGCTGAAAATCAAAAAGCAGAATGTGGTAGAGAACATTATAGAAGAGCAGTGTTATTTCACAATGCTGAAAAAAGATTACTGGAGTTAGATGAAAAACATCGCCGATCTATAATAAAAGCTCGACCATATTTCGAAGTTAAAGCGCAATGTGATCAAATGTTGGCAACACAAAAGGAGCGAGTTGAATGTTTACAAAAAGCGATACAAGATGCAAAAACTAACTATGCTAATAGTCTCCGTAGATTGGAGGAGATTAGTAATCAAATACATCAACAGCGCCGAGATTATGGTATATCTGCAATCTATTATTGCTTAGATTAACGATATCTTACAGTTAAATTTTTTACTTATTAGACAAAAGTCATAAATGGTATATAAATCATATTTCTAGATTTTATAGCTAATGGACCTCGAGAGCCAGGTGTTGGTGCGGAATTAGTCAGTCCACAAAAGATAGAAAACTGTAATTTGGAATTTAATCAATTGAATAGTAATAAAATAAAAGATATTACAAATAATCAACTAAAGAAGTACCATAGGATACAAGATTATGATGTTAGTAAAAATATTTCATATTCTTTCGTGTCACGAAAGATGCGTGCTGATTTTATTATGCTATTATTTTATTACAGAATATTTGTCAATTACAAGGGGACACTGAACATCTTGGGAAAAGATCAGTCGATGGAAGCGAAGCAACATCATCACAATGGGAATTAGAATTAGAAGCCAATATGGAAAATTTAAATAATTTAGCTCTCGATAATTCTGTAGTTGACCATGACAGTTTACATTTTTATAACGGAGAAAGTACAAAATCAAACAATTTCTCACAAGAATTAACCTACAACTTTTTGAAAGGTAGAGATTATTCTATGCAAAATTTCCAAATCTTAAACAGTCCATTGGTAAATATGACTCTAACGACACATTTCGAACAAGCAAATGCATTAAAAAACGAGATTACTGATCCGGTAAAATTAAATAAACGTAAAATTAATTTAAAATATAGTACGTCAAAATCGTTGAACAATAGTCCTATAAGAACAAATATATTTAATTTGGGCTCAAAATTGACAGAAAAAGGGATACGTCAAAGCATAGCAAAATATGTGCCAAATAACATTTTCAATTTTGGTTTTAATAATAACAAATCTGAAAACAGTAGCGACAGTAATTTATCTTTAAACCTTGATACCAGTTCCGTAGATAAGTATCAGAATCTAGTTGATGTTATAGATGATAAGACTGATAATGTTAAATTTTATACAGATGCCACAAATTTAAAGCATAAGATGCAATCGTTTACAATGAAAGAAGTTGACAATGGCTTAAGTGCCAGAAGAAAATTATATTGTGCACAATTGAGTACTTCTAACGGTATAGATTTAATGTCGAAAAAAGATTTATTACCTATGACAAAATGGTTTAGGTCTAACTCATTGCAATTCTTATTTTCTAATGCCAGTTCGTCTTCTGTAAAAGTAAAACACGTTACAAGTTTATCAAATGAAAATTTTTTGGATAAAAAGTTAACTGATAATTGTAATAAATATTCTGCTGTTAAAAGGTCAACTGAGAAATTGTGGAATCTTAATAAATTGCCATTACCATCACTATGTGTGAAAGGCAATTCGTTAGCAAATAGTAAACGTAAAAGTTTTAGTATGATTAATTTAGGTACAGAAAGGGATTTCGTGTTGTCAAACGATTTACATTTAAATAATGAAAAAACTATAAGTACTGAGAGCTTAACACGTGTAAAAGATAATATTCTTTCTTAAGATCTGTTAAGATAAAGGATAAAGATTGAAATTAAATTACTAAAATTGTGATATATTATAAATTTTGTAAGTTTCTAACAGGTTTAAAAATTAGTTAATTTTACAGATGAAAGTCGTTATAATTTCTTTCTAATTATGTAAAAATTCAGTGATGTTGTTTTCATCAATCTGTTCGACAAATAGATTTAAGTATGAATTATTTATGACCGAAAAACATAAAAGAACTAGTTTGCAAAAGTTGCATTATGTCGAAACACAGCTAAATTTCATATATATTAGATGTAACTGAATTCAAACATTTTACAGCTAGTGTAACACATATTATAAGAGTATTATAAGAAGTGGTCATATTTTAAGAGTACATAGTTTGTAGTAGTTTTTAATTATCTATTAAACTATTTTTCGTTACTATTTCCAATGTGCTTTAATAATTTTTTACTGTTTTACTTAATTATGCATGTTTGTTACAAATTGTGCATATTATACAAAATTTTAAATTTATGCAATGTAATAATAGTTTCACGGTGTCGATTACATTCGTCGATTTCAATCGAAATTTCTTACTAGAACGTAACTGTACTATTATTAAATTGTACCTACTTCTATTAATTTATTGTTACTATGTTGTTATAATTTAAATGGTACAACAAAGATCTAACAAAGTATTGTACAAATTGTTGGAATCTCGCTTTTTAATATTATTTTGTGTAATGTTCGAAACTCGTTATTGGAATAGAACTATGAGATTGAACAAAGCAATGTATCCTTGTGAGAACTCATTTAAGAAACTGTGAGGATGGTACGTACAAAAGAATAAGCATCAACCTTTTGAAATGGTTCTCTGTAACAACAATAGCTTAAATAATTTGAAACGCAAAGGTTTCAATCTTAGGTTGCACTTGGCAGATTATTATTTCCTTGGCGTTTGATAAAAGGGAATCGTCAAATAGTGGAAAAAAAACAGTAACTCTTACAGGAGATATTGTATTAAGCATTAAACAAGGATATACTATGTTAGAGAGATTACCAGATTAAAACGTTCAATTTAAACATACCATATATCAAAGTATGTTCATTTTCAATAAAAATCTAATAATCGAGTAACATGGTTACTTATGAAGCATATTTATTACAAACTTTGTTGATAAGATAGTTCCAGATTGAATACAGAATTTGCTATATTTAGTTATGTTGAGATCGATTAACAAACTCTCAACAGAATCTGTTCATTCTAGTAGACAAGTCTAATAGGGATGCAGATGTCTGTCACCAAATCTTGGAGGAATTTTGAAATTGCAATCAGTTTGTTTACTGAGCAATTATCATTTCTATTATATATATGTAAATTATTTTGTTTTTATAAATAAAATATTATAAATATGTATAAGAGAGATAAATTTACATAAATGTAAATAAATTTTCGTTAAAATGTATTTCTCAAAAGGCTCTCAAATATTTGAAGGTATCAAAAAATGACAAAGGAGATAGATGTCAAAATGGTTCTTCAAATCTAATAGTTCGGCAAATCATACGTATCAAAGTTTACATCGTCAATGCACGTAAAACGTGATTAAACAATAAATTATAGCGAGTTTAAAACATAAAAACTTTTATTAGCAAATCGTTTCTGTGCGTGATTAAATTATATTTATTCAATCAGCAGCGCTATTGGGAATGTTAACATGACGTTAAAAGTCATTCGCAAAACTTCAAAATCATAAGGAAGTTGGACAGTTTTTACAGATACCTTTCTTTAATAGTACATCGATCCTACATGTTTATCAATAATTTCAAATTTGATTATTATTTAATTTTTTTAATGTAAACGTATTAAATCGGGTTGTATAAATTTAGTAGATCTTTTCCTCGATCATTGATTAAATTATCAGATGAACGATTACTTTACACAAAAATATGTATTTGTAATCAGAAAATATTTTTTATTATGGTGGTTGTAATTTTTCTCTTTTCGAACGATGTATTTAAAAAATAGACTTACATACATATGTATAATTTAAATTAATGTCATAAAGACATGTTTAGTAAAAACTGTTTTGGAGAGATGATTAGAAGACATATTAACGGAAGCTGCATGCAGTAATGTTTATGATGTTTTTACAGTAACGATAACGTACGACGTCAAAACTCGATAAACAAACATTAAAAGGGTTATCGTTCCGTTACAAGTTGATCTGAATCAAAAGCAGGAAATGGAAAAAGAAAATTACCGAGTTAATAAAGCGAACTGCAACACAATAAAGAATCAGAACGAGGCACGTAATTTACAAAGAAACATCCGAAACATTATAATTGTCAATTTTGATAAAAATTTTTAGTTCTTAAAGAAATGTCCGACATGTATGTTTTTTTAATATCGATAGTCTCATTCACACTGGAGGAATGGATATTCAAAAATGAAAGTCTCTAATGTTATAGATAGTAAAATATATTTGATCCGATATCTTGTGCTTTTCATGTATCTTATCGAAGTATTATTTAAATTAGTGATTTTTTATCATTTTAGGATGTTCCTTTGTGAATATTCAAGAAAGACGAGATTTTAAATTATTAATAATCTTTTCAGCGTGCAGAGTTATCAAAGCAAAGTGACGAAAAGAGAATACAGGAAGACACAGATTTTAGAGTTGGAACAACGAAGGAAAAAGAGATAAAATGCGAAGACAATAGTAAAGAAGATGATGAGTTATTAGCATCACAAGGAAACGCGATATTTGAACTTTGTGCCATTTGTCACCTTACTTTTAGAAATATAAATTCTAATTTCAATCAAAATGTTTCTTGTTCCAAGGGGCATGCTTTGTGTCAACGTTGCATACAACATTTTGGAATTCAATCAGGTTACTTAATAAAAGCTGTTAAAATAATTTCTGAAAAGAAAAGAAATTTGTTGTACTGTGCATATTGCAGATCCAGACTGTATTATTTGTCATAAAGAATATCAACAATCAAACCTAAATTTATCGCGAGAAAGTAGGTCGCAAATTCTACAGCGGCAATCAGAATATTATATGGGATATCATCAACAGCCATCACAGTGCGCTCCTATTAACTTCGAGTCATCGTATACCAAGTCTTGGAATCAGAATTACCCATCCATAATACAAAATAACGAGAAAAGAGCTTCGGGTTATTATAATGATGATTTCGATGAGACTTCCGACTATGAACAATTTCGAGATGAAAATAATGTTCGTGAAGAACGGTACAGAAATTGTGGTAAACAAAGGCAGCAGCAAAATTATTGTAATCCATTTAAGAAGGGAAATACAAACTTATATACATCCGAGGCAAAAGTTAATGGACAAATCACTGCGGAATGTTCTCGTAGACCGATCCGTTGCCCACGAATTGATTGTGCCATAAACGTAGCTTTTTCAGCTTTAACACATCATTTTATATTCGATCATCCAGAAGTACCCATCTTGAACGTAGAACCAGGTGTTAAAAGCACACTTGTCATCAGTTTCAGTGCTTTGTCTTCTAATTCCAGTCGATGCTTAGCTCTCCTTTTAGTTGCCGACAAACTCCCGTGAGTATAAATAAGTATATAAAATATTTTTTATGTAATACAAAAATTTATCTTCGCACCAAGAGATCCTGCTGCAAAATTATTTAATGGTAGTCAAATCAACCCAAAATATCGAAATCGTTTACCATTACCAGTATTGGCCGCTCGGTTACATTGTACTGATCAATATGTAGTTAATGATAAAATTAATATGAAGAAAAATTTGTATGAAAACGATATAATTATCGCTTGGATTGCTGGACTGGATATTGGAAGCACTACAGATAATCTTTTATGTAGTATTCAGGTATATTATATAATCAAGAAAGAAAACATTTCGGTTTAATATTTTCGGATTAATATCTATATACATAATAAATGATATGTGTGTAATAAGAAATGGGCTACTTCCACAACAGGCTGTGGACAAGATTGATAATGAAGGCTTACGTTCCCTAACATACACAGGTCCAGTGAACTCCTTAAGAACAGCTCAATGTCCTCAAGATATTTTTTCAAAAGGTGATTGTATAGTTCTGCACAAGGGTTTCCTCAGCCACATTACATCAGATTGTGCTACACTCAATATTAATGTTACTGTACATTAAATATGTTACAAAAGTCAATAGATGTATAAAATTAAATTTCAATATTCGCATTAACGGCATTGATAATGATACTTACACAAAGAAAATTATATTCTTTATGTATAGCCAAATATTTGTATACTGTTTGTAATGCAATACTATGTAATAGTATGTAATTATTTGAATACATGCATAAAATGCAGAAAAGTAGAAAGCTGTGTCTTATATATATTATAAACTCGTCATAGCAGGAGGCCGAGCATACGCTTTTGGAATGAATCCGTATTTGCGAGTTTTAGGCGCATATGCCCACAGCCAACCATCCACGGTTTGATTTCCCAAGTCCGCGTATATCCAGTCAGCTCTTCTCACAGACAGGTCATCTGGCGCCTGCGCCTTATAGTCATAAAGTACAACTAATTCCGTGCCATTTGTTTCATCCCGAAAATCTCGTATACCTTTTTGCTGTACTGTCTCACTTCCTGGCACGTTGTTACTTCCTTTTCCTTAAAATTAAATATCAAAATGTGTACAAATATTATTGATTTCAGTTTCCACTAAAAAATATAAAGGCCAACCTAAGCTATGCGTTTCCATAGATGTTGTAGCTACAGTAGTAGTTGTGGTGGTTGTAGTAGTTGTTGTAGCATATGAATGAAGTACATGCCCTGGGTATACAAATCCAGATGGGACAAATCCTTCATTACCATCACAATGTCTAAGTACCCAAAACCAATCAGGGTCGTCTCGGTTGAGTACAGTTACAAATTCACCCCTTTCTACACTAACATCGTTTTCATCTCTAGCCACAAATGTATAAAGTACTATATACCTTCCAGCTGATGGATCCTATAATAGACAATGTGCGAAACAAACATGTTGTACAATGTTTCAAAGATTTCTCTGTACAAGCTTTACCAGTGTATTCTAAAAGTAAAAATAAATTTTAAATTTGTAGATATACCTTAAAGAAGGGGTGCACATCTGGCTGAGAGGATATGCTTTGAATAGAATTTTGAGACTGTGTGATATTAGATCGAGTAACATTTACATCAGCAGTGGTGACATTACGAGTATAGCTTTCACAATCTGATGCTGATCCATTGTCAATTTGTTGAGTATCTACTGTTTGCGAACGACCTGTACCAGTAAAATCGCAATCAGCTTCATTAGATCTGGGCAACTTCTTTTTCACATTGTTCATAAGAGTAGCAAGTGTTAATTCAGCAAGCTGAGATGTATAAGGTGCACAATATGAATGTGGTACAAAGCCTTCCATACGTGTATCAGCTGCTATTACATACACCCAATCATTCTCTCTATATAAAACATTTACAACCTAGACATGCAAAAATCAAATGAAAATAATACTGACAAAAATGAGTTTTATTTTCATTATTTTAGAGAATGACAACAAACATTTAACGTACAATATGTATGGATATAAAACAGATATAAAAATAAAAAATTACAATAAATAATGTGCAATTGTTCACATACATTTAAGTTCCATTTAAAAGACATATAATAAGAGATTGCTAACCTGGCCACGTTTTACTTGGAGTTCATCATCGACACATGGTGTAAAATCATGGACAATGACCATTTTACTATCTGGTGATAGTCCATTTTCCTTTTCTATACCTACTCTGACTAATGTCTCGATACTAGCACTTCCTGTTATACGACCAGGAGGCAATGGTACTTTTGTTCCTAAACCAAGTCCTGTGCCTCCTGCTCCAGCACAATCCTTCTCCAAATTAAAATTATGTACTCCAGCTGAGCCATGGAAGTGCAAAATTTGTATTGTTATATTACTTCTTTAATACGCACAATAACATAATAATTAATTACTTGTTCAATATATTTGTACGTCCGACAATTTTAAACAAATATGTACATGCAATTTTAATAAGAAATACACAATAAAACGGAATGTATTGTTATTACACAAGCATAAAAATTTTAGTACAGATGAAATATGAAAAACGAATTTCTCTGAGAAATGATTTCATTCTTAATTACTTACGTTTCTTTTTCTTTCCTCTACGTATGCGAACGGGGCACAAAAAAGCCATTCTATTTTTTAAAGACTATTCAAAATCATATTTTTACTGAACATGAATCGTTAAATGCCAGAATATTACTGTGACAAGATATAAAAGTAAGAAAATTAAGCGTGCCAGTAAACAATATAAAAAATTTTCGTATCAAATAAATAAAATCAATATTTAAAAAATTTCAGCATTTATAGGTATATATGTAAATACGCTAAAGATATAACGGTAGTCCCAAACCACAAACCTAATTAATCTTTCGTTCTCTGGAAAGATATTGGATGAAACTGGAATTTAGATATTTGTAGTCGTGAACGCAACAGGTAGACGGCGCTTCGGCGATACATTATTATAGAAAGTATATATTACACAGCTATATGAAAGCTTTTGTTTGCATTATTAAAAATGTTTACACTCCCCTCCTTCGAAAAAGAGAAGTTTATTTCTAAATGAGATAATTAATCGTTTCATTCGATTGATGATGGATTATTGATACTATATATACGTTAATATATGCATATATATTATATAATTTGGAAATATTAGAATGAAATTTACCATTTATTTAAAATTATACGTAATTTTAAGCAAGTACAAATTATATTCCAATATCTTTACTTTCAACATTATAATGTTTTGTATATGGTTATTTATATACAGTTATATATAGTTACCTTAATTTTTATAATACTTAAATATCACAAACAAAAATTGTTTAACGAAAAATAAAAGCAATAACATGAAAAAAACTTATTTAATCGAAACGTTGTTTATTATCTCAATTAATATAAATGACGATAATTGCCTTATCTATAACAGTTTCCTCTCATATACATTCAACAATGAGTATTTTTTTGGAAAATAATTATATGTACATTTATTCTATAATTATGCCAAAACTCAGACAACTACTGGAACTACTTAATATCTGTTAAATATTGATCCATAAGAATATGGAGTTCGTCGTTCGAATATAGAAATCCGATTATACAAAATTCAGAATAACGTGATCAAAGTGATTAGAAAATTGTATAATGTTAAAACGTTCTAAATCGCTTTTTTAATCATTAGATACATTATTCAAAAGCTCAACGTTATATATAAGTACGTTATCAGGGACATGGTTTATACATAGTAAAGATTTTGACAGTAAAACATTTTGGAAATTCTTATAGTTACAAGAGAATTTATGATATTGAAAATTACTGTTCCTTTTTCATTTTTTCTCTTTTTTTTTTTGTAAAACATACAAAAATTGAAATGAAAAATCAAATTTTGTACTTTCATATTGCACTTGTTTTATATATTTTAATAACACGTTTTATTTCTTATCGTATTAATTATGTAATTATATATAATGTATGCGAAACACATTTATTCTAAATCTATTTTATTCTATCTGTATCGAAGAGTAAATGTAATAAGTTAAGAAAATAAACTATTGACAATGTCCTCCAGATAGTTCGCATTAGAATTTCGGCACACTTTACTGGCATAATATATTTACGTACCACGTCCCCGGTAAATACAAATAGTTTCTGTATCACCAAGAATCTCTTAAAATAGCCAATAATTTATATTTATTATTTAGTTCGACGATTAAAACAAATTTATAAGCTATTCTTCGGAAACGTTTCATAATCGAAATCAATCAAAAATAAAATATTTCAGTATCGTACTTGAAAAAGTGTGCACATTATTTATATAATTTATAAAGACCAGTAAACACGCGCTAGTCATTAGTATGAAGTTCATTCATAAAACGATACTTTACGCATACTCTATCTTATAATTATCATGTATTAAGGTCGTCTAAATCTACGAAACAATTTGCAGTGTATAATCTTTTATTGCGTTTGAATATTTACCATAATGAACGCTTTATTTATCACTCAATAGTTTATTTTCTTGTATTTTAATGCATGGACACATTAAAAAAAAACAGAATTGAAACCCGTTCGATTAGTATTTCATATTTCTACCTCTAACATGAGCACAGATTTCTATATATATACATATACATATACATATATATATATATACATATATATATATATATATATATATATATATATATATATATATATAGTCTAATGTTTGAAATGAAAATCGAACAAGTTCTCAAATATATTAATGCATTGATATGCGCATATTAAATACGCATACGATATTGAGCGTACATGTATAATAATGCAATAATTATACTAATTATTGTTCGCGATTCATTTGTCTCTCTTTTCAAAGTTGAACTACACATACGATAACAGTAACGATATTTTCTATTTATGAAACACTCGTAATGTCTCATTTTTATAAATAATCCAAATCAATTAAGAGAGCCGATCTGTGGAACATTTATTCGAACGAACGAAATCCACATTAACGCGTCGCGATTGTGTATAAATGTTAATAAAATCAGGCATCGCATATTATATATTTATTTGTAATTTCCCATTCCCTTTTTGAACTTAAAATACATCACCCATTCAAAAGTAAAATACATCTTTAGTCATGGCAGTTACATAACTTTATCGAAACTTTATATGCAGATCCCAGACACATTAAAAAAACCGAGATGTATGCAACTCATACATGTACTATTTATACATTTCCTAAATACTTATAATAAACTGCGTGTATGAAAATCATAAATTGTTACATGTTTGACCTTAGGTATGATACTTATAATATTATTACAATAATATGATATAACATACACATGTCATATATATTGACCAAAAGTTATATGGAGTATAATAATGAGTGCATTTATCCTACATAATCAATTATATTGTATACCTTTATCAATTTTTTCTCTAACAAATTGCTTTGAAATTTACTTGGATTCTTAAAAAGCGAGTGTCACAAATCATAGAATTTAAAATGGGAATTTGTTATGCCTTGTGCTTTGTTGTAATACAAGAATTACTGGCACTCTTGTTATGTTAAAAAAATGTATATGGTAAGAGATCTTTGAAGCAGTCTCGAAATATGTGTATATGTATATTTTAAATACACATATATAATTACAGTTTCTTTTTGCTATATCATATGTAAATATGGTTAAGATTTATATTATAGTGTTCTAGTATGTATGTATCTGATATAAAAAGCTTTTGAAGCTTATAAAAACAACTTTTCAATGTCTAATTTTTTAAATATTTGATACATTTGAAATTATTATTAGCTTTTGAAAAAGTTATATTGTGTGTGTGTTTTTAGAAATCAATAACAATATACCGAATTTCTAAAATTTTCATTTATGTGTAAGAATTTATGTTCAAATAATGCTAATTTCACATATTGTAAGATAAAACGAACAAAATAGTGATGAAAAGTCTATGAAAATAAATGGTTACACATAAACATTTAAGAAAAATCTATGATTAAAAATAAAAGTATACAGGGTGGGGCAATAACTACGTTCACCTTGAATATTGCCATTATTTGTAATAATATGAAAGAATGTCATATATGAAATTTGCACGGCGCAAGGCAGGGCATATGGCTTTAAAATAAACTTTCTTACATCACAAGAGTTGTTCAATGTGGCGATAATATTATTGTCTTATTTCTTTCCTCTTCCTCTTCAAAGGAAAATTTCATTTCCGTAATGACACAGCTACTTGATTTAGTGATCGACTGAGATTGACTACCGATTCATAATTAATGATATAAATTGCTGGGATGTTTACCAGCATTTCAATGTTATAAGACAATTTATTTACATACAAGTGAGGGTCTATGAAGTACTGCATGTGCTAGAATAAGTGCAGAGACAATAATATTATCGCCACATCGAACAACTCTTGTGATGTAAGAAAGTCTATTTTAAAGCCATATGCCCTGCTTTGCGCCGTGCAAGTTTCATATATGACATTTTTTCATACTATTACAAGTAACGGCAATATTCAAGATGGACATAATTATTGCCCCACCCTGTATATATATGTGTGTGTGTATTTACTTTTTAATTTTTAGATGTGTGTATAGTATGTATCCAGGTATATCTCTAAATCAATGTTAAATTTGCAAGCACACCTGGTAAGAATGATTTTTTCTTTTATTATTGCATGTACACGTCACATAATAGTGAGTTGAAATAAAAATAACATTAAATAAAAATTGTGCTTATAATTTCGTGTCATCAGTATCCCCTAAAAATATTGATTATATTATCATCATAAAAATTAATTTTTGATCATGCAAAAATATTTTCAATAAATCACAATATTCCAAAACTCAGTGTTGGATTTTCATTTTAAATGTTACATATAACTAAAATGATATGTAGATATAACGTCACAAATAAATATTAATATCAAAAAAATTGCTACAGCAGTTTTACTTGCTTTATAATAGTTTTACTAAAACTTAAATGTTGATAATAAACTTATTATCTCAGAGGGGATATTATACAATATTGTAAAAAAAAAGTACATGTGACGCGATTTCGCGCATATTTTATAACATTCACATACATTATTCATCCAACTTTTCACAAAATAATAAATTTATTTAAAAAGTTGGAACTAATCCCGCGTTATAAAATAATGCAGAAATTATTCAATGTACAAAAAAAAGTTTATTTTTCTATAAATTAATTTCGCGCTTCACTGTAATATCTCTTCAATAATAATAATTTCATGACTTTGAAACGTTTAAATAATTAATTTTATTTATAATCACTCAGATTAAATTTGTTAGCGTGAAATAAAATTTTATTATTATTTAACGCAATAAAACTGATAACGAAAGCATAGTCAAGATATTCAATATTATGATATAGTACGAACAGCTGAAATACACCTAGATTTATGCTTAAAACATTCCTAATGTAACAATATAGCACCTAAAGATTTTTTGTACTTTAGCAATATTTTGTATGATAATATTATCAATATAAATATACACCTATGATACTTAAATCATATTTACATTATGCAATCATGCCTATAGAATAGTAAATGGAAAGCAATTTAATCTCTTATTTTCTGATCACTGTTCAATTTTGCAATTAAACAAATGACCATCAAAATCTTTCCAGTTTGCATATTTAATATGCACGAGAAACACATTTAAAGACCATTAAGTATAATTATTAAATGGCATAGTAAATTTTGGTTAATTTATGTTGCATTTCTATATATTACAATATCTACACTCGATTTTAATTCAAATCGAAATAATCAAAGTATGATTACAATAAAAATTTTCAAATTAACGATTACAACGTTAAAGACTCTCTACATATCACATAACCTAAACAGTTTTTATTCTTGTAGAATTTATCATTATCGTTATTATAGCTAGTACTAAATTTAATGCACGCTTATCTGACAAATGATGAGCGATGCAAAAAATTGCTGAGCAGTTTTCTGTTAAATAATTTAAAAAATTCTAATCACTGATTTTACTCTTTACTAACAGCTAGAACTGGTTCAGACTCTTTATTATTTGATGGTAATACAGCTTCAGTTTCTTCACTACCTTCTGTACTATCTGCTGCACTCGCTGCATTTGCCGATTCCTCCGTTTTATCACCACCATTAGATGATTGTATTTGCTGCATTAGCAATTGATTGCGCAATCGTGATATTTCACGTGCGTCTGATCGTCGGTGACGTCGTAATAGTGCATTTTCAGAAACTATACGTCGTGCCAATTCTAACACGTCTTGCGGTACTTCTAAGGCTAATAACCTTTCTTCCAAATCTATCGCTGCTGTTCCTTCAGAATCTGAATCACTTTCTAAAGAAGAAGTTCCAATTTCACCTGAAGGTGGTTCTATATTTATGGTAGAAGATGTTACCGCGGCACTACTCTCCTCCTCTTCACCTGCTTCACGTTTACTTTTCTGTTGTAATTCTTTTTGATTATTTCCAGGTTCATACGATGGGTATGCAGAATATGCGCTGACACTAGATGCAGAAACTAATGATTTCTCAGGTTTAATACTATCCGCTGAAACTTCTTTCTTTTCGTTAGGACTCGATGACTGGTGGTTATATCGCTTATGTTCATGGTGATGTCGTCGCTGGTGATGAACAGATGATGGAAGTACTACAGGCACTGATGGTGCAGGTATAGGTGCTAACGCTACATTTGGTTGAAAGTGTGGTTCAAAACGTTTACATTCAGAGAGGGGAACCACACGTTCTGGATGTTGTAATACGGGTGGCCCTCGACTAAGGTATGCAGGCACCAGTGATGAACTGCTCACAGAAAATTGTTTACTTATTGCAAAGCATTTTAATTAAAGAAAATTTAATTCAAACCGTTTCACTTAGCACACTTACTTATCCTTATGCTTGCAAGTGCTTGTGGTATTCCATGGCCTAAACGCTGATGCTCCTCTAGCTGCTAATTCAAATACTGCCCATTGCATTTGTAGGTATGGATCAGTTGCATTAGCAACTTGAGATACAGGATGATACATGCCCAGACTATTTCCATTATATATTCCTAGACAATCGTCTCTACCAACATCCTTTCTAATCCGTTTCAATTTTTCAGAATCATGCCGCAACTAGAAAAGTATTCTTTATTTTTTATTTTCCATTTTGTGTACTTTTCAATTTATAAGTGTATTATGAGATCATACGAGTAATCAATCAAAATTTTCATACAAATTTTAACATTTTATAAATAGAATATAAGAACGTTGCTTCTTTCAATTAGATTAATTATTTGTAAATAGCTTAAATTTGAACAACGTATAGCTTAGAATTGAACAGATTTATAAAACCAATATAATAATACGATACCTCCGATTTTCGTTTAGAACCCAGTATATGATGTTTCTCCTTTAATTCTCGAAATAAAATAAGTGATTTGTTATAATGTTCTTGATCCCGTGAAAGTAATAAATACGATCGCCAGTTTGCAGAATCGAAGCCCCAATGACAGGTACGATTTTCAAGGGATCTATGAGCGTGTCTAACAAAACGTTGAGGTGAAAATTGACAACCACATTCTGTACACTCTATGCATACTGAGTCATCGCATTCAAATAAATTTGCATCGAATATGCCTTTACATTTTCCAAAACATTCATGATATACTTTAAATTTGACGATAGTTTCTTCATCATTATCATTTTTTATGCACATTTTCTTCTCAATACTGTCCTGGTTTTGACCAATCTGAGATGGATCACACGATTCTGTCCGTAAAAGTAAAGCACTGACAAGTCTTTCGGCATCAGTTTGAGTGATAAGGCCACAGGAAGGGGCATTGCGCGGCAGAATTCCAGAATGTTTAAGTTCCTCTAATTGATCACGCGTACATCGTGAACAATAAATTTGTAATTCGTCGCAAACTTGATTGATCTGTTGAAGAGAAAATTCTTGCAGAACTGTATTTAATATTTGTGGTAAACATAACCTCCTTTCCCCTCCAACAACAAAACACGATATTCGTTCGCCCTCTAAAATTGTCTCGCATCTTTCAGAACAACTTTGGTCGGGTGCTGTTAAGATAGGTATTTGAAACTCTAATTCTCTCTTTTCGCAAATGTTCTTCGACCGTTCCAATTGCGGATCTTCGTCTGAATCTTCTAGCGGTTGATCCGTTCTGCGAACTTTACACGGTACGATGGGTGTTACGGATGAGTTATTATCCTTT
This sequence comes from Xylocopa violacea, assembly GCA_963969225.1. NCBI lineage: Eukaryota > Metazoa > Arthropoda > Insecta > Hymenoptera > Apidae > Xylocopa > Xylocopa violacea. The sequence goes on from CAXAJV010000011.1 coordinate 31,337,299, forward strand.
TCAACATCTTTTGTAGAGATTTGCTCTGATACCGAATCAATAACACAATTACTCGATCGGCTTGATGGAGAGTAACAAGGCGCCTGTTCTTGCAATAGACTTTTGCAGTCCATACCAAGCAGGGCCGAACTCGGACCTTGTAAACTTTTCACAGCGGATAACTGATATGTCTTTAAGACGGTCTTCAGTTGTGGGCTATACGATTGGCTATTCGTATTGCCGGGCAATAACGTCTCCATTATTCGTAATCGTGCGTAAAAAGATTCAATGAAATAAGTTCGATCGTTGTATGAATTTGTTGAAACAACTTGTGACATACCACGCTATTTTGTACGATTCATATTATAGACATATTTACACCTACGATACACGAAACCTACACACGTTCACTTTGTCACTCAATTTGAGGTATTGTTTATTTAGTTCACGTTTCTAATTTCCAAAGAAATATAGCACTAAGCAAGCACAAAGGTACAGCGTTCATCTCATTTGATGCATTGTTACATCTTGTCGCTTCTCTTTTGGCACGCGGGATGAGAAACAAGCTTAACCCGTTCATGTGTCTTTTTCTAAGATCGTTCCCCTTGCTGTAATATTATATTCGATGCAACAATCCAGCTATATACTATCCGCAGTCTATTGTCCATCGCAATGTTGCTTCCATATACATGATAATTCGTTCTTGCTTGAACGAATTTATATTGTACGAATATACCGGACCAATGGTTTTGTGACTGTGAATGAACCACTAATCAAGCTGTTTTGTTCTTGTTCAGTTTTCCATTTATCACATTCTATTCGTTTCTTTAGGTTTCCCTAAGAACACTATAAACGAAACATGATTATTTCCGAGTGTATCTTCTCTTTCTGTCTTCCGCTGATTTCATTTGCACGTTTTTCCATCTCTCATGTCATTTTCATACAAGTTATACATTTCTTCAGATAATGCATATCCATTGTTTCGTGAACTTGGTTATCACTAGCGCCGTTTTTATCGTCACTGCCTCTGATATTATCGTCTCTATAGTCGCTACAATCACTATTACAATCACCGCGACCGCCATTCGACCGCCACTGCCACAGCTATTTCTACTACCACTGTCGCTGCCGCCGCTGTCACAATCACTGCCACCGTCGTCGCCACCGTCACTACCACCGACACCACTGTCGTTGTTGCTGTCGTTGACTGTAATGACCACCAACAAGGGACAAATAAATATACCATTAATGCTATTTGTTACAGTAACAAAATCGACGATACGTTCGATTGATGGGTATCAACATCACGGTAAAGAGCATTGTTAAACAATTGATCGACTTACTACACCACAACCAAATGACGTATTGATCGCACACGGAACGAGAAACGAAAAACCATTCAAGAAAATACGCATACTTTTTGTGGCATCGCACGATGTCATTTAAAAACAACGTGGGACCAGCATTAATTATCCACACTGCGGTCATCCGTTGCCGACATGTAACACCAATATAATTCAATATCAGTGTATATATCCGCACTTCTCCTGGCAAGACGTTTCGTTGATTGCATGCGTGTATTCTCCTTCCCTCCCTTCCTTCTTTTCGTCCTCCCTCCGCCACTGTTTTTTTTTGTGGTGCAAATACTCCACCTTGCTTTTTTTCTACACACCTACACACGTACACTATAACCGTACACGTATGTAAACCTAAGAAGACATCGTACAAAGCATTGTACTCTTAATTGCATACAATTTTATGTACGTATGAATCTACGTATAATTGTCTCAAGTACTCATGTTTGTTTGGGTGACAGATAATTACTATAAACTTTAAACGACTTTCGATACTCATTCACAAGTATCATGTTGTCAGGCAAAATTCACTATATCCTTTGTTACACCACCTCTTCAACCAAACCAGCATAACGCTTGGCCTCCTACCGCGTTTTATATGTCTACCACGTTAGCAGTTTTGTCTCTATCGTACTTTCGTATCTAGCAGAGTACTGCACGCTTGTGTGTAAGCGCGAGTACACATTTACATGACACATGTACAAATTGCGGATTAACTTAACGCGTTCGCTTCCGAAAGATATGGAATGGTTGAATCTTTCTATCTACGGGTGGTGGAATAGTGTCGTTCTGATCAGACGATTAAGTATTTAATCACGTGATTCCTCCGTCAAAATAGTCTACATGTCTACACCCACATTCATAGAAACGCATATTTTGTACGTTCATTGTCAGGGCAAACTTAACATACATCGTACGAACTTAGATTTTCCTTCGAATAATAATAGTATATTTCTTTTTCGTTCATGTAAATGAATATATTTCAGTACTTTTTCATGTAGTATGGATTTAATACTTTTGTATAAATGAAATACAATTGTGTTTTGTAAATATTGTGTTAAATATATATCGGAATCCCTTGTAAACATATGTGTGGAATACTTTTCGGAATAAAATTGTAATATTTTAAGAAAAAAAAATATGTAGTTACAGAAAATAATTTCTTAGAAATAAACAATGTGAAATCATTTAACCATTTACTTTAAAATCGAGAAGTTTATATTTTACAAATTACATTTATTTAACATAATATTGAAAATAACTTTCATTCTACTAATTCCTGTATTTATAATTTTAAAGTGAACTAGAATAAATGCTACATAAAATAAACTGAAATGAATATAATTATACATATATATATATATATATATACACAATAAAAGTAATAAAACGTACTTTCATAAATACGCAAAGATGCATATAATGAACACAATTGGATATCTAAATAATAGATTTCAAATAGATCAATCATCTACTTCTTTTCAATAAATATAGGGAATATTCATTTTTTTTTTAAATGAATTATTTATAAAATTGCTCAGCGTATGTGCGTATACGTGTAATAAAAATATATTTATTTAAATTAAGAAATATCTCATGAATATATGCATATACATGTCAAAAAGCATTTAAGTGCTTTTCTTAGTTTAAATTTACATACAAGTTCTTCAAATGTCAAAAAGTAGTAATAAGGACAAAAATAATTATTAATTATTTTTCAAGTATAAATTCTATTTAGATTTTTTTGTTTTTGTACTTTTATCTTTTTTTTTATGCTTTTTCTTACTTTCTTTGATCGACTTCTTTTTTTTGCGTTCTTTTTTTAACTTTATCTTTTCTTTTTTTAATTCCTCTTCCGAAGATAGCTCAGAATCATCTGAACTTGAATTGCTTGACGAAGAAGATGATGATGTTGACACTGTGTTAGAACTAGAAAGAGACGAATCTGAAGAAGACTCTGAAGCATTTTCATTTTTTTGTTCTAATGCAGGTACTACGGTAGGCTTCGGATGAGATTTTAAATGTTCTCTTAAATCATCTGTAAGTCCACCTAGACCAATAGACGTAAAAAAATTTATAGCAAAACGAGTATTCTTTGGATCATCTCTAGGAAATAATCCTTCGAATGCATGCTGTAATGTAATATCTTTGACACGTTGATTAAGTTTAGATAGTCCCATGTATTCTGAAAGTTCTTGAAATAAGATTTTGATAAATATCCTGTTAGAACTTGTGGTATCTTCTTCAGTTAATTTTATGCAGGATAATACTTCCCATGAAATTGAATCTGTGAATAATAAATGAGCAAAAAACTTTGATACATTACGTAACTTGTTCGTATCCAATCGATGTATTGTGTGATATGAGTCTTGAAAAATTTGCTCGAATGGTGTAACATACATTTTATTTATAGCACAAAATCGACCAGCTAATAGTCCAAAGAATTTTTCATACGTTCTCATTTGTGCACAGCAATCTAAGAACATATGACAGAGTTCAGTTTCTTGACCAGGTTTCAATTGCATTTTCATCAATTTATGTGCACATTCTTCAAAATCTAGCGACGAATGTATCGTTAAATATATTGTTCTTCTAAGAGCTGTTAAGTTTGTTTCCGTGTTATCAACAATTACATCTTCTTTTCCTTCTGTTACAGCCGTACTACTGTCTTCATCAGAACTTCCTTCTTCATCATCATCCTCTTCACTTTCTGTACCACTAATATCTGAACCCAATATTTCTTTACTTAACTGTTTATATTTATCTTCATTACTGACATATTCTGTATCAAACTTAAAAACGTTTAATATGTCTTGAGAGTCAGTTGCTTCATCTAATGTTACTAAATGAGTAAACTGATTTTCTTCCTCCACAAGATCAAGCTCTTCCGGAACAGCTTCATGATCTTTAAATCCATCTTTTCGAACTTGAAACATAACTTCAATCATGTATTGAACTCTTTTATCTAATTGTCCTTCGTGTAATATATTTCTTAACATTTCAAATATAGCTTCAATACCCTTTCTAGAAACTTCGGTTAATTTCATACCACATTCCTTTAAAAAAGCAATTGCCACTTCTACAGAATCATCCGTTGGTGTTTCTACCAATAAGGTTAAAATTTCTAAAGCTAGAATTTCATGCGCCACTCTTTGATTTACCAAATGTGCTATAAATGTTCCAGATGATATACAGAGAGGTTTATCATTTCGTCTAAAACCACGTTTGAACTGTATTACAAGACGCTTTAGTATTAATTCTCCAATATTTGGAAATTTGGAATTAATAATTGCAGTAAGAGCTGCATAAACAGATGTAAATGTTGGCGATGCTGCTTGAGCTTGAATAATAGACCTAGCAAGCAAACCTCTACCTCTTATAATATTTTCTTTCAAAAGTTCACGAGTTATAAGTCCAATATTACTAATGTTAACTTTATTAATGTAACCATGTATTGACTTCTTAAGGGCCTCCCATGCAATACGCTGATATGCAGCTCCTGATTTGTCAGTAATCTCTGCTTGCATCATACGCAATTTTGCTGGGGGTATATATGCACCACCTGTTCTTGATGTTAACATTTCAACTGTACGATTTTGTCTTTCTCTTGCCTCATCAGCAGTATTTATTTCTCCTTTTTTTTCCATTGTTCTATCTGTAATCTTATTTTTCTCTGGCTTTTTTTTATTTTCCTTCTCATAATCTTTTGACTTCTTTAAGTCACGTTGGTCATAAGATCGCATTTCTACGTTTAATTCTTCAGAATCATGATTCTTCTTATGAGAAATATTCCGTTTAGTACTCCAATCATCGTAATAATAATTCCGATGGCGTTCTCGATCACGGTTCCGACTCCGATTTCGTTCGTGGTCCCGATCTCGATTCCATTCTCGTTCTTGGTCACGTTCTTTAGAATGTCTGTAACGTTTATAGTCATCTCCGTCTCGTTTAGAATGTAACCTCTTCATTTCGACTGAAATTAAAAAGAATAACTCTGAATTTTTATTAATGTCTCATACATGCTTTAGAAAAGAAACAGAAGTAAATAATTTTATAACCTGTAATATTATGGTATTAGTGTTTTCTAATATTATGGTATTAGGCATATTCTTTTACGTATGATACATATGTGTATAAAATTTTAAACATCAATTTTATAATAAAAGGTAATTATAAAGTAAGTTTTTGTTACTTCTATGACACGAATTAATGTTTCGATCAATTTTAATTTAATTACTTACGTAAAATAACCTCAAAAGAATAGATACAATTAATAACTATATACAAATAAGAATTCAAAAGTACGGCAGAATGTCAAATTTTGCAGTTTCGCTTTTTATTATTTATTAGTACAATATGCGAAATTAAAACTGTTTATCAACAATGACTATGAACTATTTAATTACATATGAAATACTGGTGACGTTTTCGTGCGTTCTAATATGATTCGTTTCTATCTTCATGATGATATAAAAAATACAAATAAATCGAAATAAACTTAAAAAGAAGAAGATGATAATATCTCTTTAAGAGATTTGCATACATAGTAAAATTTCAAGTGATCTGAATTTTGTTTGTGAATATAGATTCGAATACTTACATTTTTTAAATCGTAAATAACGAACAGCATTAGAGTGTTCGTATTAATCAGATTGCGATCTGACTACAACCATACTATACTATGAAGTCAGCTTGAATTGCACATCCACATAATACGTTTGTATAAATAAGATACGATCAACGTTCTCAGTAGTTACAATAATTTTGACCGCTCGTGATTTATTTAACAAATACTGTTGACCAATGAAAAATGGTTTTACTAAATAGGACCGTTTGCTATTGGACGATTGTTGGCCTGGCTTTGCATTAGTGCACATGAACAGCCAGAATCGATGCAACTGTTGCATATACAACCTTATAAAGAATATGTATCTAATAAACATGGCGACTGCCAAGTGAAAACGCGTTTCGTTGTGTTAAGTACTTTTCAATTTTGTGTTTATTGTATGATTATTTATAATCAATAATTTGAAAACTCAGACGATTACTTTGTTTCGTCAAAGGAACGAAATAAAAGTATCCTACTTGACGTATTAATTACATCGCTTTTCGAAAAATCATCGCGGTGAATCAGAAATCGTACGTGCATTAAAATTAATATGATTTTAAATAAGATTAAGTTTCATGCATAGCGATTGTCCTAGATATTTCAGAGTTGGCAAAACTTTTAACTTATACGTTTCAACTGATTTAATGAAGACATTATTTGTAAACATTTAGCGAATTATCCTTTTTTAGAGAAATGTATATTTTTTAAATTGTAATCGTGTTTTTATCACGTCGCTCAATTTTATAATTTTGTTAGAATGAATCTTTATAATATTAAATTTCCATATTATTTGTATATGTAAGTTATAGTATTATTATATATTTTTATTTAATTCAAATTACAATTATTCTAACTAAAAATGAAAGTTTAATTAATAATACATTTTATGATATTATAAATAATATATATAAATAAACAATTATGGATTTAAATGTTTATTATTGCATAACTGGATTAATATCTTTATTAATGTTGATCTAGATAATTGAACTTTTAAAAGTTCCTAAATATTTGATGTAATAATTTAAAATAAGTATTATATTAAAATTTGACAAGATAATAACATAATTTTTTTCAGCAGGGAGATTAGCATTTATCCTAAATAAAAATGCCTACACAGACAACAGAGAATGATGATATTCGAGTGAAAATTGTTTATAACGGGTAATATATGTAATTCTTTGGTAATTTAATTTTATAAGTGTATTTTATATGTAAATTATCAATTAATATGTTAAAGTAAATAATAATAGTAGTTCAATCTAGAAAAGAAAATAATTAGTTAAAAGTAAATTTAGAAATATAAATATATGAAACGATCTTATGTGTGTGTTATTCCTATATAATTGTACCTGAATTTGTCTAAATTATTTTAACCTTGAACCATATAAGAATTATGTAGCGTGTAGGTAGAAATTAATTAGTTAAATATTAAATTTTTTTGTTTACCCACACACACACACACACATACATGTAAAATATTTTTATTACAATAAAAAGGAAAACAAACTGAAAACTTTTACTGTGAAAAATGTGTAATTCTTGTTTTGTCTGATTTAAAATATAAATATTTCACACCAATGCTTTAATTTTGTGCAATACAATATTTTTATATTTTTACTTGTGTTTTAGTACAGAACAGTAACAATATACATATAGTAATTTAATTTTTTTTAATATTATTGTCAATCAATTTATAATGCAAATACTTTTCTTAAAGTCTTAAATCCTTTTATACTAGTGGTACGTACTACCAAATTTTATCGTATGTTTAATATTCTTTAAATAAAGAAAAGATTATGATAATGGTTTAAATTTGTATTAGGGAAGTGCAGATTACGTATATCACTCCTGGCATTTCGGTAGATACACTTCGAGAAGAAATGCGTACAATATGCGGTTTCTGTGCTGCGGGACAAGATCAATTCACAATGAAATGGGTTGACGATGAAGGAGATCCATGCAGAATTGCTTCTCAACAGGAATTGGATGAAGCGCTACGTCTTTACGAATTGGAAAAGGATACTGAAATAACAATACATGGTAAGTATTTGTTATAAATGTGGTTATAATGAAAAAGTGTACATGTCATACTTTTATGGAAGTGTAAGTCATATATTGTTTATACAATTCAATTTTTAATGATCTTGTAAAAATGCTTAATCAATAATCATAATCTAAGTTGATACAATGCAGAATAGATAAAAAATTCAATTTTAGAATCAATTTTTTGATTGTTTAACTTTTATGATATGTGCAATGTACATACATATATTTAATTATTTTTAAGATTGGTAATTTTTTAAATATTAAAATTTTTTACGTAAATTATATGAATTAAAAGTTTCGTTTTAAAGATTAAATGAAATTATCATTCCTTAAATAATATTTTTAACAATTAATATTTTTAATGCGAACCAATATTTGAACAATCTAATGCGATCGCGCGCCAACACAATATTGCAATTTCGTGCTGAAAAATCTAAAATGTGCTATTCTTTGAGGTGAAACATTAACAATTCAATATTACTATTCTCAGTGGCGAAATAACATAATGTAATAATTTTTGCGATGGTGTTTCAAATGCGTTAATATTTGTAGGAAATGGCATAGTGTGTTTTTTTTGTGTGATAAACTAAAACGTGTAATTTTTCATAAGACAAATGATACGTGCCACTTTTCGTAACATGCAAGAAGAGTGAAAACATAACTGAGAAAAGCGAGAAGCGAGGGAAATGTGAAAAAAGAAAAGAACTTCAGGTGGAGAGAAAGACGACAAGGAAAAGATAATGGATGGAAAATAAAGAGGATGAAGGAAAACGAGAAAAAGATGAAGGATCGAAAGTGGGAGGAGCACGCGAAATGAACGAAAAAAGAAAGAGAAAGGGTTGGATGGTTTGTTAAAAAGAAATCAGCCCTATTTTTCAGAATGTGCCTTATAGTTAAACGGCGTTTGCGCATTTCGTAAAGTAAAACGCACCGGGCGGCGGCAGTAGTTAACGAATCTCACAGTAGCAGTCGATATTCTTACGCGGACCGATTAGCTACGAGAAGTTTTCCTATACCTAAACCGAATCTCAAACGAATGAAGACAAATTATCGGATCCTACTGGAGAAAGAAAATTGCATAAACAGAAAGGGAAACCTGAAATAAAAACGTGTTAAGAAAAAAAGAAGGCCTCGAATCGTGACAAAAGAAAGGAGGGAAAGTACATTGATTAGTTTGAAACACGTTAGCGAATGATAACGGATCTCGGAGGAGAGACTTGCGATAGCCGATTCAGTGGTAGTCGCGGTTCATGTCGAGAGGTTGTAATAGTCACTATACCATTAATAGTCACTATTGTCAAAAAGGTTACATACGAAAGTGACGATAAACCAACATCGATCGCGCTGACTCGTCGCATTCTCAGCCGGGTTCTCCTGCAAGAGGTCCGACTACGGTAAAAGACGAGGATAGAGAACCGCGAAGGTGCAAGAAGGAGAGAGAGTCCGGGGAAAGATAGGTCGGATGAAGTGAGATAGACTAACAGAGAGAGCGTGCGCACGTATACCACCCGTGGGAAGGAAAGTAGGGAAAACTTGGGGTGGGAGTTAGGGGGTAATAGCGAGCAAAAGACGGAAGCCAGTGGTGTACGACTGTTGGTGGACGATATTAGGCAACCAGGATAGAAGTTTGAGATAAATACGGGTAAATTGCTTACAAAATGGCGTGGGGTTATTGGAGTGCAACATCAGTTAGCGATCGGGGTCGATCACCTCGTCGTGAGAAGGATAAACAGCAGCATCAGGCATTGCATCAGCAACAGCAACAACAGTATCATCAAGCGGAAACGGGAGGGATGTACGGTGTGCAGCCAGTACAAGGTGAGCTCGCAGGTGTCAGCTCCTCCTGTGCCGTTTCTACAGGGCCGAGTGTTGGTGCCGGTAGTACTGCAGTGGAGGAACCACCCTGCAGTATGATGATACAGGGTGGTTCCTTCTATTCCTATTCTGCGGCGACGGCAGCGGCTGCGGCTACCGTTGGGCGTAGAATACCTCTTGCCATTGAAGGAGGTCCATCCACCTCTTCCGCTGGTATTCAAGTATTACCAAGGGATCGACCGATTAAATCGAGCACCAGTGCTTATCCACCGTCGCCAAGTAGCGATTCAGCTGAGTACGAGCAACCGATCGCCGGTCTACGAAGCGAATGTTCACCTCATAACAGTCCCCATGACGATATATTCGCTCAGCCTGGTACCTCCTCCTCCTCCAGGATGAAGCTTTTATGCGACAAAGGCATGGATGACACATCCGAGGTCGATCTCGACGAGATTATCGCACCAGAGATGATGTACGCAACTGCTAATCGAGCTGTAGGGACCAGTACGTGTAGAGTGCATGGAACATGTAATCCACCACCAGATACTGTACCACCCATGCCATCCCTCATCGATGATACCACCGGAGCCTCGCAATTTTGGTTGAACGACATCACCTGGGGTATGTCTTGGCCTGGCTCCTCGCTAAAGCGAACAGAATTTCGCCGATTCGTTGCAACGAAGCACGGTCATTAATGAACGGCTCTGTTTTACTACTAGCAGTTATTTATTTTTTCTTATCTTTTGTTTTTGATTTGATCGCATTTGATTGCACGCACCTTTTATAGTTATCTATTTAGGCGAACAGGTGTTTTTTTTTATTATTACAATATCAATGTGATCATAAGTTAATTCGAATTGATTCGAATGCTCAGATAGAATTACTAAATATCGATCGTGAAGAAACGTATGTGTTTTTGATACAACGGTGTGCTAACATATGCGCTTATCTAATCTATGTCACTGTGCCTTCTCAACTATTCCTATACGTATTCTGAAATATTCATTGTTGTTGTATTTTGTTTAATGTTGTTCCAACTTTTTGAGAAGTTTTACTATTCGCTTAGCATCGCGACACTTAATATAATATTGTGAGATTTATTTTAATCCTTACTGTAGATTTTTTTAAATACTTTCTCTTTAAGTGCATATAGTACACAAGTACGTACAAAGCAGCAAAAATTTTTATTACAAAAAGAAAGTTTTAGAATGAGTTGATCTATCGCGTTTGTTTAGCCAAATGTAATAGCGGATATTGAAATCAATGTTGCAACTATTCTCGCGCCTACTCATAGCCTATGCCGATAAAAGCGATAACGATGATCGCATCAATTGAATTCAATGTTATTCGTTATCGGACCGCGTTTTATGATCAGGTTATGAAATAAAAGTAACAGTACAGGATATACTTCACGGCAGGTAACGACTTTCGATATCTAATATAGATTGTTATCTCTACACACAATTTGGCGGACGTGAGTACTAGGACACATTGCGTACGCAGTATATATACGTTCCAAATATCGTTTCTCGTCTATCCATGCTGTGTGTTAAGGAGAGTCAAATAGAAAGGCAGATATAACGTTGTGATGACGTTATACATAATGCATGAACTACGTTAGTACTCGTCTATATTTCTGATTCATTTAACCGTTTGTCATCCAAACTATGTTTGTAATATTTTATTCATTTAATTCGATATTTATTAAAACGTGCTGTATAATCATACATTTCTTTATACATTACCGAGCATTAACAACATATTTTATGACGGATGAAACAGAATTACAAAATTGAAAAATGCGATGCGTTCAGTTAATTTACCTTGATTAATAAGTTTTTGAATATTTTGTTTGTTCAACAAACACATATTTAGGAAGGTATTATGAAATTCGGGTATAGTTGTACGGTGAAAAATTTTAATTGTAAGCTTGTTATGTTCAAGTGAAATATTAAACCATCTTGCGCGCAAGCGTATAATCTAGCGGAATAGTAAAGGAAGGGGTAGTTTTGAGGGGTTACATATACGTACATCTACATGAAAGTAGAAAATTGGTTTTTCAAAGATATTTTTACTGATAATTTTATTAAATATCTTAAAAATCATCCTGAAAGATATGGCGTCTTTAATTTAATCAATTGTGCATATGTCCCCATTCAAAAGTATGAATGTTCTGTTTAAAATTATCGAGTATCTGATGATTTATGGACCGAAGTATATGTATAATCCCCTAAAAAGATTCTCTTACTTTTTTGTATCAATTTTATTTGTTTGTATTTCTCACGTTGCCAGTTAAAAAAAAGTGTATGCGTTGGTACTAACAGTTAAGATAAAATTTAATACAGTAACAAATACCTTTTTAAAACAATAAATTTCTATACAGTTTTGCATACAATTTATACATATGTACATATATATGTACATATATAATATCCAATAGATCATTGATGTAAGATTTTTGATGAGAATGTTTACTTTTTAATACATTAACTTTTTATTATTTTCTATTATTTTCATTGTTTCATTGTTTCATTGTTTCATTGTATAAAGACATATATTTCCGTTTTTTACATCCAAGAGGTATTATAATATACGTTAAATATATGTTAGTTGAAGGTAGTGAGTTAATTGAAAAGGACAACTGTTATATTATATATAGAATTGCAGTGAATTAAGTGTACTAAATAAGTTGAAGTACTGACTTTAAATCGTTCAGCATGAAGTGTTTTGATATTGTTTACTGCCCGTAGCAGAAATTTATTCTAATATTATGATCAATGTCAAACTTTTTTTACGATTTTGCAGCATGATATTTATAAAATTGAATTTAGCTCTTTTATAATTTTCTCGTTTTTGAATGCTGTTTGGAATAGCCTTTTTAGAAGAGAATCTTCCTCTCTAACTAAAGTAGAAATCTTCCTTCCTATAGATCGCATAAAAGTGACAAAGCAAGTCACGTTAATCGTTGTAACCATAATCCAAGTGTATCGATTAATTAATTAATTGTAAGAAGACTAACGAATTAGTTTACTAAAACAAGTGAATCCTTGGACTAATTTTATTACAGAAGAGCTTATTTTGCATGATTGAATATTCAAGAGATATTCTTCCCGTACCTTAGAGCTGGATCGTGCTGATCGTTCTGAGTGCACTACAATAAATTAGAGACTCTAGGTACAACCGGTACTATGTTATATTATTTTCATCAAGTTGGTTATGCTCGACTTATCATGTTTATCGATTAAAATCTAATAATTGAAATGAAATTATTAATTAAAAGTATAGTTTTCTTTTTGGTGCTCTTTGCTTAGCACATGTTATCTTCATTCAAAACCATTTTTGCGCCTTCTTGTTGAATATTCAGAAAATATGAAATCGTAATCAAATAATATGAAAATAAAAAGTTCTATTTCTGTTACAGTTTTTCCTAATGTGCCGCCTGCACCAGGGATGCCCTGTCAGGGAGAAGACAGTGAGTTTTCGTCATCAAATAATCAAGTTTCGAACATACACATAGTTTCCGTAATTTAGTGATTTTCGACATTATATAATACTAGCCAGCGAGTTATTGGGATAGAGATATATTTAAATTTCTAATACGAATAACCTGGCTTGATCGATTCATGTTAGGGGCGAGAAAAAAAGGTTTAATCAATTGTTCGTTTCTTTCGTCGACGCTTTTTCTGCTGAATTCGTTTTAGTTCTCATGAAACATTGGCTATCCTAATTCGCTTATTTTGATTTTCATCATTTACATATTAAAAACGTATATATATATATATGTATATATATAGTGTGTGTGCTACATCTGATTCTTAATGCAGCGACTCGCGTCACAATACGATTTTGCCATGTTTCGATATTTTCTATTTTAAATATCGCGGGTTCTGCGCGATTATCGTGTTTACAAATTTTCTGGCACGGTTGTTTTTGCCCTTGCTCAGAGTATGCGATAGTTTTGATGCTCGGGTAGTATGGAGGGATTTAGGCCAATCGCAGTTTTACTGAAGATCCTTCAGTGCGGTATTCCAACGGGGATATACTCGTATTTTAGTTTTAAATGTGGCGCAACTTTTTTTTCCTTGTTATTGTTGTTGTTGTAGTAATAATTAATTAGAGATTAATATTATTAATGGCACGCATGTGTAACATCGATGACACGTTTGTTTGTCTCTATTAATGTTACAAATCCGTATATTCCCGAGGAAGTAATAAAAGAACAAAATGAGAAATTAAAAAATTATTAGGACAAACATTGATGCCAACCTTTCTGGCTCTTCCATGATATTTATGTTTTTTCATTTTCCAAAGGAAGCATCTACAGACGCGGCGCACGTAGATGGAGGAAGCTGTACCGAGTGAATGGTCATATATTTCAAGCGAAACGTTTCAATCGGGTAAGCATCATTTCATTCAATTTATTGGCTCATTATTATTTTCCCCTTTTTTCTGTTCTTTTTTTTGCTCATTCTTTCGTATTATTTCTTACACATTTGCATTAATCATGCACGGTAATACCTGTGTAATTACCTTTGCTATCCTTACCTTTGCATCGCCATTCCAGGAACCACATATCATCATGGTGGATAGATTGTAATTCCTGATCAGATGAACTTGCTGGCTAGTGAACATTATGATCATTTTGTGCATTTAACTGTTGAATATAAATTTTAATAATGATATTCTCCCCTTAAATACTTAAGAATGAGATTGATGTATGCCTGTCTTATATTATCTTCAGTGATGAATAGTTAGTAAAAGTTATTGTTTCATAGAAAGTGGTACCTAATTTTTTCTAACGAGTAATGTACTTCTGTTAAGCTATCATATTACACGTTATAATTTTTTTAGAATAAGTAATTTATCTTTAGAATAAGCTAGAATTCTTACAGCCAACAGTCCAGACAATTAAATACATAAATGATGATGATTTCAAAATTCTGATACAAATAGAAGAAACATCTATTGTTGAATTGTCTGTGCATTTTTAATTCCTTTGACCTGACCCTTTTGTATTCTGTACTTATTTGCCCTTTTTGTAACAATTGATAGGATCAGATCATGTAGAAAAATTTCATACCAATTTTTCAGATTGAGGTACATAAGTCCCACTCGTTTGAAAGGAGAATGTATGTCCTAGCAGAACCATTGAGTGTTAGTTAATGTAAATAAAAAATTAGTAATTTTATTTTTTTAGCAGGAAGTCACAAATAGTAATTGAATCTTTCGGTTGGGTTAGTTCCTTATTCTTAAGATTTGAACTGATATTTTTGCAAATAATTTTTGTATAACTTTCGTAGCGAGCATTTTGCGCGTTCTGCCAGGATCGGATTTGGGGACTAGGCCGGCAGGGATTCAAATGCATCCAATGCAAGCTGCTGGTACACAAAAAATGTCACAAGGTGGTACGCAAGCCATGCCTGAGTGTACAGCAACAGCAACAACAGATACAAAGCACAGAATCGCAGACGATCGACAGGAACGGCGATCAACAACAGCTTGATTCTGTTCAATGCAGCCCGGTAGCTCATCTCGAAGATGAGATCTCAGAGTCGTCGATTGTCGAGGAGCATTCACGCAATCGTAAGAACATTCAGTATTTAAGTATTCAAAACTTGAAAAGACTAAGCGACGTTTATCTACAGGAACTGGAAGTGAAGAAAGGGAGGAATTGTCGCTGGATACGTTAAACGATGCGGATAATTCGAATGATATGCAAAGGCAATATTCATTAAACGATTTCGAACTGATTAGGGTAATCGGTCGTGGTTCCTACGCGAAAGTTTTGATGGTAGAATTGAAGCGTACGAAGAGGATTTACGCGATGAAAGTAATCAAGAAAGCCTTAGTAACAGACGATGAAGATATTGATTGGGTTCAAACCGAAAAGCACGTATTTGAAACCGCCTCGAATCATCCTTTTCTCGTGGGACTTCACTCATGTTTTCAGACGCCCTCTCGTTTATTCTTTGTGATTGAATTCGTACGCGGTGGTGATTTAATGTTCCATATGCAGAGACAACGTCGTCTTCCGGAAGAGCATGCCCGATTTTACGCAGCTGAAATCAGTCTCGCCTTAAATTTTTTACATGAAAAAGGTAAAACAAATGTTTTTGATTGCACTCAAAATGAAAAAGGGCAAATTTTCATTTAGAAATCGTAGATATACAAAGTGATATTTATAGTAAGCATGAGCAACGCGCTAATATAACTTAACAATGAAATATACAAATTGGAATGTTTACCAAGTATTGGGTACTACGCACAGAGGATTATAAAGAATAAATCATGAGGATTAAAAATCGACTAAAAAGAAAAAATGAGGTTATCTAAATTGTGTTCAACAAAATCTTCCATAATCATTTTTATATATTTGTGGTCTGTGCGAGTTCCTTCCGTTTCTTTTTAACGTCCCGTCATTATTAATCTATCGCGAAAGCAAAACTTCGCTAGTAGATTTTTGGTTGATGATAAGAATAGTTACCTCTTTCGACTTATGAATTAACACATAATTCTGTTTATATAGGTATAATATACAGAGATTTAAAATTGGACAATGTACTACTTGATCATGAGGGACACGTGAAATTGACTGATTACGGAATGTGCAAAGAAGGTGTTCGAGAGGGTGACACAACTGCTACATTTTGTGGCACTCCAAATTACATAGCGCCTGAAATATTGCGGGGTGAAGATTATAGTTTCTCTGTAGATTGGTGGGCGCTTGGTGTACTTTTGTATGAAATGCTTGCAGGTCGCAGCCCGTTTGATATTGCGGGCGCGTCAGAAAATCCAGATCAAAACACTGAAGATTATCTCTTCCAAGTTATTTTACAAAAAACGATTCGTATACCAAGGTCATTGTCGGTTAAAGCAGCATCAGTGCTTAAAGGTTTCCTTTGCAAAGATCCAAATGAAAGATTAGGTTGCGGCAAGAGGCCAACTGGTTTCCTTGATATCGTTGCCCATCCATTTTTCAAAGCGATAGATTGGGAGATGGTAATTCTTGTTACTTATAAGCATACTGTTATGATAAAATATATAAAGTATTTACACGGAGACCGATGCAACGAGGCTATAACAATTGCGAGAAGTTAAAATTACATTCTCTACTGTTTCGCATCATTGGTTTAGAAAAATCTAGATTGATCCATTTTTGTTTAATATTGAATTCGGACTACATCTATCTTATTGATAAATTCTGATTTTACTCGTATAATTGTGATGTATGATTTTAATCGAATAAGAATATTTTTATCACATGTATAAGCCTCAAATACTACATATATATTTTTCATCAGCTATATAGAATAAGTTACTAATTATATAAGAAATATACCATAGATGTTGAACATTATTCTCAATTTTTTAGTTGGAACAGAAACAAGTAACACCACCTTATAAACCAAGATTAGATTCTGACCGTGACTTAGCAAATTTCCCACCAGAGTTTACAGATGAACCAGTTCATTTAACACCGGATGATCCGTAAGTTTTATTTAAAAAATGTATATGTAACGACGTGCATGCGGATGTATTTAAGCTTGTTTTATAAGTTCGTAAAAATGATCATTTTCAAATCATGCATTATAAGAAAAAAGCAAAAAATTTAATTTCTTTATTTTTTAGAGTTTAGGATATTCCTTTAATGATAATCACAAAGTGAATTAAATGAAATAAACTTTTAATGTAAATGATAAATATTTTACAGGAGAGTGATCGACAAAATTGATCAAAGCGAATTTGAAGGCTTCGAATATGTGAATCCATTACTTATGTCTCTTGAAGACTGCGTGTGACAAGAACCACTCGTTATTGTGCCGCGTCACAATCAAAATCAGCAACAATTACAATCGTGTTACATGTACGAACTGCAGGACAAGCTTGCAAAGCTTCGTATCGATCCCCTATTGAATATCAACTCAAGAAATCGAGGTTATCACAACAATGTTTTCTTAATGACATATTCCGAAGAGAATGAGAACGACAATAATTACACTGAATATCGGTTATCGCCACCTTTTCCATTCCGATACGAAAGTCCGATGTGCTCCAGTTCTCTAAGTATCACAGACGTTATGTACGGCTCTAGCAATAACAATGAGATCATTAGTAACTATGAGGAACACAATTACGATGATGAGGAAGACGAAAGTCCAAAGAAAGGACTTTTGAAGCAAATGTTTTGCCTTCCATTAAATTAAGCTAAATAAGGCTTGTTTAATATTATGAGATTGCCTCCAATCAATAGTGAATATACATTTTGTAGATTGCAAGAGATTTGAAACCTGTAACAACGTAAAAATTTACAAAATCCTTGTATTAAGCATTGAGAGGAAAAATGTATTTAATTTGCGCCACATATTATATATAATCGTGTTGAACTCTTCTTTCACATGGTGCTGCAACTTAAGCGTATTAATGGGTATTGTTTTCAGCTATTTTTAGAAGAGGAATGAATTAAAACGGAAAATGTACCTGACTGCTTCGATTAATCTCATAGATAATATGTCATTCCGTTGTGCAGTCGTTCTATTAATACTTATGAGCATTGTACGATTCACTATATCGCTTGCATGAACGTATTCACTAAAAAGAAAAAGAATAGTAACAACATATTTCTAACGAACTAATATCTGTTTAAGCAAAAGTTACTGTATATTATAAATTAATTACATTTAAACAAGAATATAACGAACGTGAGTATAACATTTCTAAAAAGATTACTTTTTTCTACATTTTTCTTTGTTTTTATACTAACTATTTAACAACTATGATATATTAGAAAAACATTCTAAAAGAAAATTGTTAACTGCGATGTATATGAAAGAAAAAAGGAAAAAAAGAAAAATCTTAATTACATCACGATATATAAAGTATTATAAATTCTTGTCAAATGTTTTTATTTATATTTCAAGGACGTGAAGGTTACGCAGTAAATAATTTTGCTGTAAAATTTTTCTTGCAAAGTGCTGCTAATTTTTTATTGGTTAAATTTATTCAAATTCTTAGTCTAGCAGAAAGTATTAAACATTATCTAAATTTTATGGAAGTAACAACAATTTGTTCTTTTAAAGGCATAAAATTGCACAAAATGATAAATATTTCTTTCGCACTTTAAGTATTCTAATTTTACTATAAATGGTAGAGCAAATTTAAGAGTTTATTATTGCTACTTTTACATTTTTAATATTAATTTTAGGTAATTATTCGTTTTTATAAACCAATTATAAGGATATGAAATGAAGGTTTTCCACTGCCATATGTTTTTTTATCTCGTGTGAACTTCACCCAGCGTGCAATTGCGAAAATACTGAAACAACTATTTTGTACAATTAGCTTCGTCAATATCTTATTTCTCTAGCTTTCTCATAGATAGGTTTAATAAGCAAGATTAAGAAGAAATTTACCGCGTTGAAAACATTTAAAATAAATAATATACATTTTGATGTTGTGCAATTTTACACTGATTTTATGGAAAGATTAATAAGTTGTAATGATATGATTATCAGTTATTTTTAAATTATGCCAAAATTATTTACTGCTAACAGTTGTCTGTTCCTGTGATTAATGCATATATAAAAACAGTTAAAAAATCTTATTATTTAAAAGAAAAAATAGAAAATTATGAAGGTTTGACATAAAAATTAGGATAACCTGTAATAAATTTAATAATAAGGACACACACGAAAATGAAATGGCCAAAACATGTTATGTAAAAGCAGTTTTGTACAAAATTAGTAATTTTTTTTTAATTTTAACATGCCGGATATGTATACTATATTATGCAGAGTGAGACATTTTGACTCTTGCAAATTTCAAATATGATTCTTGAGTCGATTTAAATTAATTGAAATAAAAATTTTATGTTTTAAAGGATAATGTACGAGTTACTCTCATTTCTGAGTATATTGTTTCATTTCTTTCTCTGTTAAAAATAAAGTGACAAATTTGTTTAAAACGAGTACACACTGAATCCAAACATATTTTAATTTCTTTAAAATTTATTGTATATTAAAATTAAAATATTTTAGTTGAATATTTTCCTCTTGAGAAATACCACTATTTTTATTACATTTACCTCGAAAGCTTAAATTATGAAGAAGTACTTTTGTATAAATTATATGGTCGTTTGTAACGATTGCTTTTATATTATATATATTTGTAATTCAAAAATTAATTCTTTAAAGTATAATAATGCTTAATAAGTATTGAATGTGTTTTATATGTTGATTATGTACAGTAAATATTAACTTAAATTTTCATTTATGAAAGTTAAACTATATAAAGAAGAAACAATCCAAGTAATTAAAAAAAGAGAAAATATATCTTAATGGTATATGTATATTTTGTTAATAAAGAATGCAATTGTTAGGAAAGCAAGCTTCTAGACTTCAACTTCCAAAAAATTTTCAATTCAATTAAAAGGATTCATTTTTTCTTCGTACAACTATAATCGCGATTATATGTAAATAGTATAGCTTTAGCATTTTCCATCTTTTTAAAGTGGATATTTTTTATTGAATTTTGTTACTTTTTGCATGAATTTCAGTTATGTACCTATACTAAATTACTAATTATTTTGAATTACTGTAAATATAATAAAATACTTAAACAAGTATAATTTTGTGAATATAACTTGAAAAATATTGCTAAGGTAATATATTACAAAATCATTTTTTTTTATAAATAAGGAGCTATTGCTTTATTGAAATCATAATGTTGAGGTTGCTTTTTCTGATTGCTCGAATGATCTGATAACTTCTTTAACTATTTTACTTATTCTTTACTATAAGCATACAAAATATATATTTTTATGTTAAAGAATAATAAAACCTGTTTAAGAATAGATATTTACTCCTGTAGAAATGATACATATCACACACATAATGAAGATCTAAAAAGCAGAGTTATAAACAATATGACTGCTATATAAGTATGTATTAATATCTTTTGAGAAAATTAGAATGTATCTTGAGATCAACATTTTATATAAGATAAAAGCTGATTTAATCTGTCTATACAATAGGAATCGATTAATTTTAATTAACATCACTTGTTACATACATGATAAACAAAAAAGTTACGTTTTCATAATTTGTATTTTATTTTCCATTTGATTGTCACAAGTATAATACAAAAATACTAATCCCTTTCATAAGAATGAGATTTATTTATTACCATTAAAAAACATTGTTCCATAATTTCGTTTTAAGTGCCTCGCCCTGTATACTAAATGTATATATATTTATGCACACCTAAAACGACAATTGTATACTTTGTTTTATATTGTTTCATTTCTACAAATATATACAATGAATATATATGTATACATTTAATATTTCACATTTATAACTAAACATGTAATTTATTTCATATCGTATTATTATTATATTTTTATTGCTGTTATTATTGTTACTACTATTCAAATATACGTTATTTTTCATTGCAGTGATGTTGAAAATTTTCATTGCAAAATTTGAATGTGAGAAAATTTTATCAACTATACTTTTATTTCTTGGTATTTTTTATGTTATTTGCGATTGATTTTCAACTACTTTGTCAGTATTTCATTTCGGAACAAACTGCTTTCAAATTTTCGTGTGTCAAAAAATATGTTCCACATGACAGTTCCAAAAGTATAATTAAAGAAAATATGTATTAAAGATGGCTTCTGCTTTAAGTGAAGACTATTGAAATGAAAAAAATAGAACTAAAGTTATATTATTTAAATACTCTATTGTTATAGATAGCGCTCAAAGTGAAATGAAAATGTCTGTTATCTTAGGTCACATATACAAGAGGAATTTTACAATTTATGCAGTGTTATTTGAAACTCGATTTTGAAATTACATTTGATCAAAAATCGAGTTTGTATACTGATGTAATATTATTAATTATAGGTAAAAATTTTGAAAAGTATGAATCATACAGTTGATTGAAACTAAAAATATACAATTATATAAAATAATATTATACTATTAAATTGTATAATTATAATATAATCACCAAGGCAGAATAAAATTTTTGCGTAGCGCATCTTGTTTTTATGACAAACGGATCGAATAATTGCATATAGTTGTGTAATCGAAACAGAATGAAATTCTATGTAATGCTCTTTCTTCATAATGAAACAAAGAAGAAAATCAAATAGGTATTAATAGATGTAAATTCATTTTTCGGGTTTTATAATAAGTAACTGAACGAGAAATTAAAATAGTTGTATAATTTGTTATGCCAATGATATAACGACGTTAAGTAATGATAATAATGAATTGATGATTACGTTTCTTGAATTATATTGAAATGTTATATATGATAACACGTTAATAATTATTAGTAGAATTTTTATAAATTTTTAACTTATTTCGTTTCTATCTAACTATTATTAATTGTTTGATATGTACTGTATAAATAAATTTTAATACAATAGTATTTGGAAACTCTGCATTGTTAAATCTTACTTTTCTAGTATAATACAATATTTGAATTTTTAAAAGCTTTGCTACCAAAATATTTATTTGCATTTTCTTTAAATATTATTATTTCAATTTTCTTATGTTTGTAATACTTTCCCGTTATTTGAAAGCAAAAATTACTATTGAATTAAGTAACATAATAAAATTAATGTAATATATATAACTTATGTATAAAGCATCAATAATTTTAATATAGGTTCAAATACGATTGACACTGAAGATTCTCCCCATATGAAATCATAATGACTGAAATATTTTGTAGATATTGCTTCATGAAACACAACATTATCGAGTTTGCTTTTCAGAAGATCGAAGTCCTGAAAGAAAAATAAAACGTATTAATTTTTATTTAAATATTAATAGTCTAATAGATTTTTATTTAAATATTTTTTATATTTTATTTAGATATATAAGATATATTGTATAATTTGTCATACAATATTAGACTAATAAATTTAATACTGTACTTCGTTTGATTGTTCATTACACTATTACCGTTTCCGTTACGAGCAAATCGGTGTTACTGCTGAAGAGTGCAATTGGCGTAATTATTTTGTTTAATTTGTAGTCGGGTGGCTCTGAAGAATTGTAGGCATAATAATTTTTCATTTTATTGCCATAGTCAAATTGTCTAAAATGGCCTAAAATTTTTCATTGTTGAGAGGTATGCATTATTATTACCTTTAATAATTTAAATGTCGTACCTGGATGTATATATCCTTGTCCAAAATGAACAATTTGTTTCCAAGAAGCACCAGCGGGGATATGATTCCTAATCATTGATAAATCCGCCTAAATTAATGAATGAAAGTTTGTAAAATATTAGGCGGAATTAAGCTATATTCGTTTAATTTGACAAAAATTAAACTGTACTTATTAAACTTTTACCGCGCTTAAATTCGATTGATTGAAACCAGTAATCAGGAACAAAATGTTGTTGCACAAAAGTTGTGTTATATCTTGGCAGAGTATGTTCGATACAAATTTTTCCCAAGCAGAACGTAAGCGTAATTCAGGATAACCGAATGTTTCACCTACCCACTGCGCAATGTAAAAAAAATTTTTTTTACTTTACTCTGGTCCACAAAATGATTATTAAAATATGGATGCAATTATCTGATTTGATTTTAGCATTTAATTTTACTATATATTGAACTGTTTTGTATATATATGTACATATATTTCTGTACAACTTACTACACCAAAGTATGTTAATTTAGCAAGTTTTGTAACCGGACCGCGTATGTTGCCGGTAAAGGCTGCAGGTGCAAGACCGATCATTAACTTAATTTTCGTGTTGTACCTGGGCTTTTGCGACATCATCACCAAAAACTGTGTGGTACCTTGAGAATGACCTATATAGAAAAGTTGGTTGCAATTCGTTTGCTCGATTATGTAATCGATCGTTGCTGGAAGGTCATAAGTGCCGAGTTCGTGATAACTAAAGTAAGTAAAGAAAAATAATGAAAACTGAGGAAATTATTACATTTAAAATAATACTTTAATATAAGTTATAATATTTCTGAGATATAATATATCATATAATATATAATAAAACCATAAAGAAAAGAAAAATAAAAAATTTGGAAAACAAATTCGTGAATATTCATCGCACCTAAAGTTCCAAAAATGTCGATCAGTGGGTAGCATAGAGCGATGATTTCTCGAATAAATATTTCCTCTGTTATTTCCCAGCCATACGTCGTATCCTGCATTTGCTAGTATGTATGCTAAAAACAATAACTTTCTAAATTAACAGGCGAGCTTCAATTTACATTGTAAATCTGCAAAACGAAAGTTAATTATATAAATCGTCAAAAAAGAGCATAGAATGTACCATTTTGTACCGTGTTTATTGTCATTGTTTGTACTGTGTATTACGTGCAACAATTTTTTTATTTTTCTGTTTTATTCCTTTAATTCAATCTTATATTTTCTTTAGTTAATATTTTATATTCACATTATATATATTTTAAAAAACGACAATTATTTGTTTATTTTAAATATAATTACCCAATCCTCTCTTTGGTCCCAAGAGGACCCAGTCCGCGGAACTGCCCGCCAAGCCATGTTGAATTAAAATTGGCCACTTTGCGTTTGCTAAATTTCTGTTACAATTAGCTCGACCGTATGGGAGTCTATGAATTTCCAAAATATAACCGTCATCCGTAATTACATTGTGAATTTCTGACTGGTAGCCGTGTACGTTGATCAATTCAGGCTATTCGATAAATATACAATAGACAAGCATATATATATATATGATATATGATGATTATACATAGTCCAATGTACACGTGCCTTGTGTGGGCGTGCACGCGCGCGTGGGCAACGCGCAATAATTAAATGAAAAAATTTAATTTTAAAAACTAACAATATAAAGAATTTATTACTTCAGATTTAAGATATCACCTAACCTGCGAGGAAAAAAAGAAAATGAATACTTACGGTTTGGTGTATAATGTTTACTCTATTGTTGGATCTACACATCGTTAGTGTCAGGAGGGAGTTTAAAACAAAAAATCGCAATAGTGGAAGACCGTACATCATGGTTCTGCGTACGAGACGAATCACCAAAGTTAAAAAGTGTGGGTATTTTATATAGAAGCCGTTTGTTTCAGGATTATTGATAAGGCCTTCATCATATATGTTTTATTTTATCCTGTGCTGTTCCCGACCTTTAACGTGTGTATTATACTTGCTGTAGAAGTGAAAAGTGCATACGGTAGGAACAGATGAATTATTGTTCCGTTCAAGAGAAATACTACGCAGAGAAGTTTTTTCCCTTCTCAATTCGCGTACATGCGTACATGTGATTGGGAAATAAAATGTGGTGGCGACAGGCCTTGGACCCCTTGCAAATGGTGTTAATTGTACCGATAACAATTACCTTTATCATTACTTTTCTTTAGTTGATTTATTTTTATTAATTATTTACACATTCCACTCTTTTAACGAATAGTATTTTAGAAGTGTATCTAACTTGCAAATTATAAATTTGAAGTCGCTCTCCATTTACATACATTAAGTAAAAATGTTTTTAAACAATTTCAACTTCAATGCTTCAGGGATTATACATATTTTAACCTTGTAACAGTTATTGTGGAAAACCATAATACGCAATAATGCAGCTGTACACGAAATAAGGTTGATTACGATTTTCAATTATTATGTTAATTGAACAGCTAAGTAAAAAGTAACAATAATGTAATTGGATTTAAACATACCGTTTTTTGACGCATTGACAATTTTACTACTCCAACATACAACTTATGCTAAAATATCCCGTAGTTTTCGAATGCTGTAGGAATAAATAAGATTTCACTTTATCGGAATGAAGTATTCACTAGATCGTTATATTAATATTTCTCTAAATTCTTTGTTTGGTTCAAATAAGCGTTAATTTCAGACTTCAAATGCTTTTTTGTGAAATTATCTCCATAGACTGAAGAAACTTTTTCAACGGGTAAACAAAAAATTTATGTCTATAAGAGGAAGAGGGAGAGAGGCTTGTAAAAGATACCGATAGAGAGAAATTTTGTTCAAAAGAAAGAAAACATCCTAAAAAATAAATATTATTAGACCGACATATTTAAAATAAATACAGACGTAATTGTTTAAATGGATAAGTGGAAAGAGAACGAAGACTTCCCATCTACAATGCAAAGTTCTATGACTCTAACCACGATCAAACGAATCAAATATCTACCAGAGGATAATTGTGTGCGAATATTGTTGCAATCAACGTGTAAGGTAGTAGTACGAATCACAGAATCTTGCGTCACAGATGGATAGTGATCTTCATCCATAGATATCTGCTTGGATAAGTGGTGGAATTTTGCTTGGTCAAGCAACATATATTTGTGTAAATTCTAAACGTTTAAAGCTTAATGAGTTTTAGACCACCAAGAAGATGGCGGTATTATTGACATCATTCGTTTCCTTTCACGATGCATACGAGTGGTAGTATTACAAATTTGAAATTGAAGATATAATATTGATTGTCACGCGATCAAAATTGAAATCGAACACGATGTGGTCCCGTATTCTGTATATACCAATTATAACCGCGTTCTTCTACTGGAATAATTTGTTATGGTGCTATGTTTTTGGTATGCTAACTATATCATGTTTCTTTTTGGGATGTTTAATTGTTATGTTTATAAACATTGCTCTTTCTCCAAAACATCAAACTGGAACAACTACTATAAAAACAATCGCAGAAATGGATGCCTTTCATAATCTGTTAATGGTTCGTATCATTGTTGATTTATTACGTTGTCGATAATAATAATTATTCATTTAACTACCTCGATTGATATGTGTGCAAAGTGTCGGAATATTTGACAGGCAATATTTAAGAAATGATTCCTGAATTGACTTCAAAAAACTTTTCCTTTGTGCAAATGTTTGTTTGAGCCCTATTAACGGGCTATTAGTATTGATCGTAAAGTACAAAAAATGATTGAGCTCAGATGACGTGTATCCAGCATTTTTACAAAGGAGAAGATTGTTTGAAATTACCTCAGAAGTCGTCCTTCAAACGTTGTCTGTCGAGTATTGAAACAGGTTCTAGAATAGTAAATTGCAGTTTTAACTTACAATTAAGAAAATATTTCATGCTTTTATTATAACATTGAAATATTTCCGTTTTATTAACTTTCCTATTATTGCATTCAAATACAGATAAGATAACTGATATTGAAAACAAAAATTTTATATCGCTTATCTATTGATTTGAAGATTATAGATTATTTTTCTAATCAAAGTATTTTTTATTGTAAATCTATTAAATATAATTTTCAGAAAGGATATGTTGTTAAAACTACAAACACCAAAAAACATACACGATATCCATTGGTTTTTACTCGTATGGTGGATGGAGCTTTGCAAAATTTATTGGACTTAGTTTTCCAGGACTTTGTTGGTCTTTGGTTGGATGAATTAGCTTTTAATTCTGAGCAAATAATAGATAATATGAAGCAAGATACATGGGGAGCGATTCAGACTCTTCAGGATCGTTTGTCAAAACTGGACCATACAAAATTAGTTGTTTGCAATATAGTAAATAAAATTACATTCCATTTTGAGAAAATTAGGATTGCTCAAACCGCTTCGTAAGTTTGACTATACATTTTTATTTACTCTCGTATACTAATGTAAATATTAAGTATAATAGATTAGTTTTTAATGAGTGTAAGCATTCGCAAAATTATTGTGCACATCATTCAGACAAGTTTGTGTTGCAATATAATTTTTTTGACATGGATAGGTCAGAAGGTGAAGATCCAGTATTTATATTGTCGGCACATTTAATGTCGCCTACAACTGAATTAGACTACTTAAGGAAAGTTAGTGAACTTTACATTTTATTTTTGTTACCACCTTGTTATTCACTGGCACCGATGAAATATTTATTAAGAGAAGTTCTTGCATGTAAAAGTAAGTATAGGTATTTATAATTTTATTACATGTAATTATAGAATCTAATAAAGAGAGATCTATTGATATTCATTTAGGCATTTTTGTTTCTCATTATATATTCAAAATGTAGAGTTTAGAAGACAAAATGGTAACACTATCGGTCTTGTATTTCTTTTATAGTATTGAAACCAGCAATAGACTTGATAACAAACCCAGATTACATAAATCAGAAAATTTTATCATACATTGATCAACAACAACTAGCAGAAGCAATGCATAGAAAAACATATGAATATGCTGAATCATTTGAGGATTTTATTCGTATGATTAAAAGTTCTAAAGACTTGGAGGTTTTGAAGCATATCAGATATAATATTGTCACTGAAATAATGCAAGCTACAACAGTGCAAAATGTTAAAAGAGCACAAGGTTTAGACTCGGACAATAATGTGTTTGGAAAGTCTGACGTTATACAAGCCCGCAAGTTGAAAAGGTACATCAGTCAATTAACGTATGCAAAAAATACATGCGAATGTCACATGCAATCATTAGGATGGAATGGGTATCCTGTTCAGGTTATAAAATTCATCTTTATTTAACAAATAATAATAATTATTATTATTATTATTATAATTAAATGTAACAACAATATTTTATAGGCTAGTGATGTTACTGATGCAGCAGTAGTTACGGAAGAAAGAATTTTACCGTTACAGTATATTTTGAACAACGTGATTGGCAGGCGTTACCTTTCACAATTTCTTGAACGAGTTGCTAGTCAAGATTTAATCAGGTATTGGGCAGCAGTCCAAGAATTACGTAGCGCAGATAAATCTAATTGGCATCAATTGGGAGCTGAAATTTTTTACACTTATATAATATCTCCCACTGCTGAGATAAAAGTTGATAGAACTATTCGGAAAAAAATGGAAAGCTTTTTGCTGGGTGATATAGGACCTAGTGTGTTTTATGAAGTGCAAGATACCGTTGTTAAAACTTTAGAAGAAAAGTATTATCCATCCTTTGTGGTTAGCGAACAGTACAAAAACATGCAAGAAGCTTTGCTTAATGAAAGAACAGATGGTTAGTGTAAAAGTTATAGTATAAAAGTGTAATTGTAATATTAAAATTTAGGGTGGGAAGCTGATAATTAATACATAATTAGCGATATAAAAGTAATTTTTAGATCTAGCAGAAGATCGTCATATCGGGAGTGGTGCGTTATCAGAGAATATGTCTTTACTTGTTGGAGAACATTCGAATTATGCTCGCAGCAAGTTGGATCAATTACAAGAAAAATTGAATAACAAAATGCAGGCTTTGCAAGCATTGAAATCTTCGTTGAAACCAGAGAGTAAAGTTTTAAATTTTTTAGCTAAAGAGGTTGAATGCTTGCAAAATCAGAAAAGGCAGTTAGAAGCACATTTAACACACACAGAAATGTGGGCAGAACATTTGAGCCATTGGAGAGCGGAAGTGCAAAGTGCGGAAGTAAATAAAGTTCACTTCGCCCGATTTAAATAATGAAAATTATTGTCGCATTAATCGGTATTTGTTAAACAGATACCAGATAATGGAGAGTCCCCGCAATTCGTTCTGGTTGTCCATATGGCAGAGGATGAAGATAACAAAGAAAGTATATGTAGCGGTTGGGTCGTATTAAGGAAATTACAAGACTTTCAAGATCTTCATAGAAAACTTCGTCAGTTGTGTTCTAATGTGAAAAATTTAGATTTACCATCACAACCGTTAAAGTTCTTTGGGAAATCAGATAAAAATACTTTAGACAAAGCTAAGGCACAGATACAAAAGTATTTAAATGTAAATTTTATATATTACATGAGTATAGTGGACTCTTTAATTTAGATATTTTAAGTGTTACACTTTCAATGTTCTCAGTTTGTTTTAGAAGATGAAAAATTGAATCAAAGTGAGGCGTTATATACATTTCTTAGTCCAAGTTCGGAACATTTGAAATATGCTTCTCCTTCTCCTAAAAAGTCTCGCTTTTCCTTATCAACATTGTTTAAAACGTTTGTAGTTGTTCTCGTTAATAATAATT
Organism: Xylocopa violacea; assembly: GCA_963969225.1. Lineage (NCBI taxonomy): Eukaryota > Metazoa > Arthropoda > Insecta > Hymenoptera > Apidae > Xylocopa > Xylocopa violacea. The sequence continues at coordinate 31,367,071 of CAXAJV010000011.1, forward strand.
CCATGTGATTCTTATAGAAGAATATTATTTTAGATAATTTATTTTAGATCTAACAATAGCAACGAACTTCGTGATAAAGAAGACGAAGAAGATTATTCGCTACTGTTAGATGATACCGATAGCGGACGATCAGCCACGGATGCATATCTCATCGTCAATAAGGATGCAATTGCAGAACCTCTTTATACGCTTTTAGGAGAAATTTTCGATCTAAGAGGGGTATTTCGGTGGCTTCGACGTTCCTTAATTACTTTCGTTCAAATTACTTATGGCCGCACTATCAACAGGTACAATATTACTAAAATGTTTTTAAATCTGAGCATTCATGTCCTTATTTCTAGAGTTATTCTTTAACATTTTTATCAATGATTATTGTGCATCTTAAGCATCATCTTATGTTCAAGACTCATAGTATATTACATTAACAATATACATATATTAAATTACAAATAATGTAACTATATATATGTGTAATGAGTAACGAATGTTACTGTTCAGGCAAATTAGAGAAACTATTGCATGGGTATTCTCAGAACCAATGCTTCATTATTATATTCAATTATTTACGAAATCGTGGTGGCCAAATGGTCATTTGGTGTCGGAAACAAATTTTCGTACGGATGAAGAGAAATTGAAAACTCGGGGTGAAGCTCGGAGACAGTTTTTGAACAATATACCTGATGTATTAACAAATTTAGTTGGAGCGCAGAGTGCTCAACGTGGTGCAATTAAAATTTTTGATTCCTTGCAAAACGTGAATTTAAACAAGCAGTTATTTTACGTAAGTCATGTACAGTTATATGAATTTTTACGAACCTATATTCTGTTATACTTTATCAATCGTTTTATATTGTAGGATATTTTTGAAGTCGTGATGTACGAAGTATTCCCAGAGTTTAAACGAGTACAATAAACTATTAAGTATGTTAATTGAAATTTATAGTTGAATACAGTGTATAATTTAAGTAATTATATGTAAATTTTGTGTTTTTATATAAAAAATTGCGTATCCAATTGCGACTTGTTGGAATAAAAATAGTACAATTTCTTTTATAAAATCTTACTCTGTGAACTGTTCGGGTTTAACACAATAAAGGAATTGGTATTTTCTTTAATTTAACACTTACATGTAAATAGTTACAAAGGTAAAAAGATGCATGCATATATAGACACTTCTTTCTGACGCGAAGGTCGCCTTTTATTCCTTAATTTTCTTTTGGCTACTGCCGGATCACTTTTCGAGTCGGTCGGTGATGCAGCAGATGTGATGTCGTCACAATTTTATTCCTCGTGGCGCCATTTGTTCACATTGTCAACGCTCTTAGAAGATTTTTTACAGGTGGCATTTATGCATTGGAAGATATCAGATACTATGGTGTTCCCAAAGGACAGGAAGACAAAACGTTGAATAAATCGCAGTTGAACATTACACCAAGTGGTTACGTAAAATTAAGCATGAATATCATTCATCAAACTCATAGTTCAATTATGACTAACGACCAGTTTGATTGTTTTCAAAGACTCGGTACAGACAAGTTTATGACTAATATAGAAAATATTTTCAAACAATTTAAATATTTAGTTAGTTCAATTCAAATAATTAATGCCAATTGACTGAGTTTAACGATCTACGCGTTCCCCCAACGTTCCTGTTTTTAATTTATTCGAAGCTCGCGGTATTAGATATAAATTAGCACTGGTGGCGCCATCTCTTCGCAAAGTGCTGAGACTGGTCGCACATCGTTACCGACCGCGAAGTGAACGTCTGATCGACTGGTGGCGCCATCTCTCCGCAAAGTGCTCAAACTGGTCGCACATCGTTATCGACAGCGGAGTAAAGTGGTGATCGACTAATGGCGCCATCTCTTCGCGAAGTGTTGAAACTAGTCGCGCGTCGTTATCGACAGTGAAGTAAACTATTGGCTGCTTGGTGGCGCCATCTTTTCGATGAATTATGAAACTATTCCTGCTACTAGTTCAGTGCTCTTCGAAGTTTACTTCGCTGTCGATAACGATGTGCGACCAGTTTGAGCACTATGTGAACAGATGGCGCCACGAGGGGGAAAACATAATTTGTATAACATATAGCTAATACGCGGAAGTTTATTAGCCAGGTATTTACGTAAAGTATATTCAATCGTATAAAACTAAATAAAGGTTAAAATTTGGGCACGTGAACGAACTTACTTTTGATATACATGTACATTTATATAATTAATTATATTAAAATATGAAGTAATTATTACTTTTATAAAAGGAGGACTTAATTTTTAAACGTTCACCAATCATTTTTAAAAATATCTAATATAGTAGTTATACGACATGTTTAAAAATGAATAAAAGAAAATTCAGTGATGAAAATGAAAACAGACAAACCGATGAGAGTCCATTAATTGAAACAATGGAAAATAAGCGGGTTTTGACTCGTTTTAAATCGGATAAAGGTGAAATACTACCAGGAGGTTTGCTGGACTTACCTGTAAATATTACAGTTTCTAAATTACAAGCTATTTGTAATGCACTTCTGCAAAATGAAGAACCAGTACCCTTTATTTTTTATGTAAATGATACCGAAATCGTAGATAGCTTGGAAAATAATATCAAAGAATATTTTAGTATTAGCGAGGATGTTGTGGAAATTGTATATCAGCCGCAAGCAATTTTCAAAGTTAGAGCTGTTACTCGGTGTACTGGATCATTGGAAGGTATATTGCATATAACAATATAATTTTACATATGTATATGTAATAATGTCCGATGTGTCATATAAAATGAAAATGTTTACTGTATGTAGGTCACAAAGAGGCTGTAATATCAGTTGCATTTTCCCCGGATGGAACATGTTTAGCTAGTGGTTCTGGAGATACAACGGTTAGATTTTGGGATATATATACACAAACTCCACATTATACTTGTGAAGGACATAAGCATTGGGTATTATGCATATCGTGGTCTCCATGTGGGACTAAACTTGCATCTGCGTGCAAAAATGGTACAATTTTATTATGGGATTCAAAAACAGGAAAACAGATAGGTGATATATCTTAACAATTTATCTGTAATAAAAATGCAAAACAGTAATTTCAGTCACGTTTGATAGTGTAATGTAATTAATTTTTAGGCAGACCAATGTTAGGACATAAAATGTGGGTAACTTGTTTATGTTGGGAGCCATTTCACAAGAATCCTGAATGTCAATATTTGGTTAGCGCTTCAAAAGATTGTGACTTGAGGATATGGGACACAGTACGTTCTCAAACTGTTCGTACTCTTTCTGGTCACACTAAATGCGTGACGTGTGTTAAATGGGGAGGAAGGGGTCTCATTTATTCTGCTTCTCAAGACAGAACTATTAAAGTGTGGAGAGCTGAAGATGTAAGCTTTAAGTGAAAAGAAAAATCTCCGGACCATGTTGTGAAGTTATCTGATATCATTGAAATTTGTTGAAATTTGAACATTTAGGGGATCCTGTGCAGAACTTTAGAAGGTCATGCGCATTGGGTGAATACTCTAGCATTAAATGTAGATTACGTACTTAGATGTGGATCGTTTAACCCTGAAAAGAGTGAAGAAAAAACTGCGAGTCCTGTGGAATATGCAAAAAAATGTTATGAATCTGTAGGGGAAGAAATACTTGTTTCTGGTTCTGATGATTTTACATTATACCTATGGAAGCCTGAAAGGGAAAAGAAATTTATTGGTATTATTTTATTATTACATACGAACAGTGATCATTATGAGGTAAAAATATTAATACTTTTTTATTCTATGTTTTAGCAAGAATGACTGGACACCAACAACTAATTAACGATGTGAAGTTTTCACCTGATGGTCGAATAATTGCATCTGCTTCATTTGACAAGTCTATTAAACTATGGGAATCAAGTACGGGAAAGTATATAACTTCGTTAAGAGGACACGTGCAAGCTGTATACTCAATTTCATGGAGCGCTGATTCTCGTCTACTTGTTAGTGGCAGTGCAGACTCTACCTTAAAAGGTAAGTAAATTGTAATAACGTACGTGTCAATATATATTTTCAATTGAAAATTGTTTTTAGTGTGGAGTTTAAAAACAAAAAAGCTTTGTCAAGATTTACCCGGTCATGCAGATGAAATTTATGCAGTGGATTGGTCTCCAGATGGGTTACGTGTCGCATCCGGTGGGAAAGATAAAGTTTTACGACTTTGGCAGAATTAAGTGACAACAATTTGAAATGGATGTATAACAATAAATACTTTTGTAATTGTTTTGGAGTTTTTGATATTCAACGTCCTTTTGAAACCTCTGATTTTATGAAACATGATTCGGTGTAGCATCAGTTACGCATATAATGCCAATTACAATTTGTTAACATTTATTTACTAATTACATTTATATAGATTAGGTCATAATGTACTGCAATTTAAATAAATTGTTTCGTATTGTATGTACCTATACGCAACAGAACAATATTCTTCCCCATGAAAATCATACGCCGTGTACGCAAATATTGTAAACATTTAACTGTTACCCAGATTCATAGAAGAAAAATGATTAATACGTGCCCTTAACCTATATCGAGGTACATCAAAAAAAATATTTTTAAAGTAAAATGTCAGTAGATGATAAAGTTTTAACGATGTTGTGAATGATGCATTGAATGGTATTAAATAAATCATTTACCTGTCAACACCATCAAGAGTAGAATATCTCAAATTTCATTCGAATTTTATTATTGTTTTTTATGGGCATTTTCAAAACGTTTCGTAACATTCGTATGGGTTTCACTTACGAATATAAAATTTGTGAAGAGGAGAAACGTGTTCAAATTCAAAATGTACAACTTATTTCACAGTTGAAATAAAATTATATAATGTTACTTAATGGATGCTCTCTAAGCCTTACTATACATTGTACGTTGTAAGTTGCATGTACATTTGTTTCAAATAAAAAAATTATCATCTATTACCTATTTATCCCAATTCGTGCCACTTTTTATACCAAATCTACAGAGTTCACTTTATTAAGTGTTAACAGTACGATGCAATCTTCAGCATCGACGATTTTTGAAATTTATAACTTGACTAATAATAGTACTTTAATACTATAATCAAGTTATAACATTTAGCCACATTCTCTTGTGATACCTCAGACAGTTTAGTTATACGATAACAGTTAGGTATAGGGATATCGATTCAATTTGAAATGGCTAAATTAAACGATATCTTATCTATTATCTTGTATATTTAAAAAGTTTGCATAAAATTTTCAATTATCATCGGCATCGTCATCATCGTCAGATATATACTTTTTAGTGACTCTTTTCCTTCGACCACCTCTACCTTCTCCTTTCCTTCCTTTTAATTTAATTTTCATTCTCACACTAGAGTCTGCATCGGATCCCTCTTCGCCTTCACCTTATAAAAACATGATAATTTGTAATTTCTTCTTTTCTTAACCACTTTGTTTAATTATTAACAATTTTATATTAAGTTACTAAAGAAAGATACCTTTATCATCCATATCTGAATTATTTCCTTCCTCTTCGATACGTTGACGCGCATTTGTAAAAACGGATTGCAAGACAATAGAATCTTCGTGTATCAAAGAAGCTTCTTCGTTATAAATTTGTGCGTTTTTACACAGTTGCATAAAATCTTTTTCAAGATCGTCAAAATCGGCATACTACGATAACGAGATAAGATTTAGAATAAAAAGATACAACAACAGATAGCGTTTGAAAAATAATACATGCTTTTTACCTTTCCCTCTTCAATCTTTTGAAGCAATTTGTTGATAGTCAACGGTTTTTTAATAATCTCATAATAATCTGGCAATTCCCTTCTGGATGGTAATTTCATAAATGGTTCGCTAAGAAGTCTCCCGTCGGTGCTGTCGGTGTAGTTAACAACTACCATAAGTAACTTTTTCATGGCTCGCTTTATTTTTGGATCGATCGAAGACCCCGCACCTCTTCGTTTTTTCGGCATAGGCTCGTCGTCTTCTTCACCTTTTTTCTTTCGTTTACGCGTTTTCTTCTTCTTTTTATCATCTTCCTCTTCCTCCTCGTATTCAGCACCGTCGTCATCGATTGCCTTGAGCCACTCTTTTTCGGTTAAACTATCCGTATAATCAACTTCTTTCCGCTGCCTCGAACCCCGACCAAGGAATCGATCCTCGTCCTCTTCATATGTCCATCTCTCAACTTCGTCGTCGTCCTTGACCAACCAGTCCGGTAACTCGGCTTCCTCTAGTAATCGAGATTTTCTGTTCGGTCCTAACTTAGCTTCTTCCCTTCTTCGCTCTAAATCCAATTTTTGGAATATTTCGAATTCACCCTCTGTTCGTGCGATCATCTGATTAACCGTTTCGTCATCCGGTACCTCGTTTTCTTCTTCATCTTCAGCATCGTCCTGGTGTAAAATACTCTGCAAAAACTGTTGTCGCTCAGAGCCGGTGGACTTTTGGTCGAACATTCCTGCTTGTATGACTTTTTCATCCATATTCAATTTGTACCGGGCCGCAGCCAATATTCTTTCCTCGACCGAATTGACCGTCATCAATCTAAGTACGCGTACTTCATTTTTCTGGCCAATTCGGTGCGCTCTATCTTGTGCCTGCAAGTCTTGGTGAGGATTCCAATCGGAGTCGAAAATAATAACAGTGTCCGCAGCTTGTAAATTTAATCCAAGACCACCGGCGCGCGTTGACAGCAAGAATAGGAAATACTCGGAACCAGGATCGTTGAATTTCTTCAATAGATCACCCCTATCTTCAGCTTTTGTAGTGCCATCTAATCGTAAATACATAAATCCTCTCCAATTTAGATAATCTTCCATAATAGTCATCAACTGTGTCATTTGACAAAATAATAGCACTCTGTGATTTGTTGCTTTCAATTTTGGTAAAATACGATCTAACAGTTCAAATTTACCAGATGCGCGATACAAATCCGGCCCTGTAATGACACCAGATCCTTGCGCACCGACGTGCTCGGAATATTTTTCTTCGATAGCTTGGAACATGAACGGATGATTACACAATTTCCTTAACTGCACAATAGTGTTCATCAAAGCTTTGGCACCTCCTTTACCCTGCTTACCCTTTTCTGAACCGTCGGTCAACAATACACCTTTGCTCTGCATGTGTTTATAAAGAACTTTTTGCAGTCCAGACATGTCGCACTTAATAATGTATTCAACTTTGTCGGGTAGCTGCGATTCGACTTCTTTCTTCAAACGTCTTAACAAGAATGGCCGCAGTACTTTATGCAATCGACGAATAATAAGAATAGTTTCTTCTTCGTTCAGTTCGACTTTCTCGCCAGTAGTTGCGAACGGAGCATTGAACCATTGCTCGAAAGTACTACAAGATTTAAAGATCGAGGGAAGTAAGAAATTTAACAATGCCCATAGTTCGGGTAATTTATTTTGCAATGGTGTTCCCGTTAACAGGAGTCTATGAGGAGCCAGATAATGTGTATTTAGTACTTGAGTTAACTTGCAGTGATGATTTTTCATTCTATGACCTTCGTCGATGATCATGTATTTCCACTGTAATTTAGCTAGAACTCCTTTATCTTTAATAACATATTCGTACGTAGTAAGTAGAACATTGAATTTAGTAGCTCTCATTTGAGACTGAATCGCTCTTCTACCGGCAGGTGAACCTTTGTATGAGACGACTACAACACTAGGAGCCCATTTTTCAAATTCCAAAACCCAATTCGACAACGTTGACAAAGGTACAATTATAAGGAACGGTCCATTAACTTTCTTCTTTTCCATAAGGTAAGTGACCAAAGCTATCGTTTGAATAGTTTTACCAAGACCCATTTCATCGGCAAGTATACCGTTCAGATTATTGTTGAACAACGAGACTAACCATTCCAAACCCTTTATTTGATACTCCTTCAATTTTCCATTGACCATAATAGATGCTTGCTCCGTTACTACTTCATGCACTGTATGCGCAATACTGTAATATGTTTGTTCTTCTGTTTTATATTCATCATCTTCCACTTTGGCCTTGTGTATAGTCTTCTTCACTTTATCTTCTTCGGAGTCTCCTGCAGATTTTTCTTTACTCTCACCTTTTTCTTCGCCCTCATTTTCGTCGTCATCATCGTCGTCGTCATCTTCGCTTTCTGACTCAATCGGTTCCCATCCTGGATGGGATTCCAAGAAAGCTGAAAGTTGACTCATGAGCGGAGCTTCTTCGCCGGTTAATGTACGACCAGTAGCTGTTTCGATCACTCCGACACGAGTGTCTTCGTTAACGTTTCCATCTTCACCACCTTCGCCGTCTTGTAATTTCTTCTTTTTCTGAAATAGTATTGTTCGTTCGCCTATCATCTATACTTGTTTATTTATTGAGATCAATTTTAACAGACAATGCGCGAAGAAATGTTTATCGTATGCGGAGGTCGTCCCACTGTGATTAAAAAAAGGTAAAAGAAAATACGCATACCTTCTTACGTTTCTGTTCTTCCACTTGTTTCCTTTTTTGTTCTATCTTATGTTGTTTTACCATTTCAGTAAGATTACTGATATATTCGTCTGTTTGGGACAATAGGAATGCTAGTCGTTTATCTTTTTTCTGATCGATCAGCTTCCTGTAACCTTCCTCGTCTTCCGCCATAAGACGTCTCATACGTTCCTTCTCAATGCGTTCTTGCTCCTTTTTCTGTTCTCTTTCCGCGTTTGCATGATAATTGAGAACAGCTTTGTTCAACCTAGCCAACTTGGCCACATTATTCCGATGGAATTCTTTGAAATCTTTACCATGTTGCAGTACAGAACTAAGAAATTCCTTTTAAAACGGGGAAATGAAAAAATTATATTCTGTTATCGTTACATTCAACCGTGACTCGAATAAAAAGAGAAAACTATAATTACTTGATGTTTTTGCCTACGCTTACGTTCAGCCTCTAATTTCTGTTGTTTCTCAAGCTTCTCAGTAGCCCTAGCTTCTCTAAGGCCCTGTCTTTTTGTACGTTTATAGGCCTTTACGTTGACTGCAGTTTCTAAAGTGGTATCCTTTCGAGTACACGCTAAGATCTGAATACGACAACGAAATTAACCATAATAGTAACCGTAAAAATATTCATCGCAGATATTATTCAGATATTAGTAACATTTTTCGTAATTACCTCCGAACGCAGTTGTCTTTGGAAATTCAGTACCCTAAGCATCCGTAGCTCAATTTGTGCCTGAATACGTAGATCTTCTGGCATATTGGTCGGCATATTACTCAATTGTTCCATGCGTAACGCTATGCGTACTGCCACTCTATAGAGTTAACAACACGTATTTGAGATTTGAACTAAATAGTGCTCTAATTTTTCAAAAGAGATTAAAAATCAACCAAAGGAGCTTTTTTAGTTAATAGCTCCAACGATCTTATTAAAATAATTCATATAGTTAGGTAATACTTATAGCGCGCAAAATGCACTATTTAAGATTTCATAAGACAATTGCAAAGAGGTATCATTATTTGGAGAATTGAAGAATTTTTACTATATTTTTGTGCAGCGTTTACATTATACGTGCTACACGATATTAGAATACGATTAAACAGTAAGATTATCACTAATATTTGAAAATGGCGGCCAACGTAATGCATCAAAATTATTCTCGTTGTTCATTATTTAAATGCATACCTGTTTTCACGTTCCTGTAGAATAAGTAAAGGATCTAAACCGGCAGGTTTTGCCACGCTTGTTACTCTGTTAGTCTTGGTGCCTGGTTGAGGAGGCTGCTGTTGTTGTTGTTGTTGTTGTTGTTGCTGTTGTTGCGGCGTCTGACAACCTGGCCTCGGTGGAGCTGCGGGTCCAATTACATTTGGTCCAGAGATTTGTGGACCCGTAGTCGTAGTAGGTCCTTGAGATGGATCTATAGGGGGGCGTTGTACCATACCTGGAGGAGGAGGTGCTCCACCTATTTACATTAACCTTACATCAAACCTCACCGTGGATCATCCTACTCTACTTTTGTACTTTCACGGTACGAATTCACGATGAATACATCGAATCACAAATAGATGTAATAGTCATATCAATTATTAACGTTAATAAATTGTGTTAATAAATAATGTAGATAAGCAGAAGTATATAATTTTAGCGATTAAATTGTAAACAGAGCGATTGAATTGTTACCGGCTATTGAAATATGGAAATAAAAGAGAGAATATGCGATATATTTTGCAAATGGCAACGTAGACGAACAAAAGTAAAGCATATCATATGTAACTACATAATGCACGCGATACGCGAACAGAACGGATAAACATATACGGGCAAAGCGATACAAAAGATAGAGTAGTCACCTAAGATGCGAAAAAAATAATAAATTCTCTTTTGGCTAATTTACCTTGAACGGCAAGTGCAAGTTGTTGCGACAGTGGTTGATTTCTTGCTAATAATCGATATGCCATTATTTGTACTCTAAAAATGATTATTATAATTAATTATATTAAATAGTCAATCAATTGGCCAACGTGATATATATCATGTACCGTAATTGTTGTAATTGTTGCGAGCTAAATGTTTGTTTCTCTCCTATGGTGCCTTGGCGAGCTCTTAGAGCAAGCAATTGAGAATAACGTGGATCTTCTTGAAGTCCTTTCTCTTCCATGGAGTCAATAGCCTTTTGTAAAGCGTTTAGATTTTCCTGTCCAGCACCCGGTGGGCCACCCGGTCCAGTGGGACCAATCTGACCCGGTCCTGTTTGACTCATCTGATTTACCGGCGTGCCAGGACCAATCGGCGCTGAACCTCCAGGAACAAGTTGTTGACTTTGTGGACCAGGACCCATTGGACCGGAAGATGGTTGTCCGGCTGGACCGTTTGGTCCCATTTGATTGCCAGCACCACCGTGACCTAGTTGATTATTCGGACCGCCTGGTCCCATTTGATTACCCGGACCACCAGGTCCCATCTGATTTGCAGGACCACTCGACGGTATTTGCCCCCCTGGACCACTTGGAACCATTTGTCCCCCGGGGCCACTGGGCCCCATTTGTCCAGTTGGGCCCATCTGTGAACCTGGACCACTTCCGGGTCCCATTTGACTAGTCGGACCATTTCCAGGACCCATTTGCCCACCAGGTCCACTGCCTAGGCCCATTTGGCCAGCCGGTCCATTCCCTGGGCCCATCGGTCCATTAGGCCCGTTTCCTTGCGCTATAGAATTTCCAGGAGGATTTCCTGGCCCCATCTGATTTCCACTGCCGCTTCCCGGTCCTATTTGGCCTGCAGGTCCACTCCCAGGACCCATCTGTCCTCCGGGACCGCCACTCGACGTCATCTGCCCACTAGGACCACTACCAGGGCCCATGGGCCCTCCGGGTCCATTCCCTGGTGGCATTTGATTCCCAGGACCATTTCCCGGTCCTATTTGCCCGAGACTATTCGGACCTAGTTGTCCTCCAGGTCCGCTACCTGGTCCCATTTGACTAGCGGGCCCACCTGGACCCAATTGATTCCCACCAGGTCCTCCCATTCCCATTTGCGATGAAGAAGTTCCCATGCTCATTTGTCCGGGACCGTTCGGACCCATTTGCGAATGCCCATTGTGGCCCATTTGCCCAGGCCCATTTGGACTTATCTGCGCCCCCGGACCAATCGGCCCCATAGAACTAGGGCCCATAGGAGCTTGACTGTTGGGTACCATTTGATTCGGGCCACCGGGATCCATTTGATTCGAGCCTCCCGGTCCCATGGTATGCGCACCAGGACCACCTGGTTGCATTTGACTCGGTCCTCCGGGGCCTAGATGACTTCCCGGTCCACTGGCGCTCATGTGCCCAGATCCGGGTGGACCGCCCGCGTTCATATGCCCTGGAATGGGCGGTCCGCTATTTAAATGACTTCCAGGCGGGCCACTGGCATTCATATGGCTCGAACCTGGCGGTCCTGTAGCGTTCATATGTCCCGATCCTGGTGGGCCGCTTGCACCGACGTGTCCCGATCCTGGTGGGCCATTAGCGTTCATATGTCCTGGCCCAGGTGGGCCGCTCGAACTCATGTGACCTGGCCCTGGTTGTCCACTTGCGTTTATATGACTTGGTCCTGGAGGGCCGCTCATGTGGCCCGGTCCACCAGGAATCATTTGAGAATTGGGAGGCCCGCCGGAACCCATTTGCGAGCCAGGTACAGGACCATTCCCTGGCCCCATCTGATTTGGACCTTGTACCATGTGAGGTCCGCCCTGTGGCCCTCCAGCTCCTTGACCCATGTGGCTAGGCCCGATCGATCCTGGACCCCCGGGACCCATCTGAGGTCCCCCAGGGCCCATTTGACCAGGTCCACCTGCATTCATCTGTCCCGGTCCATTTGAACTCATTTGATTCGGTCCAGACTGCATCATGTGAGACGTTCCTTGAGGTCCGTTTGGTCCCATTTGTCCCGATACCATGGGTCCTCCAGGGCCTTGTTGCGAACTAGAGTTTTGCCCAACTTGCCCGCCAGGTCCACCTTGATTCTGCAACGTCAAGAGAGGCGTACATATCGATCACGATTCTTTTTAAAAGTATGAAATTTATCATTAGAATAAACAATGTTCGTTTCGAGACAATATTCTCCGCATTCCGCATAAATCCTGACCGAAGCCAGCTCTAAATGAATGTGCGGTCGGAAAGTCGGCAAACTTCAAACTCGCAGTTTGCAACTGCGCACAAACACCTCGAAACTTTTCGGATAACGTATATGCATAACATTTTAGGATATCAAGAAGAATCTTTGAAGAAGCAATTATTTTCGAATGTAGTATTTTCGAATTTAGATCGAGCTACCTACATCATTTGCGCGATTCTATATCTCTCAAGATAGAGATAAGAGGATACCAGCACACCGTTCGTAAGTTAAACAGGTTAGTCATTTTGTCTCAAAGCCTCAGCGCCGGTGTGATCATGTCCAGCGAACTTAATATCAAGAATTATTTCGAGTGTGCGAAAGAGCTAACACTGAAGGCAGGCGAGGTGAGTCATAGACAATTATTTCCTCTTAAAAATTAGAAAAGAAACATAAATAATACTTTAGAATCGAAACGAGTCGATTAAAACAACGATCGACTGGAACTTAAGGGAAATTTAACGCGAGTGATCTCGCTTGAACGCTTTGTTTTTACTTATCTTCAAGCTATCATTTATCAGATAACTTTCATCGACGGTTCATTTTCTTGCTAGATATTTATATGCGGTTTCGAAGGACCCAAGAACGTAGAAACGAAGGATCACGAATGGGACTTGGTGACCGACTATGATAGAAAGATCGAGAATTTGTTGATCAAAGGTCTCAAAGAGAAATTCCCCGATCACGAGTAAGTCGTCTAACGCTGTCCTATTTAATGGACACGCATTTGTGTAGATGCAACAGTTTTTTACTATGCGATCGATTAATTCCCGGATTATTTACACAACAGATTTATCGGAGAAGAAACGGTGGCTAGTTACAAAGAGACACCGGTGTTGACGGACAAACCTACTTGGATCATAGATCCCATAGACGGGACCATCAATTTCGTGCATTCGCTCCCATTTACTTGCATCTCTGTTGGTTTAACAATTTCCAAGGAAATAGTGGCAGGAATTATTTATAATCCGTTAATGTCGGAGTTGTATACCGCGATCAAGGGGCAAGGAGCTTACTTAAACGGCAAACGTATCAAAACTTCCAACATCACCGGTAATGGTATTTTTTATCGATAACAAGTGATTGGTAGAGCACAGCTTTATACCGATACGATCTATACCGCTTCAGAATTGAAGAAGGCTTTGATAGAGTACGAATTGTTCTCGTTGCGGTCTACTTCGAGGAATCGAGATATAAAAGCAGGCAGATTCGATGCTGTCGTTAATGCCACGCGAGGGTGAGTGGACAAGCTGAAAAACCAAAGAGAAAGGATAGTTTAATAACTAGGATAATTCCTAGACCAGTGGTCGGCAAACTTGTTAGCTAACAGAGCCAAATATCAACGGTACTACGATTGAGATTTATTTTGAGAGCGAAATTTGTTAAGCTTACACTAAATGAAATCGTAACAATCATCGTTCGCGATTGAGCCGCAGTTTGCCGACCCCTGCCCTAGACGCAAACCCGATTAATTGTTTAACTTGTTCAGAGTTAGGTTCATAGGATCGGCTGCGATGGCCCTAGCTTATCTAGCGAAAGGCGCGGTCGATTGCCTTCAAATGGACAACCTTTGTGCCTGGGACGTTGCTGCTGGAGTATTAATCGTACGTGAAGCAGGTGGAACGGTAATCGACACTAAAGGTACAGGATGAGTGACGCGAACAAGGAGAAGTGGGAGAGAGCATGGATCGGGATTTGAACGATCATTATGTTTGAATAATTACGATCGATTGTTTGTAGAGGAGAAATATAATTTGATGAAACCGAACACAATCGCGGCGGCGAATGACACGCTAGCCTCGGAAATAAGGCAATTAATCGTTGACACCGATTTGAAGATATTGCGGAAGAGATTGACAAGAGCGTGATCAAGTATCGATTACGTACGATAATACGGCAATAACGGAGGGAAGAGAAGAAAACGTTAACTAAAAACCTATCAAATCTATTATTATATATTGTTTTAAATTGTTCTTGTGATTATTCTACTCGATAGTTTATTATTGTTTCTCCTAAATAATATTGTAACATCTGACCACACTGAATAAGATTATTGTTAATCGGCGAGGCGAGGCGAGGCGAAGTAATTTGAAAGTGATTCGCGAGAAGATCTAGAAGAATTGCGATTGGTGAACTACGAATAAGCAGTATCGCGCAGGTGACTCATTGAAAAAACATAGACGGAACACGTTGACGACTGGAAACAAATTAATCGGTCTAAAAACCGGATAGAATTATGATACACGATAGACTAGTTTTCCTGTGCGAACTGTACTGTTGCGAAAGTAGGCTTTTTTACGATAAGGGAGTTAATTTTACGCGCACGTATTAAAATCATACGTTAAAATACACGAAATGGGAGCGCATTACTCGTAGCTGCGGAAACGCAACCGAAAGTGCAGTAAAGTGCAACTGAAGATTGAGTAAAGGAATAATAAATAATGATTCATACATATTTCGAATTGCGGTTGCAAAATTTCACGGTCGACGGAATATTATAGGCAAGCGGAAATCTAGTAAAAACACGAACGTTGCGCAACGAACGATATTTATATGTTTGGACACCTTTGTGTCGTTCATTTTCAATCTGTCGAGATAGAATTTGAAAGAAAAAGAAGAAGCAAAAGGGAGAAGAAGAAAACAATCTTAGATAAGCTTCGTTAGCGAGCGTAAAACGAGCCTAATATCAATCTCATAAATTAACGGCCTAATGTTTTTTACCACTTCCCATTCCAGTTTCACGCAACAAAGTGGGATTAAGTTGCGAGTAACGCAATACGTAGGTGTATTTACTCTCGGCTAATGTCAGCTCAAACTGTTCGAATTCTCGGTTTCCAGAGCTAAGAAAGGTAATAATGATTAATGACATTTTATCTCGAGTAAACTGTTTCAAGTAGTCGTTCGAAACCCGGATCCGCTACAAACTTCCATAGAGGCAATTGTTTGCAGAATTAATCGCTCAACCGAACCACGAAAGCGTCGAGATCGTCGTAATGTAAACCCCGTTATCTCCGATCGTAATTTGTCTATCCGCGGAGACGAATGATATTCTTGTAATTTAGGGGAGTAGGAATGAATGATAAATCGAATCCATCTGTCATTGAATCGTTCTTACAACAGGTTCCGCGTCGAGTCGAATAAAAAGTTCGTGATCTTGACGCGTCGAACGTAGTAACCGTTGTTGCGTTTTCGCGTCGAGGATATTCGCCGAATCGCCGTTCACCAAGAAATCCAAGAAGATGCCACGTTACGCCGAAGAAGTGTATTACGATTTTGCGATGAAATTGGCTCGTGACGCTGCCCAAGTAAGCACGCGTTTAAAAACCGAGACTTTTCACCTTCGATTAGTATTATAATTTATACATCATTTGCGATGAAATTGAATTTCGTTTGATTGATGCAAACATAAGCTACGAATAGAGATATTTAATGGCAGTGCGGTAATAAAATCACAATACCGTAATGATTAAGCAAACTTATAAAATATAAGCGCAACGAATACATATCCAAATCAGATGACACATTTCGGAAAATATCAGAATATTTATTACCGTTTTTACTAAATTCAGCGTTTCGTTTGTTTCTTCGTTCCTTTAATTATGCGCGGATAAATACTCTATACGGATGATGGAGTTTTATGTAACAATGATGACGATAATGATGACGAAAAAAAGAAAAAAAAAAAAAAAAAAAAAAAAAAAAGAAAGAACCACCGCTAAACAGAGGAATCGAGTAACAGCGAGTAAGTGGTGTGTCTATTGTCTGATTTTCGCACAGCACCATGCCTCTCCTTCGTTCGTAGAAAAACTCTTATGCAATTACCGTCCGTGTTTAATTCTCGAATGTTTTAATATTTCGTTTCATGCAACTGCTGCGTAATTTTACAAAAGATACTCAAAGCTGCCATCGACGGTGCAAAAAAAATCGACGAGAAGCTGGGTCCATGGGACTTGGTAACGGAATACGATCGAAAGATAGAGGATATCGTGATCGGTCGATTAAAAGCAAAGTTTCCCGATCACAGGTACGGTTAATCTGTGAAAAAGAAAAAATGATGCATGAATGATGCATGATGATGAACATTTTCAAAGTTTAATGACGATCCGTCGCGTCAGATTTATAGGCGAGGAATCGACCGGTAAAGAGCTTCCAGAGTTGACAGATGTTCCTACGTGGATTATCGATCCGATCGACGGCACCACCAACTTTATTCACGGCTTTCCTCACACTTGCGTCGTGATCGGCTTGGCGATTAAGAAAGAGATGGTGATCGGTATCATTTACAATCCTGTTCTAGAGCAACTGTTCACAGCGAGAAAAGGTCGCGGTGCATTCTTGAACGATAAACCGATAAAAGTTTCCAATGTTCCAGGTGAATAAAAAATCTTCTTTAAAATGTTCAAGACCGTTTTAGGAATATTCGCGGTACCTTTACAGATTTATCGAAATCTTTGGTCTGCTTCGAAAGTGGTTTCATAAAAGTAGATCATCTGAGGGAAAAAACTATGGAAAGATTGAAAACGATCGTTCAAGCGGCTCAAGGGTAAGACTTAGTGGATTTATTTTTTGTTATCGATGTTACCTTGATCTACGTTTCTGAGAACGTATAAGATATCGTTTTGTTCGTGTATTTCCTTTCTCGTAGCATCAGGACCCTCGGCGTGGCAGCGCTCTCGTTGTGTTACGTAGCGATGGGAATTGTGGAGGCCTACTATATCGAGGGGCCAGGAATCTCCACGTGGGACATTGCCGCAGCATCGTTAATAATTACGGAAGCAGGCGGTGTCGTTGTCGATCGTATAACGGGTAAACATTTCTCATTTTCCTACTTAACCTAACCTACCGTATGCATTTCAAAAGTCAGATTCTTAAACGGACCGTCGGATACGCGTGTTTTGCAGGGGAGAGGATCGACATCATGAAACCGCGCGCGATCGCTGCGTGCAACGAAAAGATCGCCAATAAACTGGTTCAACTTATTCGCGAAGCTGATCAAAAAGTGGAGTTAAGAAACGAATAGATCATTTTCGACGCAATTGTAATAAGATTGGTGTGTGCGTGCGTGTGTGTGTCCCGTTATAATATATAATAAATTGTTACAAAAGAAAAAAAATAACTTTTCCCCTGTCTCTACAATTTTCTGATAGAACGAAACGATTCGAAATATTCCCCGGAAATAATAATCCGGCGAGAACCTCGTGATGAAATTCCAGATGACAATCAAGGAAAACCCACCGTGAATTACAAGCGCGTCATTGAATAAAAAAGAACGGAGATTACGAATCGTCGACGCGTGCACTAAAAGTGAAATCCCCCGACAGGTTTCTTTCCGTGAGCGAAATTACGTACAAAAATTAATGTTTGTTAAAACGGATTTTCATCCCCCACCGCTCTTCTCTTTTCTTCCACTCTAACCGCTATAATAAGCCAGGCAATGCATCACCGATAGTAGTACCGGACGGAGAGAAATATCGAATTCGCGTGTACGCTTGTGAAAAGATCTCGTACGTTGGTTAGAGTTGCAATCGCTGGTGAAAAGAAGTGAATACGTGAAACATGAACGAGTCGCACAACATCGAGGAATATTATAATGTCATCGAAGGATTGGTTCTAAACGCGGGGAAGGTACGAGTGTAATCGTATATCGTGTGTAAAGAAAATTTCTCAAAATATTCAATCATGATTAGGATACGCATAAAAGATGATATACCGTTGATTATGGTTTGCTTAAAGATTGTTTCACGATTATTGCCACAGTAAAACACGTGTATGTTTCTTTTCAGGTAATAGAGAGTGCGATTGGTTTAAGTAAACGCGTAGAATGTAAAGGAATTGATTGGGATTTCGTAACGGAATATGACCGAATGATAGAGGACGATTTACGGAAGCAATTGTTAAAGTTATATCCACAACACAAGTACGCACATCGAGAAGCACACCGAGCTCGTCGTTAATCGAGCGATATAAAAGAACGTGTATTTTCAGATTTATCGGCGAGGAAATGAATGCAAAAAGTAACTGTTTGCCAATATTAACCGACGAACCAACATGGATCGTAGATCCTATAGATGGTACGACAAATTTTGTTCATCGGTGCCCACATGTGTGTATTTCTGTGGCCTTATCGATAAATAAAAGAATGGAAATTGGAATTGTTTATAATCCCTTGATGAAACAATTTTTCTCCGCAAAAAGACAGAAAGGAGCTTTTTTGAATGGACGTCCTATAAGAACATCAAAAATAACAAGTACAGTTTAATACCATATATTATAATATGTAATGCGCAAATTGTCTATTTATGTACGCGGGGTTGTGGATGAAGGATCGTACTTTTCTTTTTACAGCTTTATCCGAATCATTGATAGCAATGGAACCATGGATTGCCAAAATTGAAAATTGTATGGTTACTATATACAAGAGAATGCATGCTTTAATTCAAGGAACTCATGGGTAATTTTCCATTTCTATTCAAAGTTACATTTTCCATGTTAACTACAATATCGCAAGCATTTCAAACGGCACTTTGTTTTTAGAATCAGGACATTTGGTACAGCTGCTCTTACATTATGTTACGTTGCTATGGGTGCAATCGAAGCATACCATATCGAAGGCGTAGAGGCTTGGGATGTTGCAGCAGGAAAATTAATAATAGAAGAAGCAGGAGGTGTAACGATTGACTCTTCGGGTATGACAATTAGAAGTAAAGAAAGCTGCGCTTAATACTGGAGTAAGTATCGTTTGCGAATCTCGATGTAACTTTTTATCATTTTATTAGGTGGAGAATTAGATTTAATAACGCCAAGAGTTATAGCAGCTTGCAATCGTCAAATTGCTGATCAATTGGTTGATCTATTTAAAAGTGCCGACCTAGAACCCGTAAATAAAAGTTTGAGGTGAAGATTCCAAAATGTGATTACTGCATATGACTCTTTTTAACATCTGCGGCATTAAGTATAGGAGATAGATAATTATAAATATATTTTAGCAATTGTTTACATTAATTGTGTGTGTGTGTGTGTCTTTTCAAGCTTGAAGAGAATCAACTAATTATACTATCCAATTTTGTGGGAGAAAATTTTTACCTATTTCAAGGCCTCAAATTAATGTTTTCTCGATCCGTTCAATTTAACAAGAATCATATTAGAAACTACTTGTCTTCTGCTCTTCTACAAACACTATATTTTGCCATAATAGACTTAGTTTGTTCCTTTCGCAACCGTGTAAAAAAAAATTCCTCTATAGAAGTATTTGTCAATAAAAGATAAAACCAATGCATGTTACATTTTATTCCTTACCTGTGGACCCATAGTAGATTGCATTTGTTGCTGATGCGACGGATAATTCTGCTGCTGCGGTGGAGGCTGCTGAGGTGGTTGAGACATAGGTGGACCGCCGGGTGGCATCGGCGGACCGCTTTGATACGCTTGCGTTGGGCTATGCGGATGATGCTGCGGCGGGCCCATCGGGCTGCCTTGCGGATTAGATGGCGACGGTGCTTGTTGAGGAGGACCCATAGGACTTGGTGTTTGCGGCGGAGGCATCGGGGACGATTGAGGCGAAGGACTAGCCATACCGATGCGCTTCAAGTTTTAAATGTATAAAATTTACCACCTACAACAAACGATCGATTATAAGCTAGCGATATTCATTTCACAATATCGTTTGCGAAAGTATGGAAAGTACGCGAATGGTTGATTATTAATTTAACAACAATGTACAATATCCACAGACATTGCTCATATGTAGACAAAAACGTATAAAGTATCTGTTATTGAATATCAAATATTGTATATTCCTCCTACGTATCAACGTTAAAGGTAAATTATATAATTTAAATAAATATTCGGGCACTTTCCACTGAAAAGACCTGACAACTCATCTCCGTTTTTATCCGGACGTGAAAATTCTATGCCATTGTCGCAAAATCTTGATTACACTTTTAAAGCAGGTTTGTACTTATACACACCGTTCCCAAATTTGCTTTTCCATAGAAGAAAATTTCACTTTAGCCATTCGTTCGTCTATACATAATAAAATGATTGATTTATGCGAATAAAATTGACACGAACTCGCAGTAGAACCGATCAACACACGCTACCGGCCATTTTCTTGCTGTCCATATCCGTAATACGTTAGCATTGGTACGTCAAAAATCATGGCCGCCTGTTCAAAGTAACTTTCTACGCTACATGCATTTTCTTCCAGTCAAAATATACCTGTTACAATTGCCAGCTAAATGCATTTCACGTGCACAATTCAACTATTCTTTTCCTTTTAGCAAATTTAATCAAGCTTTTACGCATTAACAAATCTCAAATTATTCGAATGTTTTTGGAAATTTATTACTTAGAATGTTAAAAACATTATCTTATATGCATAAATATAAATATTATATGCGATGATTCGAATATCACAAAAGGAAAACAAATTATTCTGCGAGTACACGCGTATGGAAGTATATTGATTCGTCGAATAGCATACCTCTATATCGCATAGGTGTTTACTGTATGTGTGTGTGTGTGCAGATGTATACGTAGTATTACGTATTACACAGGCAGTGTGTAAAAATGGCTGCCCTCGCAAGAATTAAAGTTTTGTCGGGAACATTATTTCGGAGAAATGCATCCCCTCTGATTATTAGAGAATATTGTAAATTTATCAAGAACTCAGCATTCGAAGTTATAAGAAATACTAAAAGTAAGCGATGCATTTGCATGGAAATATTATACGTAGTTTAATCTCGTCATACCTTATATAATAATATAAAACATAAAAATCTTTCATAATATTTGTCACAAAACTGTGTGTACGATATAAGAGATTATTACTGCGTTCTTCGTTGTCTTTAGCCCCCGCTGACTTGGAAAACACACCAGATGCATTTCCAAAAACAAAAGAAGAAAAAGAGAAAGCTGCGGCAAAGTATGGCATGCATCCTGTTGAGTATAAACCTATGCCCTCTGATCAGAGATACTGTGGAGATTATCCGGACCTGCCATGGATAGGCTCTGAAGCTAGAGATCCGTTTTATCCTTGGGATTTCCCACATTTGAGAAGAAATTATGAAGAACCTGTAAATATATCTAATTAATATTATTACATGGTTAACTCTTGCGTTTCCGTGTATAATTATCCTGCCGCTGTGTCGCTAAACATCTAATAACGCGAGAGTGTTAATACTAATCATTTTTAATATACTCTTTATAGGTGCACATGCAATATGATATAATGACAGAAGATCGCTATGAATTTGGCGTTCGTCAACATGTTTCTGACTTGCAAGGTGCTCTCATATATTGGGGCATTATAGGCGCCTTAGCTGTGCTTTATTCGATTTCAGGAGACACAAGTCAACCTTTGGTAAGATTCTTATTACAGTTACGGTATAAAAGTTCGAATTTATTCTGAATTTTGAACATACGAAGGTGGGTTTCTTGCAATCAATACGTAATTGTACTGTTTCAGATGGAAAAACAATATCCGTATTCGGACCGAAAGCATTATACTTTCAACTTGATCGAATAAATGCATAGTAAAATGTATAGCTACCCTTACATTAATTGGCTTAATTAAATTATGTAACAACAGATACATATGTAGATATTTATATGCTTCCGAACGAAGATGTTGATAAAATGTATTTATGTGTATACATTTCTAAATATCGATGTTGCGTATCGCTCTACTTTTTAGAAAATTCTATTTTATTGCCCGTGGCGCCATCCTTGTGGAAAGTGCTCAAACTGGTCGCGCAACGTTACCGACAGCGAAGTAAACTACTGAACTACTAGTAGCGCCATCTCTTCGACAAACAGTGAAGTTTCAGCACTTTTCGAAGAGATGGCGCTACTAGTAGTTCAGTAGTTTACTTCGCTGTCGGTAACGTTGCGCGACCAGTTTGAGCACTTTCCACAAGGATGGCGCCACTAGCTGGAATGTACTAATTTGAAATTTTCATAGCGCCAGATTTAAACTTATCACACGCTAATGTTTTACGCATTCGATTGTTAGAAAGAATGTTGTTGAAAAGGGAGAGAGAGGGGGAGAGAGAGAGAGAGAGAGTGATGTAAAGTATGTAAAAAAACTACGACGTTACGGGTTATAGAAACTATTATTACGACCTCTATCGACAATTTTATTAGTTACGTAGTTTCTAGGCGTACAGTATATACATATATATATATATATATATGTATGTATATAATGTGTCAATATTTACGAATTGCTTAAATCCATGTTTTTGTTGTTGTTTTAATGTTAAGAGAACATATTTAATTTACAATCATGAATGCTGGTAATCAAGCATTGAATTTCGATAAAATTTTACGAGACGATGATGAATCTGATTTTTTGCCGGCGGCCGGGTGTGTCTATTTCTTTCTCTACGACTTATTAGTTTTATCGATATATATTAATTGAAAAATATCGATAAAAAGAGTATTTAACAATAGCATAATGCACGTAAATTCTAATTTGTAGGCACAAAGTTTTGTCTTGAAAATAACCCAAAGGTTATATCTTCGCAGTGAAAAATTCATTTTATTCTTTCTTCCTTTAGTTGTATTTCTATAATTTTATTTCAAACCGAATAGCTGCGAGAAATATGTAAGAAGTGTTCTAAGTGGATGCGTAAACTTTTTTCAGATCGAATTTAGCTGCTATTTTTGGTTTACAAACTAAGACTTTGGATGGTTCTTCTTCAGCGAAACAAGTGTCTAAAAAGTTAAATACCACCCGTACTTTAACTCAAACCATTTCGAACAAAACAGAAGTCCTAATAGCTAAAGCTATTTATGCATTCAAATTGTGAGATTCGATATTTAATCTCTACCCATTATTCTAATTTATGATTATAAAGAAATGATACTGTTTTTGTAGACAAAACGGAAGTTATATCTCGATTGGCAAGCTCGGTATGGCTCTTACAGGAAATCATGTAACAAAATTATACCAGATTATTTTATATAAAAATAAACAAGAGCACTTATCAATTGTTACGGTGACTGAACATTTTGTGTATACAATTCAATCGAACAATTATTCAAGCTATTACGACAACAATAAGGAAAACTGGTCAATTTTATTTGAAAATAATGATGTTTGTGTAGAATTTGCTAAGGAAGTAGGATTAGCTAGATATTTTTCGAGGAATGGAAAAATAGAAAATGTACTTTACCAGGATTTATCACCGGCTACTGAAGATACAACAGCGAAAGAAGGAGATCACATATTCATAAAATATTTTATTGCTACAGAAATAATACAGCCTCTTAAAAATTCTCTTACTACATATCAAACGATGACAGTAGAAATATCTACGGATGATAATTGGGAAAAGACACTTTTAGGAAGTAGTAAAGGGTTAAGAAAAATTTTATTTTTACCTCCTAATAAACAGGTTCCTACCTAAAGTGTTAATAAGCGCAAATAAATTAAGAACGTTCTTATGTCTCTCGTATAATTTCGTTGTCTGCTTTTGCAGATTAGCTTGGGACCAGGATTCCCTAAAGAGAAAGATGTTTTATTAGAAATAGAAATAATAGATATACAAACACCAGATGAAACAGCAGCGAGTAAAGTTCCAAGTGGTAAAGCTTCTATTATATCACGAATGGCAAAAATGGGACAATCTATATTACCAAAACTTCCCGTGTCTACCACTACAGATTCTGAGGATACCGAGGTACGCGTACAAGTCTTTTTTTGTCCAATTACGTACGGCTACTTTGCGAGATATTGTCATTTTTCAATGCATCACACTTTCTGAACTGACAAACGATGTAATAGTTGTCAAAATATCAGTATTTCGTACGTCGACCGTACATAGTTAAATTAGATTAATAATGAATTATACATTTTTAGGACGATATGTCGCATAAATCTTTGCATTCGAGGAAAGTATGTAATTAATTTTATTTAACTATATATATTGAAAATATATATATATATATACATACACATATACATATGCAACATTCCCATTTAACCATTTCCTGCTTATTTCAGGTAGAATCGTCAGAGGAAGACTCGCGTAAAAAATACCCTTTGAAAGAATTGAAAGATGACGTATCAAAGAGTTCGCATAGGTTATTGAAACCAAAAAGTGATGTATCGGTAACGAACGTTGCATGCAAACCTTTCGTTAATTCACAATGGTCTCCAACGCAGATACAGGTGTATATATCTAATTGTATCAATGAGTACACGTTTATACTTGATAATTATATAATTTCTTTATTAATGTATAGATTTATTATAGCCAAATTTTGTCACCTTGGATGGTCAAATATATTCATTACAGTCGCAAGCGGTAACACCAACGATACCAGCAATTATAGATCCGGGATTAAACATGTTGTTATCAGAAACTAGAATGACGAATGCAGAACTCAGAATGGGAATGTCTAAGATAGCTGATAATGTACAAAAGCTACTTGACAAGGTACATATGCGTACAAAAGGAATGATCGATTATTTACTAAAATATTATTACGCGTCATATACAGTTTCATGTCATCGAGCTTCAAAATGCTACAACGCCTGTACAAGACAGAACGGCTTTGGATGCCACTTTAAAAATGTTGTTGGCCGTGAATGCGCCTGAAGGAAAAGCCGAACAGCCGCACAGGAATAGTAATATAGCTGCTGATAATTTTGCACAGTTAAACGAAATGAAGGATCAAGTGGCTATATTGGAAAAAGAATTGAAACAGTCGAAAGGTAAGGCAAAGATATTATTATGATATATATTAATTAAACATTAGGGCGTATACTAAATAATACGTATATAATCATTGTCAATATAGAGCGAACGAAAGACCTTGAAATAGAGAAAGAATCTTTAATGCAAACTAATGAAATGTTACATAAGACTGTTAAAAAATTGGAAATATCTTTAAAGGATTCAAATACCGCGTTTGTTAATACAAGAAGAAATTTAGAGGAAGCAAAGCAATTGAATAGTACGTACGAGGAACAAACGATAATGTTGGAAAACAAAATGCTTAAGCTTTCCGATGAATGCAGCGCTACCGAGAAAGCTACAAGTTCTACAGAAGCAAAGAAAGTAAGACTTTTTATTCGATTTTTCAATCTTATTTCGAACGTTTCGCACATGTTGTATATGTTTCTGATTGTGCTTCTTAGCATGACAACTTAGCAAAGGAAATCAAACATACGATGAATAGAATTTATCATAGTTTATTAGATAAATTTGTCGACGAGTCCTATTCAAAGAATTCTATAAGAACAATAATAGCGAATACAATAAAGGTGAGCGTTGTTTAGTTGTAACGAACTTATTTATAATAGCTTTTTAAGATAATATAATCTTATTCAAATTTATATAACTTTTTAGAACGTCACATTGCAAGTTCTATATCATACTAACGAGAATAGCGACGTGGAATCGGAACAATCTTCTAGTACCGTTACAGATACCGATAGCCTGCAAATCGACGATAGAAAGAAACAAATTTCTGACTTTAGTCGCTCAGAAATTACCACCAAGGTTTATATATTTTAGTTTAAATGTTTGTACACTTTAATTTTTGATAATTTCTAAAACATTCTTCTTTATCAGGTATCCTCAAAGGTATTACAAATTGAACCACCGCCGATTCCTCCTATCGATACAGAGGACGATAACGATTAGCCGTATTAATAATTACATTTTAATGATAATTGTATATTATAAGCTAAACAAGAATATCCGTATGCAATATTCTAGAAATTAGAAATTTGTAATATCCTAAAGATATCTTTGAATTCTTTAAAGAACTTGTAAATTGTCATTAATAAATATTATTTTGAGTACGTACAACGGTGATTTATCGTGTATTGCAATGTTATATGATAAGATTGTTGTGTGTATCTTTATGGGATATAACCGTTTATTAATGCAACTTTTGTTCATTAAATATAAAAAGTTACAGACCAAGGTTGTCCGTGTGAGAGAGGTCGGTGGTTTGTTTCGATTTTTGATTCGGTTCTACAAAGTGTAAAAATATTTGAATGACGAAGAAATTACACCAGCTGCGCTGTAGTTCAGTCACTTGTCACTTTGTCCCGTATTAGAAATGGCGTAAAATCGTGGTGCATGCTTTCGCGATAATTGGATGCGGTAGAATATCGTCAAAAAGGAGGAATACTTGAAAAAGTATGACAGGCTGTAAGTTGATTTGTAAAGACTGGGAATTGGTAAGGGGCAAAAAATCCCGCCTGACTTTGTCCGTCTCTTAAGTAATTCTGTCTGGCTGTGTTCACGGTTTCATCATCCTGGCTTCTACCACGCCAATCAAATTAAGATCTAACCTCAAACTTTTCAACAGCAAAAACAATGTTTCCACTTGCATTGTATTATTATTGCCGAGTGATTTGTTCAGTCAGTAGAAGTCGAATTAAACAATAATGCAAACAATAACAATAACGATGTTACTTCATTTGTCCCGCTATACTCTAACCTTTATTTCATTTCTAATATGCGATGCATCGTATTTATTGACTCGAATGTCTAAGAAAAATTTTAAAAACGTTCGCTTTTCTGCGATCGAACACATTTATTTCACGTGAAATGATCAGAATACCACTCATCTATGCGTATACATTTATAAACATTCTTCGATTAATGAAT
Source organism: Xylocopa violacea (assembly GCA_963969225.1). NCBI lineage: Eukaryota > Metazoa > Arthropoda > Insecta > Hymenoptera > Apidae > Xylocopa > Xylocopa violacea. The sequence continues at coordinate 31,394,316 of CAXAJV010000011.1, forward strand.
TTAACAAGGCATGTTTAATCACACAAAATAGATTGCTAACTGTTGCTTTTATAATGGATGTAAATACCGTGGAAGATGAGGATGTATCTTTCCATTTGGGAGAAATGTTCGATAGTTACGAAGAACTGGAACACAAATTGGAAAAATTCTCAAAGCGTAGTCTAGTTCATTATTGGAGAAGAGATAGCAGAACGGTTAGCGGAGCACATATGAAAACGGCTCGTCCAATTTGCGAGCGCTTAAAGTATTACTCTGTGAAGTACGCTTGTATCTATGGCGGCCAAAAGTTTCTGCCACGCGGAGCTGGAAGGAGACAGTCTCAGTTAGTTTACGAGATAATATATTGTTCAAATTAGATATATGTATATCTATATATGTATATATATATATATATATATATATATATATATATATATATATATATATATATACATATATATGTAATAAGACAATTAGATAGTCCTTGTAATACCATATCTACCGATTAATGAAATAAATAAACGTAGGAACAAGCAAATTTTCAAGCATACTTCATCAAACACTTTATTGCTGTTTCGTTTAGGTCGATAAGAACAAATTGTCCGGCGCATATTATGTTAAGGGCATCAAAAGATGGTACAAAGTTAGAGGTAACTAGTGTTAACAATGAACATAATCACGAGATTTCAGAGGTAAATAATAACAATCGTATAACGGCAATATAAAACTTAACATTCAATTTGATTCTGTCCTCTTTCGTTAGGAATTATTTAAGAATCTTCCGCAAGAAAGGAAATTATGCGGTGAAATTAAACAGGAAGTACAGGATCTCATGCAATTACACATTGATCGTAAGAGATTGAAAGAGTACGTACGATTGCGAACAAACAAGATACTTAGATCCAAAGATTTATTTAATATAGCGGCAGCCAATAAGCAGAAGAGGAATATAACACCCGAGAGAGCATATCAGCTATTTAAAAAAATTCACGATATAGAAAAATTACAAGGCAGAGATAACGATGGAAAAATGTATTCTGAATCTGAGGACGAAATTGCACAAACGATAAAAAGGATGAAGAAAGAACAAGAGTCTCCTTGGGGCCAAGACGTAGGACGCGCAATCTTTTTATTATTGATATTTTGTCGTGTTATACAGGCCTAAATGGCGTACGGTATCGTTTAATTAAAGGAAGTACTTTTCAGGGGCTACCGACTGAATTGGAAGTAAGCGAAGGAAACGATGGCGATGATTCTTACAGCGGTCAATTAACTCAGGAAGAAGTGGTTGATGAAATCGACGCAACAGAAGGTGAAATATTGAGAACGAATAACGACGGGGATATTGTAGCAGCAAATGGCGAAATTGTAGGAGAGTTAGTAATGCAAGATGGCGATCCATCTGTAATCGTTGAGTCCATCGTAAACGCTGATGGTTCTGTTTTTGTAGATGAAAGAGAATTTAATACTTATTGTACCAATCATTTGTCACACACGATAGATGGTAGTCGATCACCTAGCACTAGAGGTAGTTTTAATCAGTTGTAACAACTTTTCCTTTACGTTGGGAAAAAGAGAAGATACATGATACAATTTTATGCCAGGCTTAGATATTGAAAGCATCGCGTCAACTACCGACATGCAAAAATCAAAGGAAACAGCCGCTTCTCCTAAACAAGAAAATAGGCCTGTAACACCACAGTCGCAACAAGCAGGGAAATCACCATCGAACACCTTCGATGAAACTGCGGATTCTAGAATTTGGATCATGGAGGAAACGACAAACGCCGAGGTAGATGCCGACAGCGGACCTGAAAATAAAACGACAGGTTCAAAGTCTACGACAGATGTAAAAACGGACATTGACACGCCCGAAGTGATGTTGTCGGATGAAGCGAGCCATCAATTGCTTCAAGAACAGCTGGCTGTACTACGCGCAGAGAAGGGGAAACTGTATCACGAAACTGAAATGTTAAAGCTGAAAAAGGACAAATTAAAGTTACAGATGAACTGTTATTCGAACGAGATACGAAAACAAGAAATGGAGAAGGAAAAGTTGAGGCTTGAGATTAAGTTGCTGCAGTCGAAAGTTATGGAAGATTCTAATGATGTTTCTCATTATATTTTTGTGCCTTGAGAAACGCGTTGCGCCGAAACGAACGCGATTAATAGAGGGAAGGAGAAAACAAAAGAGAAATAATGTCTAGGCGGTTTGTTAAATTTCTTTTCTTTCGTCAAGAATTTACGGAGAAATGCTTTTTTAAACCAACGATGCACGTTACGACAAAAATATTTATCGAAGTTCGGCTTATCGATTCCGGTTATTTTGTGCATTCGTTATGTCGAGAATATTCGTAACGAAGCGAACAAGTTTCGTTTACCTTTGTATATATATTTGATAAATTTATTTTATATATAAATTCAAGGCAACAACTCTTTCGATTACTCGTGATCGATCTGATATTTCAGAATTTAAGTAACGTGAATTTTGACGTGATTTTTCTAGGAGCCGATATACAAGTATGTGTGGTACACGATTTCTGAAAGATAGAAGTTACATAGTAAGCATCCTTTATGCCAATAACGCGCGGCTAAATATAGGATAACTGTATAGTTAGTGTAATAAATTATTTTGCAAATAAAATTACTTTTTATTATACAAAATTTTACATTTTGAAATAATAAAATATACAATCATTTATATAAATAGCATTGACGATACTTTTTTTTTTCTTTTTTTTTTTTTTTGCGCGCGCGCGCGCGATTTAAATACTCACTTCTTCCTCGAGCTTTTTCACCTCGGTAATTAGATTTTTTATATCATTTGCCCTAGAAAAGAAACGGAACAAATTTTTAACACATGCATTGCACGAGATTATAACTATATCACGTAACGTACATTTGTCCAAGGCTGTTCTTGATAGTATTTTCTTGATCCCCTCTGAAAACCACCTCTTTTCTCTTCTCGATGCTCTCGTTGTTCTCTATATGCTCGACTTGTTCCGATTTTCTTTTAAGTTCTAATAATTTAATGTTCATTTCGTTAATTTTGATCTCCATTTTCCTTAGTTCTTTCGCTTCTACTTTCTCGACGGGGGTCATAGATGGCTCCTTATAATTCACCAATCGCAATACCTTTTTAGCTCTGAAAACATGCGATTTTACCGTGGCGTGTTGTTGTTCGTCATCGATTTAAACAGATAAACAGGTATACCAGATGTTTTCCATTATATTAACGCAAAATTCCTTTTACCTTTGCGCTAAATTCTCCTGCACGTACTTAATATCTTCGTAACGTTCAGCCAAATGCTCGGCAGTTTGTTGTAATTCCTTTTTCGTCTCCATTAATGTATCCAGCTCTTTTAACAACTGGGTTTTCATTACTTTTAAGGCACTCACCTTTTTCCCGATCGTTTCTCTCACGGTGTCCTGTTTAGCGAAGTGTTCCTTGCGAAAGATGTCCGTCGCGTGATACAAAAGCTGAAATTACCAAAATCATTTCCATCCTTTAATTCCTATCGCTTAAATCAATCGTTAATACCTGTAAACATTCCCGCGGAGAAATAGACTTGGTGTCAATTTTAATAAGGGGCTGTGACGTTTCGCGTTTCAACAACTTTTTTATATACACGTCGAATTCCTCCTTCTGGACCTTTAACATTTATTTCGACGATTAAATAGTGTAATCAAATAGTGTAAGTAATCGAATAGGAATGCAGAAACGGTCTCTTACTTTCTTCTTCTTGTCAATTACGGGCTCGACCGGCTCGATCTTTGGAACGTAATAAAAATCGATAACCGAACGGGAGACGACGTCACCGGTATGCAGCAAAGCAATCAAGACGCACGGTTCCTGGAGAAGTCCGAGTCCGAGAATTGGCGTAGCTTTGTTCGCTTCTGTGTGCTTGGTTCTTCTACAAATTAAGTATTGCGAACTGGATTGATTCGAAAGCGACGGTAGATGAGCATCGTCGTTTTCTGCGTAAAATTCATTTCATCAGTTTCAAGTCGCAATTTCTCACGTTGCGACAGGTTCGACTTACTTTCTGGTGCGTTAATATATTCGTCCAACTGAGAGACCATCGGTAGATTGACCATATGAATTCCAGCGTTGTGAGAACAAAAATACCTAACGAATAAATTCTGTTTAGCGATGGCGTATCGTATCAACGTTCGTTGAATCAACGGAACGTTCGTACCTCGACTTGTTACACTTGTCAGACCGAAGGTGTATCGGACAATTATACTTTTCATCGTTGTGCGCGAAGAAAAGACCCAGTTCTATTTCAACGCACTCGTAAACGTACAGCGCCTCTTTACGCGTTCGACGATCGTAAGTGGAATCGTACTCCGACCAAGCCTGTGAGTCGCGAATGCGATTATTTATTAATTATCTACCGGTTGACATTTATTTCTCCGATGAAATGATTAAAAGATATTTGCCTCATTCTCATTCTGATCGCCGTCAATGCGATTGCCCGAGTCATCTTTCAATAGAATCGCGTGATAGATCTTTCCACTGCACATGGCGATAACTACTATCGGGGGTGTACTTTGTAGACACACGATGGAGCTGGAATCTTTACCGTAATTCTCGTAGTCCGGAGGATACATGGAGAGCGTCCCCGATATCACTGGGCATTTGCTTTGACTTTGAACGCGAGAGAAACAAGCGCGTGTAAATTATTGCGTTAACTTTCGTTTCAACTTTCGTTACGTTATGCATACTTTACGTGAAATACGTCGCCCCGAACGGTGAATACCTCTCCGTTTTCACGTAGAACCAGTATAGGCCACTCGATTTCGTTCCAATCCACTATATTATTCTGAAAATAACCGTAACGTATGTAGTTTTCGGAATTTTTCGATAGACGCGCGTGTACTATAATACCTTGCCGATGTCTTTGCCCGCGAACTTTTCCGGTTCGCGTAGGGTGGGCATAGCGAAATCAAAATCCACCGATGCGTCGTCCGTGTAAGTGAATCCTGGCATCTTCGACGGTGAATTGTACGCCGGGCGGCCGCCAACCTTCCACGAATTTATCACTCTTATTTTCCCATCCGCTTCGCATTCGTACAGACTAAGAGAGGCGGGTGAATAGGTTTTTTTCTTTTTTCATGTTGGATAAATAACAGTTTCCGAATTACCGAAATGCGTTCTCGGATGTTAGCACCAACAGATGAGAATCGTTCGTCGAGCCGGGATGCCATCTTGCCCTCCGGATTTCCACGGTCTCGTTGTAGACCCTAAAATGAAACGAGATTAAAGAAAGGAACGGTAAAAAAAAATCGTCGCGTCGATCACCGCGTGGACTCGAATAGCGAGGAGCGACGCGTTTCAGAACCGAGATCCTCCATCCGTGTTTCCCCGTTCCACGGCTACTTTTGTTAGTAACCGTGCCGACGCGACGCGTCGTTATTTAACGCAAATTACCCTGATCTTTCACGATCGTCGTACTCCGGCCGCGTAACGAAGGAATACACCACCGAAGCGTCTCGCGATGTTTGTTTTGTTCACGGTACGAGCCGGGATGCGGCGACGATGGTCGCCTACATTTCGTATATTTTATTATTACTCTCGCACTTTCCGTGGCTGGACACGGTAACGTTGGCAAAAGGGGTTGACGGTGGTTAGCCCGGTGGCCGTTATTAATGTCCACGGCACAGCGTTGCTGGAGGGCGGGGAAGGAGGAGACAAGAAAAAGAGAGAGTCACGCGGAAAAAAGCGAGAGAAAGGATTTGACGCAAATGGAGAACGAGCGAGGAGAGACGAGCTGGGTGGAAGAACGCGAGAAAGAGACGGATGGAGGAGGAAAAGGAGAAAGAGGACGACGAGGATGATGTAAAAGGAAAAAAAAAAAAAAAAAAAAGAGCCGATGGGCATAGGGTATCGCGAGCGACCGACGACTGGTTACGTACACTGGACATACTAACGACAAGGACGAAAGCAACTTGCCAGAGTTCTTAATAATTGATAAAAATGTACGCAACGCACGCACGCACGCACGCACCAGTAGAGAGAGTCGGTCGAAAGCCAGACGATGCGGTCAACCCCAGCACCTCGGTCCGCTCCCTCCCTCCCTTTAGTTCCCGTTGGTCTCGCTTCTTTTCTCTCTGGACGAACGGTTTTCTCTCTCACCCTTTCCGCGCGCCCAACCTTTCATGCCTCGTTGACAAAGGCACACGCAACGATTTATTCGCACTTTGCACCGCGGCCTCGCGGGGATTTTTCTTCGTTCTGTCACAATTTTGGTATTATCAATATTTATGGCCACCCTTACGCTCACCACTGGACCATACGTGTCCCGTATATCCACCAACTACGACGACGATGGTAACCGGTTCACGCGTTTCTAAGTAACTACTGAATTTCATCGTGATCCTCCTACGCCTTCTTTTCTTTATTTCTTATTTATTTATTCGCTTGTCGTTAATATTATTCTAAACACGTTGGCTCGTTTTAACAGATTCGATGCGACGACGATTCGTTGAGCATCTCGGTTCCGAGCGTGAAACTCGGGCATGCCGTTTCGTTCCGAGTTTCGGTTACAAAATCTGACAGGGTATAACGCTCGAATTTTTCGACGCGAGCCACGCGTGTAGTCGTAGACATCGCGGGCGAACCGGGAACCCAGAATCAACGGGAAATTTCTTGGCGGAAGAAAAGAAAAGAGCGGCGTACGAAGGCAGCTGCTCGAATCTAATTAAGAAATTCTTACACGGCAATGCCGCGCATTCTGGCACACCCTTGCGTCGTGCTTGTCGTACACTTTTCTTGTCAGAGGCGGTCTAGAAAAAATTAAAAATAATTTTTCCTACATAAACGTATTAACCTCGGGCGGAGCGGAGCTTTTTACGCCGCGCCGCGCGCTTTCCTTCCAATTTGTACAAAGAATGGCGCGGACCTGACTTCAAAGCGGATTTTACGCAGTGTCGTATCATTTTGTTCTCGGAACTTTTCCCTCCTGTACATGTATTTTCTCTTGGCCGTGCGTTCACGTGCTGTTACCCTACCGCTTACCATCGCGGTTTTTCATCAACAAACGCCGCTTAATCGCCCGCCCTTAATCATCGCCGATCACTTTTCCAGCTTGTTGTCCTTGGCGATCGCTAATCGATCGCAACGGAAAAACCGTTGCAGGAGGGGAGTCGCTTAACGTTCGTTAAGTCGTATTAAAATCTAAATGAAACTTAATCAAAGTTTTAGCCGGGTAGGATATCAATTCGAGCATGGGACCCGCCTAACCGGAAGAGAAATCCGGTCGCGCGGATGAGCATTAATGGCTTTATAATCTAATGAATTTTTAGGTTAAGCGGCGAAAAGGCCAGCGGCAGATCCGGATAGGTTTTTTTCCCCGGGATTTATTGCCGAGAAGGGAAAGATGAAAGCGAGAGAGTTCACTTATCTTTCGTTCGCCGTTACCTTCAGACCTACGCGCCAGATAGACCGCCAACGAGATGGACTTTCATTTCATTATTCGCGCAAAAACGGTACATAAACGATTATTTACCGATGAAATAGGTTAAGGAGCAATAGGGTGTTGTAAGCGTTTATTATTATAAATTTTCTTTCGCTTCGCACAGCACAGAATCAACCCTTTCGTTTCGTCTACGTTCGCGCGTACCTATGCACGTAGGTAGCACCGGGTACTTACTTAATCGACGTCAATGTTCAGCAACAAGGTAGCGTACTTAATTCCGCTCGGTGGACGCCTAACGACGTAATATCGTTCAGTTAGTTGGAGTATTTTTATTACATTCCCGCGGCGGCAAGGCGCGCGAAAGAGGAGGGTGAGCCGGGGGCACGGACGACAGCAGTAGTCGAGGGGGCGGTTTGCTGGGCTTAGGAGGCTATGCTCACGATATAACGAGAACCATTATGATAAGCGGATGCATAGATTAGACATAACTCGTTAACCCGGCTGTGTACGACGTCTATGATGAAAGACCAAGTATCAGGAACGAAGGGTGCTTCTGTTTGACAGGAAATTAAGCGTGTCGCGTCCTATTTCACGTCGCGGCTTCAACTTTCGTTAACACTCGTTATCTCTACCAATTTTAATCGCGTGCACGCGATTAGGATCGGCAGCAGTTTTTCCGTTCTCCGCGCGTGTCCGCGGGGCTGACGAGAACTAGCCCGAAAACAATTTCATCGGGTAAATGTCTATATCATTTCTATTATTACACAGTCCTCGAGTAAACGAATTTAAGTAAGGTCTTCTGGGGTAACAACGCGGTTCACCTCTTTGCCGTGGCCTCTTTCTTGCCCCATTGGAGCAACGGAGATGCGAGAGTCAGAGGGTGGCGCGGGGGTGGCCCATAAAATCGGGATGTTACGCAAAATATAACGAGCAACGTTCTGCTGGGCTGGCTGACGCTCCTGTCGTAATTCATCCGGCTCTCGCTTGCGTTCGCCTTCCCGACGACACACCTGCGTCGGCAACTAAGCCCGTTAATTCTCGAGGTTGCGTCGCGTTCGCGTCGCGTTCGCGTCGCGTTCGCATCGCTGCCATCGGTTTTCAACCCTCGGCCGTCGCCTGCTGGATCTTCTTCGGTACTTCTTCTGTGCTCGGTACTCGAACCATTCAAATTGCAAAGAAACACTTTCTACCCGAATTCTCAATTCTCGGACACGACTGAATCATGCGAACGAGCCAGATCTGATAGAGTATGAACGAACGGCGAGAGGGTTGGCCGAAAGAGAGCAACGAAAGCGTAACGAAGAAGAGTGGCGGGGGGGGGGGGGGAGGGGGGCAGGAAGGAAGAAGGGAAATGTAAGGTCCGTGCCGCGGTAGCCTCTACCTTGGGCACACGTACCGACGTAATTAAAAGAACCGACAGATGTCTCTCTTTTACCGTCGGGTTTTATTTCGTTACGACGACGACGACGACGACGACGACGACGACGACGTCGACGACGACGACGTCCAGGACAATGACGACGCAGAGACGACCAGAATGCGTCTCGTGTATTTAAATTTTCCTCCGGCGCTCTCTCCAGCTGGAATTCTTTGATTAGAAGAACCGTCGCGGGTGCTCTCGCAGCCGTACCGCGATTACCTAAGTGCGTGTTTTTCTACGTAAACGCAGCGGTCGCCCCTCTTTTGCTTTCATGCGCTAACCCGGGTGGCACGTTTGTACGCGTAGAATGCTGTCTCCCATGCGCCGTCAGGCTGCGAGAAAAGGTGCCGGCAAAGGAGCTGGAAAGGCATTCGAGGCCCTCATTGTTCGTACTTATGATCTTCGAGGCCGCGCCCCCGTATGGGTAGAGGTACGTTTTGTCGTGTTCGTACCGAGGGAACATTGGAATTAGATTACCTCTTTTGGGGGAGGGGGCTTTAACCCTTTTACCCGCGTCGGCCACTCGCGAGTAAAACGTTTCCGGTACAATCCTACCGCGGTTAATTTCTCGACGAAATATACCACGCGTACGTATTCGTCGGAGGCCTGTGTGTGTCTTTTAAAATACGACAACCGCGAACGATAATGGTAATAGTGAAGAAGCATCTTTCATCCGGATGAATCGCTATCGCGATCGCAATTAAGCGGCGCCGATCCTCTAATTTCACTCATCGCCACGTCGTATTTCAACTCTTTTGTTAACCGCTGATTCGACGAGAAATATCGTTCGGTGGACGATAAAGTTTCGCGGCGCTGGACTGATAAAGCGCGCGCGGTACACATACCGGGGGGTAGAGGCGGTGGGCGGGCGGTCGGTCGCGCGCAGCTTCTATATTTTTCTCCTCGGCGTGGCGACATTTTTCAAAAGGCGCGGATATCATCGGGGACCATCTAAATCATGCCGTGCGCGCGCTCTCGAGCACGACGCACCCTATGCTCGCGGCCTTCGCAAACACCGTCCCTCCCGGCACTCTACCCCCTCCCCCCCCCCCCCCCCATCGTCACCGAAACCGCCCTCGAACACGCGCCGGTCCGCCCGTGTTGGGTAACCGTGGTGATTTTCGTTAGTGCTTGCTCATCGAAAAAAAGTTGAGCGAAAAACCAGGAGAAAAAAAGAAAAAAAAGTGAACAAAAAGAGAGAGAGAAAGAAAAAAGGCGAATAAAACCGCTGTGGTGGGGTGGCCACGGTACGAGCACAGGTCAGGTCATCGCCGGGGGTGGCGATGCGGAAGCGGTGCGCGGAGACCACACCACGCGGATGGTCGGCGCGCGCGGCGTACGTGGATTACCGTCGACCGAATGTACGAGTGGACCGCGCGTGGTTCTCCGAGATTAGCCTCGGCTTTATATCGGGATTACATATGTAAAACCATTAGGTTAAATCATTTTTTAAATAAACGCATCCTATCCCCTTTCGCCGGTGACCGAACCGGCGCCGGGACAGATACGAGACTGCCCTCGCGACAGCCCTTCCCGAACAGGGGGTGGGACGGTGTGAGAAACGGCCCCGTGCGTGCCACTGAAATATTCCGCGGCACGTACGGCACGCGCGTTCGGATCTCCGCTGGTTCTCGTACGGCAATTCTTGACGATCGATTCGACCGACTCCTCTCGGTTCTCGTTCTAGGAGATGGTAAACTAATTACGACAGATACTAGTACAATTACGCGAACACCGAACACCTTCTTTTTCACCGGCTCTCTCTCTCTCTCTCTCTCTCTCCCTCTGTGTGTGTGTGTTTTTTTTTTTCTTTTCTCTCCACGAGAACGTCTCAAGGAGCGAGCGATGAGGATCGGGAACTGGAATCAGCCCCCGAACGAGGACGTGGCATTAGGGGTTTACGAGGTGAATACTCGGGGGACAATTCGGAGGAACGTTTGTTGGAAGTGGAGTGGTTGGGCGGGGTAGGTAGCGCGAGAGGTGAAAATTATTCATAAACGTAGGCCGGTTCGCGACGCAGGGGTGCAGGTCCCTCCCTTTCTGGTGGTGGTGCGCCGGGTACAGAGACCGAAGCTGAAATCTACCGAATATTAAGGTAGGAAAGGTCCCTTCCAAGCCGCATAATAAACACATAACGGTAATCCTTAAAACAATAATTAGCCGCGAGAGCCAACCAACAGGCGACGATCTTCCGGTGGTGCAAGAAATAACGCACCGCGGTGCTTTCGTAGTCCGTTTGCCGGAACTAATGCCGCGATTTTAAAACAAAGTTAACTTAACCGATCGAGAAATTAAAAACAATTTGCCCAGCCATCGATAAACCGCTCTACGAACGCGAATAACGAAAGCTTCGTTAACGATTGACGATCGCGAAAGAACGCGGACGAATCGGATCGCAGACGCTCGTTGACATTTAAAAGTAGCCAAGTTTTCGGAACGAGTCGAAGAAGTCTCGGGCGAAGAAGGGAGAACGCGAGAGTGGAGCCAAGAGCGAAGTGGTAATAGTTTTAATCCGGTGTCTTGAAGTCGGGATTTGGTGGCGTAGCAGTTAGTGGCTGCTGGTAAGTCCAAGCGAACCCACTTCGCGCTCTGATATCATAATCCGAATAATCACTGTTATTGCCGCCATTTGCTTAATCCAAAGCTCGGTCGCTCGCTTTTCCGCACCTTCGAAGCTTGGGATCTGCCGGCCGATGAGGACACCGAACACTGTATACCCTGTATCGGGACAATTCGTGAGCCACGAGGCCTATTCCGCTTAACGGGGAACGATGCACGGCGAGATCCGCTAAGAAATCTGTCGAGCACGCGTAGCACGCCTACTACCAGGGAGTACTACGGAGATCTTTAGAGAAAGTCGAAATCACCCTTAACGGGATCGCGATCGGGGTGTAACGGTGGCGGGTGCAGTCCGAACTTTCTGGTCGCGGTGTTTCACAAGTTTCACCGGCAATAACGCATAAACTCCGTTTAACTCTGTTTTTAGCCGACTGGAAGGAAAGAGACATCGAATCCCCGAGATTCCTTCGTAATGGCCGCGATTCTCTTGCGCACTGTGTACTCTCCTTACAAAGTGGCTTTCCGGTGCAATACTTTTTAACGCGGCCGTACGTGCGCGCATTCTTATATAAATTCATTCCCTTCGTCCCACCCCGCGGAGCCTGCTCGTTGCTGCCGTGGTAGGATCGCTTAAGTGAAACAACGAAAAAACTTTAGCATAAACTGCCGCTCTTAATTTGACCAGTTTGTTCAGCTTGGCCCAGCGGTTCATGGGGCTAAACGTTTCGTTCGTTTCCGGAAAAACTTTGGAATTATGAATTAGCGGGAAGTCGGCAGGAAGGTAATGCACTCCGGGCGGGACTTATCATGAAATTATAATGGAAAAGACAACTTGGAGCGAACGGTCCACCCTTTTATCCCGTTGAATTAAGTAGTATCGTCGAGTTGATCGTAATTCGAATCAATTAGAGTCGTCTTCCTTCCCGGATAGCTATCCCGCGTCGACGAATCTGTACGACGGGATTCGCGGTTGCGGATCAATCCGGTCGGTCCAGCGAGCGGAGTTCGGAAAAAAAACCGCAGGGCCAAACTGCGGCGCAATCTCCGACCGCGTGGCTAATTGCGCGAGGTTCTAATCACCCGAAAGATTAGACAGGAGAACGAGGAGATGCCGTGACAGCGGCGCCGCGGAGGGGTAATGTTACGCGAAGCAGTAGTCTCGGTGGCATGTGTCGTTGATGAGGCGGTTAGTATTCAGCGGTGCTTTCCGGGCCTGGAACTTTTGAAAACTAACCGAGTAAAGCCACCTTAATTCCATAAGAGGGAGGCCAAAGGGGTTCGGGCGTCATCGTAACACCCTCTTAATTACAGGATATTAGGACGCCCACAGGAGCCACGGAGGTGCAGGAAGCCAGATAGTGCGATTTATTATTCGCGGTCTACCTTATCTCGCTTTTTAGGAGCCGGATTTCTTAGCCCGTAAACTCGTCTCTCCGTTCACGGAGATTGATTTTCCGCGTTTGTCGCTTCGATTTCTTCTTCTTGTTTCTTTTTTTTTTTCCCCGCCTCTTCTCTTTCCAACTCTTCCCGAGAAAGAGTTTTTATTCGACTGTTGAAAAATAAATTTCACTCAACTTACGTGCAGCGTATCTCTTCTTTTCCGCCTTGGAACATGCCGTTCTTACCCCAACGTTTAGGAAGTTCCATGACAACTAACCCTAGATTTCCCCATAGCGCCAGGTGAGTGCTGGTTTCGTTAATTAATAGGTTCTTTATTTCGAAGATTGGAGGATCGGTGAGCAGAAGTTTCTGGAAGAGATAAAAACAACGCGACGATTAGTTCATTACTCTTCGTCGAAGAATGTTCATCGTGAACAATTTTAATTTACAACCGTAACGAGAAATATTTCTGGCGACCCCTGAAATTTCACTTTCACCCTCCTTGTGCATCGTCTATCGATTAATAAACTTTATAATACGATCCTGTTCCTCGTTTGTTTTCCAGTTTGATTTTTATCACGGCGGTCCGGGAAAAGGGCAGGTGCACGACAAGCCTCCTTTCTCCCTCACTGTCGGGATTTCTCTTTAACATCCCCCTGCCGCGGTCCCTGGAACCCTCTTTCGCCTCGATATTTAATTTCGAACTAAGTTCGCGAACGCGAACATTATTACAGACCGGCATCCCCGCAGGTGGGGTATCGGCGCGTATCAAGGGGCAATTATTTTTTTACCCGAGGGGTAGTTTTTGCCAAGACGATGGTATCGAGTCTACCTTCTTCTTCGTTCCGACTGACGACGTCTTTAGTTAAGGTCACGTTAAACGTTCAAAAATGATTCAATCGTTGCAACGATTTACTCGAACCTTTCACGTCCGGAATCGAAACGCTTTATCAATTAACGAGAGCTAATTGATCGCCTTCCATCGCTCTCCCGTCCAGTGTTACAAACTGTCGCGAGTAATAAAATCGTTCTTAACCAAATCGGTCCCGTTAACGTCTCCGTTCCATCGCGTTCGATTCGAGGGGTGTAAAAGTGCAAAGCTAAGCGTCGGTATAGCAAGAGTCTCTAGCGCGTTTAAAAGTTTTCTTCTTATTAAGACTTATTCTCGGGAGACCTCGGCATCGCGCGACCCGCCTAAGATAGAAAGAGCGGTCGACCCCGTCCTTTCCCCCTTCCTCTCTTGCAGTTAGAAACACATTTATTAACGGCAGCTCATCTCATCCCGCTGTTAAGTACCAGTAAGAGAGTGCTTTCTCCCTCCGTTATCCTCTTGGCGAGAGTTCTCATTCACTTTGGTAGCTGTCTGGTGCCCCGTCCAGGGGTGGGAAGAAAAAAGACGTCACATCGTCGACGCCTTATTAATTCGGGAGCCGAGGCTACAGCACGGTGGAAGGTGTCTCGTAGAAGAGGAGCCCTTTGAAGAAATTAAAAGAACAGAGGGTATAATGTGAACGCATCCATTCCCTGACCCTCTTTTCCTCAGCCTCCCTGCCGACCGCCACCTCTGCGTCCCTCCCCCATCCCGTCGTTGCCTGTTCGTCGTTCGCGCTACCGACACCGCGACACCATTAACTCCGATGTTTCACCGCTTTTACTAAACGTCAGTCAGTCAGTCGGGTAGACTCGTCCCGAGTCTTGTTTCACGGCTCCTTAAAATGCGACGTACGCGTTTTTCTCTCGATCCTTTGTTTTCGTTCGTCTTCATCCCCCGGCTGTTACCTTTCAAGTTTAATGCGAGTTGCCGTTCCGAGACGAGATTGCGCGCGGCAAACCGAAGAACACTCGCCAAAGTATTCCGAAGGCGAGTCCAACCGAAGAGACCGTCGGATCTCGGTGGAACGAAAACGGGAAATATCGCAATCCTGCGTAGACGTAACGCGTTGCAGTTGCTCAGGGGGCAAACGATGGCAAACGATGGCAAACGATGGCAAACGAGGATGTTAGCCGAATAATGCAAAACAAACCTCATCTGAGATATAGTCTGGCATTTGTCCATATTAAGGTGTCCCGTAAGGCTGTCGACGGTTTCGTTTCGCGCGCGCGTACGCTCGGGTGCGCGCGTACGCTTTGAAATTATACGTACGTATGTATAGCGGAAGCATCAGTCGTCGTTAGCCGGCTCCTGCCGCATTCCGGTGTTAACTATGTGTATCTTGAGCACCCGTTACATCGCCATTTATCAGCGAGCTCCTTCATAGGAGCGTTATTTCCCGCCGTCAAGATGCACAGCTTCTGCCGCGATATTTTCGAAAAACCGTGCTACACGCCGCACATCGCGACATCTTAACGCTCGAATAATGGGCTAAGCATTCGTATAATATTACTCCTACCTAAGTAGTAGGCGTAAGGAAATTCCGACGCGTCATTGTCTGGCAAGCAGACTTCCATGGTAAGCGACACGCGCAACTTTATATTAAGCCTAAGTTCTAAACTAATAAGGCAACAGCGACGGCAGGGCGATCAGTGGGAAGGGGTTGGGCGACGAGAGAAGGGTCCAAGTTTCGCTGCGTAGCTACAAAGCGGGTCACCGATTACGACGTTGATCGTCTACGAGAGAGGGAGAGAGAGAACCAAATTGGATAACTTGAAGCAGCTTCTTCGCCGACTACTTGGACCATTACTCTCCAAGAATTTCAATCAGCCGTGATCTTCGAATTCAGCGATCCGTCGAATATTTCGCGCAAGCTACGAGCCGATTTCCAATACCAACTCCGATCAAATTAGAGCGTTACACCCGGTACCGCGTGTACTATACGTGTCGTTTTCAGAGAGAAAGTGGCGGAGGGAGGCCCGTTAGGTGGCCGACGTCGGGTGTAAATTTGCATTGAACGAAATGAGGCGCTATGGGGCATTCCAGTCCGAAGTTAATAGCCTCCCAACGATTAACTGTATCTCCCCGCCTACCGCCGTCTACCCGGCCTCTACTACCTAGGCCTGACCTCTGCTTGCCTTCCCCCTTTTGCTCGTTCATCCCTATGCGTGTTCTATCCCCGTTCTCCTTCTCTTACCCTTTATCGCGCATCGTCTTCTACTTACCTATCCTCCCTTTTAGCGACCAAGTACGTTCCGAAGGTTGCGAAATAACTGACTTTGTCGATCGATGGATGATTCGGGCTCTTCGCGATAACGTATCGCGGTACGTTTTAACGAGATCGCTCGGAGAGCGTTGAACGTTTCACGGTTCAAGAATCGCGTGTGCGATTAATAGGTGCGAAAGGCGGCGCCCGCAGCGGCCGCAGCCAATAGTTTCCAGGCGCACGGAAAGGCGCCACCGGGGGTTATAGGGCATAATTTAGTGGACAGTTTGATATACAAACAATCTTTAATGAAATTCTTGGTGTTCATTAATAACGCATTACAGCCTCGTGGGGCACTGCCGCCGGTGTCGGCATCGGTACCCGGGAATCCCATGCCCTCATCCCTCCTTTTCCGCACCTCGTACTACGTTTTCCTACCCCCCCCCTCCCCTCTCTCTGCTCCTCTCCATCCCCCTCGTTCTCCGGCACCCTTTATCGTTCTTGTCTTTGACTGACTCCCGCTCGCTCTAAAATGCTAACGACACGGGAACCAAAACGGAACGACACGCGGATTAATTCCTTGCCGCCGATGGGACAGTGACGAAGGCTGATAGGCTTTCCGGTGCAACGGTGAAACAGCAGTTCGTTTTGGGGTGGACGATACCAGCGGCTACGGTTAATGAATCGACGTAATCAGGGACGTACGCGAGGGATGGGTAGTCGGTAGGTGGGGTGGTCGAGCGACGAATGACAATCGAGTTTTGTATTAATGCTCGGCCATGCCGCACCCATGGTCCCAGCGCGGAGCGTACGACACTCACCATCAGCCTGATCGTTCGTTTAATCAAGCGAGCCGCTAACGCGATTAACTTATTGCGTATTCCCGTCATTTCCCGTATACACGTGAGACACGAATCACCGATACACGAACGCGATATCGTTCCATCGCGTTCGGTCCTCTCTATTCGGCTGCTCGTTTTCCTTCCTTCCTTTCTTTCCGTCTTTATCCATCCGGTATTTCCTACGGATCATCGGCCGTGTCCCGCGAACGATTCGATCTCGAAGCTAATCCCTCTTTATTTGAGAAAGATTATGATTTAGATTCGATTAACAAGTCGAGACACGAGTACTTTCTTTCTACAGTTCCATCCGTGGTTTATATGCCTCGACGAAAGCGTCCTGGGCGGTCACGAGGCGCCAATGTCCGCACGCATGACCGCGGCGCGTACATAAACGCGAAGATCGGTAGATGGGAAGGTTATGCCGGACGGACATCAGCTTGGATGCCGGGTGAAACGAAAGGACGTTAACCGGCAGAGAGGAATGATATCATCGGTGGCGCTCCGGCTATGGGGGACGCGATATAGAATTTTAATATAGTGGTTTACGAGCGCGATTGTCCGCCATTTTACGGCTGCTATAGGGCGACCATTTGAATTCTTAGATCTGCATACTTTGCGGAATTGCGTGGTCCGAGACTGGCACGACGATGGACCAACACTCCGCGGTTACCACCGAGCCGCCCATCAACGAGCCTGCACTTTCTCCGGCTGTTTCCCCGCCTGTGCCGCCGTTCTTGCTGTACCTACATACTTGCCGCATCTATGTACACGTACGTACGATGATATTTTGTCGAATCAATCGATAAAAGTAAAAACGGATTTTCTTTTCTTTTTTCACGGCACCATGCGAGAAACGCTTTCTGTCCGCGCGCGAAAGTGATTTACCATTGTTATTGCCATTCCAGAGAGTCGTTCGGTTCTGAATCGCTTCGTTTCGTCGATGAATAAACGGCCGCGCGTAACCGCGGGAAGATGACGAATATGCTCCCTTTATTGGTACCAGATACATGGAATTTTATTGCGTCATTACCGGCAGAATTATGTCTCATGGCCGCATTTAAATTCGGAATTTCCTTCGTTAGCTTATTAGAATCATTACGGCAGACTTATTGCGTACTGGCGATATTTTATCGCGTAGCCCGAAGGAAGTTTTCTTACTAGCACCTAAAGTGGTTGGATTTTTACAACGAGGGGGTGCGGGCAGTATACGTATAGGGGCGAGGAGGAGAAAGATGGAAATTAATATTTCATTTTCGCATCGGCAAAATGAAGCGAGCGACAACTCTTCTTGGTAAACAGAAGCGCGATAACGTCTCAGGCAAAATCGAAGGAGGCTGGTATGAATTTTTGAAAGACGACGAGAGGAAGGAGGTAAAGAAGAAAGAGTCTCATCTCCTTTCTCCGTTACGCTCGCTCCGTCCCGCGATATAAGCCGTATCAGTTATAATTTACAATGTTATGGCGATTTTATGTATATCTTGCCAGAGCTGTTCTCCCCCGCGCTGAGAAGTATTATTTAAATTAAACGGGGCTAAACTAAGCGAACCGGCGGCATCGAAGTGGCAGTGGGAGAGGTGCCGCGGTGGTAT
This sequence comes from Xylocopa violacea, assembly GCA_963969225.1. Classification (NCBI taxonomy): domain Eukaryota; kingdom Metazoa; phylum Arthropoda; class Insecta; order Hymenoptera; family Apidae; genus Xylocopa; species Xylocopa violacea. Next base: position 31,412,583 of record CAXAJV010000011.1, read on the forward strand.
GCAAATTATTATCGCGGGGCGATAATTTAAATGCATATTTCGCCTCCTATATCATTTTATTATTGCCAGCCAAGTTAAGTCAGTTCCGTGGGCGAACGTTTACGAGAACGAGCCTCGCCCTGTGTAACCACCACCACACTGGTACGGCTTGTATTAGAAACGCCATCGAAGCGCTTTTCCCCGTGTGATCCTCATTGTTATTGCCTGCGGGACCATAATATCCTGTTGGGTAACGGTTACCGACCAGGATTAATACCCGGCGACTAATTGTATACCGTCAAGAAGTGCCAGATCATCCTACCTTCGCCTCTGTCTTCGAAATATCCCCGAGCTCTCCCGATGCTGGGGCTGCGTCCTCGTATTCCGGTCAACGATTAGCTCCATTCTCTCGTATTCTCTCGGCTGTTGAGCTGTACGCGTTACTTATCGGGACGGATCATGAAAATTTCAACGTTTTCCAATCGGACCGTGGAGCCGGCTGGAGCCAGGTTCCGTTACTTTCGTCGGTCGGTGCGGCGTTGAAAAACTGAGACTCACCGTTCCCTCGACGAACCAATTTGCAACGGCCACGATTGTTCTCCCTGGTGGCGCATTTAGTCCGGATTTACATCTCGAGGAACGAGAAGTTGCCCCGAGCACCGGTGCGATCCTCTCGCCGCTTTCCGTTCGAGTTTCAAGAAACGAGATCAGACAGTCAAACGTGTACGGCTGCGCGTGTATCCGTATACGCGTATCTCGAATAACGGAGAAGGGTTAAAACCTGGCCTGGGTAGTATTTTAATTCCTGACCGTTATCGCCCCGGTAGTCAGGGTCAGTGGCGAAAGATACATGTAAGTTGACCCCGCCCTCGAGACCTCTCTGGACGCTTATGAATATTAATTTCGCCCCTGTCGCACCCTTCCCTCTCCTCCTCCTACTCCTCCTCCCCCCCCCCCCCCGCCGAACCGAAAACAGACCCGACAGGAACAAATTAGATCTTTCCTTCCATACATTTCCCTTTTATTCCTGCGGTTTCTCTTGGACCTTTTCCCGCTTTGGCAACGTACGGTGCGATTTTCGAGCAACTCGCCACAGAATTGAACGTGAAACGCGTACGAAAATGTACGTTTTTAGGTGTCACCGAGTGCGCACGGCCGAAGGAAAAGTTTGTTCGCCAGTTGCTCGGTATTTAAGCCGAGTATACGATATCTAGCCAACGTACCATTCATCCGCGAATATACCGAGGCAACGCGGAGACGTAGTTACACGCAGACACGCGCACGTTCTCGTACCTACGTGGCCCACGCAACGAGTTTATCTCTGTATCTTTCGGATGTCAGACGACCCTTGGTATTTCCTGCAGTTAGTTTCCAGGGCGCGACTCCGTGTGATTTCGAAGGGTGCGTGTTTCAGGCCCATGTTTCCTTGTAATACATGCTCAGGTAGGCACAAGTACGCGTGCATTCTCATGAACAGCAACGAGCACACGTGCTAACAGATAGAGCTCCCTTGAATCTGGCAATCTCGTAACAGGGAGTTAAAACCACAGCACGAATGTCGTATCTTAGGCTCTCTCCAACCCCTTTCGGGACTTTCTCTCGCGTTTCGCCGGTAGTAGATATTATTATCAGCCCAACTTTCATTTCGGATACCACGTACATACTTGCACAGCGTACGAGACTCTTGCCAGTTTTACCTTCTCCTATTGTAAACGTATAGTAAGTAAACGAATAGACGATCGCGAAGCGAATAAATGAATAAACGTAAAAATTACTACGATACGTAGGTGGTGGACGGAGAGGTAGGCAGAGGAAAGGAAAATCGTATAACTTGGCAAGAAGTTCTCGACGCCTGCATCCAGAATTTCTGCCGTTGCGCGTTCACACACGTACATCCGAGGTTGGCTCGCGAGGGCGAGGGGTGCGCTGTCGTGCGCGCCGTTGTTTCGGTTTACCTTAATGGATTTCGTAGTAATTGTAAAATATTTCGCGAGTTCCGTGCGCACGTGCATTTAACAGAGAAAACGCGCGCGCGTATCTTCAGCGTGTGGCGTCGCGCGTTCATTTCGGCACTCCGTGTACGAAACGCTGAAATTTAAGCTCACCGTCGTCTTGTCTTCTACCGACACCGAGCTCTGTCTATCCTCTTCCCTTCGAACCGCGTAAATATTTGCTTCTTGTATAATAATATGCTCGTAATGGTTAGAGGCCTGAACGAGCACTTTCTTGTGCACGTACGGGGTAAACATTTCCAGCTATCAATCTTGTCCATCGCCGATTATTAACCTTGGTCCGTTTCACGGATCAGCGGCCAGGAGGGGAGTCGCCAGAGCCCAAGGTAACCATCCTCTCTTGTCAGTTTCTTTGGTTCTTATGAAATATTTATGACAGCTTTCTCCGAGCTGCGTAAACTTTCGTCTTTAAATGCGCTTCGTATGTTTTCCTTCGCCTCGATATATTCCACGTCCTGCAACTTTACTTTTGCCACCACTCAGTCTCGCTCCGTTTTTTCCTCTTTCCCTCTTTTTTTGCCTCGGCTATAAGAGTTTTACCGTGGCTAGCCGCACAGTGGAATTCGTTACCGGAACTGATTAAAAGTTGTCAACGGTATAAGCTGCTTGAGAACAAGTTTTGCAAACATTTACATAGGAAAACTCGCGGCTAGTCGCAATTAGTTGGGCCAAGTTAACGCAGTTATAGCGCGATGCCTGTTTCTGTTGGACGCGTTGCCGAAACAGCAACCACGGTAATCATCGAGAGTGGGGCGACGCTGGTAGATAGAGCCACTACTACCGATCGGACGTTTGCCGTGTCGTTTGTGTCGTTGCGATGATTTTATGTAACAAAAGGTACAGTTGGAGGGCAACGCGGGCGAGACGCGCTTAGAAATCGTGGTTCCATTCAGAGGGGGTGGGGGTGGGGGGGGGGGCGATTAAACGAATCGTCCAACGTATCATCCTCGGTCCTTGCAATCCGAAATTTAAATACAAAAGGATTACGGGCGAAAGAGAAGAGGGAACGCGGGTGTGTACAGAGATGTGTGACACGGGCGTTAAAGGGAAGCGACGTCAAACATTAAGCATAATGTCCCCCGACAAGAATGTCCCAGCGGTGGTCGCCGCGTAAAGTGGCTATTTATTACGTTATTACATACATTTGATGCGACACGCGGAAAGCGAGCAAGCAAGCATTCTCTTCCGGCCGAGAGAGAAAACGTCTGAACGTGGCCTCCTAATGTGACTCGATTTAAAATATAAATTCTCCGCGATATGTAATCTCGTACCGGCTCGTTTTCTTTGGGATTCCAGAACAAGGTTGAAGGCACGTCACCCGCCGCTACGGGGAGAGGGTGTCTTTTCTAGAGCTCGTTTTGCCGTGGGGGAACGCTGATATATCATTGGTTTACCGGGAAACGTAATATCGCGTTGACGGATGGAACCTTATCGGATGGCGAAATACCGTCGCGCGACGTGGATGAATTTTTGAATACGCGTTGCGTGCTTAAAAATCTGAAACGAAACATACATATATATATATATATATATATATATATATATATATATATATATATTAACGCACACGCGTATATATTTTATAGAGACTTTTTTTTTTAGCAGCGGCGTTGGATCTAATAAATAGGAGCCATTCGTAACGCTGTGGTCGGTGAAACCGTTCGGTCGGTGTCACGGAGTGGCGCCCTCCGTCCTGGTGGATACCCGCCGTTCATGCTTTTTGCTATCGATAATAAATTACCCGACGTGATATTTCTTATTGTTAGCGGGGTGCTAGCGAGTGCGTCTGAGGGCTTTGATCGGTACGTACTTTCCCCCCCCCCCCCTCTCTCTCTCTCTATAATATATCTAGTGTCGCGATCGTTAATCAAAGACGCGGCCCAACTTCACTTCGGCTTCGCCATCCAACGTGAACGAACTTGAACTCGTCCCTGCTTTCTTCGCGATATTCCTAGTCTGTCCTCGCCCGAGGTTAAGGAGCAACTCGATTTCGATGACGGCTTCTGATTCATTTCTGATTAATGCCATGGCATTAGGAAAAACCATTATGTCCTGGCGGAAATCGTCTCGTTATGGACTGCGGAAAGACGGGCGCATTTTCCGAGCCATAAAGATCGGATATTGCGAGAATTATTCAGGATAATTTAAATTGAACCGAGCCTCTCGCCGGGGCGCGGATTTGCCGCGGTACGCGCCAAGAAAACAAGGATATAAATTATGTACAGATAGGCTGCGTAATTTAAATCGTAGACCCTCCCTTCGATACCTCAATTTCGAACCAGTTCGCGGTGTCATAAAATTTAAATCAGTCTACCTCCGCTATTTTCATCGGAATAAATTCCGCCGGCTGTAATAAATAATAAAACGTTCCCTTCGTTCAAATGAATTGCACGAACCAGCGGACGAACGATGGCGCAACAATGATACACGAAGAAACGAAAGGGTCGACTCGCGTTTTCCCAAATAAATTACCGTAAGACAGACCTGTGTACCGAATGCGCGGACGGTACCACGCATTGTCCGTCAAAGACGACAGAAATCAATCTATCCACGTATGGAGGTACGATATGAGAATCGGATCCGACATCAAGCATGACGAATGGTGGCTGGCACGAGGATACATCCCTTCGAAGACATCCTTCTCTCGCGCCGGTTTCCCTTTCCTTCTCCGTGGAATTTCGTGCTCCGTATATTGATGCTTGCCAAAATCTTTCTCCCCTACCTAGTCGCACGGAAACGTATAAACACGCGCGGCTGCAGAAAAATGTTCCCCAGTCGACGTGTGTCAGCCGGCTTAGCCGAGGTCCTTTACTCGTCCTTCGTTTCGTGACATTCCGTGCAGTCCTTCCCCCCGATGAATCGAAATAACAATGCGGAAGGTGCACGTCGAGATGCGATATCTCGAGTCGAGCTGTCATTTCGCGGTTCGATTTTCCGCTCCATTTAATTCTCTCTCTCTCTGCTGCCCCTCTACCGTCCGTTTTGCATCTCGTTACCAACGTCGGCGAAACGCAGATGCTAATGGTTTAATTGAATTCCGATTATTCGAAGACGGTTTCTTCGTCCCCCTATGCCGACGGTTCCGGGATCCTGTTGTGCTATGAATCAAAAGCAGGCCGCGTCTGCGGCTGACGTAATTATTGAGATCTCGATTTTGCAAGGATATCTCGGTGCTCTTTTCCTGCTCCGCGGCCGCAATGGCAGACGCATTAAAATATTAATGACTCCTCGTATCGGAAACAGACATCGGAAAACGACCCTCGACTCGCCGGGCATAAATCATTCCCAGCGAGGCTCCGTTCCTTCTAACCGCTTCGAAGATACGACGACGATTCGATCGATCAGTGCGAAAATTTACGAATCGCGCGACACCGATCCGTTAATTAACAGAGAGATTGAAAGCGCGAACCGTTCGACCCTTTCCTTGGATGGAGAAAAAGCGAGAATCAGCGGGAGGGAAGTTACGGGGAGCGCGTGAGAGCTATCGAGGAGGCGATGCAACGCGACATATGGGGCCGATATCGAGAAAGGATCACCTGTTGCATCCGGAACGATGGGGTTGGAGCCAGGAGGGTTACGGTTCGAAGGCTATTCAGGAGGTTCGGTGGGTAGAAACGACCCTCGATCGGGTCGTGTAGTGGCCAGCGAGTAACTATATCTCTTCGAATACCCCGCAATCGGGCCACCTTTGCTTCGCCGTCTGTTCTTAACAGCAATTGCGGCCAGGCAATGGTATGGTTTCTATCGGATAGCTCGTTCTCGCACGTAAAACACGCCTTCTCCCATTACGTCCACCGCTCACGAATTATTAACAATCCACTGATTTGTGGGTGTCGATGAACCGGTCTACGCGCACCTGTCACCGTTTCGTGCATCATCGTCTCAACTTAATCGTACTATATTCGAGTGATCAACGTACAGGAAATTAGTACGGGAGAAAAAGGAGCATTCGAGTTCGTCGATCTCGTGGCGGCGGGTCTTTTGTCGACAGAGGGACGGTAAGCAGCAGCAGCAGCAGCAGCAGCAGCAGCAGCAGCGGAAGAAGAAACGGGGGTGGATTCCTGTGGGATTCTTGGAACGATGTTAGAATGGTTTATGAGGGACTGACCACCACCACCACCACCATCGTCTTACGGCCAGGGCAATGATCCATTATTCCACAAACTGAATTACCACGTTGCGTCAAACAGTCGAACAATTTTCTTTCCTCGCCATCGGCGGCGATCTCTCTTTGGATGTTAATTCGCTAAAAGAAGAAAGGAAAGAAAAAAAGACAAAAAAAAAAAGATATTGAACCGAATCCTTGCATCTATTTCCATTATTGGCACGCAATGGTCTGAGAAAAGGTTTCTCTCCCCATTATTAGTAGGACGATTGATCAACCTAATTCTTCGTAGATTCGGAGAAAGAAGAAACGGAACGGAGGAGCGAGACGAGAAATAACTGGAGACAGGAAAGAAATTCCAATAAGAGGGTGGAGACAGGGTGGAGACAGGGCTGAGAAAGAAATGGGCCCATTTTGATAATGGGTTCCTACATGGAAAAGCCAACGTTGGCTGCGAAACTCTGTAGGGATTTGGACGAGCCATCGCCTAGGTAGGTGTGGATATCCACGTGTGCGTATACCGCTATGCCGTATACACGAATCGATGCGTCTCTCGACTTGCTCTTCTTCTCTGCTTTGAATTATCGACTCCCGGATTCGTCTAAGAAAAATGACTCGTCGACCCGCCATTATTCCTTCGCCGTATCGATATTTCATCGAACCTCGTTTCGTGAAACTCTTCTTCCCTCTCAGGAGATGCCGGCATTAGGCGGGAGTATTTTAGAGTGGAAAACAATTATAGAGCGTACGGCGAAGCGGAAAATGAAATCATTCGTTCGGCAGATGACGCTGAAAATTGAACGCGAAAAAACGATCCCACCCGGCAGGGAACATTCGGGGGTTAACCCTTTTCACTTAGCGGCTCCTCATCGTTGGCACTCTTTCCCGAGGACGGGAGAGACGAAATAAGTGCGCCGGGCCGCAACGTCGTTGCGGTTTACGTCGAACCTGGTGTCTGCCAGAAAGGTTAATTTTAACGAATTCAACGAGGCAAGGGAGGTCGGAGTTTAACAGGATAAGCTAATTGTGGGGTATTGGCTAAGAAGTCGAGAGAAATGAGAACGAGGGTTCCAGAGAGAGAGAGAGAGAGAGAGAGAGAAGGGTCTCTTCACTCGGTGCTACTCGAGGATCGTTAGCAGCCGGCAGGCGACTGGAATCACAATGCAGTTTCTTATCAAAGACCCGACCGTCCTATACGTAGCTACCGTGGACTCCGCGTGTATTCCGCTTCCAGCATCCTAGACTTCGATCCTCCGAGCGAAAGGGATCTACTCGAGTTTATTCGAGTAATTTGACCGATCCGATCGAGGCTTGGAAAGTGTCCATACCAAAGATCTTTAGGAGAGCGACGTTTCCCAATCTTGCGAAACTCAAAGAAACGTAGGTGTATCCTAAGTAAAAAAATTCGAGCAAAACGATGCTCCACGCTCGTCGCTTTATACTCGAGGCTTAGATTAAGTCCGCTAAGAAAAATCTATCCGAACCCCTGTCCCGCGGAAAAAAGAAAGCCAGCAATATGGCCGTTGTCCCGACTGGAATCTCTCGCAAGCGATATCCTGCTTTTTCGAGAGGAATAGCCGCCCAGAAGGGTCCAAGGAGGAAACGAGGGGTTTCGGCGGAGTCGAACAGGGGTTGAGGGCGCTCCTCCACACGTAGCTAACTCAATTTAGATCGAGTGCCAGACATTTGTTACCGAGGCTCGACTCTACGCTTCATCTTACCCGAGGCACCGGTCGTCGTTTTTATTTCCTATTATTTATCTGGATAAATAAGTCGGCCTGGTTCCTTTCAGCTACCGCCTTCGAGCTTCTCCATTATCAGCGCCCGATTCTAATGGTGACTTATCGATGAATTATTGGAGTTGGATTACCCAACGCGCGGGCATCTTTTTCGCACGTATACCACTACCACGCCTCAATGGCTTGGCAATGTTTTATCATCGTTCGCTCAACGCTAATCAATTTTTCTTCGCATTTTTTTTTTCTTTTTTTCTCTTACCTTGCCTCGAATACGCTGAGAAATCCTCGACGAAGAAACGTCCGTTAAACGAATAAAGATTAATATAAAATATCGAAACGAAAAGTGACGAAAAAGTGTTTCTTGCGCAAGATTTCTACAACAGGGGTTGCCCGTGGCGATATTTGAGAACGCGAATGAGAATGCGAGCGTAGGACACGAGTTACACGGGTATAATAATCATTACGAGCCGCAAATGTTCGGAGGTCCGGATCCAACGAACGCGTGCAACGGACAGAGGTTGCGACAAATAAAGATAGATACAGAGGGATAGAGAGACGGGGTGGCGCAGGAAGAATTAATGCAACCACGAATGTCGTCGATGTTGTTTACGGTCGACTCGATGCGTGTCACTCAGGCGCGTCGTTAACGTTGCAACGTATACGCGTGTAATCGCGTGCAAGTTTTGATCGCGAAAAGATCGGAGGCGCGTCCCAACGGAGATGGGAGACAAAGTATGGCGGTCGATTCTGAAAAAGTGCGCTGCCGAAGACCACCGGAAGACCCTCGATGGGAAAGGGCCGAGAACAGAAAATGGGCAGTCTCATTGTTTCCGCGGCGTAAAAGGTGGGCTAACAGCTAACAGTCCTGGTGCGCCGGTAGCATAGGAAACGAGTGTAGGAGTAGAGGCAGAGGGATGGTGGCCGGTAAAAAAGGGGTAGGTGAAACGCGGAAGGGGCCTCGAGCGATTCAGGGTGTTCCGCAAGTGTAAATGCCAAGTGAACAGTTCGAGTGAACAGCCCTTCAGTACTCGCGGTGGCTCTCGACCTTTATAATCCGAGCATAATTACTGGGCGGGCAGTATAGCGCCTCCTCCGCATTCCTACCACCATCACCACCATCACCACTACCAGCACCGCCATCGCCACCACCACCACTACCACCACCACCACCAGGAGCATCAACACCAGGACCACTATTGCCCGGCATCGTCTACTACCATCAGCAGAACCAGCAGCCGCTGCCATACACGAGAGATTAATTGTTATTAATTATTTTCCCGCGGTGGGTAATTGCGTCATCGCCGGCAGCGGTGCTAGCCGACGGTAACTAGCAGCGACGTCGGCTTCGCCGTTTAACAATGAAGCCGACTGCGTCCTTTTCAGCCCTGGCCGGAAGCGGACGCTTGAAAACTGCAACCCGTACCAGCCTGCGCACTCCCTACGCTACGTACTTCCGATTAGATTCTTTCACCGCTGCACTCTCGACCGGCAACGGTTCAACCCTCGTTCACCCTCGCTCCCTTCTCATTCTTATTCTCTCTTTCCGTTAACTGCTCGCTTTGCCGTGAATTCTTGTTCGGACCACTTTTCTCGCAACTCGATAGATACCTTTCTTTTCTCTCCGCGGCGACACGCGCGCCTCGAACGTCGACGATACCGCGTGGTGGCCGAGGACACTTCACCCAACCGATTACCACCGGTTGAAACCGGTCATTCTACCATTAAGACACCGTGGAGGGCCGCTTATCCCATCTGACATTAATCACCCTGCGGTATCGTTCACCGAGAGAGCAGAGAGCTTTCGTCAGCTTTCGCCAGGGCATTGCTTTCGAGGGAGCGAAAAGATGTTGGAATGGTTCCACGTGCCATAGGGTACCATATCCCGGGCGCGCGTCCTTTTCGGTAAATTGCTAGACCTGGTCCAACCTCCGAGCGAATTTAAGTGTACTCTGGGCATCGTACAGCGTGAATTATCCGGTCGCTAAGCTACCGTCCTACCTCCGTAACGGCTCTCCGTAACCGTATCGAAAAACGTCCACCACTGCGCGTTCAACGGAAAATTGAACGATCGCGTCAGATAGGGTCGAACGAATCATCGCAGTCTCGGGTGTGAATTGGCGAAACGAAGGGCACGGGGTGCCCTGTTTCCACATGTCTCGCGCCTTGTACAGCCAGATCTTGACATCTAGGCGTGCGTGCGTGCGTGCGTGCGTGCGTGCGTGCGTGCGAACGCGAGCGCGAGCTTAAACCCGTACGTAAATACGTGTGGTCGGAGAGAACTTTAGCACAGGGAACGGAATTTGCTTCGTGGAACGAACAAGAGAGAGAGGGAGGGAGAGAGAGAAAGAGCGGTTGATCGTCGAGAGCCGCATACATGGGCCGAAGAAAGAGCAGCAACGGCAGACGTGGGGTGGGGGTTGGTCGACCGAGGCTGTCCGCAATTAAAATAATTCCCTTTCTGCTTGCAGCCGAGCGGAAAGAACTTACCAGCACCCTCTCGCGGGTACCCCCGGGGTGCTACCCTCTTCCTCTTTCTTCCTACGTTGGTATCCACTTCCTCTTATATCATCTCGTCCCTCGCCCGCTCCTTTTCCCATTCTACTCGTTCTGTTTCTCGCGCGAGCGTGGTCCTGGTAAGCATAGCTATTTTAATTGTGTCGTCCTACAGCAGGATGACCAACCAGCCCCGACTACGACGGTGCGAAATGAACGCACGACCCATCCGCCCTTCCACCGCGGTTGCCGCCTCCTGAAAACCACGAGTGCGGGAAGACCGCGCGGCTGATTGCATCGGGGCGAAGAAGCGAACGACGAAAGACCGATTGGGGATCACGGTGGATCATCCAAGGAGGGAAACGACGCGCGCGTACGCCTAGAGATGCGTATACGAGACGAATTAGCGCAAGCTCTACCGAGCGGGGCTGAAAGCGGCGGTGGTTGCGTGAAACGACCGCCCGCTACCAAGGAACGCTGTCTCTCGCGAAAAGAGACAACGGGACATCTGAAAAGGGCGAGAGGTGGACGAGAAAAAGAAGCGCAAACACGAGACGCTGGGCCTCTATAGACAGGGTTGAGCGATGCGCGAAAGGTTTATTGCTCTGACGGTTGTTGCGAAACGTCCGCCATGGTTGAAATTAATCCGAGCGAGGCCGTGTCGGTTAACCTCCTCAAAAGCAGCCGCAAACGCGTCGCGGGTTGCGTTTCACAACGGGAGATTTCATTCACCGCAGCCACGGCGGGATCATCCGCGACGCCGTCCGCGGTGCTTCTCGCGTTTCTTCGTCTTCCGTTGCCTCCTCTACCGGAGAGATCAACGAGCCGGGTATTCCTCCACCTTGTTCGCGCCCCTCGCGTCGGCGAGGAGAGGATGAAGCCAACCGGAATTACGCCGGTGTGCAGCAGCCGCGTTCAGTTCAGGCTGGTTCGACTCGAAAGAAGACGCGATTTTCGACGCGAGGGAATCTTTCACGTAAAGCGGGGGCATCGGTGTTCCGTTGTCGCGTGCCGCGGGCATAAGCCAGCCATCGATATATTATTTTCACTCGGATAGGATTAAATCGATCGGCAAAGTGGCATGCCTCGTCAAGAGCGCGTACCCGAGTCCCGTGTGAAATCATCGTTCCTTTCCCCGGTAAATTCTCAAAGTGGAATCCTACACGGCATTGTGGGTTCGCGTGGGCGAACACCGCGCGCTACGCGAAGTGAAGAGAGCCGGGCGCTGCCGGCTCGTTACGCACCAATTAAATGTGTGCAGCCTGGCTGCCAAAGATATTAGAGTCATCCGAGCGAGTGGCCGGTCGAGCAAAAATAAGTAATTAGAAATGCCGCATGGATAATATACGCTGCAATTAAGACCGAAAGAGGGCTACCTAGCTGCCGCGAAAGCAGCTACCTCTACCTCCATCCACCGGTGCTCCGGGTCTCCCACCCCTAGTAGCGGGATCTTGCAGAGCCGGTGGTGCCATGCAAAGGGGGGTGGAGCCTCAACCGGATGCGGATTCATAATTAAACACGCCCTTAAAACAAAATCATTACGGCTGTGTCGACTCGGGGCGGCTTCCACCACCACCACCACCACCACCACCACCACCACCACCACCGCCGCCGCCACCATCACCATCACCACCCCTCCCCGCCTCCTCCTTTCGCTCATCCTCTTATTGCCTATCTCTACCGTTTCTTTCCTTTATCCGGCCGTCTCTGTCTCTGTACAACCCCCACCCCGGAAGCACTTGGCGTTGTTGACGAACGAGTAGAATGGCTCGCAGGAGACAGAGACGCGGCTAGGGGCTGGAAAAATAAGCAGCGTGGTCCTATCCGCGATGAAACGCGCTGCCGCGATCATACGCGACAGCGAAGATTGCATTCGGGTAACGGGCGATACCGCACGCGAGACGTGTATATTCGACCCTCGGAAACGTCCCGCATCCTGTAATTCCTCTAACCGTTGTCACTCCTCGGATTAGCGAAAGAGCGTTCTAATTCGAAACATCGGCTTGTCGAGCTTGTCGGAGGTTTACTCGGGATCTTAGGTTTCCACGAGATCCAGCCACGCTCCGCGCACGAAGCAGCCCTGTGGAAATCGTTTACTCGAATTCGAAGTGGAAAAACCGCGAGCTCTCGTTTGGCGGTCGACGAGGTTCGAGAAGAAAGAAATCGGTGAAACCGGCCCCCCGTGGGCCGAGATTCCACCGAGTACGTGGAGAAAGAGCGGCCTGGTTGTCGAGCAAGTGGATTCAGCGAGCTGTAGAAAACGTTGGACCTCGGCGCCTCGGCGGAACGAGTACCGTTTCCGCGGGAATTGAAGGGAAACGGAGGACACCGCCGCGGTGGTGGAGGCACTCTCGGTCCTGTACTACGCCACGGAGGGTGGAAGGTGGTTTCCCGCACACCTCCCCGTGCGAGGAAGGACGAGGGGTTGGGCATGCGAACCTACCGAGGCATCCCGGGATTCGAACTGGTTCCACCCACAAAGTCCATCGCGCCGGTCCGGCCGCCCCGCGAGGAGCTTTTGCTATTTTCTCATAGCGGCTATAACCTCCCTCCTACCCACGGACGTCATCCTCCTACGGCTGTATCCTACTAGCCAGTCATCGAGTGGCTCCCGTGGATTCGTTAAGGAATTAAGGATACATGCGCAGCAACTTTCGAACAGGCCCGCTGCTCGGAGATGGTCAGCAGCATTGCGGATAGTCGCTTTTCTTTTCCTATTATTTGGACCTGCCGCGATGCAGGGCAAACTCGATTCTCTGTTCTCGAGACAAATTCCTGGACACTTCTGGTTAACCAACTAACGATAGATTTTTAAAAACCTACACGCCTGTACACTAAACGAACAGACTGGTATCATCGCGTGATCATCGCTATTCACCAGTAACGATCGCATCCACCGGCGAGGAAATTTCGAGCGCGTTCTCGTAATACTAGCCAGGCGTTTAATTACTTTCGTAGCGTAAGCGTGGGCAGGTTGGCGATGCCGCGAGAGAAAGCAAACTGTCCGTAATTTCGCAAGTTCCCGGTGTCACGTCGGCCATTTATTACTCAACTTATTGTCAGAAGTAACGGAAACAAAAGGGCAATAAGAATCCACGGGAAGACGGCTACGGAGCCGGAAGTCACAGGCACGATCTTCAGCTCCGCGGAAAAAGGCGAAGCGACCAACGAAATGAAACGTTCGCAAACGAGTCACGATCCCCTAATTAGGGGGCTAAATACCGCTGACGTTTTTTGCCGTTGCAATATTATCATATTTAGTATGCGCGCTTAGGAAGCCGGCTTAAATAAGCCCTGGGACCTCTGGAGTACGGAAGCTCCGGCTGAGAGCACGAAGTCTAATAAGTTCCACTGGTCGAGCCGTTGGCGCCCAGAACTGCGCCTCGTATTTCCGTCAGAATATTTGGTCGCTGCCTCGATTTACCCGTACCCTGACCACCCTTTCCTCCGACAATCCATAGCGATCGAAACGGGGGTTGACCAAACCTTTGATCAACGTCGGGGTGAAGTCGGCCTGTTCGGCGATTTCCACAATTTTTCCGATCACCGTGGATAATTTTGAAACACGAATCGGCGTCTTTTAACACCGATTAACCGCGAAGAGAAACGTACGGTTCGCAGGCTCGTGGTAGCGCGACCCGACCCACCCTTTGCATCGGCTTTCGATTCGTACCATTGCGGCATTGAAATCTCCTTAACCGACTCGGTTATTTACTCGCCTTCCACGATCCAGAGATGCTCGCAACTATTATCCAACCAGTCGTTTATCAACGATTCGTTTACGGTATTCCGGATTTTCACGTTACACACGCACACCACTTTTCTTTCTCGATACGATCGTTCCATTGGACGTTCAATCTCGCAAATGAATAATTCAAGGAGACTCGTCACTTAGGAAGAGATCGACGATCGAGAAACTGATTTTCTGCCACCTCGGGAAACTGTAGCGTCGTTGGGTAATGTAGTCGGGAAGTGATTTTGTGGGGTCCAAGTTGGGGAAAAAGTTTCGGCTTCGCGAGGAGGAAGAGAGAAACGGAAAAAAGGATGGGCGAAGGAAGAAGCAGCATACGAGAGGCTCTAATTTACCTGGTAGCGGGGACTTTGCGCCTGAGAGTGAAGCTAACTGCTAATTTAAGGGTTAATTCCTTAGGAGACAAGTTGGCAGAGTTACGACGAAAATATTCATGGCATTATGCATACGCTTAGGCGGCCAGCGAGCGCCGCTAATAAAAGTCGAAAAGTCTAATTGCAAAAGCTCGTCGTTGCGGCATTAAGATTTTTATCAATCTTTTTTTCGCTGCCTCGTCTTACGTAAGATTGTACGTTCTGCTTGCACTTGTGCTTACATTAATTTATTTACTTATTATTATTACTATTATTATGAAAGCACGTGCAAGCCATAAAATCGCTACGTTTTGCGATGTCTCAACGAAATTGACAGGGAAAGGAAATCAATTCGGATCATATCTATAGCAACGCGGTCGTTCGCGTTCAATTTTCGTTCTTTCCGTCTGAGTTCCGACGCCGGAATTGATGGAATTACCCTTTAAATCAGAACCGCGCCTCATCCCCGATACTTAAATCGTCCTCCGTCTGTATCGTCGCTTCCCTTAATTCGATTTTCGCTGCGACAGAGCCGCGTGACAGGAGCCACTGCAATCTTCTCGTCGTCGCTTTTCTTTCTCCTCGATGTCCGATTCGTTCGGGATATTGAATTCCCAACAACCTCGCGCGCACGGCGTACGAACGGCACGCTAGGGTAGCGTTATACCATGAAATATGTTCACCGGTTCTACTTCGACGCGATCTGCGCTCTCTACTTTCCGCCTCCGGGGAGCGAGCGAGGCTTCTGAAAAACTCAACGACGCCTAAATTTTTATCCGATCGCTCGAATTCGAAATTAAGCGCGTTCCTTCTTACGATCGAACGAATCGTTTTCAGGCGCCGTTACCACCGTTATCGAAGAATAGAAATTCCTAAACGCAGTTGAACGTTCCGAGTAAATTACTTTTTAAGCGCGCGGAGCGAGTTTAAAGATCGGCTGACGACATTTGCACTTGGTAACTTCCAGCGAGGCTGTAGATGTCAGGGCTTCAGCGCCCGTGATGAGCAGGAAAGCCGTGCGAGGGTGGAACAGCCTCGGTGGGCTGACAGTAGGCTGACAGTCAGATTTGTACATTTTAAGTACCGTGCCCTCTTCTCCCTTCGTCCCCTCGGTTCGCGCGATAAACAAGGCTGCGACTTCTTCGTTGCGGGAATGATAATTAAATTGAAACGCTTCAGGTGAGGTTGGCCAACCGTTTTTCCCAAACTGAACCGTTTCGTTCGGTTCGGTTAAAAAACGCTCGCCAGTATAAAAGCGTTCCAAGGTGGATAGTAAACGTTTCGAGATAATTTCAGATAGGAATTAATTGTTGAAACAGTTAGAGAGGACGACCGACAGTCGTCCCCTTATACCCGTTACCCTCGCGTCGTCGGGTACCACGTTCCACCGGGTTAGGGCCGGGCCCGGTAAGAATAAAGGAAATTTATTCGCGTAATTTAAGCGAGGCTGACCCGGCGCGGCGTCTCGAACAGACGGAAGCACCGATATGCCGGGTCCGGACGCGAGCTCGAGTTGCATCGTTCCCGCGTAGGAGTGGCAATACAGTTTCCTTAATGGGGTTTAAAAAAATTTTAAAAAGAGGATATCAAGGATGTGACTCTGGCGCGAAAGAAGCCAAGGGGAAGAACTCGAGGCGGAGTAGGGAAGAGGTTCCTGGGGAGGGGTGAGGGATAGGTCGAGAGATGTACTATCCGGTACCGGGGGTGGTACGAGGTTGGTTAATCGCCGTAAGACAACCGGAGAAATGAGCGAACAGTAACGCGGGGCCGAGACCGTTTCTTCTTCTCGGTCCACGAGGGTCCGAGGGGTAGGTTAGGGTGGAATTTAAAGGAGTGTCGAGTGTCGGCCAGGGGAGAGGAGGCGGAGGTGTCGGTGCTGCTGGTGGTGGTGGAGGAGGTGAGAGAAAAAACGCGAAGAAATTAAAGATGAACCTTCGCGTGAAATGGGGCGTGAGTTTATAAGGACCCTCCGTTTTCGAGACACCCCGTGCTGTGTTTCCTTTCGCGTTTTATACCGTCATCGAGTGTCGTCGGCTCGATCGAGCCTGCTCGCGATGTAAACTCGCGTTTATCTCAGCTTAGGAACGATCTCGAACGAATCGGAAGTAAATAAAATTATTTAAACACGGCACGTGTTCGAATTCCCGCTTACTTTTCATCGATCGTTACGGTACGGACTTAGTTTGCCGGTAATAGACGTTCCTCCTGAATACAAAATATCAATCAACTCTAAGGGAGGACGGGGCGAGAAAAATATTCGGTAATTACGACAAGCTCCCTTGATCGTCGGACGACCCCAATCGCCGTCATCTCGATTGCCATTCGAGGATGAAGATTTCGATTCCTTTTAAAAGCTCTTGCCCATTAGCCGGAAGCGCGTCTTATTTTTCACAGACAACCCCCGGGTTTTAATCTCGCTGTAATTTAACGTAATTGAAAGTAGACGACACGGTTAGCAGATTTGAACCGATAGTTTGCGATATATAGGATATCACGTTACTACGTATTATTCGCATTGGAACGGGAAGTGTAATTCGCGACGGTAAAAGAGCGACGAGCGTGTAAATCGAGAAAATGGGAAACTAATTTTTTTAACCAAACCGAGGCATCCTCGGCGTCGCGTCTCCACCGAGGGAAAATGTAAAACGCGTATAAGACTTGGAGGTGGTTTTCGTTTCCACGCATCGTACCGGTCGTCCCCTTCGAGGTCAGAAAATCCACGCGTTCTCCACCGTTCTCTTTGCAAGGGGGCGAGGTATTATAACGAATCCTCGCGGAAATTAAAGGAAGGACTTTTATGTATTCTCTCGAGAATTCATACGTAGCCGGTTAATTACGAAATTCAAATTAACACAAAAAATGGTAGATCTAGAGGTGGGTGAGATGTGGAGTCGGAGTTGGTAGGGGGCACGGAGAACCAACGTTTTTTAAGGATCTCCCTTTTTAAGGCTACGGACTCGCCTACTTATTACGTTTCTCGGTAGCTCCGCTGGCGGTCTGGCAGTCGGTTATTTACCTACTCGAGGTTTTAATTACCTACCCCCTAGCTCTACGCCGGACAGAAAAGTAATCTTGGAAGTATGTGAAAGCGAGCACAGAATTTACGTAACGGACGTTAGAAACAAAGTAGGTATATTGGCCTCAGCCAAGCACTTTTCTTTGTTAGCATGAAAAAACGTCTGTAGAAATAATAAGTATAACAATTTTCTGCTGTATTACGCTGTTCCAAAGCGGTTCTTCCACTTTTTCATTCACCGGATGCCGTCCCTGCAATTTTTACGATTATATCTGTCGCTCGAGTTTTCGTTAAACATAAAACAGCTCCAAGACTTGTTTATACTGGCTACGTTCATTGTTTTACATTCCTCCTCGACGGTGGTGCTCGACGGTATTTCTCGTGAAAATGCACGTCCGATTTTTCTACATCGATCCAGTGGCAAAATTGCCAATTACTAATTGGCTCGCGCGCCAACTTGTTAAATCTGTCGAATAAAAGGTTAGGTAGGTATGAGAAATAAAAGGTGAACGGGAACGTTACTTTTCTCTCCCTGCGTGCTCGGAACGATGATACTATTTATGCTGGAAAATTGACTTAATGGTCGTGCAAAACCGTACTAAATAGCCTCAACTTGATCCTCCGGAAAGCGTCAGATGCGATCGAACCTCGTTGAAAAACCGATGCCTACGGTTTCACGGACACGCTGTTAAGTTGCCGTATCGACGTTACGAGCGTCGTAAAAAGTTACAGTTACGTTATAATAAGCCACGAGAAACGGTGGTTGCGTTGCCGAGAAAAACGCCCGAGTCCGTGTTTATGTATCACTGCGAGTGGAAATTCCTCCCCTAACATGTCAAAAGGGGGTGCAAAGTAAACGATTTATCGCGATGTAAAAAGAGAAAGTCCTGATTATTGACACGTTTAGGGGCTCGTAAGAGTGAAACGATGCGGAAAACTTAGGAAAACTGTGGTTCCTCTGATCCCGAGGGATCGCCTCGATGAGAAACACGCCTCCTTTTCTACCGACCTGCCAGGATAAACGTTCCACTTCGAACAGAATTCTCCTTATGCTGCTTAAAAATATACTACATCGTAATATATAATATCCAATCTAGATAGAGAGAGAGATCCGACCGCAATATCGACGTTCTGCCGCGCTCGGTTCCCAATGAAAATCGCGCTTAACGACGGCGATAAGGAAAAACTCGGACTCGGCAGAAGAGCTTAGAGCGCGTAATATAAAGCCCAGTTCGGCGAGACGAAGTCGGAATAAACGGAAATTACCGGGGCCATCTTGTAATTATACGGCTAATAGGAAGGTAATTTAGTGTCTCGAACTCGAGTTACCAGTACGGCGGAGACGTCTGTAGGAGAGCGCGAGAGCGGTTGGTAGCCCGTTGGTTGCCGCGGTCTTCGCGGAAAATTAAAATAATAAACGGCATCGTTAGGATTCATCATCTGATTTTAATTTCCATTCCAAAATGATTGCGCATTATCTCCGGGGGCCGTCCCGTAACACCGTTTCTGGATTTACTGCTCGAGGGCCAAGCCAGACGTTGCTCGTTCGTTCCCTATCCTCCTTCTTTCGCGTTACGCTAACCATTGTTCATCTCTTCCAATTTCATACACCGATTACGATATTTTTTCATCGGCCAGATCGGGCAATCGCCTAATCGATTAATTTATATTGGGCGGATCCGATCTATTAGTTAGGTTAGGTTAAGGTTAGGTAAGCGGCTAATTAACATTACAACTAAACCCGTAGTAGAAATCCCTGTTGGTCGAGTCGACATCGCTGATGTTCCGGTCGCGTTCCCACCGCTGGCGTCGCGTCGGTTGTTCGTAGTCGGCCGTAATTTAAGTGTGCCACCGAAGACACGGTTACGCCATGCGACGCCTGGCATTATCATGGTAATTTGTTAGAAACAAACATTATAATTCCAACGCGGCGGAGAAGGAGACGAAGCCCGGGACCGCGAGGGCCGGGTCGCGGTGGCTCTTTGCCGGTGTTTCAAGAGGAAGGAGCTGCGCGCGTCCGTATAGGTGGCGAAACTGAAGAAAAGTGGTATGGGACGCGCGGCGAGCTTTCCTCGGTACACGGGGCAAGGGTTAAGACTTTGGGTACCAAGTTAAAGGCGTAAGATCCACCGTGTTTTGGACAGTGTCCATTGTCTCGGGGTTATTTATTAGAGGCGACGCCGTTGGGTTCACGTCGTGGCGACACGGCGAAGACCAAGCTAAGATGGTGTTCTGTACGGCACATAACGGTGCCAGGATTTATATCTCGGTGCACAACCAAAACGCCATTATGCCATGGCTACGCCGGAACCCCTTCTCGCCCGCGAAGATAGCCTACCGCCCTACGAACTACCCTTTCGAGAATCCTCCTTCGCTCCCGTCGTTCCTGGCTGGTTAAGTCGCACGGGTGGCTACAAAATTTTCCATTTAAATGGACGACAATTAGCCGCGCGATCAGTCTTGCCGTCTTGCTACTATACAATGCCACTCGAACATCCCCTTCCGCGACGTCGCCCCTCTCGACGTTGCCGTCCGTAGCGCGCGATACGCGCGTCTAGCCGTGTGATTCACACGCGGTGGGTAACCGCACCGTTCGGACGAGCACTTTTAAACCCAACAACAACACGTACAATGGATGAATCGGTTCGATGCTGTTTGAAAACTTCCCAAGTGTCGTCCGCGCGGCGAATCGGAAGTCGAAGGGAGAGAAACGGGACTCGGGGGACTGGGTAAGTGGATGCGGAGAAAGAAGAAGAGGTCGAACGCGCGCCTTCGAGCGCAACTTTCGCAAAGAACAGCGGTGGGGGGATGAACTCGAGCAGCCACCGCTAAAATCCGTGCCCGTGTGCCACTTCCTGCGCGAGGTAGACCCGTGGAATTATTAGATATGCAGCCGCGACGGCTGCCCTCCTCCTACCGGCATTACTAAACTTAGTTATGAATGCCCATTAAAACTGTAAAGGAAATGCATTAGCCTGCCAAGGTATTCCGCGAAGATATCGAGTGAGACCCCAGGTTAACCCCATCCCTCGAGAAACGCGCGTGCCACTTCGTCTCGTTCAGTCTCCTCGTTTATCGCTTCGCGGTGTCCGATGCGAGTTTCATTTTACGTACGCACGCAGCAGAGGAGGAGGAGGAGGAGCAAGAGGCACGAGTTGGTCCATGTCTACCACAAAAGCCATTGTCCGCCACTTACTGAATTCGTCGAGGCTCCCTCTCGCCCTGGCGCCCGTGTCCACAGAGCGCGCAGAGCCCCCAACGCTACCAATGTAAAACACTTCCCGTGAATTTTATTGCTTCGCGTACCTCCTCGCACACTCGCGCGTGCAGGACCACCTAACTTGTCCCGAGTAACCGACGGGAGACCACCCTCCTCCACCCTTTACGTTTGCTTGTGCACGGCCGGCTGCGCGCCAGCCTGGCCATCGTACAGGGTGTAAAACAAATATATGCTCGGGCTGAACCTTCCCGTTTCATCGAGAGACGTCTTCGCGCGAACCGTACCAACGTTTCGGCTAGATCCTAGTTTTTCGTAGCCTCTTAGTTAACGTCGAGACGATTTTGCTTGTTTCGCCTAGAATCTGGGCGATACCTGCGGATGAACGAACGCGCGGAAACGATTAAACCGAGGTCATCCGATACCAGACGATCGCGCGAGTCTCGTCGAATGATTCCTAAGTGCGGGAAAGAATTAAAAGTTGAAGCTGGCAGCCGTGGCAAGCGGCAGGCTTGTTATCTCGACGAGAAGGATGGGCAATTCGTTAGGGCGGCGGTAAATTCGCGAATTAAAGAACTTATTCCATTTGGGCAGCCAAAGGGGTGTGAACGCTTCCTCGTTCGTATTATCTCGCGTCGAGTGAGAAGAACAAAAAGGGTGTGCAGGTAGAGGGAAGCAGAAAGGCGAGGACCAACGACGGGGAGGGAATAACCTGTACGAACAAACGCGACGGGAACGAAGGCGGGTGGCGGGTGGCGGGGGGGTCGGGGGGCGTATGTGGGTGGTTGAGTGGGGTTCGTTGGAGGGAAGACGAAGGGAGAAAGAGCAGAGAAAGGGACAGAGAGGACGCGTTTAGACGTTCGTTCCGCTGGTAACAAAGATAACTCTATGCAATAAAAATGATTCAAAGTTTCCCGCGGCGGATGGTGGTTCCGATGGCGGAGCGGTTGACAATAGCGCGTCTTTGTCTCCACCCCACACTCCGATGCTACCCCGCTGCCTCTTTCGCCCTTCTCATCTCACCCCCTTCTACGCTGCCTCGTCCGTATCCTGCGACACCTATCTTCCGGTTTAAAGTCCCGCCGTGCGCGCCAGGGAGGAACCTCGCTAACTTTTATTATTTACGACCGATATTTCAGTCGGCCAGCGCGCATGCATACCGTACCGGCCATAAAGTGGCCCTTGGGAGTGCCGACGATTGTTCGCCGACGATTCAATTGACTCTTAGAAAAATTACCAGACCCGCGTCGAACGTAGGCGTTCAGAGAATCGACTACTTTCAACGATTGCAAACGGTTAGAAGCGAAATCGAAAAATGTCTACACTTAAATTACCGATCTCCTTAATTAGGAACGATTAGGAACGCAGAGAGGTATATAGGTGAATATAGGTATGGGGAATGTTGGAAAGGAAAGAAAGAAAAGAAAAAAAAAGGGAAAGGGTGAACGAACAGAAGCGGACAGAGACACCTCAGGATTTTCCCTTATCAAATCAACGGGTGAGCGAGCGATGATCGGTCCCCGAAGAGAAAGAGAAAGGGGATGAGACAAGGAGGGAATGGAAGCGGAGGACCCTCCGTGAGACTTCTCTATTCCCCCTCGTCGCGCGTACTCTTTATCTACCTAGCTACGAATACCCATACGTAACCCCGGTGAAGGGTCTGAATTTGCATTTTATTCGCAGTTGTGGACCGCGGGTTCGTGGGTAGTGGGTAACGTTCCTCCGCGCTACGGACATTTATTTTAATTAAATTACTCCAGAGCGTCGAACAACCCATTTCCTATAAATTATCCCCTCACCGGTCTTTCCGTCTCTCGCGTGTCCGCTCGGTCAGTCGCGCGGTGGCGAGCGCGCGCCCGTGTACGAATGCCGAGACATTAATGTACCCGCTGATCCCACGGTGCCATTGAAATGAAATAAAAGCACGGGCGAGAACGAAACGTTCTGCCCATTCTCACCGCGGTGAGCTCGCCATGCCGCTTCCCTTTCATTTACCACGTAATCATTTTCCACTAGCGCGTCCGCTATGTGTGGCATCTATACGTACACACCTACCCACCGATTACCCCGGTGTATGGGATACGCGTGCTCGCGGTCGACGCACGCGTCTCTGCGACTGTATACGTATGTATATTGGTATCGCGGCCCATAATTCAGCGGCCGCTTAATCGCCTCGAATCAAAAGTTCGCACGGAGAAAACGCTTTCGCGGTAATCGTCGTGAAACGAACGCATCCTGCCGCGATAATGCTCTCGATTATCGAGCAACTTCTACTTAACTTCTAATTAACCAACGACCAAACGTCGCGATTCGTTTAAACGTTTCATATTCGTGCGTTTATCAACCGCACCGACCTGAACAGACCCTCGTAGGTTCATTACAAATAAAATAATATTGCATATATCATATGCCAAATAAATGAAACAATTAACACCATTAATATGCCTAAAATGAAGTACTCTCTCTCTCTCTCTCTCACTCTAATGATGTTTTGTAAATTTTAAATGTACAATATAGAGAGATAACGCGCTTGCGCGCCTTTTTACAGCGTTGTAGAGGTTAGGTTCGTATACAACAATCGCAGCGCACGGAAAACGCTATCATTGTTTTCAATCTATGTACACGGTTGTACAATCTTTCGATGAATTAAATATATAGTTTACTTACTTGATAAGCAACGTCTCCGGCTTTGTGCGTCGTTGCAACGTTTAGCGTCATCACGCAAAGATCCTTGGCATTCCATACGTATAACACGTTATCATGAATTTCTAGGATATTCCGCGTATCCTTAATGTTTTCCGGCAAACTATTTTTTAATTCCCGAAACATTGGGTGCTCGTTTAAATAAAGGGGATCCGTACACAAACTCATTTTTCTCTACGACAAGGTTATAACACCACGCACTCCACTAAATGACAACAACGAAGTTCCTTCACCAATGCTTATTAACGCGCAAGGTAGCCAACTTTGCAGCGTCGTACATGCGTGGCGACACTGTCGAGTAAACTTAGTTATTTATTTGAATTGCGATGTGTTTTATTGACTCGTGTGAAGAGAAAAATGTAGGAAACTAAGCTCATTTATCCATTGTACATTCGCATTTTGCAACAAATGGTAGGAGATATAAAAGTAATTGTCAATTTATGTATAATATTACAATAGTTTACTTCTTTTTTATATACATCAAGGGAATAACGGATATAGCAACGTATACGTAACACAGGTAGTAAAAGTAACATTTATAGTTAATTACTTAACTGTGTAAAATATGTAATGCATTGGTAGACAAATTAAAAGAAAAAAAAAGAAGCTCTCTTTTTCTTCACTGTCAATAATTAAGATTATTGTTGGCTTCTTCTCAAAAAGGCCCCGGAGGGATTCGAACCCTCGATCTCCTGTTTACTAGACAGGCGCTTTAACCAACTAAGCCACGGCGCCGTTGAAACAACATTTTTTATTCTTAGTTTTCCGATGTAGATTTACAACTTAACATTATACGTACGTGATATGATATTCGTACTTTTCTTGTGTTTATAAATAAGGTGAAATAGCGGATCAGGTACCACATGCGCGAACGCACGGTTTCTCATAGTTTCATATGCTATTTTCATTACACATTATTTCTAACGCATATGCGTCTGTATCGTGCAAGGATCAAGGGAAAAATCTAATCTCTATTTCATTAAATAAATAATAATAAGTTTATCGAAAAAGGACTCTTATCGTTTCCTACGCGAGCTTTCAATTACAAACAGTAAGAACACCAACAGTAGGTATTATGCTTTTAATTAGAGAACGTATCATGAAAAAATAAAAAAACGCCCCCGGGTGGGCTCGAACCACCAACCTTTCGGTTAACAGCCGAACGCGCTAGCCGATTGCGCCACGGAGGCTGTTGATGGACGTTGATTTTAAATTATTATTAGTACCGGATTATCCGTATTTTGTGGTTCAAGAGGTTGCTCGAGCCGATATTTCGAGGCTTGTCGAATTTTTTCACTCGATGTGCCTACTAATTTCAAACTATGCCGAAGAACCACTGCAAATTAAGTTTTGCGGACCAAGTATTTCGCTTCAATACATTTTTATTCTAATTCCAATACAATCCTAGTTAATCTATACGATTCTATGTTTCACATTGTAATACGGTGTCAACGATTCTAGTTTCAACCGATGCTGTCTACGGTTCTAAAAATCTGAAGGAACTGCAACTCTTAACTAAGTCGTTGCGGGGGTTGAGACACGCGGATAGGACAAAAATCAAACTACGAACTAGTGGTGAGGGAAACGGTCGAATTACGCCATTGGACAAACATGTGAAAACCAAGTGGCCGCCTCCGAGACAAAGGTCACTCTCAGGTACCGAGTTTATCCTTGAGTGACGCGCGCGGAAAATTCCTGAGTTCTCTAACAAAGACCGTAGCCGGCAATAACCTTAAGAGGCACTTCAGCTTCGAAATGCACGTGGCAACGAAAAGTATAAATTAAGTAGAGAGTCTGCTAGCACGACAAAGCGAAGAAAGCTGAATTCTAAAAAAGAACTAGACTAAGAATTGCTTACACATGGGTAAGAAGAGCCCCTAATCAATAACGCCCAGATGTGTGGTATAACCATTTTGAGAAATAGAGGAGAAATAGAGAGATAAACGCATCCATTTTTTAAGGAATTACAATATATAAAATATATTAGCGATCCACTTCTTTTTTTATTTATCACGTTTTCTGGCACTGTCGTTCTTCAACGTCAATTTCGCAGTGACGAAAGTCAGACGACTGTCTTCAAGCATTCGCGTCTTTTTACAGAGTTATTTAATAAAATATTTGTCTCTGGTTGTACGTTAAAGAAGATAACACATAGTTCAATATCGATTGTTTCTCTTTTTTAACCAAGATCGTAACATCCGATTTCTACTATCTACGCCATTAGTGGATAAATAAAAAGTGATATATTTTAAATCGACCGTTTTACTCGTACCAAAGTTCTCGATGAATTATTAAAATACATATTTCGTATGTAAATCGAGCAGATGTGCCAGACTTGAAATCAAACCACTGTGAACAGACCGTGAAGGAAGGGCTTCGCCAAAAGAGGACTGTAACGCGTACTATACTAACCAGGAAATAGTCTGACAGTTGCGTCGAAGCGTCGAAGCTATATAGGGTTAATTAAATGGGATTGGCTCATTAGTAACTGTCTATATGCAAGGCGATGGCCGAGATGCGATTGGAGGGTGGTCCCAAGGTGATTTAATCCGTCACGATGGATCGCAGATGTTCGACTGGTACGTGGCATGGGTCGTCACAATGCTGTAATTAGGAGCGCGTTTCGTTTATACGCATGCATAATGAAATCGTGCTCTTTTTACCGTATCGACGGTTCGATGATAATGCCCATAATTACGGCGCAACATGCGTGCACTATTTCGATGTTGGATTTCTGGATTTCCCATTATTTTAATTACACTAATAGAAAATTAAAATAAAATTTAAATTGTTTAAATACAAAAATATTTTCCATTCAATATCGTTAAGGAGTGACTGCACTTTTTTGTTTTATTGTGTTCCCATTGATGCTTTCGCGGATGAGACAGTTTGCGTCGTGTACCACGATCCAATTGATTCTAGTATTAAGCCAGCTTTCTAAGAACAGTTACCAGGACAAGACACTTTGGTTTAGGCATGCTGACATTAACGGTCCGTTTAAATTGTGCGTTTAATTACAAGTAAGAGACAGTAGCCATGAAATTTATCGGTCACTGTTACCATTCCCTTCGTTCCTAATCTACGAAGCAGGATCCACGGCTAACAAAGCAGAGAACAACTACTTCACGCGCAATAAGACGCTTTCTCGTTGCTTTCTAGTGCTTTCCAGTCCCCTTATATGATATTAAATTCATTCGAGACGTCTACAACATTAGATAGGTATACGTACTTATCGATTATTCCGCTGAACGAGGGTACGATGCAGTATCGTTCAGCTCGTAAAGTACGCGTGGATTTTGCTCGGAAATTACGATACTAGCTCGAAATTTTGTACTTATGAATCTAAGCAATTTTGTTGAGAGGCTCAATCCTTCTCGCGAGTTTACAATCTCCCAATCTCGATCAAGCTCTCCCTTTCTCTCTCTCTCTCTCTCTCTCTCTCTCTCCTAGTCCTATTCGTCGTTTTACTCCTCGGAAACCCGCCCCCGAAAGCAAGGTACTTTGCAAGCCGCGGCGGATGTCTATGATGAAGGTGAGTACGACCTGTAACGATGTAACGGGCGAACATTGCTCACGAAATCATGACGAATTCATTCGAATTGCGAATTACCTTCCGGTCGACGGAGTTTCGCTAAATGTCCGGAAGAGGGTACATATGCAAAACGCGTGATCATCAATATTCCATCGCGGTGAAGCTGGGCCGAGGAATCCGGAAATTCTGTCTTGCCCCTAGTGTTTGCTTACTTTATCGGATAAATTAGAAACCGTCGATTAATCAACAATTCTGCTTCGTTAACCTAACTCTCGGTGCCCCTCTCCTTCGTTACCCAGGTATTTGCGCCAGCAGTTTACGAACGATGTTACGCTTAAAAGCCGTAAAGATCTGCAGCTCCCTCTCTCTCTCTCTCTCTCTCTCTGTACCTGTATCTTGTCTTTGTAAACAAGTGGTGCGTTCCGAACGAACAATCGAAGCCGATTCGCGGCGTTCGCTGCGGAATCAATTTGGCCTTTGGATCCGGCACCGAGACAATACACACAGCTGACTCGTGCTTGTGGCAGAACGAAGAGCGAACACCCGGTAGACAATACGTCTTAACACTCGTAGGTTATTGTGGCGTTGAAAGGGAGTAACTTATAGGGGCATTGGGAATTACCAGTTTATTATTAGGGAGATAGCGTAGAGGGCCAAGATCAGGGGTTGCTGTTAATTCTCCTAACACTTAGCTCCCCGGAGAGAACACGCCGCCTCAAGACTTTCACCGTCTCAACCCATTCCGGCGTGCAAGAGCACCGACATCTTGAATCGCTGCCGTGTTAATTAGTGCGACTTTAAACGCACCCGCATGCGGTGGCAATCAGGACTGCAGACCGGAATGATTTCGCTCCTCGTCCACGGAAAGATCGTAATCCATAGCGTATTTTAGTGACACCGTCTGAACGAGTGGTTCAGCGTTCGTAACTGAAAAAGAAACGTTCGAAGAAGAAGTTCCATCCGCCTCTATCCTACACGCGCGTACCTCTGAGATGATTGATTTCTATTTGAAAAAGCACATAATTCCGGAGGCGAAAGCCGATGGGGTCGACTGATAAATCGAACAGGGTACGGAACGAAGCAATCTAGTGCAAGAACGATGTAGTCTTGGTCAACGGACGGCTGCCAGACGCGTGCACCATTTATAAATACAACGCGACGGAGGATCGTAGAACGAAGACGAAAGGATTCGCCATCGGTGAAAGGCGAGGGAAGACGAATCGACGACACCACCGTACGAACCCGCACTTGACGTCTTCCATACGTCAAAGCCACGCCGCGGACTCATCTTCTCAAGCTTAAAAGGGGAATGTTCCGGTTCCGAGCCTGAATTAACGCGCTGCTGAACGTTTTAATTATTCTATTAATTCATTTTCGAGCGTACAATAGAACCAGCGAGCGAGCGAGCGAACGAACGAGAAAATTGATCGTCGACCGTAGCTGGCAAGAGTTCGCGATGTGTGCCATGTATCCGACTGCCCTTTCGGGAGTGATATACTTGCAACAAAGTAATTAGTTCGAAGTTCGTTAGGTGTTAGCTGTAATCGATTTGGCTGTTTTCTATTGGCGATTCAACGAAACCACTCACGCCTAATGAAATGTCGGAGATAAGCGCGGAGAAAAATGTCCGAGCTGGTTATCGCTGTGGTTTATTCGTACTTAATGACCACGATGATTGAATATGATCGATAGGATAAGAATAATTGTTACTTTTTTAAATAAACATTCGTATTATCGACATTAACATTCGTTGATGTCACGCGTGCATTATAATAAAGGCGCGGTGTATACGTATAGGAGATAATCGCGTAAAAAGACTAGGAACGAGGCGCTCTGTATAATTAATTAGGATCGTTCCGTAATTAGGGTAAAACGGTTTCGAAACTGGTTTCGTGTACCTTTGTGCTGAGCCTCTGTTGTAAAGAGAGCCTCTTTATAGACGTCGCGTCATCATTGAATTACGCATTAAAATTTGATCTCTTACGTGACGGGTTCGAATGTAACGTTCCCGGTCCCGTATATAAATTGCTTCTCTACCTACTGCTACGTACAAGCAGTGGTACTAAATTTACAAGAATTACGCGATCGCGAAGGAAAGTGGACCGGCGAAGAGAAAATCGAGGCATTTCTTCGTTGAATTTCCATAGGGTTGAATATGCGTGGGATACGTCAGAATTTGGCCGCGATGACACGAAGGGGAGGCCGTCAGACAGACGCGGTGCACCCGGATAGCGGAAGTAGTAGACGACAACTTCCGATGGACCGCATTGTCTGGCGTAAGAGACGCGTATAAAGTACGGAGGAATCAAATACGGACACACACTGTGCACCCGCTTCTTTCGATCGTCGTCAGTTCAGTGGGTTTTTCCATCGAGACCGATGCCTTTCTCGGCTAGGGGTAAAAACAGTTTGCGAACGAACAAATTTTTCTGTTTGCGAGTTACGTTCTTGGAACGAAATGTTCCTGGCGTCCTATAAAGATTCGCGTTCGTGCAATTAACAACAACACTCTGACAGTTGCGTCGGTCGCCAGTTTGCGTCGGATTTTTACCGTGTTTGCGGAAGACAGTTTGTCCAAAGTCGACCGCATGCAATGCCGGGATAACGCCTGTATGGACGGTAGGTGATTCTTTAAGCGTGAAATAAATAACTCGGAGGGCTCGACCGAAAATGTGACAGGAACGTTTCTGACCCCCCCCTCTCCCTCCCAGTCGTAGGGGCCGAGAGAAAAAAAGAACAGAGGAGCACATTTTACCGTCGACAATTAAAAATATCGTACATATATTATCGCGTCGGTCTCTTGGCTGTAACTTTTCTAGCCTTTAATAATGATACACGGTTAGAACGATAGCGGAATAAGTCGTCCTGTATTTGGACGAATGTATCGTCTATTCTAGTTCCAAGTTGGTAAATTGATCGTAGAAGATGGCGCAGTCTATCAAGTAAATGACGTTTTCATAAATTAGTAGCGGTATCGTCGTAAAAATGTGAAAATGATTTATTACACCTGACCAACCATTACCCGCGATATCCATTACCCTCTCGAAGTAAATTTTTTCCCAAATAACCTTCGCATTTCACGTTAAAAGTAATTACATCGACCGGTAATTACACTAACTGCGAGTACACACAGTGTCGTGTGATTTTATGACGAATGCAGGAATGGCGTGCACGTCTGGACGGATGTACGCACGCGGTCGGTCACCGCGTGACAAACGATCAGGGAGGGTCGATCGAGTATTGGCACGATCCGTGCACGCTGAACGATATAAATGAATACGACGTATAAATGAATCGTGTCTCTGGGGTCGTATATTACGGGTTACTACATATGAAACGTTAATGGAGAAATGCATTTTCGCCAACGGAAACGAATGGCTCGTGACTGTCTGTCGATTTATATCCGAGGAACAATTCTGTCACGTCTACAGGACGTCCGGGAGACACGCACCCGAATCATTATTCGGAAGAGGAACCGCCTCCGTAAGAAAACGATCGCGAGCGAAGTATGTGCTTGTAATCGATTTCCCGAATTGACAAATGATCCGAATCCGAATTTTTTATCGCTCTGACATTTTCTTCCCGAATAACTTTCTCGAATAACCGAAATAGAACAGCAAAGAAATAAATAGCGGTCGTAGTCGTCGATGGATACGCGTTAAGCGAAGTAACAAAGATCATACCCTTGACGATAACGACCAATCTACGTTCGAGCGCATAATATACGTATTATAGTTTGTACGATAACCACCGATTCATCCCGTGCATGAAGATATCCTGTTAACATTCCTGGCGGGTGCGGGAAGGGTGCTGCGCTCTCTTCCCCCCGTTGAGCAAACATCCACCAGATAGTATCGGAGCATCGGTGTATCATCGCAGTTACATAAAATCGACGTCATTGTCCGCGAACGAAAGGCTGACTCGTGCTTGAGTCGGTACGG
The DNA here is from genome assembly GCA_963969225.1 of Xylocopa violacea. NCBI lineage: Eukaryota > Metazoa > Arthropoda > Insecta > Hymenoptera > Apidae > Xylocopa > Xylocopa violacea. The sequence continues at coordinate 31,443,424 of CAXAJV010000011.1, forward strand.
TAGATATCGCCGATGGAAGGTTAAAGGGTTGCTAGCCGACCGTCTTCTTATCGACTGGAAGTACCATGCAAAACGGCTCCCCGAGTCCCCCGACAGAAAGGGGTAGCTGTAAACTGTCGTCGCCGGTTCTCAGGGAGACCCCTACGCGATCTCTTTCCTCTCGACTATCTTTAACGAGAATTAATTGTCGGAATGACAGTTCCCTTGAACGGTGCTATTCGCGACCGAGTGCTTTTTTTTCTTTATTTTTTTAGATCGTTTCGAATAAATTTCAGTGTCTGAGAAAGGAACGAAGGTATGTATCGTATTATATGTACGCGTGCCTCTTTTGTTATGGAATCTCTGGTGAGTCATGGCCATCCAATAGAGGGATCCCCGCGAACAATATATTGGATTCGCGATACGCATTTCGCGTGCTTCGCGATACTCAAATTTCACTCGGTAAATCATTGCTGCCTTAGTCGCTGCAGCTTTCGGAGGGTGAACGGAAATCGGAGATACCTTGATTCCAAGGTGGAAATACCGAAAGTGACGAATTTTCTTAATGCTCCCCTCGAACGTGTTCATCCCTCTTCCTCGTTGCTACGACTTTTTTTTAACGAATCGATCGAACGAATAGGAAAGGGTGAACAAACAAAAACTAAAAAGAGAAAAGAAAAGCGAGGACCGTTGCTGCGCTCACGTGTATCGTAGATTATATCAGCGCCACCCTATCAATTTCCACCCTCGAACAATATCTGGCAAACGGGAAGATATCGAGTGCCTTGGGGGCGGAATCCCTTATGTGTCTTGTCGTATTATAAAATATTGACATGTATACTTCGTTCACGGTAGATATTTTAGGTGACGCAAAACTCTACATGTACCGAGGTAGACGGAGACATCTTTAATAATGTAGCAGACGATTTTCAAGTTTTCCCTGAATGTTTTTCATTCCGGTCTCCCCGTCTCTCAGCCTGGCACCCTGCGACTGTTCACTTCTTAGTCCTCTTCGATGCGAGATGCCTTTCTCCATTTTAAACGCCGCGAATATCGCTCCGAATTGAAAGTAAGAGAGAAGGGATTTTCGGCCGACATAGCGCGACACGGCTGACCTACCGACGTTGATTCGAACTACTGCGCGGCTGGGGCCGATCGGAAGCGTCCGCAACTACTGAAACGCACCGCTGATCGAACGGATTCTATCGCGTTGACGACTGACGAGAATGCTGGGATTCAAAGTATTCTGGTAACGATCGCGATTCGGGTCGACAAGAACGGGGCTCGTTAGTCCAGTGAAGCAGCTCGTTAAACTGAATCCTCTGATGCAGTGATTCGGCGTGGTCTAATCGCAAACTCCGATACCGGGGGGCGGAAAAAGAAAGAGAAAAAAGAAGTGGCTTCTTATAAAGGTGGAAGAGGCCGGACAGGGTGGGCATCGCGCCGGTATCGGGCATCGAGCGTCCCTTCAATAACCTCGATACAAAATTCTTTTCACCGTTGCCCTGAATGCCTATAGGAAATATGTGAAAGGCCGTCCGATTCAGACGGTCCGGTGTTGGCTCAGGCCTTTCTGTGCCTCTACGGAACGGCCGGCGTTTGCAAGGCGTCTATAAGCCACGGGCTGCCGTAATGAAACATAAATTATTCAATCGAAATCAGCCGCGTGCACCGAGGCGGCCAGTGTTTTTCGCCGAAAACGGCCTTTAAACCGAACCCTCCAAGCTTCTGGCCGGAAGAGAAAAAGGCAGCCGTGGCGGTCTCTCTCTCTCTCTCTCTCTCTCCCCGATCTTTTTCTTTTCTGCATCGCTGCAGACTACTCGTTCCGAACGATTTTACGTTTTCATGGGCCGCGTGCCGTCTCGTGTTTGCGCTCGTTCCGCTCCTGCGTAACGAATCGAAAGCGCGCGCCCGCGTCCACGTTTTTTTTATTACGCCCGTTTGATTGAGCTTCCGTTTCCTTGCTCTCTGTCTCCCTTACCCTCTCGCGCGTTCTACCTCCGCTCTTTTTCCTGCATCCCTAGGCGTAAACGCGAGTTTGGTTTTTAATTTTCGGACGTTACTCGATTACACGTGCACAGAGGAGAGTGCGACTTTCTACGGTATCATTCATTTATTTTCTGCGAAAGCGATAACGAGACGAGTTTGAATACTTTTTCGTCGGTTGTGAAGCGAACAGCCTGCTGAACGACGAGAGTGACGTACAATACAGTTGAAAAATATCAAGCGTACGACGTTACCGTTTCGGCATTCGCACGAACATTCGATATGTTAAATTTACTGCCGGTGTGCGTCTTCTTGCACCGTGTCGCACGAAAAAGACGCTGAACTTTTACATTTATGGTACGTACGTTTAAGTTACCGTTTCCGTGCATTGCGAATACCAATTGTCTCCATTATTTCCGCGATGGAGGTATCCTCTAAAATTCAGAAGGGAACGACGGCGGAGCTCCCCGAACTGGAGCTTGGAAAATAATTGAAGTGTAATCGAAAAATGTTTAAACGGAACGAAAGTTTCATTTTCTACGTTTCAACGTCTAGGAGGTAGCCTCCGTGTGACGGCGCGTGTTTGTTCTATAAACACCCACGGTGTTTCATCGTTTCGAGCGTGCAATATGACTTATCCGTGGACACGTATAGTATAGATTTTTATGCAAATTTTATTGATATCCGATCGTGGCTGACGATAGCGCACGGAACGTGCACGTCGTGCTGGTTTCAGTTGGTGGGAATTCAAGCAGGTCACGTGAGACAGAGCCACGTGAACCGAGCACGACCACTATTGGATGTTGCCGATCGAACGGTCGCTCCGATTGGCCGAGTCTTCGGACTTGAACGCGGACCGAGAGCCAGGGTAGATCGCGACTAACGATGTCCGCTCACCCTCGAACGAAACAGGGCACACCCCCCGTTAACTCTGTGCACACCAGTCTTTTATCAAACGTATGTGTTTTAGAAATTACACCTACCTACCGTACCGCGCTACGGGAACAAGCGTCGTTTAAATTTCATTATTCTTGTTGCGTTCATCGATCGCGTTACTTTCTCGATTACTCGTTACTTTTGGTCGTTCCGTTTGGCGCGCCGATAGGCTGCAACGCGCGCAACTTTGGCTGCGTGACCCGAGATATGCGATTACTAGGTTGGTGCGAAACTCGGATCAATTTGAAATATAACTAGCTCGTTATTAATAAAATTTGCATTTACAAGGGCGAGAAAGTGTCACGGCACGACACGCGGGACGAAAGACCGCCTCGGCACAATTAAGTAGGGTTCTCGTGATTACGCTCCATGCGATCCATAACTAATAACGAATTTCATCGTTTCAACGGTTTACGTCGACACGGCCGGACACAAAATGTTCAAAACAAGTCCAAGTAACAACGGCTCGCAACGTCTTCCAGACGGAATCGACGCGCAGCTTGGAGAATTCCGGCTGGGTGAACGTAAAGCTCGCTCGAGCAGTTGGGATTTGATTACTCGTTATCGAGGTAACTCTACCGTCGTCCGGCATCAGATAAGGTCTCGCGAGTAATTATTAATCATAGACCAGGCGGTATAACGATCCATCCGAGTCTTATCTCGGTGTCGAGTGATGTATGCAAGTGGTCGAGCCCGTGTGCAGGCGGCAGCAGAAGGGTGGCGGGCGTTGCCGATGTACGTGCACCGGCGCTGACCGACCCGCTAGTATTCCTCGTCTTGGTCGTCGTAGTCGTCGTCCTCGTCGTCGTCGTCGTGGTCGTCGTCGTCGTCGTTGCTGGTTGCTACTTGGCCGGTGGGGTTGCAATACTTCACCAAGATAACAACTAATAATCGATAGTGGCATTGCCAGGTACGCAGCCAGGTACACGTGCATACATAAAGTAACGGTCTCGAAAAGACCGTACACCCCCCCTGTCTGCCCCGTGCGAGTTGCATCGGTGTGCAGTCTTGCCTCCGGGCCTCCCACAAACCGCCCAACGGCTGCATGCAAGACGCTCGTAGGTCAAAGGTTGCGCAGCTAACTACTTCGTAAATTATCGTAAGGTTAACAACGGTTACTTCGTCGGCGAACCGTCGTTCGAACGAATTAATTGGCCGATGCGCGCGTCATTTCTCGACGCGATTCGCTGGTTCGGCGCTTCGGTATTTGATTCATCGGGAAAGTCATTCTATGCGAAGTTCTGCTGTTTCTGACGTAATCGCGCGCTGCCAGTGTTCGTGCATAGCCTGGCTAGATCCCAGCTGTCGCTTGTTGCACGGAGCGATCGTGCGATAGAACGAGTACGCGAAGCACACGGTTCAGAGATCGCGTACTCCGCCGACGAAACCATCAGGCCGAAAGATAATAATGCATTAGAATCGAACGCACGCGAGATAATCCCTCTATCGCCTCTATCCCTCTATCGCGATAAAATATAAAATTTATAACGACAATTATCTCGTGTCGTGTATCTATACGCGACGCGGTTGCGAGATCCAATTTCTTTCCTCCTTTCCTCCCCCGTTGATTTACGGGCAACTACTACTGGCCCGGTCAGTGGTTCAACGCGACGACGATTCAATAATTAATACATTGCCACCGTGCCGTTGCTAGGTGATCAACACGCGAAATGTACATAGCATAGTACACGTCCGTTCTTCAAAGTTGGTTTTTTTTTTTTTTTTTTTGTTTTCTTTCACCGCGACAAAACTTTTACCGCCCACGCGAATGAAAACGAGAGGGGCGGCTCCTAACGGGGTTCCAAAGTTAGCCGGATTCCGATGCGTCCGACGACAACTTCCAGCAATGTCGTTGCGTACTCGGCTAGATAATTACCAAAATACTTATGATATTCCTGGAAACGGAATCGCGGTTATCGTTATTGTGCTAAACGAACAGTGGTATCGCGCGATACCAACTTCCCGACTCTATCTGTACCATGCGAACGATGATAATGAACTGCGCTTAGGAGGGTAATCGTAATATTCGTACGCCCTCGAAACGCGTCCTTTCGAGTTTCGTACTCTAAGAACGTTGAACATCGTCGAGGTCCCGTGGGGTGGTTCTACTTTACGATTCGCTTGTCCGCGTACTTTGCAGTCGACACAAAGGACTACGCCACCTCGTTACGAAGGGACCAGTTGGAATAAAGTGTGATTAGGACGGATAGTTATGACATTTTGTATTGTAATTCCGCGAGGGTAACGTCTCTCTCCTCTTCACTTTCCCTCGGCTTTCTCCACCGCCTTCCCGTCCCGTTCCCTTTCGCCGTCGAGGTAGAAGGCCTACGGAAGATTTTCAAGGATAAACCCGAGATACGAAGGCGTGTCTCGATTCTACGAGGAAGATCGAAACGAGGTTGGCGTAAAATCGGCCATCTCTCGGCAGGGGAATGGCGATCCGGTGGCTACCCGTATTTGATTGTTTAATTAGCGAGATGACCGGGGAGACCCGAGTCGTAGGAGACGGTGCGTCTCGAAGGAGACGCCGGATCTGGAAGAGAACTCGGACAGGACAGCGCAAGGAGAAGGATCCGGAAGGGGAGGAGATACGTGGTCGAGAGGGGGATGGACTAGGGTGGGCGAGGAAGTCGAAGAAGGTTGTAGATGTGTACGCGTCCTCCTTCCAAGGAGAGATACAGTCTGAGGAACTCTGCGGAGTAGCGGGCAGGCTGGATTTCTGGTGTATAGGGGTATTAATCCCTGCCCTCAATTACCCTTTGTCTTGGGCGCAGCTTGGTCCACTTGTTAAGACACCGCCACTGTTTGTCTTGAGGAGCAGGTAAGGGAGCGGTCGCAGAGGTTTGGGGGGTTCTGTTTCGGTCGGTGCTTTACATACGCCCGTAAACCGGAGACGAACTGCTACCGGGAAGGACTACTGATCGTTGCGGTCTTGCCTCTGTTCTTGATAGAAGTTTCCTAGTAAAGTTCCTGCATCGCGACCGCCTTGGGGAGCCTCCTCGCGCCGCCTTGATACGCGCGTCCGCGCCTCGCAATCGATCCTCACCGTCAGAGCGATTCCACTCGTCGACGATCGTGCGTCGATCTCGCTCGATCGAAGGAGCTATCGGAACTTCCGATCTTTCGAGCCGTGAAACGCGAAACAGTCGCGGCTGGCTAAAGAGCGAAAGACGGCGGCGGAGGGGCGGCCGCGCAAATCCCGTGTAAACATTTGCAATGGATTTGCGAGCTATTCAAACGGTTAAATTCTCTTAAGAATTTAGTTTGTACAGGGGTGGTGTGCCACAGGCGGGACCCTCCTTTCCCTACCCCACGTCATTCTAACCGTGTATATACATATACGCGCGCGCGCGCGCGCGCACACACACACACGTGTGTGTATATATATATATATATATATATATATATATATATATATATATATGTATATGCATACTTGTACATATACACGCATGGAACGTTCGCGGTTCTGCCTTACCCCAAAATACGCGCGACGGTCCTCTTTCCTCCCCGTTTCCCTGTTTCCCCGTTTCCCCGTTTCCCCGGTTCCCCGTTCTCCCGGCCGTCTTTCTCCCTCTATCCGTCTGTATCTCCCTCGACTCTCTTACCCTTTGTATTTCTAACAATTGATATTCTTCGCAGTGTAAAGAAACGGACGGCGCTCCCTTGCCCGTCTCTTTCTTCCGCCGACCCGATGTCGAACAAATAATACGGGCGGAAAATCTGTGGAAATCACCGTCGCGAATAAATCCGCCACCCACTTTTACCGCCGCGTCCCCGAGTCCTTTGGTTTTCGCACCATTCGCACCGGTTCCTTCTCCCTTCGCCGCGTAACCAACTTTACACAGCGCTTTACACCCAACCCTTTTCCGTCCCGTAAACGTCTTCGAGTATCGAATTATACGATCGAGTGGGATCGTTGATCCGCAACGAGAACGATCAATGCCGCCGCGTATTCGTTCGCCGCAGGGACACGGGGCCCGATGAGAAATTAAAGCGAACGATCGTTCGGGGATGGAACTCCCTTTACCCGCGAAGCGGAAGTTCAACTACGTACAGCGAAAGGAATATGGCTTATTCGCGTGTTGCCAAAAGTTTCTGGCGGCAGTTCACCGTTGCATGCCCCGACATTAATAATTACTTTACAACCGATTCCTCCTTTCGTATCTTATTGTACACGTTTTTCGGAGGGCGAATTTTTCTCCTTCCTATAAGCGAGCTGATAAACATCGGATCGTCTTTCGATACGATTACGGCCAGTTTCCACGCGCGAACAAAGTGAATTAACGCGGAAAGCCGAAGTAGAATAAGAGTAACAGGTTACGTCCCCGAGTCGAGTGAACCGTTTCTGCTCTTGGCCGTGTTCATCGTCGTCGAGAAGATCGGACGATGATTACGTGTCGGCGTGCATGCACCGAGAGCACTTGTCCAATCGATATCAGTATGAAATCCGCGGGCGATCGTGCGGGCAACTGTTTCTCTATACAGTGTCGCGGTTGCACGACAAGGGGCGCAATGCGGTGCTCGATTGCATCGTCGGATTAAGGTACGATCGGCCGGTCACGATATACCACGATCAACTGATCGATGAAGGCCGGAACGCGACGACCGACCACACCGCATCTAAGAAACCGTTACGTGCAAAACTTACCCCGTCGATTCGTGTCCAACCCGTTTCTCCCCTCGCATACCGAACATTATTCGAACTCGTTCGATCGAATATAGACACGAAACGTTCGTGTAGACATCGAAAGAGGTGACGTTCCGACACTTTTCATCGCTTATCCTTTTTCCCTCGCGGTATCGAGAAACGTTCCCGTAGTAACTGTCGAACTGTGATACGCGATGACGCAATTATCGACGTGAACTTTACACTTTGCAAAGTTATTCCTAACCCGGAATAATCTGACCCGAGCAAATTGCATTCATAGTTTTACGTGGTAAACGTGTAACGAGTGTACAACGATCGCCGTACGATAGGAAAAAAACTTGCATTAAAAATAACAGGTTACGAAGTGGCGTATAACAAAAGATTGCTTCCTATACGGTACGGAGCGTTGGTGTTCCTTTAATAAATCCTGGTATCGCGGTCAGATAAGACGCATGGTAGAACAGGCCGAAGTACAAAATTCATTTCTCGTGAATTCCTTGCTCGAACGAATCTTTTCCTTTTACATAATCGTACTTACATTACCGTAGCAGAAAATTGCCGGGTATTTACGGGAAGATTATTTCTAGAACCGATAGATTTGATTAGCTCGCAGGCGAATCTTACTAGGGAACGAAGATTCCGGCGATTCGCCTGGTATATCCAACATCCATCCGATGGCGACGCACCGCGGCGAGCTTTGCAAACTTTGTCGGTGTTGTTCGAAGCCGAAACGGTTAAAGCGATTAAAGCCCCGTTCCGATCGTGACTTCGTTTCAACAGCTCGAACGCCCGATACCGGTTCGATTCTTCGAGTGTCCTTCCGAGCTTTTTCAGCCTCGGGTTATTTCGAGCAACTCGCGAGAGTCGTCGGTGGGTGACGGTTGGAATAGGTAGTCGGAGGCTGGATTTGGAGGAGGGTGGAGATCCGCGAGTACCTCGCCAGCACGCTTTACGATACGTCGAATGACTAATATGTCGAAACAATAGGCTGTCGTCGGTCGCCCGATGGGACTGATGGTTGAGCGAGGTTGGGTGTCGACGGTGGTGGTAGTCGACGACGGGTTGGGGGATTCCAATGCACCACTCAAGCGTTTCTATATCCGTGGCTTCGGGCGCCTATATACGTACTTCCGAGCTTTTATCACGGCTGGCTTCTGCTCGGTTCTACCACTACTGCCACCGCCACCGCCGCCGCTGCCGCCACCGTTGCTGCTGCTGCTGCTGCTGCTACTGCCGCTGCCATCGTAGCTGCTCAGCTGCTGACGAGATGAGTCGTTAGCATCGCGATCATTATTAATGACGTAATTGTTACAAGGAAGTCAACTTTTCCATCGTCCCCGTCATTACGTCGTTACGCGTTCTCCCGTTGCCTCGTTATCGCATCGAGGCATAATAGGGCACTCTAACTTGCCGAGCCATCTGTTTTCCCCTCTTCGGTACGGTTTTTTAAATCGCAAGCGGCAGGCGAGCGCGTCGATATTCACTGTTTGGGTAACACCAGGCCTTTTCACGCCTGCACGACGAATCCCGTCGTTCAAAACGAATTGTACGATCTCGCGGTTGGGGTGCCGTCTCCGATTGTCCGCGACCGATTTATGCGACCAACGGAATTGCTAATATACTTACTTCGATAATTAGTATCCGTTAATTAGCTTTATCCGTCGAACGCGACGATGTCTCGGTCCTTCGTTTACTCTACCCTTCCCCTCGGTCACGTTCTTCTATACGGTTCTTCGGCTTTATTACTTTTGTTTCTTTTTCGTACGTACGTACGTTCGTTCGTTCGTTCGTTCGTTCGTTCGCTTCACGGCGGTTTCCCCGTCGAAATCTACACGCAGCAAGATCGAGCCTCGTCAAAGGATGCTGCCTCGCGTAACATAATACACGCGTTTCCACCTGGCTGAAGGTGCCCCTGTAGTTTGATAAAGTCAAAGTTCAAAGTCCGCGGGTGTGTGGTGTGAGAATCGCGGAGAGGGTGGAAACCGGGATGGTCGATCCCAGCCGACGGTGATTGCTTCTCCCCACAGCCTGCCTTAAAATTGACGTCATATTCGTTATCCTTTCGACCCTTCTTCCACGCCATCCTCGCGTCTCCCGTGCCTCTCCTCTGCCCGTGGGCATCTCTTTCTGCATGCGTATAAGCTTACATCAACCCTTCTCCACATGGCCACACCCAGTTTCAGAGGCAGAGTACCTCCGAGCCGGGATTTGCTTGGTGTTGCAAATAAAAAACTCTTCCTTTCCCCTCCCGTTCTCAATGCTTCGTTCCGTTTGAAATTTCTTCCTCTCCTCTTCCGCCCCTCTGTCGCCGAACAGACGTCGATGCTGCAAATTGATTAATCCCGCCCGTCGGGCTTCGAATCTGCGCTCGTTGCCAATTTTTCCGTTCCAATCGAAACGTTCGACGGTTAAGCGTGGCACGCGAGTCTACGAATCTACGAAAGACAGACACCGTCCGAGCAGTCGAGTCTTGCTCTATCGTCGGTTGATCGAAGGCACCGCGATAATTCCCGAGATAGAAGCGAAAAGAGAGAGAGAGAGAGAGCGCGGGAGAAAGAGAGACAGAGAAGAAGGCTTTGCAAACGGAACACTGGCCGTCCCTTACCACGACGCTGAAACGACTCCCTTCCGAAAGAGCTTCCATCCCGGGAGAGAGCTTCCATTACTAATCCATGCAAAAACCAGAATATCTTTATCCCTCCGCGTGTCGAGGACGTATTTCCGGAATAAATTCCATTGGCTCTGCGACATCTCTCCAGACCCGTAATATTTTTCAGGGCCCAGCATCAATTTACTTTGCTCGTTCGATGGCGCGTTCGATTTACGATTTTGTTAATTAGACGATTCGACGAGTTAACGAATCACCGTCGATGCACGAATCGTTCGTCGAGGAAAAGTCGCGACTCTGGAAATACGTGCGTCGTCGAGGCAGCGGGCATGAGACGCCGAAAGGGTTCGCCCGGCTCTCGGAGATATAGCCAAGGGGAGAAGATAGAAGGGCGAGAGAGGAAGAGAGACTGGGAGGCAACGGTCAGGGGGAATCTGGGGGAGGTGGAATACGAATATGAGAATTAAAGCGTATAACCGTGGCTCCCGCTCATCTCTGAGCTGCGTCCGTCCGTTCGCGTTCGTTCGTCGGACTACCTCCCACGAATCTTCGTTAATCCGTTCGTATTTCTGTCGGAAAATCTGAGCTGCTCTGCGGATACCGGGTATCGGCTCGGCCCCGTCTTCCTTTCTTCCTCCTCTGCGAATCGGGTGGGAACAGGGTGGGAGGGGGAGGGGGAGGGGGAATTAAAACGCTTTCGTTGATCGTGGAATGCGTACGCGTGGATCGCCGCGTAAAACGTGACCGAGACAGGGATAGGGGAGGAACATTTGTTTCTTGGAGCCGCGAAACAGCGGGAACCGGCACGGTGACGGCTCCGCAAAGCTCGCAGATTCTAGCACGCGTCACAGAGTCAGCACTAGCAGTTGGCCCTCTGTACCGACCGCACCTCTATATCAATCACTTGCCCGGTAGCTATCCTGTAGCCGCCCTTCGACTATCACCCTTCGTTCACCCCGCCATTTCTGCACCGCACCACCGTCACTGCCACCCCCGTATCCATTCCGATCCGATCCTCTTCCTCTTCCTACTTCTCCTCCTCCTCTCTCTCTCTCTTTCTCTCTCGCGCGCGCCCGCGCGCTATTGCTCTTTCCGCACAGTCTCCCCGTTCCTCTATCTTTGTCCTCTCGCGTGTTACACAGGCGCCAGGCCGCACCGCTAACCGATGTTCAGATTGATAATTTATGACTGTTAATTATGACCGTGCGGTTCCGTGTCGGTATTTGACCGTGCGCGTAATCGCGATATTTCGAGAACACACTCGTAACGTCAAGACGTCGGCTGATCCATAGGTTTTCGTTTCGCGTGTTCCCCCTTCTACAATGGGTCGAATTTAAATTATAGCGCGTCTCGAGAGATCGTTTCGATCGTTTCGCGACGAAATATGCACGCGCAACGACACCAGAGGCTGCCAGCGAAGCTTCCCGTTAGTTTCTACCGTTTTTCACCGAGGCGAGCGTGTTGGCACGTTAGACGGCAACGATAGGAACAAAAGCGAACGCAACGTAGAAACGTTGAACGTGTCCCAGCAGAGGACATAATAGTCTCGCATCGGCTATGAAGAATCGCAGCCCGGCGTAACGCATTGTCGCCGTCCCGATCTCGTGACTACGCGCGGTTCTCGCTCGTTCCTGGTCCCGTTTCCCGACCCTTTTCCCGCGTCTCTTTTTTTTTTTTTCTTTTTTTCTCTTTTTCTTCCTTTTTCCCCGCCCGAAAAAAGAAAAACGTAACAACGCTCTTTCGCACTAATCGTCCCGCGTCGAGCGATTCGACGGAAACGGGTTGTCCCACGCGTGTTACTTTCCACGAAGAATGGCGCGCCGGTGAAGATAACGCCGCGTGAACGTTAACCATCTATCCGCTTCTCGCACCCTTTTCTCTCTCTCTCTCTCTCTTTCTGTTAGCCGGGAGAGAGGTTACGAGGGAAAGAGAGGCTGAGAGATAGATGAGAAGAGATGGGGGGCCTCAGTCGCTTCATATCATTAAAATTGAGATATTGACAAAGGACTTGGTTATATGTATATGTATATATATATATATATATAGATATACATGTACAATATATTTAACGGTGGATGAAGCCGCCGCCTCTGGGGAGACTCACAGATCAATGGGAATATTGAACAATTGTCTCTCTAGCTACGGCTAAAACGAGCGTCCAAGACAATCAGCCCGCTGCGAACAATGCGTAGCTTAATGACGTGGCAGCACCGTTTTCGTCGCGCATCACGCTTCTTCCCCTACCATCGGGTGCCCCTCGTGAATGCACCTCGTCTCGACAGAGAAAGTATCCTCTAATTAAAATATTAGGCGCGATCCGACCGGTCGATTCGTTTCGCGATTCGCATCGAGTGATTAAAATCGGAAGAAAGCGAAGAGGACGAAGAAGCGGGACTGGAATCGTATCGACGAATCGAGCAGGGACGATCAGCGAGGAACGGATAGAGCGGTTCGGCGATAGTAGACAGTGGCAGGATGGTTCTCCTTAAGGTTTGGTCTCCGCAGTGGCAATGGCATTGGCGGTGGTGTGTTTTAGGGATCAATAATTTATGTAAATGTGTACGCGGCAAGGGCGCTACCGTGTGGCGGTGAGTTACAGCTATGACGGTAAAGGGGGATAGAGGTGGTGGGTGGTTGGGTGGCTCGGGTGGCTCGGGTGGTTCGGATGGTTCGGGTGGTTCGGGTGGTTCGGGTGGTCGGATGGTGGCGTTGGCAGTGGTGGTGGTGGTGGTGGTGGTGGTGGTGGTAGTAGCAGCAGGGGCAGTGGTGGTGGCGGTGATGGTGGTGGTGGCAGCGGACGAGGAAGGAGAAGGCGGAGGAGAAGAGGAAGGTGGTTGGAGAAGAGGTGGAAGGGGCGAGGTTTAGGGGTGAGTCGCGGTACGGCGGCGGTGGCAGACCGACCGAGGGTGGAGAAGATCGCGACACGAAGGGGTTTGACGTCCAACCCTTTCATCGATTGTACTTCTCTGCTCCCTTTTATCCCTTCACCGTACACCACCCTATCCCCTAACCCGTTCCACGCTCCTCGAGCGCGGCAAAAGCAGCCATCGACTAATGCTCGATAATTCCCTGCGCGTTTGTTCGCGCGAATATTTTCTCGACTTTCCAATGTCGTGCCGAATCGCCTCCTACTCGAACGCTCTTTTCGCGTATCTTTGAAATGCACGCCACCCTCCACTTCGCCTTCCGCGCGTTTTCCTCTCACGCCTTTGTTCTTCACCGAACAACGTCGTGTGTCCGCGAATAATATTTTTCAGCGACCCTCTCTCTCTCCCCCCTCCCCCTCTCCACGGGTTTCGTCTCACTTCCGCCTCCTCCCCCTGACTGTTTACGACGTTCGCCAACGACGAGGATAGCCCTGTATAAATAACAATGCCGTGCCAGTGTCCATTTATTACGTTGAACTAATTAGGACGGTGAAATGATTTGCTCGTTTACTATATTTCCGTGTTTGTAATTTGCTGCGTTTGTCGTACGAAGCGCCGCGCTGGTGCGTTTACGCGTTCGTGAAACTGACATTTATGACCGCGGTACCGGGTGAATCGATCGAGATCGAACTACGATTTTCGCGGTCTCGAAAGGCGGTGCAAGAATTTTTGAGCGTTTGGACGCGGAACGAAAGGGTGTCGAGAAGGAAGAGGGAGGGAGGGAGGGAGGGAGGGAAACAAGCGAGCAAGCAAGCAAGCAAGCACAGAAGAACGATCAGTTGTTTCGACCCTTCGTCTTTCTCGGCGTTGCTCGGCACTGGCGTCACCCCGTCGTCCCCTACCCTTTGATCCTCCCAATAATCAATATATTCTAACATAACTCTAATGGCTACCCCATTTGAATACAGCCGAATCCACCCCACGGTTCTTTGCATCTCGCGGAGCTCCGACAATACCAATCATCCGAAATATTCCCTTTCTCGCTTTCTCTCGCGTCCGTATTTATTTCTCTCGCCCCGTCTCCGTCCGGAGAGCGCGTTGTCTGCGCCAGTTCCCCAGCGTTCCGCGCGTGGCATTAAAACTTTCGAGGACGAGACACCCGCCGGCATCCTTCCACGATCCGACCCCCATCAAATTTCTGCTATCGATGTCCGGTGCCGTAACGCTTCTCTTTTGTTCCGCCCATTTCGCGGTCGTTTCTTCCTTCGTCCTTGACTGTGCCTTTTCGAGGGTTTCGCCGACTTTTCCATGAATGGTGAATCGAAACGCGAACGCGCGCGCGGCGATCGTCGATGGAAACGGCGGAAATAAATTGCTCTCAGCGCGGAGCGACGAACGGGATGTTGTTACTCGGAGCATCTCTTCGACGAAGCAATCGGTAAGTCAACGAAGAGCTATATATTTCGCATCGTATCGCGGCCAACAGATTCGGCAATCTATCACGACGGCAAAGAATAACAATAAATTGTAACCAACATTCGTATTCCAATAAGTATGATTAATCATCGAGCCTCGAAAGTCGATCGAAGGTGCTCGATGCAGCCCTCGACGAGAGGGGGGGGGGGAGGGATAAGTCGTGCGAGCTAATAAATCAATTCCACGGTAAAAGCGGGACGTCGACGCGGAACGTTTCTCTCCGGGTCGGTTTTCGGTTTCGAGTGCACTCGATCCGAAAATAAGGATTTACATATTCATGCAAAGATCTCACGTTCGAGGAGGATCCAGCAGAAGGAGACGAAACCGAGGATAGTTTGTAATGGGATTTTCACCCCGTTCGAAGCCCCGACCCGTTTACGCTCGCTTGTTCGACTCTTTCGTTTCACGCTTCGCGGTGGGAATTGTCCCAACGTATCGACGACGACCGCCTTCCTATCTCTCCGGATATTCGATTTAAAACTTTCCCTTACGATTCGCAGGGATTCGGTTTTGTTTCCCTCGTTTCGCGCGCGCACTTAACGTTCGATCGATACGATATCTCGGTTAAACGAGATTGGAACCCGCTACGAAGGTGCCGGCGTTAATCTCGAGCCAAAGGTACGGTAAATAATCGCATTGACCGTTGGTGTACCTTGTTTCAAAGGCCACGACGCGCCACGCGCACCATTGGCTTTTAGGCGTGCGAGTAAGTAAACTTTCGGTTGCCGAATCCCGCAAACCCGTCACGTACGATTCGTTTGAACTTTTTTCCTCTCGCCGATAGCTTCCCCATTACCGCGATCCGGCGATACCGTGTCGCGTTACCTGTGCCTGAAATTCTCACGATGGTGCGGCTGTAAAAGGAGCGACGACGTCGACTAAGGAAGCGAGACGCACGCGCGCGCGCGCGCCTGTGATAAAGTGATAAAGTGAGTGGTTATTGCGGAGGGGAGCGACACACGCCGGGTAACGATGGTATGGGACGAATGAAAAGTTGTCACATTTGTTCCCTAGCGATAAAGGGCGCGAACGCGCCTCGATCGTCGCGAGAACGCGAGGCCTCGAGGAACCGGTGAAAAAACTTGTACACAAATTTCTGTGTCTGCTGGTGAAACGAGATTCGAATTCAGAATTGTCGTAACGGTTGTCGACTGAGAGGCACGGTGGTTCTGCCTTCCATTCTAACCCTGGCTGCAACTTTATACTTTAAATCCGCCCTATAAATATCACGCTCCTTTGGACTAGTCTGGACTGGTTTCCGAAAGATTGGCTCGCGGTATCCTTCGTGGGAATCGCTCACCGCTTCGCGTCGATATATCAAGGGATGAAGCCCTCTCCGATCCCCCACGAAACGATTCGTCATCCCCGTTCCTTGTAAAACAGACCACTGGTTTTACGCGCTATCTCCCTCTCTCTCTCTCTCTCTCTCTCTCTCTATCCGCGTAATACCTACTCGTCCCGTAGCAAAACAGAAGAGCAAACAGCGCGGACGGTGAAATAATTGTTCGCCAATGGGAACGTTTAATTTATATCGGTCGATTCAACAAGTGCTCCGGTCACGTTCATCCGATTATCGGAATTCTTCCACGTCCGTTCCACGCGCTGGCCGTGCGTCCGCGCGAGGCTGGTAATGATTTATCGACAACGATTCCTGTTCGCGGAGGCTCTAACCCGCTTCCTCTCGGTTCGTGTTAAAAAATTCACCGTTCCGCTTCCCCCGTGGGAAACACCGTGGGGCAAATCGAAGATGGAATGCTAAACAGTCAAAGGGTTGAACGCGACGGTTCGTTCGAGCGTACCACCGACAGCAGGCAAACCGTCTACGTACCTATGTAGCTGTCCGCCCAATCTCTCCGCAGCCGACGAGCCGCTGCGCGCATTTAGATAAGTTAAACTATAAATTAGACGGATCACTGGTAGCTATTCGAGGAAATGTTGTCGGCGTCTGAATATGTATGATTTATACGAGGAACCAAACTCGCTTGCCCGTATTTCCTCGATCTTTCCACGATCATCGACGTGGCCCACCGCCGCCGAACAATATGCCATGAGCGAATCGAACTTAATCTACGCTACGTTTCTGCTCTCTTTTTCTTTCGCCAACCCCCAGGCAGCAGTTCCCCCGGAATCTAAATCATGCAAGGATTACGCGGTGGTACTAGGGGCCGGAAGACTATCCACGCCCGGCCAACTCGCATTTTCGAAACATTTAAATTCTTATACGCGAATAAATAGCAAGAATTTTACGCCCGATAAAATATAGATTCGGTGCGGGGATGCTGGCCAACGACGCCGCCTTGCCTCGCCTCGCCTCGCCTCGCCTCGCCTCGTCGAGGCGAGGGAGTGGCGCGGTCGTAAAATCATTGATATGAAAATATAGCCGCCTCTCCGTTATCCTAACCGTTCTCCGTCCTCCCTGCAGCCGCGGGCGGAAGACGAAGCGGGGGACGGACGGATAGGCGAGGAGGAACGTTCGACTCCTTCGGAGGACGCGACACGAAAGTTCCCTTCCAAGGGAGGCACCGATTGACCCTGTTCCCAAATCAGAACGATTAAAGAGGAGAAGTTGAGATCAAAGGGTGTTCGGTAAAGTAAAGCACCGGCTCGGTTAGGGACTGGATATTCCGCCGCGAACACCGAACGGCAGCAAGAGGGTTGCCGTCGCCAGCGTCTAATCCAATAATTTAATTTCAGGATCCCAGCTAAAGGGGATTTGAAGTATTAGCCGGTGGAATTTGTGTATCTTTGATTAGTATTCCATTCGGCGCGCGGCGCAGCGCCGCTCGACCTGCCTCGATCGCGGTTACACGCGAATCCTAAATCAACCGTGCAGGTTGCGACGCGCGCGCGTCCTTTTCCTTTTCCCTTTCCGAACGTTGTTAAACGCCCGGCTAAATACCTGGCACGATAAATCGATACCCGGTAGCATCGATACGATCCAGTGGTACGGTCAACGCGAAGCAACTGGCAAGCATCTGGGAATCGTCGGGGAACGACGCGATGCAGTCACGAGAGTACGTATGAACTCGCTGCGTATCCAGCTTCCGCGGCCATAAAGTTCGAGTTTACAGCGCGAAATGGACTGGAAACGCAAAACGCGCAAAAAAAGTAGAGTAACGAGGAGGCGGGTGAAGCAGAACGGCGAAAGGACGAGCGAGGCCAGGCTTCGCGGTCGAAAGGAGAGAGAAGGAGGTCCACGGCGAGAGAGAGAGAAGGACAAACGAACGGGATAGTAGGCGGTGGTTAAAGCGAGGAAGAGTGAAATTAAGGGAGAGAGAGGGAAATTGGAAGCGCGTTGCGCGGTGAGAAGGAACGAAGGAAAAAGGGGATGCGAGAACAGAGAGAGAGAGAGAGAGAGAGAGAGAGAGAGAGAGAGAGAGAGGGGGGAACGGTAGCAGCAGCAGTCAGAGAAGTAATATCCAACGCAACGTTCCGGCAGGATGAGCTTTAATTGGAATATGGATCCGCTCTCTGTCGTTTCCCGATACTCCGATAAATTATCCTACGTACCATTTGCCCCGGAAAGCGCCACTTCAATTCGTTGCCACGTTCGAAGCGTAACACCTCTACCTGAAAGAGAGACGACGCGTGCCGGTTCGATGATGCGATTAACGTAAAGTCGCAGCTATTCGATTTACGCCGCGGTCAATTGAAAAACCGATCGACGCCGATCCAAGTTTCCGCGAACATCTCTATTCGCGTTCACGCTTACGGTCCTTTGGTTGTTCGGAGCCACCGAGGAGAAATGCCGGGCATTAGGTTCGAGATGGCTGGCAATGACGGAAGTTGATTCGCCACGTTTCGCCGTGGGACTTGGCCGGCGCTTCGCCAGTTGTGATCTATACCCGGTATATTCTTGCTGCCCGTCCAGCCTTCCTCCTGGGATCCCATCTGACGTATGTGGCTACCTGAGACGAGAGAAAACAATCTTCGAAAATATATCGCTCTCGCCTGCCCAACAACCATGCCCCGCAACCAGCCTAGCAACCGGTTTTCCAGCAACCCTTCGCCTCCGTCCAACTCGAGCCTACGTACGATTAACGTATCGTAATCGAATTAGAAGATTCGATGATCGGATCGAACGGAAGGAGGGAGCGCAACGAGCGAGATGAAATATGTAGCGAACTGGACACGATACGAACAATCGGACGGCAGAGGGTGTTGTTGTTTTCCACTATCTGTCTTCGGGTAAACGCGTGCGGTTTAGCCAATTCGCCCCTTGACCGAGAAAAATGGCTATCGGCCTTGGGAATACGTTTACGACCGGCCCGGGTCGAGTAATTCTATTACGGAAGGATTTTTTTCGCTTTATACTTTATCGGAATCGGTGCTTTTTTCTCTTTTTCTTTCTCTCCTCCTCCTCCTTTCTCGTTTCCCTTTCCTCGTCGCCCCTCCGCCGATTTCTCTCCTACGGACCGTTCGTTTCTCTAATAAGACCCAAACGTCACTGGGGACTATCGATATATCTCAGGTTCGTAGCGGGTCATTTTTACTGATATCCCGCGAATCGCGAATGGGACGTTTGATCGCGCAACCGAACGACGTATCAATCTTTTCCAAGGGCTAACAACCCCAACCGAACCGTGCAACGCACCCGATACCGGCGGAGCATTTGCATGCCTTTTATGAAAATTCTATAGTTTATGGGCACATTTGTATGTATTATCGCATTAGCATATTCCAAAAGACAGCAATCTCAATATTGGATAGCTTGGATAACTCGGCTGTATCGTTTGTTTACTACTACACCCCTTCGTTCGAAACGTAACCGCGCGCACGTGTCCCCTCTCCCCTTTATGATTTCGCCCGAAATTTTCAATACGAACAACGTCAGGAACAATTTTTCCGTTCTTCTCAACGACCGTCGAACAACGTCCGTTGAATTATTTATTCATCTATTTACTCGTTCGTCGAGTTATTTATTCGTTCGGTAGAAAGTCGACGCGCTGAATCGCGTCGCGCGGTATCTATCGCGGGAATCGGAGGAAACGAAGAAATCTGCATGTTATTGGATCCGTATGTGTGCGTATTATACGTCGAAATCGGACCGTTTGCCGAGATCGAACCACATTCGTACGGGAAGATCTTCTCGTCCTACTGATATCATGTGCGAAGGCTCGTATACGTTGCCAAGCAACCGTCCGGAGGGTGCCTTCTTGCCCGCATCGACGTGGTTTCAGCTGGTTTACTCATTTAAGCAGTCTAACAAGCCTACGAGCGACCAGAGATACGACGAGAGAAATCTGGCACGGAAAGAACGGGGTTGGGGGACGTCCGGTGGGCTACGCGTTCATTTTTTTCCACCACCTCGATTCTCCTCGATTCTCCTCTCTCGGATAAACCGGCTTTTGATCGATAGTCGAGACTCGCAGGTGTGCGAACAATTGGCAAAGTAAAGCGACCCGGCTATCGGTTATCGCTTTAGACGAGAAACGGATAACGCGTATCTTGGAACGGAGGTGGATGCTCGGCGGCAACGATGTCCTCCACGGTGCCGTTGCGCTGCGTTAAAGGGGGATGATCCTCGCCGCGAACAGATCGATGCCTAGCCGCCCCCCGCCCCCCTCGCACGGCGGAATCACCGTCGCGGCTAGGGGTGCTAATCAAGCTAGTGCAGCTTCTAATACGCTGGAAGGCATTTAATCTCGACAACTTGCTAACGACCTGACCAACACGCTATACATTCCCGATAAGCAACAACCCTACGCGCAAGAAGCATTCCACGATACCTTCTCCCGCCAAAGGCCGCCCCGCCAGCTCGATACTCTCGCCTCTCGCTCTTTGTCTATATTCCGGACTTTGTTACCCGATCTCGTGCTTTCCCGCAATGGGCCACGAT
The DNA here is from genome assembly GCA_963969225.1 of Xylocopa violacea. Taxonomy (NCBI): domain Eukaryota; kingdom Metazoa; phylum Arthropoda; class Insecta; order Hymenoptera; family Apidae; genus Xylocopa; species Xylocopa violacea. The sequence continues at coordinate 31,463,766 of CAXAJV010000011.1, forward strand.
GGAAACGGACGGGACTCGGCGGCCCCCGTTCTCGGTCCACTTGAACGCTCGTCGGTGATCGTTCGCGTCCACCTATCCACGTACACACGCGTACGTACAGCCGACGAAATCGTAGAGCAGGTTGAGAAGTGGGTGTCGAAGAACAGGGGCGTACGGAGGGGGGGATGAGAACGTTCGGAAGGGTGTAGCCCCGGCATTAGGCGGGCGCCGGTGCACGTTCCTACGCTCGTTGCCAGTTCAACTGTATCTCCGCAGCGTTACTTGTCCCATAAACAGAGAGCACTATTCTCCAGTCGATGGTCTTCGGATACGATGCCGGTACACGTGCCGCTACGCGTTGTATATCTATAGGTGGAGGTATAGTTTTGCCGAACTAGCTCCGTGCCATGCCAACCCAATTCAATTTAAACTTCGACGCTCGCGGGGGTGGCTGCCTGCCGGATCGGAGGGGCTGATTCGTAATGCGCACGCGCCGCCGCCACTAAATCGCCCGAAATTAATGCGAGTTATTAGTTGACGGCGATAATTAGGAGGCAATTGCACGGAAAAGCGACGTGCCGTTGCGTCGAGGAGAATTCCAATGGTCTACCCTCCGGTACGGCTGATCAACCCTTTCCGATCTACCGGAACCTCGACGACGACTCTCGTGTAAATTCCACTTTCCTCGAGCGAGAACGCGCGTAACACGCGTCGGGAACGCCGAGTCGTTTCGCCGAGAGCTACCGCGGGCCACCGATATCTTCGATATTGCCGGCGGACGCGTACGCGTTTCCGGCCGAACCGAGAGCCGAGATGATACGCGACACGCTTAACCCGATGTATATTTGCGTTGCTTCGTACACAGGGAGACAGCACTGTTTGATATTCATACGAGCCGCGCACTCGCGAGCTCGTGTACAAAGTATCGGTCGTATAAAACATAATGCGTTATCGCGTATTCGAATATGTTTGACGCGAGGTAACGAACTCGACGGGAGATAGAAGGAGAGTTCGGTTAGGTTTAAACCGGCAGACAATCGCGGGGTTTCGCGTCGAGGATACGCGATGTCGTTTTTATCGATTTCGAGCAATGTTTCGGTGATTCATTTCGGTCCTCCCCCTCCTGCCCTTCTTCCCCTGAGCACGAACGAGGGTGGTAGAGAAGCTATTGCGAATCGAAAGTAACGCAATATACACCCTACTCGTAACGAAGCGTCAGAGTGTAGGTGATATCGATGCTTTAAAATACATATCTGCATACACGTAGCCACGTCGGCCCCTCCCGTCTTCTCTTCTTTTCGTAGGATAAGGGCATCGTACTTAATGAGTCGGGGAGAGTCGGCCCGCAACCCTGGTTGCGGATCAACCCCGATCGCGCCACGTCGGTAGAGGGGTTAGGCACTCGGGGGACGCTCCTAACCTTACTTTGATGTCTCTGTCTCGTTCTCCCCTTTCCCTCTTCTTTTTTCCGCGCGCCTCTTCGAAGCATCGCAACATTGGCTCGCTTGATTTATCGGCATTCTCCGAACCATCGCGCTAACGAAGCCGCGCGCGTCCCCGTCAACGATTCCGAGGAGGAGAGAGCAGCCACGCGCAGCCGACCATTCAAATGTCTCTGCCTCGCTTCTTTCCAAATCATCCGGCGACGACCGTCCACCTTCGCGCTCGAGTGTACCAATCGATGATAATTATTTGCGCCGCGCCGCGCAACTACAGATCTTTAATCAACGACTCGGTTAATTGAACAGCGCGTTCGTTCGATCGACTGGTTTATCGCGAGGCTGGCGACGACAACGACGACGACGACGACGACGACGACGACCGTCGAGTGTGCCCTAACTAGCGTAAATCTCGAGTGCACCGGTTGAGCGGTAGAAGATGCCGTGATACGGGGGCAGGTGTCGCGGTAAACTCAGTTAATTAGACAAGAGGCAACCATCGCCACCCCTCGACACCCCCGAGGCTTGTTAATAACGCGTAATTACCATTATACACGGCGATACACTCTTCCAAGCCCACGTTGCCGACCCCATTAGATAAGACGACACCTTATTATACGCGAACTAACGTCGCCGTATCGCGCGACCACAAAACTTCGAAGCGTAGGGCCTCGCCTCGGCGTGTCTCCTCCTCGTTTTCCTCTCCTCGCTGAACGGAAACGATAAGCGGATAGAATCGATCGCAATTTTCCCTGTATCCGTACCCTTCCGTTGCGGGTTACGGAGAAAAGAGAGGAGGGAGAAGGTGAGGGGGAGGGAAAAAAAAAGAAGAAAAGAAGAGAAGAGAAAAGAGAATTTCAGCGTTTAGAGCCGGATCAGCAGCGCATACCGGCGTTTAGCGCTTAATTATGAGACCACGCAGACCTTGAATCCCTCTCCTTGTGTGACCTTCTGGAGCGTGCGGACCCGTCAGAGGCTTCTTTCAAGATTTACGTTATAATCACCCGAAAGATAGGGCCCGAAGAACGCACGCGTTTGCCCCGCTTCCCGCGTCCCCGGGTCTCGCTCACTCGGCCTCCTCTTCAGCCCGGGGTTGTTCATTCTTTCTCCGAACGAGGAAGCAGGCTCGAGCCGCGCGAGCTGGAGCATAAAATGCATTTAAGGGTAATGCGACGTGTATCGCGGGTCGCTTTCAATGCAACCCGGAGAGAAACGCGGAACGAGCGGATCGTGTAACCGCGAGCTGGACCCCGCTTCTGTGTACGAGCCCGCTCTGAACCCGTTGGATGTTAAATGCCATAAATGCCAGCCATTCAGTATTATCCTTTTTTTTTCTCCCCCCTCCCCCCCTCGACTCGTCGTGAAACGCGTGTCAACCGACCACGACCACGACTTTGAACCATCAGCGTGGTGCGCGCGCTTCTTCTTCCGGACTCTGCGGTGGGCGATTGAAAATCGTTTCTATCGTTTCGGGTTCACCGCTGTTTTTGCGCACATCAAATACGCGTACACGCGTAGACAACGCGTTCGCATTCGAATCGAAATGATACCGTTACCGCGATGCCGTAACCAAGACTCGTGGTTTCTAAAGTTCAAATTGAGCGGTATCTCGAGCAGGCCGCGCGTCTCGCTATACACATCGAAGTGCTCTCCACAACGATGGGGATCCGCTCTGGCAATATTCATTATTTTTACTCGAGAATTTTTCTCGTCATGCGTTACCGCTGCGAAGCTCGGTAACTGCGGACTCGTGGCGTTTCCACTCTCTTCGCCGTTTCGTAGAAATCAGTTCGCGATCGGACAACGACGGAAGCTAACTCGATCGGGCAACGAGAATCAACTGGCCCTACGTGGGGTGGCGGGTACGTTGGCTACCGGTGGTGGGAGACAAAACGAGAAGAGAAATAAAGAGAAAGAGCGTCATCGTCCGTTGAGGTATAATTTACATCCAGCTCCTGACCAGGCTCCGGCGAGGAGTGGTACAGCTACCGGAACGGTTACGTACATCGCGTACGTATGTATCTCGCGCACACGCGCGCACGTACACGTATACGCACTCGGGGGCGTAGAAAATTTCATTCCCGTGGTTGGTTTCGTCCCGTGAACGAGTGCGCCGCGGCGCGTGCATGTACGCGCGGAAATAATACACGAGTGCGCCGTGAAACGAGCACGAATGCGAGTTACCGGTACCCGGGGTACCGGCTCCTCGGTCGCGTTCCCATACGTGCTCCGTGCACGGCTCGTACACACGTTCTTCTTCCGACCGCCCCCTACCGCAGCCCCCCTCCTGACGACCCCGCCAGGCTGCCACCCGCTCGCACCCTTATTCTCGACAGGAGCGCGCCAAGGCATTTAGAGAGAGACCTTTTCCCCGACTCATCAGCTTTGTGCTTTCGCCGCACCGGCCGGCATGTGCCAACGCGTGTAATAACGTAGCTTTCGCGCGGCTCAAAAACATGAATTTTCACTTCAACTTCCCGTTAACTGCGCCCTCGTGAACGGCTAAGTAGAAAGTTAATTTTTTAATTATCCCCCGCGATATCACCGCGGCGAACGTTCCCTTTGCTCGCCGCCATGCCGTGGCCCCTCGCGAACCACGCGCGATCGAAATCGCTTGTGGCCCTTGAACGCGAAAGAATCGCCGCCAGAGTTTTGTCCGACGAGACCTGCTGCCTGTCGGTGACGACCGACCACGATAGCGGTCAGAGAAGAGTAGAAGAGGCGGCAAACGTCGACGCGGGTATATAAGGCCGTTTCGTCAGTCTCGTTGTCACGGTTGTCGCGGAATGAGAACGTACGACCAGCTCGTATTTTAATTCCGCGGACAGAACCACCCCCCGGATGGCTGCTGGCTGGCCCGCGGGCCACCACCCCTTTCTTCGCTCGCGTCTCCTACGAGCCCTCGCTGTTGCTGTTACCTAACGGAGCGGCGCGGCGCGGCGCGGCGCGGCGTCGCGACGCCGGCTGCGTTGACATTACCGGGCATAATATTTAATAATTATTTTCATTAAAGTCATAATAAAGTTTAGAATACTTTATTAATTTATAGGGCAGGGAACACGTTGAAAAGGGTGGTGGCGAGTTCCTGCGGTGGCTGCGTCTCGCGGCCATTCGTATCAATTATCGTCGTTGGTGTCGTAGGACGAAGAAATGCTCGGGACGAGCGAAACTTTTCTTCCCGCAAGGCGAGAGTCTTCCGATCGACACCTTCTCGTTCGTAATTCCGGTTTAATTTAAAAAATATGCACGAGCTCCGGTAAGTTGGTCACGCGCGCAGCTTCGCGTCGCTAATTTATTTATCGATCACGAAGCAAGTTCGCGCCGGCCAAGGAGGCGCGGATTAAAAGTTAATCAAGAGGGTATTAATTACCGGCGTCGACTGGATGTAATGCAAATGAATCGCGAGGGACTACGCCACCCGGCATTCGAATGATAAACATGTAAACGCAAACGCGGCTAGAGCTCGTCGCGATCGTTGACAGAGGAGCCGTGGTACAAACGCAGTCGGCAGCTCGGCGAAAAGCACAAAGAACGGAGAAAGAGGAGGGAAATCCTTCAGACTGTTCGCTCGACTCCGACGGAATAAAGGGGTTAACGAGATGGAACGGAAAAACAACGAAAAGGAGAATAAACGCGTCCTCTCGACTCAAAGGGGTGAAGGATACAGTTTCCTAATTTTATTTTCAGAAGAGCACTTTTTCTCCTGCTTTGGTCTTTGAAAAGAGTACCGACGCGCGAGTGGCCCCGAAAACAAAACGCAAGATTCACCGCCGTACCCTCTCAGCTACGCGCGCCACCCGCACCCCATATTTATTATGTTACGCGCTTCAATTGAAAAAAATCTTTCCTTCTCCGCCGGCCGAGACGCGTGTAGAAACGCCCGCTGCTCCGAGCGAATCGCGTTATCCTGCTGCCACGCTCGCCACACCGTTCCCTTCCGAGAAGAATTCAAATAAATACGCCTCTTAATTAAGCTCCGCTCTACGGGTGACCAACGGTGGAGGTCGGCTGGACAACGCCAGTCGACGATCGTTACGATTTACGTTTTCGCGCGTCGGTACGCTCTGCCGCCGCCTTCCTTCGTGTCTAGCGGAAACGAAAGAAGTAAAGCCCTCTCCTACCCTTCGTACTCGACTCTGCCCGTGCGTTACGTTTCAGATTCCGTTTACCCTTGCGACTCGTTCCTTTTTTCCCGCTCGCTATTCGCCGCTCCTGCGTCCACTCGGGAGCAGACGCGGTCCCCAGAAAATTCCAAGTGGGTATTCGACGACGGACGGGTCTATCGGGTTATGCCCGAAATTTTCTCGAAATGCGCCACTTTGTGAATCGTCCTCGGGCTTTCAGAGATAAAAGAGAGAGAGAAACGACCGTCCCTGGTTTACGCATAATTAATCGAGGATACGAACGGAGAATCTGTTTAGCGTAATTCTGAAAATGTTCAAGCTTGAAAATATTTTTTCAAAGGCGCCTGATTACGCGCCGGCGGTCAGACATGTTTTTTCGTTCCACCATCCGGTTTCGCGTGCGCGCATGATAAATGAAGCCGAACAGAAACGGTGGTCGAGCGAAAGTCGAAGATGCGTCTGCTTTTTAAATCGAGATTAAATTTCTTTTCATCTCCTTCGGAGCTGAGTAAGTACGCGAAGTAGTTGCCGCGACGAATCGAGTCGACGGTACGTAATTCTTTTCTATTACCGTACGAGGAAAGGGACGCTTGCTGCTGTTATCATTGTAGCAGCAGCAGCAGCAGCAGTAGTTGTTGTTATTATTATTATTATTATTATTATTATTATTATTATCATTATCATCATCATCATCATCATCATTATTATAATTATTATTTAGGCGTGCAACGAGTGCCGGCTTTCAAGCGGGAGAATTACATATTCCTAGCAACGACCACGGCGAGACGCGTGCAGACGGACTTTTTATTTCTCTCCCGTCACTGCCTTTGCCTGCCGCGGTGTCAAAGCGGCCGGGTTCTCCTCAAAGTGTAATTATTTTAGGTACAATTAAAAATGTGCAGACCCGTCGTGTCGACACCGCGTACACGCATCCGGTCTCTCCGTCTCTCGGCCTCGCCCCCATCGATCCTTCTCGTCCGACGGTCAGAAAAATCTTTCGCGTGCTCGCGGATACGCGAATTAATTATTCTTCTCCCGGTAGAAAGAACGCCGCTGGTTTTCCACCGGCGGAAACTGGAAACTCGTCCCGCTTTTTTTTACGGCTTAATTAGCCGATAGCAAATCGTTACCGTCGATGCGCGTTTTTTTCCGTTCGTTCGTCACCGATATTTATTCGGTTCGGGAGATACGCTCGAAAGGTCTTGTTCGCGCGCGTGCGAGAAAGATTTAATCCTTGAAATCTGTGGGACGCGAGCCGTAATTACTTTTAACGAGAGGGCCCGGGCCGCAGAAAAATATGGCCCGGTAGCAAGAACTTTTCCAATTTTAATCCGTCATTCGTGCGCCGAGGCGCCCCGCGGGGGAGGCGAGGGGGAAAAAACCGGCAACCGTCGTCCTGTAACAAGTTGTTGCACGGGGTGGTCGAACGAACAAAGGGCCCCGGCGGCCTCGAGGAAAGATCGAGAACGGAGAGTCATAAATAAAGGAATTAGTTTTTAATGGCGGACGTTAGTCACTATTAATCGCGGAAAGTTAACCCTTTTCTTCGCCATCTCTCGACCGAGTTTCTTCGTTCCACTCTGGCCCTCGTCTCTGCCACTTCTCGGCGATGAGATTGGTAATGAAATTTTTGTTCGACCGGAATCGTTGGATGACAAATAGTTGTACGCGCGTACGTTCCTCGGAGCGTATCACGTCTCGGGGACTCGAGCGTACCGAGGCGGCGCAGCGTGGCGAAGTTATATTAGACAGGAACGAAGAGCTCCGGTGGCAACTGCCGTCTTTCACTCCGCACTGAAACCCTGCGCGCCAAGAATCTTGCTAATTAGATATACCTACGTATAAGGAAGCTAATTGTAATAAGGTGGAGTCGGGTGTACACGGGGTGAGAAAATCTCACCCTCTCGTATACACCGCGCCCATCGCGCGTCATCGTATCCCGAGGGCCACGCGCAAACGCGACGGCATAGATACGCGTACGCCTCGTGTACACGCGTATCCACGCTCGCTTCTTTCCACCGACGCCGTTTCTCCTTCGGTCAGTCGTGGTGTACCATAGTCGCTTCGGTTAGTCGTACGTGACGTTACGAATGCGCGTAAAGTAGATAGAAAAGAGAGAAAAAAAAAAGAAAAAAAAGGAAGAAAAGAAAGAAAAAAGAAAAGCAAATAAACTCGACGACGGTCGTCGAGGAACGCGCGAAAAGTTTAGCAGCGAGGGCGCGCTGAAACATGTTGTAGTTATAACGCGAGGAGCGGAGTAATTCAACCCTTCTTAGAGTCGTCTTGTCTCTCGACGGTACCCTCCTCCCCAGCAGATACCCCACCGTGTCGTCTTATCACCTCCCTTCTTACGCTCTAATCTCCGACCCCATCGTTCACCGTTGGTTTATTTAGACCCGGCAGAGGTGATCGCTTGATTAAATACTTCTTCCGTCGGCTTTACTTTCGTCGTACACGACGCCCGCGGAGAAATATCCGCGAGTTATAAAGTTGCCGCTGTAAAACGCGAACAGGGACGACCTCCTTAATTAACGCCTAAAACTTTGAGGGGATTTATTTTTTGCTCGACACAATAATCGTCGTTGGCGAGTCGAAGTAAAACTCGCGGATTTTTTCTTCGAACCCGACGCGCACGCCCGTTTCCCCCTCTCGAAATTATTGTCCGAGGACCCTTTGAAAATCGCGGCATTATTCAGAAATAATGGATACCGCGGTTTTGTCAACTTCCGTTTGATCACAGTGCCGGTTGGCAAAGGGAAAGTTCGCGCGTAATTATTCTTTCGTTCGTTCGTTCGTTCGCTCCTATTGAATGACTCTTTTTGATTTTCGCATTTATTTCTTTCGAATACACTTATGACCGCTCGAGAATTTGAAAACATCAAAAAAACACTCGTCGCGTACAAGTGTATTTTTCAGATAAGAATCGTACTTTACAAATTCGCACGTCACAAGCATGGACGACTACATTTAATCGTACTCGACGGAGATATTTAACGAGATTAATTAAAACGCTTGAATTATGTAATCATACGGTAATGGAAACGTGGAAGCACTTATATTATATACGCGTGGAATTCTCGCGATATTTCTACTCGGAGAGTGTCGTTAATCGGTACACGGTCAGTTGCGAACGTCGATCGGGGATGACCGCGAAGAGGGTGTTCGGCGGCAGATAACAAAAATACCGGACCAGTTGCCGCGGTGGCGCGAGCCGCGCGGGCATTAGCATAGTAACGAATATTATTACATTTCGGGTGCGCATTCAGTTTAATTTCATCTTCCCAGTCGTAAAGATAATAAGCGACCGGGCTGGCTGGGGCTTGGTACCGCGTTCTCGTTCTCGCTCGGTTCTTCGACGAGAGGCGGGGGGGGGGGGGGGTGGTAACTCGACTCGCCGCCGGATGAATCGCGGTGGCGATAGGATGAGGGGGGAGGACGCGGAGGGGCGGTTTTGAAGGAAGCGCAGGAAGGTGGATACGGCTTTAAGAGGGTTTCGCAGGAGGAGTAAATATAAACTTGGGAAAGTGACAAAGATAATTCTAATAAAACCGACGACTACCGAGACGGCGAAGAACGAGGACGACGCGAGGAGAGCACTCCCGGTTTCTCCCCCGCTTAATTCCTGACATATTCCGGTATTGCATTACTTTTGTCCCCAACCCCCCCCCACCTCCCTGCGCCCGTCCTCGCTCGAACCCCTCGCGACTTTGCGCCCTCTGCGCGCGCCTTCTTCCGCCTCGGCCCTCTAAATTGCCCTTTTACGTTCGCGGCGTTAACCGCGATGCCCGCCGCCGAGTTTCTAGTTTCAAATTCGGCTGATCGCGGCGCGCGTCCTTTCGATCGATCGATCGTAAAAATGGGGGACGCTGCGTCGTTGTCGGGGCCGTTTGTCGGGTGGGAACGCATCAGGGTAGGCGATCTCGATCCGGTCGGTCGAGGGGGTTCGTCCGCGACATATTTTCCACGCCGCGGCCGACGGACGACCATGCAGTATGTATATTTCCATTCCCGCGTTACGAGGTGCGCGGGATGATTTTATATGCAAAGAGTAGTTTAGAGCTAATTGTTAATAATAGGATTGGTAAGGTGGGAATTGGCTCCGGTGCGGGCGGCGGCGGCCGGACAGCCACCCTCCCCTCGCAGTCCGAACAACCCCTACGCGGCGCATCTCATTTGGCACCGGAGTCAGCGCGTTGCAGATCTCTCTCTCACCCGCTGTCTGTCCGTTCGCTTGTCCGCCCGTCCGCGTCTATCCGTCCGTTCCGTTCCGTTCCACCGTTCCTGGCCACGCTCCTACCTACCTACCTACCTACCTACCTACACGTACGCGTGTGGTCTTCGCACCATTTCCGTCTGGGACGCGAACCTACCTCTCTCAACCTATACGCGTCTACCCGCCGCGTACGTATTATTACGTATAAACGCGTAATTCTGAGTTATACGCCGGCCTTGTTAATGATAATTAAAACACCTCGCTCTATACTTTTTGCCTTGGAATATTTTCTGAAATTCTCGCCGGATAATGGCGCCATCCACCGCTTGCCCGAACCCACTCCCAGCCACGCGCACCACCACCACCCTTTCGCGACTTGCCTTACTACCTTCGCGGTGCCGCTAAAACTCCAGTCCTTGGGTTACGCGTCGTCCTCGCCGATCCATCATCGAAAATACACGATCGCGATACTTTCGGATTCATTCGCCGTTCGTTTAAATGTTTTAACCCCTTCTGTCCGAGTTATTTCTGTTAAAACTGAAATTCACCAGTTCGCCCGGCGTTTATCAGTTCAACGTGTCACGCGATGTCACTCGAAATATCCACCACACCGAGGAGCGTGTCCATCGAAGAGGATTTTACCGATTCGAAAAAGCAAGAATAATCCCGAACGGAAAAAAACATTCCTTTTGTATTACGCAATCGGTGTTTCGACGAGTCTGCGTATAACAAAATACTTACTATCGCGCCAATTATTCCTTTGACGAAAGATGATGGTCCGGAAGAGGAAAGGGGCGAAACGCTTGTCAACTGTCGGTTTACGAATCAGGGGACGTCATTATGCTGACTCGCTGGTCTAGGAAACGTAACGTACGCGTACGTACACGTTTCTGTCGTGCAATTACGGAGAGAGAGAGAGAGAGAGAGAGAGAGAGAGAGACACACAGGTGATGGACGGTCGAAAGTCAGTTGATTCGTGGTTCGGTGAATGCTGCCGGGCCCGGCCGCACGGACGGTAGAGCGGCGGTTCCCGTTGAGAATGGGTGTTGAGGTTAATAGGCGGCGTAAGGAGGGTAGCTTTAATGCGAGTACGCGTTGAAATATTTAAGTTCAGACCGAATCTGCGCCGCTCCGGATACTCCGGATTCTCGGCCTGTATCACGATTCGCTATACGCGCACGTGTGCGCACCGTGAGCTCCAGCCAGGAGAGATAGGGTTACCGGATTAATGAAAGCCAATTCGGGGTTGTTTCGGAACTCGGCCCTTTCCTCCGTTCGCCTAACGTCACCGCGCCGTAAACAAATCCGAAAGATTTCGAAAACGTGCAGCACCCGCTCTTACTTACTTACTTACTTACTTACGTCTACTTGTTACCGATGCCGTCTCGTTGGCTTCGAGGCAGGCCGAGCTGAACGCGTAAGTAGTTTATTTGTTGGCACGGATCGTTAATTCGCGATGCCTGAGAGACTAGAAAACGCGAAGGCAAAGGGGACGATAAACGTTCGGATTTCTTCGAAAGGGCGACGCTCGGCGTATCGTAAAAACCCGTTCCCTCCGCGCGAGACGAATAGGGACGAAAGGGAATAATATACGTACGCGTACGTATACGTTAGGTATACGCGCCTTTCGTATCGTTCCATAAAGATTACTACCGGTAGGAGACCGTTTATTGTCGCCCGTTATAAATGACGCGCTCAGGATGTATGCCAAATATTCAAATGGTATTTTTATCCGTGCCGCTTTTCGAGCGGAAGGATTCGAAGGAAACGCGGGAAAATAAAGGGAACCGGCGGTGATGCCGTTTTATCGCTTCGCGGCCGCCGTTGCCTACCGAAATTATTCGCGATCGGAAAATTTCCAGATTATACTTGTCCGGATCGGATTAACGACAATGATAAATGTACGCGATAGAGCAGGTACGACGAACGCGGCCAAACGGTGGGTTGGGTAAGTTTGTATCCGAAGCCGGATACAAATTGCGGCTCATTTTTATGCCATTTTAATATCACCACGCGTCATTAAATATCCCCTTGCTCCGCCGCCCCTTCGCGGCCACTCCCCCTCTTACCTCCGCGTACCTCTCCCACGGACGACGACGACGACGACGACGACGACGACGACGACGACGACGACGACGTTGTCGCGTTTCTAACGCGTGCGTATTTTCCTGCCGAGAGAAATGAAATATTCGTAGACACCCATTAGCGTCCCGAAGCCGGAAATCCATGGAAAAACACGTCGCGGTGAAGAAAAATTTCCCCGTTCACGCGTAATCAACCACGCGTGACTTCGCCTTGACTTTCCTTCGTCGTCCGTTCGAACCGACACGATCGACTTAAACGAGAAACTTTGCCCTAAAACGTCGACGACTTAACCATCGGTTCTAGACGCGCGATTCCTTTCCCACGCTAGCTCGTAAAAAGCAACGGCCACCGCGCCTCCCCGCTGACGCTTTCGTAAAAGGTCGTCCGCGATTCTGCGAACGGAAGTTGCGCGCTAATTCGCAAAGCGGAATACCTCTCTAGAGCTCGTTCCCCTTCGTTTCCCTTCGCACCGGTTACTTTTTTCGCTCGACGCGAAAAACGTGCATACATCGGTCGCCGCCATCGAACGCGAGGATTCGCAGCTCGTATTTACGATTCGAAGACCTCGGCCGGGCCTTTAACTCGACCAACAGGTCACGCTACCAGACGACGATTTTACGCCAGCTTTTACGAGCTGGAAGAGCGCACTTTGAATCGGGATTCCTGGAATTACAGGGTCTCAGAAGCTAGCTCTTGCAACGCCTCCCCGCATAGACGGGACGGATTTCAACTTTTATTCCAGAACGTTACCGTAACTTTGTTCGTACGTGGCCAGCTTATTTTCTCCCCGCAACCGGCTTAATTCGCCTTACGGGAAAGTCGTCGTCGACGTCGACGTCGCCGCCGCCGTCGCCGCTTCGGATGAAACGGACCGGATTCCCGCAGACGTCTCACCCGAACGCGCCCCTGTCGATAATCCCGGCTTCCTCCGACGCTTTTCTTTCTCTTTTCAACGACGGTTGCCGCTTCCTTTCCATCGTAATCTTCTCCGAATCCGCGAATAATTCGCATCGATGATCGAGCTGTTTCGCGATAGTTTCGACGATCTACGAGTCACAGAGTTCGCCAAGAGACCCCGAATAGAGTGGATTTACCGGTCCGACTATTTTCGCTCGTATTATCGACGAAAGAATAGAAGAGGACCCGCCCCCTTTACAGCACGCGGAACATGCGTCGAGCGAAAAGAAAAGCAACGCTCATTAGTTTGGTGAGAAATTAATTATTTGCCCGCCATCGCCACAGCCCCGCGAGTAATGGTGAAAAATGTCTGGATTGTGCGGGATTACATCGGTAGGGAACCGGGCGAGAAAATGGTGCGCGCGACCATGGTTGCGGACGAAGAGTAAAGAATAAAAAGAAACGTATCGGTGTTGGGGGCTCGTTACACTTAAATTGGAGGGAATGACCGAGTGGTCTCATTATTCACCGCGAACAATATAGAAAAAGGCTTCCAACTCGGTGGTTCACCCGAGCAACGATTCCCGCGAATCTGATATCTGGACGCAGCGTTTCCCTGCTCGGTTCCAACCGGTATCGAATCGTTAATAACCAGGTGGGGAAAACGTTAAATAAAATATCCGGCCGTTGCTCGGTGAGCAAATAATTTACGCGAAAATAATCGGTCCAACGGGCGGATGCAAAGGCAGGAATAGCGCCGATAGCCTTGGTGCTCTCTATTAGATCTCGTTTATCCGAATGGTTGGAACAGGACGGCCCTCCCGACACCAGCAAAACCGCCAACGACCAGGGGACGGCATCAGGCACGGCAACGCGGCCAGGAGGCGACGCGAGGCGACTATTGTAAGATCAAGCGCAGTCCTGATCCGGCGCAGCGCCAACCCGTGCCAACCCTTCGTCCAGTTCGTCCAGTCGACTGGCCTTCAGGAAAGGGTAGACCGATAAACCAACCACTACCGTCCCTCTTGACCGGTAAATTCTTGCGGCCGGCCACTCAAATACAGTGGCTCTCACTGTTCGACCTGGTTTCCGATATCGGACGACGTTGTTGACTCTTTGGAATTTCTGCGGGACCCGTGGTGGTTAATGAAGTCTAACGGAATTACTTAAACTGCGAGACGATCGCGTGACTTTCCGCTCCTCCTCGTCGATAGAGGACACGAGTTTTTCCCCGCTAACCTCCTAGCGGTCGTATCCCGGATAGTTTCCGAGGGAAACGCGACCCAGAAGAGACTCTCGCTTCTGGCGAGGGGTGCTCGATCTCCTCTATCCAATTACCACGATCTTTGGCCAACGCCGACGGGGACATCCGGTAACAATGCTCTCGACTTTCTCGACTTACCCTCTTAACCTCGCTCTCTCTCTCTCTGCGCGCGCTAAGAATTTTCTTCGACTCGACGGCGGCGGCGGCCCCGGGTGTTCTTCGTCTTCGGATACGTCGCCCATGGGGTGTCGAACGACCGCTCTCGACGACACGAAAGGGTCACGCGAAACCGCGAAACGTCGTTCTCGTCACGAACGAACGTCGAGGCGACTCTACGAAATAGACGCGGGATGCTATTATTATAATTTGTCGCGTTGGCTAATTTCGAACGACTCGCGTTACACGCTCTCGGTCGGTAATTATCTGCGAATCGGTTGTACGAGTTGGCGCACTTTTGATTTATTCTAATTGCTATTTCGATAATGGAGCGCGGGGCGGCCGGTACACCCGCACCGCTTGCATTCCCATTATCGAACTCGAGAAATAGAATCGCATTTCAGTTAAGGTTAGGTCAGGTCCGCCGACCCGAGGCTTTCAGTAATTATTAGTTAATTCGCCGTTAAATCTTCGCTGACCGCTAAATAATCGCCAACGGAGGAGCCGTTTCCCGCTTTATCGCTTCGCGATCCCTCGCTGAAAGTTTGAATATTTTTCGTTTCGTACCACGCGCGTACGTTAAAGGTACGACGTGATTGTTTTGTTTTTTTTTTTTTTTTTTTCCTTTTGGCGAAACAGTCCCCCCGAGCTCGAATCGTTAAAGGGCTGGCTGATACCGACAGACGGGAACTCCTGGCAAATGAACCGCAGACCGACCGGTTAACCGAAACCAGTCGAGATCGTCGCTCGGCTATTGTTTTGCGCGTCTCAGGGAACCACGAATCCGGAATTAGTTCGTTGTCCGAAACCCACGGAGCGCCGCCATGGACGATGCGTCGGTTTTCTTCTCCACGAGGCGAAATCCTACCGTGCATCTGTCGTAACTAATAATTTCTCGCATCTCGTATCGAAACCGCAACCGGTGTTTCGCGCTAAGCTTGGCTCGAAGCGTGCGTGGCACCGAGAAATCGATACTGGTCGCGTACTTTTTATCACATCGGGGAGTATCGAGAAACAACGAGGAGCAACGGATGGGAATGGCTCCCAGGGGCGACGAGTTCGAATCCCATTACCGGACTCGCGTCCGTTAAATAGGTCTCGCATCGTCAACCAGAAAATGTATAATACGCGCGTACGGGTAGGTCGTCTTCTCCTTCGATGGAAATCGTTCGATCATCATCCCCGTCGACGAGATAATTAAATCGAGAAGACGCCGCGGCGTTTGTCCATTCGCGATGCAACACTGAGCTCTCCCTCAACGGATCTCGCGCGGAAATAAAAGCTCGAGAATTTCGAGCTTTTCCCTACGGCGCGGCGCCCGCGTAACTCCCTTTCTTTCTCTACCCCCCTCTGACCCTCTCGCCGTTGTCGAGCGTTCCGAACGAAACGAAAATAAAATGTAAGTGGAAATTTATCGCTCCGGGCGATAGGAGACGTTTCCGTACTTTTAAATATTTTATAAACTTTCTTCCCTCCTCCTCCTCCTGCCGCTTCTGCTCGTCGTCTTTCGTCCTCTCGTTCTTGCCCCTTAATTCCGACGGAATCGCGCACAGGGAAACCAGTGACGACTATGGAAACGACGACGGGGACAGGAACAAGTGGAACGAACGTCTTAGGAATGGATCGAGCGCCCTCCTCCGTTCTCTTGTCGATTTTTTACCTTCTTACTCCGGGGAGCTACCGTTATATGCATATTATATATCGTAACGTTATTAAAACTTCTAAATGGCAATGGATTACCAGGCGGAGAGCTAGTAACCTTTTTCCTCCCTCTGCTGGCTCTCGCGTTTCGTCTGACGCGTTTCATTATTCAACGGTTCCATCGAGTCGAGTTCAATGGGAACCGTGTTTAATAATTCGTCGACGCGCGCGATGCAAACGTTGTCGGACTTTGAGAATCACCGTACTCCTAAGCGTCGAGTTGCCTCGCGCTCGTCCCGGTACGGAGGTATGCAGCTACCAGGGAGCGGTAACGTTATCGAATCGAGACGAATCGTTACACCTTCGTTGAGAAATTTCTGCAAAATGGAATTTCTCTTTCGATCGCGTCGATCCCTGACACTCGTAGGCACTCGATAATAGGTAAACGACTCGGTGGAATAACTCGGTAACGGGGTTTCGCGAACCGATGAATATTCGATGCCGCCCTATCACCGCGTTTCAATATGAATATTCGGAAATTGACGGACACCCTCGCGCCGCTTTTTCACCGTACAGAGACACCCCGATGAATATTACCGAGCTACGCGGAACGAGGCAGGAAGGGCCGGATAAGTAATAACTTCCTTTTTATCACTTTCGCGAACTAATAACTCCCCTTCTGTCTCCTCTCGTGCTTCATCGAGCACGGTGAATTCTAAGCGCTACCTGTACGCGATGTCTTCTTCGACGGCAGATTCTTTTCCGATAAGCGATAATTAAAAATTTCCTCGTTTAAAGTAGCTGATCCTATGCGCCGCGCGGAGGAGTACGGGTAGGGTTGGCAGGAAGTGGCGGACACCGGGAAAAGTAACCGGTGAAATACTCGGTAGATAAAGAAGATAAAGTCTCGGGCTTGCCGGTGGTAATTTACATCGGCGTGTGATTCCGGAGTCGGAGTAGCGGGCAGATATATTTCAGGATGTCGCGGCGCCCTCCCAGATAACGGTAATTAAAAATTTCGGGGTTGCGGGGTTTGCGGTTCTTGTACGTTGTCGCGGGCGTACGCGTCGCCCCCCGAATCGAGGTGCCAGCCATTTCTTTCCCTCGAGTCCGACGAGATTTCGAACAACGACGGGCCAACGAACGGTCGAATTCGAATGGTCGAATTCGAATTCAAAGTTTCGGGCGAACCGGAGAACCGGAGCGAGGATCATAAATCCTCGTAGCGGTGACTAATGTAGTGGTAATAGAGTATAAATGGGGGTCACGACCCGAGGTCAGCCTGTCTTACACCCCTAAACTGTCGTTCGCCACCTTCGCCCTCGTGCTACGACCGGCCGAGACCTTAAACTCGCGTAATACCCGCCTACCGTTGTTATTTCAAAATTACTCACCACCGCTTCTCAACTTTATCGGTCTCAACTTCTATCGCAGATGCGCGCCGCTCTGCCTCTCCTTCCACTCTTCTAATCTGCTCTTCGAAAATTTCTCTTCTCCGTTTCTTTCTTTCTCTCTTTTGCTCCTTCGAAATTCCACGTTTCGATACCAAGGGAATCTTTTTTACAAACGAAGAAAAAGAACTGCGATACCCTGTGCAGTGCTGCCACCTTGGACGTACGTATCGAACCAAACAAGTCGAGAACGACACCCTTCCCTCGGGATTCTCACCCTGGCGTTAAGTTCGAAACGAACTCACTGGACGCGATCTCGCGTTGCCGATACACGGGTGGACGAGAATAAGTCGTGGTGAAGGAAATGGCGCATCGACAGGAACTCTTTTGCCGAGAGTTGTTTGAAAGTTCACGGGGGACAATGGGCGCGCGTATATCCCGCCGGCCATTTCTCTCTCCGATGGTAGATAGACCGTACGAGAGTGGTGACCAGTGTTCGTCCGAAGATACGGTTGACGGGTCCGTGGTAGCGCGGTAGCCTTCGTGTCCGCTTCAACGTCCACCCCCACACACCGCTTTCCCACCGGTCGCATTCAATTTCACCACCTTCGTCTACGGCCTGACCCAGCCAGAACAATCGGTGAACCCTGTTCGTAACTTGGGACAAATGAAAACTTCTCAGGGTTCCGAACACTCGCGTAAAACGTGGCGCGGGACGTTGCTCGGAAAGTTGAGCCACGAAAATGTTCGACACCGCTTACCTTTCCATTTGCACCGGTTGCCCGCCGAAAACTCCTCGCCAAAGATTCCCAGAAGAATCGGGGAAGACGAGCACCGAAGGTAGACCTCCGTGAAAATAATTACACGCCGTTTGCCGATGGCAACCCTTCCCTTTACTTTTCTTTATCTTAATGAAAGTCCATAAATAACGAACCTAATGCCATGGAAATGGTCGCTAAGGGGAAACAAAAAACCACGGTATATCGGATCGTGGAGGGTAACTTTTAATTGTATTAATTCTTTTGAGAAACGGCCGTTTTTCTTTTTTCTTTTTTTTTTCAACCTGGAGGGGAGATTTAATTCCTGTTAAACTTTCCGACAACACGGAACCAGAACGATTCATCGACGACTCGTTACGACCACGTACGATAAAGTCTACCTATAAAGTTTAAATCGGACGCGAAAGCGACAAGATGGAGGCGTAGCCTCGCGAGAGGCATTATCCCTGGGAAATAAAAGCGATTCGGCGAACCAGGGGCTTTGGAGAAAAGAGTTGACGCGCGATAAAAGGAAGCCTCTTACATCTGTAAAAGAACCTATATTTCATTGACAAGAATCTCATTCGCGGGGGATAACGGACGCTGTTTTCTCGGAGAAAACAGCCCCTGCGTGTATCTACCCCTTCTCGATTAAGAATCGGCCTTAAAAAATAATTATTTTTAATTTCTGACCGTACGATAACGCCGTTACCGCTCCACCGCTCCGTACGAAGCGCGATCTAGGGGTGATAAAAGCGGCCGTGGAAATTGATCCTCGCGCTTCTCGCTCATCTCGTTATTCTCGATACCCTTTCGCGCGATTGCTCCACGTTTTCTTTCGAAATTCGAAACGTTAACAAGCGTTTCGGAGTAAAGGGGGGATGGATAGTGGAAGTGGGTTAGAGATTCTCGCTGACTTAGCCAGGTGTGGTGGGGTTATAACGGAAGAGCTTTTTGCCAACCTAGACGGTATACCGCGACCTAGTCCGGGACAGGGCGGATCGGTACTCGTTAATTTCTTTCGATCGCTATAATTACGCGAAGCTAACATTTTTCTCGTACCCGTTATCTTACGTTCGGCAAAGCGTACGTTTCTCGATCGGTACGACGGATTATTAATTTCGTGGTCGATGCGAGTTGGTTAAAGTCGGTGAAACGTTCGAGGGGGGAGGGGGGGGGGGAAGTCGTTGTGTGAAAGTAAATCGGTGAATGTAGAGGATGTTAATAACGTTGGAGGGGAGAGAAAAGGTGGACGCTGGAAGGCGATACCGGAGGCAACGCCGGCCGCTATCGCGCTATTGAAACGGCAAGTGAAATATACGAAATAAATCTTGCAAGACCCCATTCAGCAGAGACAATGCAGTGTCCAGTCTATGGTCGGCGGTGGCCGAGGGTAGGTAGAGCGTATTGTGCGACGTTAGGCGGCAGAGGGTGGTGCCGGTCGACGAACGAGAAACGCCAACTCGAACCGGTCTCCCTCAAGCTTGCGTTCCCCGGTATTTCGTCTTTCCTTTTCCGCCTTCTCTCAAACCCCTCTTCCCATCTTTCTCTCGTTGAACGCGTTCTCTATTTCGGTCGAACCACCACCACCACCACCACCACCACCACCACCGCCGCCGCCGCCGCCTCCGCCACCACCGCCTCCGCCACCTCCACTACCGTCACCACCACCACTACCGCCGCCACCGCCGCCGCCGCCGCCACCACCACCACCACCACCGCCGCCTCCATCGTCGCTACCTACCACCACCCCATCTCTCCCTCTTGGACTTCTCGACGACTCTCCAGCGACCTCTGCGCGTGTCTCTCTTTCCCCGTGTCCAGCCCGGTGTCCATCTTCCCCTTTCCCCTTTTCTTCTTTTTGGTCTGTTTCGCTTCGATTCATGAAACGGTCCGCGAGTCGGTGTCGCTGGGTAAATACCAACGGCGTGCGGGCGATCTTTGCACGGGGTGGTCCTAAAGAATGGTCGTATTCAAGGTCCGGCACCACTTCTGTTCCACCCTTCCAGTTCGCCCCGCTCACGCTCACGCTCCCGCCCTTCTTGTTCGCGTCCACCTCCTCGTCGCGACCACAGTGCAAAGTTTCTGAAGCGAGACAACCCGCAATATAATGCCACCCTTGGAGCCAACCTAGTGTTACGCGTAGACTCACACCTCCTTCTCTCTCTCTCTCTCTCTCTCTCTCGCTCGCTCGTTTCCCTTGGCGCTTTTTCGTTTCGACGAGCGTTCGTAGACGAAGACCGATCGGAAGACGTTCGCGTAACTCGTACGTCCGATAACGACACCGTTCTCGACGGACTCTCTCGCGCCGGTTAATATTGATTTACGCGCAAGGTCCGGAAGCCTAATCCGTGCGGGCCATAAACAGATCAAGCTCGGACTAAATCCGGCGCAAATTGTTACTAATTCGCATCTTAATAATGACCGCGTCAGAGGCGTCACCGTATCTCAGAACGTGGCAAATTAGCCACGATGACAAACGACATTCGGCGTGCATACACGGGTAGAGCCCTCGCCTCGAGCCGCTTCGCCGTACAACGACGGTCGTCGCGGCGATGCGAATACGACTAGCCGTACGACTCCTCTGGTATCTACGATACCGTCAGCGTGTGTACACGGGATACGATCGATTCGTTCCGCTTCTCGACTTGGAATCGACAACTTTCCTCGCTGGAAACGGGGTACGCGTAACAACGCGCGTTACGCCCGCACGTAGCCACGATTAACCGGCGCGATCTCACCGCCCCGGTGGTGGTGTGTAATAGACGGAGAGCTCGAACGGGCTCCTCTCATATCCCGATGTCACTCGCAGGATCCGTCGTTTCATTCGGACCGATTCGACCGCACGTCATTGCGGTAAGATCTCAGCCTATATCCCTGTATCCTCCTCTCCCGTATCCATCCCCCACCCCCGGGGTATCGGACGGTATGCGGCTGCTGATTTTCCGCGTCCAGCCCCGCTTCGTGGAAATTCAAGGGAATTTCCCGGGACCGTAACCGGAGAGTCGACGTACGTACACACGGGTTAGGAAATCCGTACGATCGACTTGTCCTGGAGGGTGGTATCGCGTGACGTAATCATTTGCATACGACGACGCGCACCGTTCTGTTCGCGAACGGTCCGGTCCGCGAGCACCCACCCGCTTTTGCGATCGGGCTTTCGTCTCTCCGGTCTCGCATTGCCTACTACCCTACGTATCCCATCCCCGTTCCGTCTATGTCCCCGTATCTATCTAATTATTGTCGCGGACCCCGGCTGCTCCAGTCGCCGTGATATACCGCATGCTAATAAGCGGCTAAAGACCGGAGACCGTCCCGGCTCCGACCATAAATCTCGACGACCGATTCTGCGAACCCGAAACGTCCAACGGCCCTCCTCCCCCGACCCGGTCGAGGCCAGAACCTGCGTCCTCGGGTCGTCTTCGCGACCGTCAACGCCGTTTAACGCTGGTACGCTGCTGCACCACCGAGAGAAATGAAAAATCGTACGCGTCGGTCTATCCCGGCGGGTGTGATATCGAGGTTGGTTAAATTCGTCGGGGTAAACGTATCTGTAGCCATCGCGATTCACCGCCCCCTCGTTCCTCTCCAAGCACACGTACGCGCGCACACCGCGACGTTTCGGCCGGTTCGACCCTTGCGCGTGATGCAACGCTGACCACACATCAATTCACTGCAAATGGACATCAATACCGGTAATTAATACATCGCGCCTCCCGCTCTCCCAGCTCCACGGCCCGCGCTGTTCTGCCACTCAGCCCCCCCGCCCCCGCGACCGATACCACTTGCACGCTCATCGAAACGCGCCGGATTTCACCTCCGAATTTGCATCTAAGTGATATCCCTGTTACCGGATTCATTCGATTGACGGCCGCTTCTACCGACGCGTTGCGCCGCGTCGACGGATTCGTCCCCACCCGTTCGACGATGCGAAACGAAATTCCTCGCACCGCGCGAAGACGTCGATTTAATCGGTTTTCGCGACATATTTTCAAATATATATCGGAATACATTTGGTTACGAAACAATACGGAGTTCGGGACTCGGGGAGGATATCCGCGATGCGAGAGACGCAACGAGAGCAAAAACGGTCGATGTTGGTAGATGGAGTGCATACGGTGAACCGTAGGTCGCGCAAATTGGATATCAAAGGGTATTACCGTGTGCCGTGTCACCGATACGCGTACGGTGCGTTGTCGTGTGTCGTCGTGCGTTGCCAACAACGGTCGACGACAAGAGGAAGAGAAAATATTTGCACGCGCTTCCAGTTGCGGTCCGACTGTTTTCCTCTTTTTCTCTTTCTCTATTTTTACTCTTTTCCATCTCCTCTTTCCCTTCGCTGTTAGTAACTAAAAGCTATTCCGCGTCCCTGCTATTCCCGCGGTCGATCCGATTACCGTTTTCCGATCCACCCTTCGTATCGAGTGGAAAAAGTATCGGTGACGATCGACGATCGGGCTGATCGTTGCGACGAGTGCGTTTCGAGCGACAGCGAAACGTTAACGAGTCACGATCGAGGCGCGAGTGTGTCCGAGGAAATTCAAGAGGCCACCGGAAACCGGAATCCGGGAGGAAACGGCCGTTACTCGAGATGTTCGTTCCGCGTCAGAATGGACGCGAAAGTCGAGACCCATCTGCCTGGTACAAAGGGAAAGGGTCCGTCTTGTATTATTTTCCACCGCGGCTGAAGGATGTAAGCACGGTCAAAGGTAAAACAATCCCGCGTGACAGCGGTGAACGCGTTTACCGCGCGTTGAGAGGAAGTTTAAACGGTAACCGATATCCGATCGACTTTCGCTCTTTTCTTTTCTTCCCTTTCCGCGACCAACTTACCGGAGATATCGATCCGGTCGACCGAACGAGAGGTGGATGAAATTTTCTGCCGGCGATTCGGTCTAATTCGATTGTCAGGATCTCGTCGGAGATCCGTGGCTGCGTGCGCGCGCGCGCGCGCGCGTGTGTGCTTGCGTGCGTGCGTGCGTGCGAGCGTAGCTCTGCGCGCCGTAGGACGGTGGAGCAGCGCACAGTAGCCGTAGATAATGACGCGATATTATGCATAGGATATTCGGCGCACATCCGCGGCCGTATTCTCCGCGTTGATTTATCGTTGTCTTCATTATTAGGAATGCGCGTACGCAAGCTGGCCATTATACGCGACCGAGGGAGCCGCTCCGAGAGAGAGCTGACGGACGGTCGTCGGTTTCTGGCCTCGGATTCTGCGACAATACAATGTACGCATATATAAGCGGCATACGAGAGGGAACATTGAGACGCACCTAACGTCACGGCAGATATAGATAGACAATTAGCTGGCTACCGTCACCGTCTATAATTCTGTTAGATTAGTAGCCCCGGTGTCCTACTGCGGGAATACGCGAGTCCGCCTCTCGTTGTTACCGTCAATCTGAGAACACGTGCCGTCGTAGATTGGAATCTTGTCGCGCGTTAACCCGGTTTAATGGTCCGTTCCCCGAGCGATCGGTCGGAAAACCGAACCTCCCCTCTTTCCGAGAGATCCCGTGGTGGATAGAAGAAGAGAAGGAGGAGGAGGAGGCGACGAACCGAAACCGAACCGAAAAGAAACCGATCTCCTTCCGGAGCGCTCTTTAACCCTCCCGCGGCGCGAAAACGCGGCCGGGACACGGAGGGTGGCGCCGGGGTGGACAGCGATAAAATATTCAGGGACGCACGGGGCTAATATTTTACGTAGGAAATCGGTCGGTTGATTTTTATAATACTGGTCAAATATAGCCAGGGGAAGAGGGCAAATCGGGGGCGGTCGACCCTTCGTTCGTGTCTACCGTCGCGCAAAGGGCCGCGCGGCATAACAAATAGACGTATAAAGGGTCAATAAAGCTCGTCGTAGGCGAAACGGGGCGAAGGAGGCAACGAGAGGGGAATAAATCTCGAAACTCGCTCGAAGCTCGCTCGAAGCTCGCTCGAAGCTCGCGAGCAAATTTCGAATCGGAACGCTACGTACGCGCGCATATCCGCGAGGCGGATGGCAAGATGGTAGGAGAAAATTCACGAGCGTACATCACACGTTTACGAACCGCCGGAGGTGGCACGTTCCGGCGTCTCTATAAAGGCTATCATTCCGAGGTCATTTTATGCCCTTTAAAACGGAGTATCCATATTTTTCATGCCCCCGTATTCGTATCGCGGAATTGGTCTTCCGGAGTCTCGATGGGCCGGCCGGGGGAGAACGTTCCGTCCTGTTTTTCCCACTTGGCAACGTCCCCCGTGCTCGCCGAGATTTCCTCCGCATGAAAAAGTCGAAATCGGCGTGGAAAAGCGATGCCTCCCGTCCAATAAAACGGCCGGGGATGCCGCATTGACTCGATAAAAAGCCACTCGGTGGCTATCACCGCCAGCGGCCAATATCGTGGGGAGAAAAATATGCGTCTTGTCAGATTTCCCCGAATGGGAGTCCCCGTGCTGGGGCGATGCCGCGTGAAATCGTCTCGAAAATCGGTACTGGGTATTAACTTTCTCTCCCGGCCAGTCGAACGTGTACGTAATTTATTCCGCGACCATGTTGTCGTTGCTGCTGCTATCGTCGAAACGTCGGAGAATTAGCGGATGCGTAAGTGGTAGCGTACTACGAGAGTATAAAGGCAGAGTCCCTCGATCGGTAGATTCGTGCAGCGAAAAGTAATTACGGTTCGTTCGAAAAACGCATCGACGGTGTCCGTTCCGTATCAGCGGACGCATGTATCTTCATTCGAAAGATAAACGAACGCTTTATTCGGTGATTCGACTCCGGCGAAACCATCGCAACGGTCGCCCCTTTTTGCCGTGTTTTTCGCCGCGGAAAGTCCGAAAATATTTATAGAGGGAATCAATATCGTAGTTTGCGACGCGCGGCGAAAAATCAAGATGAATAGGAGCTGGGTGAAATCGCGTCGCCCGACAACCGCGTGGGTCGTCACGCGCGCACTTTCCGGCAATTTGACCAACAATATGCAATAATATTAAAATTAATGGCGTGCTGGCCTTCGTAAAAACATCGGGCGACGGGTGTTCTCCGCGCGCGTATGCGCGGTTTTCGGAACTCGCCGAGAAAGATGAACCCAAACCAGACTGAAAGGGAGCAGCGCGATGAACCGTACGCCGCGGAAAGAGAGAGGGAGAGAGAGAGAGAGAGAGAGAGAACGATACCACACCGTGTGAGCCCACTCGTAATAATCTCCGCTAATTTAGCTTCTGGAATACGGTAACCGTATCGTTAATATTCTGAACCCGGTTAATAATTGATGTTGATGCGCCATTTGGGCCGATGAGATTTCAGGCTAGAGTTCGAGACCGGACCCAAGCGTTGCCCTTTGGTTGGTTACGAGTCGGCCCGATGCCGCTTGCTGATATCTCTCGCGGCAGCACTCGCTCGTTTCTAAATATTGCATCGATGCCCGTTCGTTCGAACCCCCCTTCGATTTCGTCCGATTTCGTCCGTCTTCTTCGTCTTCCGTTCCTCGCTCGGAACGATCGTTACCGATTCTTCTTGTTTGAAAAAGCAGTTCGCGGGATAGAAACAGGTTTAAATTCCTGGTGGCGTTGCCGCATCCGTTGCGGCTGATTCCTGTCTCGTTCAATAATTCAGGCGTACATCGCGAACTGTACGTGGCGTATAAGCATAAATGCGAAAGGGATGCGCGTAGGTAGAGAAAGAGGGCGAGGGGACAGCAAAGGGTTCGAGGGACGAGGAACGGGAGAAAGAGGGGGAGAGAGAGAGCGAAAACCTCTTTGGTCAGGCAAAATATTTCTCTGCGCGATGTACACGGAATCTCTCCGGGGATTACGCCGGTGAACGCGGTAATTTTCCAAAGAGTATCGCTCTAGGAAACAGTGTGCAAATTGGACGTTTATTGACACGCTGATGCTCGCTCGATTGGAAGAGAGAAGCCTTCTTTACTCTGATCGTGCGTATTTCATCTTGGAACGAAAACGTTCCTAAATAAAATCGGTATCCGAGATAGAAAGAAAAGAGGAAACCGAACGGTTTCGTATTAGCCGATTAGCCGAGAGATCGATCCTGTTTCTTCCGTCCCGTATCGCGAGCAAACTCGAGAGAGTGAAAACATTTTACGAACAGCGACCCCTGACGGCGACTTTGAACCAGCTCTCCGAGGCATCCCTTGCCGGGAACGTACAAATTCAATAAGCGATAATCAATGCCAACCCGGCAGCGTACTCTCGGCCGAGCAAGAATCGTTCAAACAGTCAATCAAAAGGCTTCACCTCCGGCCAATTTTTTTCCTTTTACCCCACCCCGGCCATCCTATTTTTTCGATTCGTTTTTTTTCGTTCTTCGCGTTCCCGTCCCCAGGTTGCCGCTCGCCGCACCGGGCATCCCGTTTCGAACTCCCCACCCTGTTTGACGTGTGACCGGGTGTCAAAGAACGACCGAACCGAGTAACACGTTCGCCTCTCGTCACGAAAAAGGTCAAAATCAGGCACGTCAGGGGTCGCCGTTTCCTCCTATCCGAATCTTCTCCGCTGCACACGCCGCCGCGGCGTTTAAACCGATTCGACCACGCGTGCCGCGCTCTACTTTGATTTACACTTTTGCGCGTCTGTGTTTCGGTGCGTTAGCTAAAGTGTTAAATATTATGGCAACGTAACGATAATACCGGTGGTAATTCTCGACTTTGACCATCGAGGAACGTAGACACTTGCGCTGCGCGTACATAGGCTACACGGGTTCTTGGGCGCGTCCTCGGTCAAAGAGATTTCTACGGGCAGGAAAGAACCGCGTGCGTGCGTGCGTGCGTGCGTCCGAAGACCTCCAAGGGTCTGCTAATAAAGGGAGACATGCGCGGCCCGTGCGCAAATTAACCCGGGTAATGAAAACACAATGAAATTATAATAAACCAATTGCCAAGTTGATTCGCAGTCCGGGAAGGAGGCCATTCAATAATAAAACACGTATATAGAGGTACGGTTCGTGTTGGCGTTCGCCACGCGGTGTCCACACTTTCGCGGTGTATACTCTACGGGGGTAGGTGTAGCCGTGTGCGTGTACGCGAGAGAATTAATTTCTCGACCAAACTACGAGTTCCTCGGTTCGTCCGCACCTGCAGGACGCGCTTTCTGTACAACGCGTACGGGTTCGCCCCCGGACGTGTGTGTAACGAGCACGGGCGTACGCACTCGCGCACGCATACCTCGAAGAATCGTCCAACGACGGCGCAGCCTCGCGTATGCGAAAATACGTTTGACCACGCACGTCCACCGGGCTACGCAGCTTCCTACCTGCCGGGTGGAAGATTATTACGGCGAGCGAAATTTCCAAATACACTTACGCCGCGGAACGTGCACCACCGGCACCGTGTAACGCGACGATCAAACAAGGAAGAGATCCGCGTTCGCGGGCACATTTTCGACTTTCGACCAGCCAAACGATTTTCTCCTCGCGAGAATTCGTTTCCGCGCTTTTACCTAACGCACGAAATACGAAAACCCGGCCGGAGTCGAGGATCTTTGTTGCGGTTGGATGCGGTCAGATAGGAGGAAGGCGGTGGAAAAGGAGATACGTTTTCGCGAATGTACGGTGCGGTTCTCAAGCTACCCCTTATGAAATTATTTCGTCCCACCCGTCGAGGGGTGTGGGGCCGGAGCACGGAGAGTTGCGGCCGCGTGTCGGGGAAATAGCAGCGCGGCTGCAAGAATTATTAGAAAAATTAATTATTTCGCCCCAGTCTCTTAATTAATTTTACAATTGCTGCTATGTTTCTCTTGCTACGTTATTATCGCAGCGGTCTTTCCTCGAACGGACGCCGCGGTGCAGGGGAAGGAAAGGGTTGCGCGGGAAAGGGACCGCGGAGAGAGGGAAACAACGAGGTTTCACGGTTGCCCTGCTTTCCTTGTCCCTCGTATCACCGTTTATCCGCGCGTTCCACCGTACGTGCTCACCGGCTTGCTTTCCCTCTTCTATCCGCGAACATCGTTAGGAAGGATCCTCGCCTATTTTCGAAAGGTAGAAAATTCCTGGTAGAAATTAATCGGCGGTCGCCGGAGGAGAAGTTTAAAAATTTACATTACCGGCAAAGTCTGCCTCCGCGGGGATCGGTTTCCGCCGCGTTTGCACCATATTGAGACGAGCGTGCGCGTATACGCGTAGAACGTGTAACGAATGGACGGCAGGCCGGATCATCCCTCGAAAAGTTTTGACTTCCGTTCAAAAGAGAGGAAAAGGATTCTCCGCGAGACAGCGGTCGGCGCATCCTTTCCCCCTTTCTGGATTTCCTTTTTTTTTTTTTTTTTCTTTTTTTTCCCCAGGTCTGGCCACGTCTCAATTATAGAAAGCCTTGCTTCGACTGCCACAGACGAATTCCAATTAGTCGCCGGGTGGCCCATGTCGCGGGGACCTCGTATGGGGTTTCCCGGATTCTGTACGAGTTCCTTTCATGGACCGACTCGTTCATTTGCCTTTCGTCCATACCTCCTGCTCCAGCCCCTTTCTCCCTCCCCCTCTCCCTACGTCGGTCTATATCTTCGTTTCTCTCGCTCGCTCGCTCGCTCGCTCGAATCCACCACCACCATCACCACCTTGCTCTCCACCGTCCTCTCTTCTTTCTCTCCGCGTTCTCTCCGGCTCTGGTCTCTCTTTTCGTTGAGACCAACCAACCGACCCCCGGGGCAGTCTTCTATGCTGACTGAACAGCTCTGGATTAGCACAGGGCGTCAAAGCCGGCAACTCTACCAAGTTGCCGCGAAAGTAGGCGCGAGAACTAAAAATTATTCGATACTATCTCGGCGCGCGTCGAAGGCATCACCATCCATCGTTTATCGTTCGCAGGGGACGACGATATTCCCGGAGACCTTTAATATGCCGTTTGAATCGGAGCTTTACACCTACCGCCGTACGTTACACTTACCACTCGTATAGCTAGAGGAGACGGCCTGACGTGTTTGCGTTTAAGCGAACCAGAGGGTATTGGATGCATATGTTAATCAGCGATATGGCCCCGGGAAGATATTACCCGGTACCGTCGCGGAAGAACCATCGAACCGAGCAACTCCTCGCCTGACCTCCCTCCTTCTCTCTCTCTCTCTCTCTCTCTCTCTCTACCTCGCATCGCTCTCAACGCGTGTTGCCCTCGGTTTTCTGATTCCATGGTTACCCGTTTCAAACTTCATCCACCGTTGCTCTTCTCTCTCCTCTCTCTCGACGGATAGATCTGATAGCTTGTTGCTCCATCAGAACTTGACGATCCGCGTTTCCGGAGGATTGGGTTTTGGGTATTAACGTTTTGATTACTTCGGGACGGTGAGAGTAGTATTCGCGACGGGAAATGGCCGGCGAGACGCGTTGAACGTAAAATTCGCTCGGACGGTGACCGTTATCGTCCCGATTCGAAACGATCGCGGACCAAGAAACTCGATTGTCCGCGTTAATGTAAATCTCTCTCTCTCTCTCTCACCTCCTGAATCATGCAGCCCGATGATTTTAAATTGAATCCGAATAAGAAATCCATAAGAGAGCATCCTTTGGTGATTACGAGTTTCTTCGACTTTGATCGTTCGGGCGTCGAAAGACGCTTTACCTTCTCCCAGCTTTGCTCCGATCGTCGGGGCACTTTCCGCGGTACCGCCGGTGAGGTTCAATCGGGAAAGCAAATCTTTGGCGTTCCTCCTCGTTCTACCCACCGACTAACCACCCCTGATAAATTTGTTCCAGACGACGAAGGATTACCTGCCCTTTCAGACCGAATGGCAAATGCGGCGTATAGACCAAATGCCGGAGTCAGGGGATAATCTTTGGCTGCGGAACCGCGAATCGGTTTCCACTCCCTCGCGTTTTTGCCCGTGTCGAATCCTGACGATCGTACACCGTAGCTACAATCATCTAATTTATACGTCCACTTCGAGTGTGGATAATACGGAGGATAACGTTCGAACCAATTCCATCTAATGGAACTGACCGCGGACGCACCTACGGTTAACAAGAGCCACGCGCGCGCGTCCCTTTTATCCCGCCCAATCGTTCGCGATATAGAGGCGTGCGCGGGACTAGGCTTACGAGCGTAGAAATCTCTGGCTCGATTTACCCTCGGCACGGTTGATTTACCGGGCATTCCGGGATATCCCAGAACTCTTTTATATCAATCGTGGATCGACCCCGAGTCGAGTCCATTGAAAAGGAACACGCCTACGGAAATACCGTGCGCCGCGTAAGCGCGAAATGGCCATTTGTCGCCCCTTTGCCTTGCACCACCACCACCACTGCTACTCCACGTTCATGGGAGAATAGCTCCGGAAAAACGCGACCCGTCGCAACGCGTCGCAACGCGTCGCGACGCGTCGAGTGGATCGTGTGCAGTTGATTGAATTAGCGGCAACATTTACATACGGACGGTTAATTCCGGCCATTTCCGGAGTAGCGATTAAATATTTATCGGTCCGGGTTAACGCGACGATCGTTTAGCAGCGGCGGTGACGAGTTCGCACCGCGCTGCGAGAGAATACACGGGGGTGTAGCTGGGTGGATCTGCGCGCGTGCCGTGGCAATGAAATTCGAAATTGGAAGTGTACCTAGCGTACGACCGCGCGTACGCTCGAATGATATAGAAGCCATTTCTCGTGACACCTCGAAATTGGCTTCACCGTATTATTACATAATTATCGGCCGCACGCCGTTTCGCCGATTACACGTTTAATGGAAACGCTTGCCGCTCTCGCTGAAATTTCTCGACCATCGATCCTCGACTTTTCATCCCTGCCCGTTTCCTCCCTGCCCGTTCCTCCTCCGTCCGAAACAGGTTCGAGGAAAATGGACGGCGCGTTAGACGGACGGTAAAATATTTTCGAAGCATATCTTCTGTTTGCTGTATTAATTGTGACGAGAAAAAGGTGCGCGAACAATCGCTGTGAAATGCTCGAGAGATACGGTGTTAATTGAAACTTCTCTCGGCCGTGTTGATTTTATAGAAAACAAACATAAAATGCAAGTTTCGGCATCGTGTGAAATATTTCGGTGTTTAGCTAAACGATTTCATTTCTTCGCGATCTTGGTCGTTACTAGTGGAAACTCGACGACTCTCTACCTTTCGACTCTAACGCATACGTATACAGATATTTTTCCCTTGGACGAGCAATTATCGACATCTCTGAAAACAAAGAGAGACTTGGGAGGAGGATATTAGAAAGTGAGTAAAAGGATATTACAGGTTCCTCCTTTTCCTCCTCCCTCTTCTTCTTCTTCTTCTCCTCCTCGTCGTCGTCTTTGTCGTGGTAGTCGTGGTGGTAGTA
Organism: Xylocopa violacea; assembly: GCA_963969225.1. Taxonomy (NCBI): domain Eukaryota; kingdom Metazoa; phylum Arthropoda; class Insecta; order Hymenoptera; family Apidae; genus Xylocopa; species Xylocopa violacea. The sequence continues at coordinate 31,494,964 of CAXAJV010000011.1, forward strand.
GTAGTAGTAGTAGTAGTCGTGGGCGAGACTGGCTCGAACGAACGAGCTCGCAGGCGGTAAACGGATTACGCGGCGGTGCGACGCGCGGATGTCGCTCGCGACGCTGATATTAATTCTCTCGAATGCATCCGTGCCGGGCGCTGATTGATTCCAAAGTTCTCTCGCAAGAAACTGCCGCGTGTCGCGCGTTAATACGCACCGAGTTACGTACACGTTCAGCCCCTAGTTACGCGGTTAAACGCAATAATTCGTAGCTGCCGCTTGCCGTCGCTTGGCGCCGTTTGCCGGGGGGAGCCTCGCGGGTCGTCACGAAAATGCATCTCGTTTTCGCGCGACCGACCCAACGACGACGCTGGAAATCTCCCGGCACCGTTCACACGGAAGGCGTAAAGATTCGTTAACGCGCGCCTAATTCGGAGCCGCAGACGAGGCAAAACCGAGTTTGCCAGGAAAGTGAGCCCCGCCGGTGAGCGAGCCCGTACGTCGAAATATCAATTTTCTTGCTTAATCGGTGACAGAAACGGTTAAGAACGCCGTCAAAGGAGCGCAACAAAAGATGGTTTAGACTCCTTTTAGCGGGAAGACCGATACTTTGGCCGCGCGGTATTACCCCGTTCGAAGAAGGGCTGGAAACCCCCGTAAAGTTCTGTCTTTCGCAAGGCCTCGAAAGAAGATCCTTTTTCAACAATTTCATCCCCCGGACGGATTATACGTATCGCGCTCCGGAACGGGTCGGACAAAGTTTTGTCCGAGGCAAACGTCGCCGCGACGTCACTTTCACGAGCGGCTTATCTTTCGGTAAACGCGACGTATAAACATCAATTCGATGTACGAAATCTGTCAAAATGAATTTCGCTTGGGAGTTACGAGAGCCAGTGACCGTCATTTTTCTTCCCGCGACGAATATCATCTTGATGTGAAATATCGTTGTATTATTGCCCAGTCACGGGGACGACGTGGTCACGTCCCGTGCTATCTCGGACCTACCTACGTACGACGGTTACACATATCTCTCTCCTCCTTCTTTCGAAAATTAAATCGAATCACGAGTTGAAAGCAGTTCGAGGAGCCACATCCGTCACGACATCCGATGGGAGAACAAATTTTTCCAGCATCCACGACGAAGACCGACGAGCGCATCGAAACGTTTCGAAACTCATTGTCAGACACAACCGACCATTAGTCAGGTGCACACGGTCCACCGATTAAATGTAAATGTTTGCTTATGTGGCACTCGCTCCCGGGAGTCACGGACGTTTATCGATGCCTCGACATTAGCTGCCGCGATTGACGTACACACGTATACATGGCAAATCCCGGCAACCGTATCGGGACGAGGGGAGCCATTCGATGTTTTCGACGATTTTAACGGACCCTCTTTCAAACGCGCTTGATAACTGGTGCAATATAAATTAAGCACCGGTGAACGTGTGACCGAGAAGAAAGCGAGCGCAGGGGTAGTTACGGGGACGAATATTTCGGTGAACGGGACGCGATTACCATTTACGTTGAAACTATAAACGGCGAGAGGGAGCATCGCGAATAATTTTCATCCACGTCGGGACGTCGTTCTTTTTTAAACGGGTCACAGGCGCGTGTAAATTCCCGGTATAAACAGAAATATTGAATAATTTTGCGGCAGCGGTGCTACCGTTTGCGTCCTCTGTAAATAATCGTTCTAATTGGATCGCGGTGTCCCGTAATGGGCTACGTTGAAATTGTTTTCCGCGCCCGTTGCATTTCGCGTATCTCGATACTGGTTACGAGTAATCGCGCGCTATCCAATCCGAAACGCGCACGCCGAATGAAATTTTGCCGCGAATTTTCCTCGATTGTTAATTTATCGTGCAATTTCCGCGAGCAGAAACGACCAAACTCGATCGAAGATCGGTAATGCCGGGCACGTATTCGCGCGTTTCAACTAGGTCGAGATCAACGGACCACGCGGTCAAGCATCGGGAGGTAATTAGATCAAGGACCAATAAGAGGCGGGCACCGCGATTTATGTAGTGTTAAACTCACGGTCAACTACGTACACATAGAGAGGCTGACCCTAGGAGGGCAGGATCTTTACTTAATTGGAAAGCCGGCCAGTTTCCGAACAGTTTAACTGACCTTCGGTGCTATCGTCCGGCCATCGCATCGTAATGCCGGAATATGGCCACCCTCGCGAATATCGCTTCACCGAACCCCGTCTTCTCCGCTCGGTGATCATTTCGCCTTCTCCGGACCTCGCGCGAGCTTTCGACTCGCAGCCTTTCGATTTCGATCGATTTCGATCGATCGCGTATCGAGATGCTCTTAGAGAGCACCGTCATCTGATAGCGCGTGTCGGTGGTAGGCGAGTAAATCGGCAAAGCATAATCAAGCAAAGTCGGGGAGATGAGAATCCCTGCGCGGGTCGAGAATCGGTCCAATTTCGACCGCAGGATAGAGTGTCCCAAAGGCTGTATCAGGATGTTGCACGGTTAATCGAACGATCGTTTAAACGGGAAGGCAGAGCGAGCAGGGAGCTCGATCGTTTGTTCGGCCAACCATTCTCTGCCGAGAGGCTCGTTCGTTCTTACGACGTATGGACCAATCGACTTAATTTCTCCGACGAACCCTGTCATCCCGTTATTATCTCGGCTGTCCCCTTGGCTGTTCAGGGGGTAGCTCGGGTGAAACTCGCGATATCAGGTGTGCCTCGATACCATTCCTCTCGTCGTGCACGGTAAATATCCGCGTGGCGCGCGATGATCGAAAAATATTGCTCGAATATATCAGAGCTGTCGGCAGTCCGGTGCCTCTTCTTCGCTCAGCCGAACATCCCCTTCTTATCCTTCGGTATAGGTTTCCCTCGGCTCGAGCGAAGGTGGGAAGGTCGCACGACGCGCGACAGTCTGCGACGCCTGTATCCCTCGGACGATGTGATATGTGACTCCGGCAATATCAATAATTTTCGCATTTTTCTCTACGGCGCTTATTTCCATCCCGAGCGACGTACCCTAATGTGGCGTCAGACTCGGCAGCGAATGCCGTCGCGATAACCGATTTCGCGTCTTCTCGCGCGTCCTTCCAATTTTCCCGCACGATTCTTCTCCCCGGGAGAAACGTTTCATCGATGTATCGCGCGCGCGGCCGCCCGGTTCCGCAGTCGCGATCGTTTCCAGGGGAGGCCGTTAATGAGGGAGAATAATAGTTCGATACCAATTACCCGGAGGAACTGCCCTGTACCGGTGGTCCGACCATAAAAAGAAACTGCTGTAGGTAAGTTGGTACGCCTCCGCTATATAGCGTTAACTACCCCCGTGGCCATAGCTGTACAGCGGCAGGGCCGCCTCGACCACCACGTTAATTGAACGCACCGCTCGTAACGACCCACCCACGTCCGGCAACCCGCCTCATCCCCTTCCGTCATCTTGCCCCATCTTTGCGTTTCTTTCGCCGTTTCAAATCTATATATCGCGCTTACTTTTACGGTTTCTCGATTAATTCGTTTCGTCTGGATTTTCTCCCACCGAGGGACGAGGAGTAACCCTGGACTCGCCGCGAAAAACATCCGGCAATCATATGGTTCGTGATTATGCAAAGGAGATAATTGAATTAGAATTTTCTAGGGATTTCGGAGCGCTTCTTCCCGTAACTGCGGCGGTAGGAAACAGGGTGGTTTTCCTCCATTATAAAATCAACTAAAACCATACGTGACAAAAAGGAGAGCGGAGTACCGGCGGCGGTCTTCTCGGAATTAATTTAATCAGAATGAAACGAGCGCCGCTAGCTGTATCTTTAGCTTCGTAACAATAGCCGAGAATTGAGTGGACTTGAGATAGTATTATGCAAATCGAGATTTTTCTCGCGGCAAAGTATTAGAGTCACGCTACCACCGCGTATCCTTACGCCACCCAAAGAGATTATCCGAGAGATTTATTCTTATTCCTCGATCAACGCTCTTCTTCGTTCGATTCGAGCGATCTGTTCATCATCGCTTTCGGCGCGTGTGAAACAGATCGTTGGAATAATAATGGAAATCTGTTATCTCTCGTACGCGCTCGACTACGAAAGTTTGCGTGTAACCCATTAGGTCAGCCGCGGAGTACATTAGCGAGGTTCAAGGGACGAATGAGAAAAGGGCCGAGCTCGTCCGTGGTGGGTGGTTCGTTCGCGGTCGCAAGAACCACCGCTTGCCACAGCCAGAAAAGTTTACGACCGCCTCTCGTATCTCCTTCTCGGGTCCCCTTTTCCTTTTTTCCATTCCTTCGCTCGTATATATCAGTCCGTGCGGTTTCGAAATTATTTTCACCTTCCCTCGTCAAACGTTCCTTCGACCCGCGCGCGTTCGTCTACGCGCTCGTTCTTCCACCGATCTCTCGACGATATCGACCGCCACCGCGCGAGATATCCAACATCGAGGCGAGAGATGCGAGTGACGCATCGGCAAGATCTACGCCGATCTTGTAAGGAAAAGAAACGGCGTAAGTGGTTCTCGGATCGAAGGGTCCTTCGTCGCGTCTCTACGTATATATATACACATATATATATGTATATATACGCGCTCGTACGCGCGCGTCGGAGATCTCTCTCCCTCTCTCTCTCTCGCGCGCGCTCTGCTCGTGGTGGTATCACGCTGCTGGAGGCATGTTGATTTATACCAAGGGTAAGATTTATGCGGAAGAACCGCGCGATTGAGTCGCAACACGGCGCCGAGTTATCGCGAGTGGGCAGGAACGACACCGCGAAGGAAGGTTGAACGGCCGAACGGGGTGAATCGAGAAACAACCAGACGCCGGCTATCGATCGGCGCCTGAAACGGTACCGAGGAATTTCGTTTTACCGTTATTGAAATAATCGTAGATTCGTCGGTCGGGCGCGCGCGCGCGCGCACACACACACACACACACACGCACGACCGGTGGACGACAACGCGGCCGTAATTACGTTGCCGCGCGACGAAACGCGAGTAACGAACGACGCTGGTCGCGAAGGACCGCCGCAGCTCCGTTTATCGCCGCTCGTACGTAACCGCAACCCACGGGCTTGAACGCGCCGACAAAGTCTTTTACTAATCGCGATTAAATCGCACCGCTCCGTAATAATTGTCAATTAATACGCCACCACCATCACCGTTGAGTAGTCTGTCCGTTGGACGCGTGGAAAACGTCATTCCGTTGGTCGGTTTCTTTGACCGGGTCCCGGTAAGAATCACGCCGGTATCGGACCATAAGAATGACGAACGGCCAAAGATATCCGCAGGTCGAGGCGATGCGTCAAAACCGCAACAACACAGCGTACCCTTTAATGGACACGATAAGAGAGGCTCGAGGCTCCGATTATCGGTGGCTATTACTTGGCCAATAAATCCTTGGAGAATCTGCTAATCGAGACGAACTGCCGGCCGCGCGTTTGGCTCTGTTCGATTCGACGAAATGGACGAGGACAACGAACGGGGACGGTCCGGAGGGGGCTCGGAACGGGGTCCTTTTAAAAAATGACGAGGCGCGAGCCGTTTCTAAACGCAAGCAGGTAGATTCCCGTACGAAAACGAACGATCGTTCGCGTCCACCATTATTTTCCCCGGTTACGGATCGGCCGGCAAAAATGGTATGAAAAAATTGGCGGCGAGGTCGTCGCGTTTGTCATGCCGGTAAGCCGCGAAGGGGCTGGCCGTTTTCACGGTCGAACGCGAACGTTGGGTACACGGTCTCGGTAACGAGGAAGAAACACCGGTTACCATCGACTAATGTAAGCGCGCGTATATCGTACATACACAGGTAATATACACGTACGCGGCTTAGCCGCGGGTGAGATATCGTCGCGTTTATCTCGTGCCTCGATATGCAATGTACACGGGGGTAATCGTAGAAAATCGCGAAAAGAGCAACAAAGTCGAGGGAACGAAAGGGCGAATTCGACGGCGGATGGATCTTTATCGCGTTCGGCTCGTTCAATTCGCATAATAAACAATCCTCTCGAAGGTCCTGTGCGAGGCCGGCGACGACAAATAAACCATTATCGCCCCGGCGACAAGTTCTCTCACGCCTGTTTCACGGTGGTGATGTCGGTGTTTCGGCCAGGTAGTATGCGCGTATACAGGATCGGTCGAACGGTCCTTCGAGGGCCTGCCCCGCACCACACACCGGCGAGCGTGAATCAAACGCGAACCCGCCCAGGAATGCTTTACGGACATCGGAACATTGCAATGCTTTATGGTGGTCCGCGGTTGAACCTGATTTATATAAGTGCATTACCGCACCGCGGTGAAAGAATACGCGCGCGCGTATCCTATTGGTTTCGCGGACCGTCCAGGTTGCCGTCCGAGGGATTCGTCGAGAGGTCGTTGCCAATTTCAGACGACCTTCGCCGTCGAGATTCTTCTACGCGTACGCGAGAGGACGGCTCGCGATATCAGCCGTATTATCGCACGCGACATTACCCAGCCTTTGACTAATGTCCACCAACGAATGCCTACGCTTCGCCGATTTATAATGCCGGCCAACGAGATGTGGACAAACATCGGGTACCGATATATTTCAGATTACGGCCGAGTCGTGAGGTTGCTCGAGCTGGGTGACTCTCTTCTCACCCTCCGTCTCGCTCGCTAGATCGCTTACGATAATACCGATCGATGGTGGTACGTTATCGGGTCCATTAAAGGTGGCAATAAATACACGGGGCAAAGAGTTAAGCGTCGGTCGTCGACTGTTACCGGCGAGACGATAAGTGGGGCAACGGGCTCGCTCTCGCACGGGTTCTCGAAGCGTCTCCGCCGGCTCGTCGTCCCGTGAATTCGTAAAACGAGGATTCGCGCGCGAGCAAGGGGAACGCGGGTCGCGGAAAGAAGAAGCGGAAGAGTCGAAGGCGAAGGGACGAAAGGGGGTAGGAAGGAGGCATGTGTCCCAAACGACGTATGCACGCCGAGACACGTAAACGATATATCAGGGGGTTAGCCGCTGGGGACGGACGGCCCGGGCCATCTTTCTTCTACTTATACGTGTGATATTCACATGCGCAAACGTGATACACTCTATAGAGAGATCCACCGGCAAATATCCACCAGCAGCAGCAGCAGCAGCAACAGCAACAGCACCACCACCACCACCACCACCATCGCCGAGTGCTCTCGTGAGCTGTAAATGTATTAAGGTTTGACGACCGTGGTGGGACCCTTTGACTCGAGGGGTGCGCCGGGGGTGCGCGCCGGATCTTGCGCCTTCTTCGTACCGGTACGTGCTGCACGCTTCGCGCTTTCCTTGCTCCTCTCCTGCTCGGACGGAGAGGGACAAGATCGCTTCGCTCGCGAAATACGTTCGAGAATTTATGTGTAACGGTGGTCGCGTTCGGGGTGCTTCGCGCGTCCCGACCACTTAAACCTCCGCGATTCGATCGTTTTTACCGAAAACGATTTATCAATCGAGAGGTGTCCCTCGAACGCGTATCCTCGCGCCAAGTGGGAGATACGCGAGGCCGAAATAAGAATCAGCCGTGCCGCGTCGTCGCGTCGCCGCGCCAGCTCGTTTGTATGCTCGTGCATTATTACGTCCTTATATTATATCGCGAAGGTACAAATGTCCGTACGTATGTAAAATTCCTAGCTCCGGCCGCGTATAGCCGTAATAATATCTGTGCTGATAAATGAGACACATAAACGTACACGTAGGAGCGCAATCGTACCGTACCCGCGCAACCCCGCTGCACACCCCCCTGGCGGGCTCTGTCGCGACGCCTCCTCCGCTCTTCCGGATGGTACACCCTCCCTCCCCACGCTCGGGTGTCTTGGCTTATTCCAGTTTCGCGGGGATGCATTACGAATTTTACATTTTCGTTGGTAAAACGGTTCCGCGAAACCGCGTACCGTCTCTTCGTCGTTACGAAGGAGCCGTCGTTGATCGAAACGATCGACGAAAGAGGTAGCCGCGCGGCATTCTTGCTCGCATTAACGTTTCACGTGCTTTCGAGGAAGGGTAATCCGGACGCGATTCGTGATCGGGATTCCCCGTTAATGCGATTCGCCGTTTCTAGCGTGCATTAAGGGGAGCTGTCGTAAATAACGAAACGTCGGTCGCGATGTATCACCGCGAGGAATTCCGATCCTATTATTATTCTGGCCGCGTCCCGATCCGGTACCGAAACGGAGACGTTTCGGTTCTCCGCACGGCCGAAGCCCCGGCAGCTTTTTCTCGACAGTTTCGTCCAAGTGGCAACGAGCTACGAGGCTGGATAGGAGGCAATGACGGATTTCAGTCAAAATATACCAGCTCGTTGCCGTCGGATCTTTGCAGCGGTGCCCCTCGGTGCCCCTCGGTGCCCCTCGGTGACCGTTGGTAGTGCCCGATAAATTATTATCTCCGAAAGATTAGCTCCGGTGTCGCGACCCTCATAAATATCGGTAGATTTTTGCCCGGTAAGCCGATTTCCTTTCGGGCTTCGACGCCTTCGAAACGTGGACCGGGGCCTCTGCTGCCGAATCGCGCGAAATCCTTTCTTTCGTTTCCTTCTTTATAGACCGGGAGATTAAGAGCGCTTCGCGGGTTCTTTTTTCATTTTTACCACTTGCCGTCGTGTCATCCGCGCTGGTTATTTTCGGTAAGGTAAGAGCTGCTCTCGGTATTTCTGCAGAGAGAAATGCGATTCCACCGATTACGCTTCGGCCCCGCTCATGACCCCTTGAAAATATTCCATATAATTCGAAAAGTACGCGCGGTAAACATTCCCATTTTCTTCTTTTCGCATGCAAACGAACCGACCGAAGGTTCGCCGTCGTCGCGCACCTTAAACGCGTTACGCTTTCCTCTCCGTCTTCCAGACGCTTCTTGCTACCTGCGAAGAGATTGTTCCTTTGAATAACCCATGAATCCCTCGATAAAGCGTAGGAAAAGGGAAGAACGAGAGCGCGTTGCGCGGCGTACGGGAAGCTGAATTCGAACCGCTCGGTCCGCATTGACTTGGCGCTCGCGAGAGTAAGCCGCCGACAATTTTTGTCGGCGCTGTTCTTCCCTGTGGATTTTTCGTGTCATCTCGAATTGGTATGCGGCATAGCCATCCAACAATACGACAATTTATATGGATTTGGAAGAGTCTTCACTGTCTCTTCGGATCTGCTACCTCGAGTTTTACCTTCCGCTGTATTCAATGGATTTCCTCGCCCTTCTCCCTCCCTCCCTCTCTCTCTCTCTCTCTCTCTGCCCGCTGTTCTCTTTAACCCTCCATTTTTTTTTTCTTTCTTTCTTTTCCGCCCGTTGGTCGGCCTGCCCTCTTGCTCGCACCGCTCGCGGATCGCTCTGCTGGGCATCAGCGAGGTTTTATCTCGCATTCAGAGACTGCATCGTCCCTCATGGATGGATCGGCAATCCTCTTTAACTCTCCGCCCCGTTGCGTTTTCACTCTCTCTCTCTCTCTCCCTCCATCTATCCACCTCTCTACTTACCCCCTTAATGTGTGTGTGTGTGCATGTGTGCGTGTGTGCGCGCACTTCTCCGTCTGTACTCCCGCCGTTCTTTTTCCTCCGAGTCTATCCGACCACTCGATGCGAGATTATACCGCGGCTGGATACTCGCGAAAAATTCGCGGATTCAACGTGTATTCGCCCGTATGCGCGCACACGCGTACGTGTACGCGACCAAGCTCGAGATTTCCCTGAATTTTTCGCTCGTTTACTATTGCCGCCAGTCTCTGATCTTGTTAGGGACGTCTGGATGGTATACCGACCGGTAATCTTCCTGTCAGTTATTAGCGTGTCGACGCACCGAACGTTTAAAGAACGGAGCGTCGAAAGGTGTCGATTGCCCTTTAGAAAATCTCTAAACGTCTAACCGATCGTTTACATTTCAATTGAAATTGCAACGTATCTGTCTTGCTTCGTTTCGAAGAATGGTTTTCGGAGGGTTGTTTGGGCTTTTTTCTCTTTTCTTTCCTCTTTCTTGCAAAGAAATTAATATTTATTGGAGCGAATTTGAGCATCACTGGCTGACGACGCGTCTCAGGTTTGAATACCGAGCGAGAGATGGCGCGGCCGGTACTATCGACCAGCGCGAGCAACCCTTTCACAAAACGTGCGAGTTTCGGTATTAAAAAACGAGAAACGACGTTGCTCCTCGATAGGGCGGCGTTTCTCAGCGGTGCGTCGCGGACGTGGTGGAAAAACGCAAGCAATTTTTCAAGTCGGGTTCGTTCGCATCGCGCGTACATTGTCGCTACCGTAACGCGGGTACGCGTGCATGCAAGAGTACGGTATCAGCGGGGCAAGTTGAATCCGGCAACAGAGGCGAGTTTACGATGTAACAGTGGCGCGGGTCGGCTGATCCGCGAACGAGATTGGGCCTGTAATTCAGTAGACCGATATTTACGATATTTATTGGCCGAGCGAAACAATGGATCGATATTGTTTTTCGATTGGTCTGCGGTGGTTGTAGCTACGAGGAGGGGGTTTATCGTGCAGTGCCGCTGCCGCCGCCGCCACAGCCGGAGTTCCGCCGCGGCGTGTCTTCTCTGTACTTGTATGGAAAACATGGACGCGGTTGGCCCTGGTAAGTCCCAAGCAACCGGGAATCTTTATACGAACGGGCATAAATAATATTTAATATGACAGGGAGAAGCGGCGCCGCTTTGCGCGTGATGAATTTCGCATAGAAACGTCAGCTTTTTTTTTTACACGATAAAAGCGTATCTTACTCCGTATCTCCGTGGTCGGAGGAGATTCCGTGGTCCGTCGATCGTCAAAAACTCGGTGTCTCTTCGTCGACACCGGAGAATAGAACAACGAAATATCGTTCAGATCGGGGATCGAACCGCGGGTCCTCGTGGAGAACAAAAAAAGCGTATCGTCCATTTGAATATCAAATTCGATGATGCCGCGTAGGCATAGGCATCTTTCGCGGTATCGCGTTATCCATAATCGTATTCAAATGAAGATCGCATAAGGTATGCCGTTTAAACTCCTCCTCTGTTTGCACCCCTCGCGTGGCCATCCGGGATCGGAGCCGGTGAGGCGAGGGTGTTTTTCCGGCGGGCCCGTATTGGCTCGTACGCGCGTACCTAGGAGCGTCTAGGAGCAGCGAGCTTCCGGAGAAGCTGTCGGGGAAGCTGTCGGGGTGAGCGAGCGCGCCGAGCGGCAACCAGAGAAGAAGCTTTCGAGAGAAGGGATCCGCATATGCATACAATTGATACAGATATATACGCGTCGCGTTATTCTTGCCGGTGCCGCGGTATACGGCCGAGCCGGGACAAAACGTTCCAACGAGCCTAGAGAGAGAGAGAGAGAGAGAGAGAGCGCATCTTACGATAACGCCGTTCTCGTAGATTAGACGGCAGCCAGCCGAACGGAACCGACGACGCCTTGTTCCCGTCATCGTAACCGGCACCGATTCAGGGTTCAAACTTTTACATCTTTCCTTTACCAGGGATTACCGGGCGTTATTTATTTTTGAACGCAAAAACCAGACGTAGCGTAAAATACGCTCGACGTTGCCGGATGTCGAAACTTGATCCTCCGCCGAGGGGATAAAATATTTTTATAATTCGCGAGATGTACGTTTAGCGAACCGTAAATGAACGAGTTTTGCGAACCTTTGGGAATCCAGCGTCGGCAAGGAGAACAATATCTGCCGGTGGAATTGAAATCGATCGATGGTCGACGCGTAACGCGCGACGGAAAGGAGCCGCGTCCGTAAACGTCGTTGCAGATCCATCGTCGGAATCGCGCGCGAGAGAGAGAGAGAGAGAGAGAGTCGGAAGAGCCGGTAGGTAGAGGTAGGGCCTGTGGGGCCGCGTTGGTACCGCCTACTAGAACGATCTCTCGACGAGGAAGGACTCGACCAACCTTATCCGCAACCCCACCACCGATCTTTGGATCCGCGCGCGCTCGGACTCGCGGTGAAACGCGTCGATATATCCGATAGGCAGCTGCTGGTATCCGCGTATTATTCTTCGACTCTCCGCGGTAACGAATGGCCGGCATTAGTTAACGGGATATCAAAAGGATACCTTCCGGGCAGGCCACCAAGGCATCGCGGCGGAGACCCCACCCAGTCGATACGGCCGGTGCAACGTCAGGAACGAAACCCTACCGAAGAACACAATGCCTCGAACCTGAGACTCTATCGCGATATCGTCCGGTTATAAATTGGAACACAGCTTCGCCGTGGCATTATGATGTCTCTAATATGTCTTTTTCCTCGCTGGCCACTGACCGGCGAGGATCTCGCGGCCGATCGCGAACGGCCGTATTTCGGTTCCCGGTGCATTCGCGTGACCGCCGCCGGATCGCTGCAACTTTTAAACGTTCGTCTCGGCTCGAACGCTTCGAGCGGACCGGCGAATATTTATGGACAATCCAAAGTGGCACGGAGTTGCAAGATCCTCGACCTCTTCCGCCGACCAGGAATTATTCAAAATCCTCGCTCGTGCGAGCGCGAGTGCTCGAGATAAATAACGTTCGCCTCCGCCCCCGCCACCCCCCTTAGCCAACCTCTCTTCCACCTCCGTCCTCGGATGCTTCGTGTGGGTGAGCTCTCTCGCGGGGCTCTCCGTTGTTGGATGTTTAACATAACACGGGCAATCATTTATGCGTGGCGAGCTGGACAGCGACCCCATAATTTAGACCAGTGGGCAGAACTAGCTTGCAGCGCTACCCTGCGATTGGTCCCATACGGGGTGTACCTCGCGTAACCTTGTACTCGAACTTTGCTTCTCGGAATACGCTCTCCTTTGGATCGCCAACAATTTCTCCTCCCACTTTCGCGTCGTAAAACGCGTCGGTGTATGCCACTTTTCCAAATCTCTCTCTCTCTCTCTCTCTCTCTCTCGTCGCGTTTTAACCAAGTTTGAATCATCCATCCGCTTTGGCTTCGTTGCCCTCGTCGCGTTATCATCGTCGTTATCGGAATTGTTGCGCGAAGGACGCGAGAAGAGGTGTGTGCTGGTTGGAAAAAGTCACCGGGTATAAGTCGAGGGGGCCCTGCCTGTATGCATACACGCGTACGCAGGCATCGCAAGGCCCCCCACGGTGGGATAAAGGCAGGCTCCACGACAGTAGCCGTGTACACCACGGGTTAGACAATGCCGCTCGCATTAATACACTTCATATTAGTCCGTTTTAATGCGTGTTCGCTGGCCATTGTGAATGAGCGACACTGTTTATCACCGACCCCCGTACAGCCCCCGTACAATCCCCTACCCCCTGGGTCGGGGTGAACATTTGTCTCGAGCCTGTTGGTGATCGAAGGGATAACAAATCCCTTCCTTTCCCTTCGCTTCCATATTCCTCCGTCGCTCCGTAAAAATCACCCGGCATCGAACGATCGAGGGATCGAGAGAATCGTACGACGACTGGCTGCTTTGCGCGAGGGAGACGAACGAGTGGAACAAGAGGAAGAAGAAGAAGAAGAAGAAGAAGACGAATAAGACATCGCAGTCTCACGAGTGGGTAAATATAATTTGGTAACCGGTGCTGCCGTTAGAACGTCGCCCCAGACATTAACAAAATTGGCAAGTATGTAGCAACATTATTTCTGGCATTGACTCTTGACTAGACTCGCTGCGCGCAACGTAGTAGATGCATACATACGATCCGCGCGGCGTAACGTCATCTCGCGTGACTCACGAAACCCGATATACGAACGCGCACGTTCCATAATTGTTCGGACCGCTGTCACTTTGGTGCCGGTTGCGAATCGCCTCGAACAATTTCAATGGTACATTCTCCCTCGCTGTTCGAATTGCCCCGCGCCTGTTCCGCACGTTCACTGCGCGAAGCGCGGGAAACTGTCATCGTGCCAAACCGGCCGATTCGCCGACCGAACAGATATTTCGTAATCCCAGGCTTTTTCTTTTCTTTACGTTCGGACGTAACGTTAATTCTCGCGCGAATTCGATTCCCGGACTCCATCCGAGCGAGAGCCGTGCATCCACGGCGTTCGTGAAAATCCTTTATCTTCAAATCGCCGGAGATAATTTGGCCGGTGTAGACACGGCAAATATCTGTACAAGAGATCGGAACAAGGGTTGCCGTGCGGGCGGTGCGATGGTGGAAAATCGGTGCACGGAAAGACTACTATGTAGGTTATAGGGGACGGGATCACTGATACAGAAGATGTTTGCGAACCTGTTAATAATGCTGCGTTTACTCGCCGGGTTATTAGTAATGGCAAACACCTAAATTGTTCCGGCGTGGATTAGTAATAAGCGCAGCTGCAAACCTCTATGTATCCGTAGCGGCGAGAGGATTTTCTCGCTCGTTCGTTCGTTCCTTCGTTTGTTCGCTAGCCCCCCGCGCCCCCTCCCCCTCCCCGGTAAATGGTACGATTTCGACAGTTTTCGATAAAAAGAAAACTGTTCGTTTCGGTCTGCGTAGGACGCGCGACACTGTAAATTCGCTAGCAAAAGACGCCATCGTCTCGCGCACGCCGTATACCGGCGGATCTCTGCCGTCAACGCATCCAACGAAAACTAAACTGGTTTACCTTTAACCGCGTTAGGGCTGCTTTAATAGCTCATAGGTAAATAAAATTAACATATCGTAACAGCGTTAAGAATTTGGAACCGCTCGGCGAGGCACAAGACCCGGCTAAAGGGTAACTTTGTTAGGAACGCGCGCGCTCGTGCATCTTACGATATTAAAAGCGATCCGTTTCGATCGGCACGGGCCGAGGTTTGCGCGCCGCGCTACCTTGATAGATCGCGGCGTACGTATCTCGGTCACGACGTTTTCTCCGCTCTATCCGGTGGATCTTCTTCGTGGAATAAATATGTAAATCGGAATTTCTCGTTTCTTCTCGCGACAATCTTGACCTCCTCCGTCGTGCCCGGGTTCCTCTCTTTGTTCTTCGCCTCCTCCTCCTCCTTCCACTCTCGCGAAAAGACGTCGAACGTTGCTACCGCGCGTTCTACCTGCCCGCCGTGGTATCATCGGACCCGGTCTACCTTGAATAATTCAACGCTCGTTCGACGCTCGTTCAACGCTCCTGCCGATTCGCGAACCCGGACGATCGATTATCGTTCAGCGGCAATTTTCGATACACGATGAGAAACGTTTCCCGTTACTTTTCTCTCTCTCTCTCTCTCTCTCGGCTCGACGTTCGAAAGTTCTGAAACGAACGGGAAGAGGAACGGGAAACTGCGAGAGGAAAGGATAGAGGAAGAATGATTGGCCCTGAGACCCCCTACGCACCGACGACTGGCTATTTTTTGGTTCGATCGTAAAATCTAATGGGCGCATAAACCGTGGAAAAAGAGCTTCGGCATTAAAAAGAGAACCGTCAACGATAGAATCGTTATTAATACTTTATGTTAATTACCGTATCGTTTGGCCTTCGTCGAACGGCCTTAAATCGAGTTGCTAAACAGCCGTGCTGGATCGTAAATTCGTAGTCTCGGCTTGACGCTCGATTAAAATCTCCTTTCGGGAGATATCTTTCGCCCCCCTCTCTTTCGTTCCCGTATCGATGCGTACGATTCGTTCGATATCGTCGGACGTTCAAATTCCTGCGAATTACATTCCCGATTCTCTTTCCGCATCTTTGAAAAGTTTCGCGATCCGAACATGGCTCGTTGTCACTTTTATCGCATCTCGTCATCGTATCGGCGCGAAAGAGTAACGACTTTACGGATCGTATAATGTCGAGTGACCAGTTCGACTGCCGGTAATCGTTCTCTCTCTCTCTCTTGCATTTCACGAAGGTTCGAATCGCGTGAATCGCTGCCGCCGACGCTGCCACCGCGGCGCGATGCTGCCGTCCCGCCAACCGACGCAGCTCCACCATCACCATCACCACCACCACCACCACCACCACCGCCGCCACCACCACCTTTCACCCCTCGTAATTGTTTGATTACTCAGCACGGTGCTGAGCCACGGTTAAACTCAAACTAAGGCCTTCGCCAAGATTGTTCCGGCTCCACGAGCGATGGTTAACGTAAGGCAGCCGCGTCGAGCCGACGTTATCGGGTATTACCGCCCTGGGGGAACGTTAATTAGCGATCATTAGTTAATTGATCGGCACCCGTCGGCGGTGCTCTTCCCGTGTAGCTGGTACGCGAACGCCGCTTCGACCGAACTCCCATGTGCGTTCATCCGTTAATTTGTAGTAATGGACAGATCTTGCCGATAATGTATGCCCCGGACAGCTACTCTATCCGTTAAACGTTAAACTTGCCGCGAAATGTCTATCCTCGTTGCGTCCGAAGAGACGATTTCCTTTTCTCTCCTACTCGCAAACGTAACCAAACGCCGCTACTCGTCTTCGTCTGATTTACTCCAATTATCATGCAGCACGAGAGGAGGAGGATACACGGTGGCGATGCTCATCGACGAACAGCTGCGATCAAACGGCGCACAATACCGAACGGGGTTATTGCGAGTAGCCGGTAATTGTTAATGAATAAATATCAGTTCGGGACAATGGAGTTGGTACGAAACCGGACGCGGCCGACAATGCTCCCCCGAGCGGTCCTCCCGATCGTGATCGTGCGGCAGGTGGTGATGTTTTGTTCCCCCCTGGGAGAGCTCGTTTAAAACGAACCGATTCGAGAGATTTCTTCGTAATATCTCCCCCGTCCCCCGTCTCCTCGAGTTTATTGTACCACGTAAAGGTAGCTCCGGAGAGGGCGATCGCGTCACCGTTCGAGACGTATAAAGTCGTGGTTCGCGGTAGTGTGAAAACTCGGTCGAGCGAAACGCTCGATCTCTCGAAAGAGATGCTTTCCGCTCGAGGGAACCGCGCGACAGGTTCCCGTATCTCCTCCTATTTTCTTCTTTCATCTGGGTATTCACGGTCCCGGGAAGGGGTTCCACCTTCCAAGGTATCAACGCGTGGGAGAGACTCTCGACGCGTGGTCGAAAAAAATTCGAGCAAAATTACGATAGATTTTCGCGTACCGTTGAAAAAAGGAAACGAAAGAAGCGTAGACGAGCGGCCGCCACCTTGGAACAATCGTTTGTCCGCGTTTGCCGGCGGAAGCAGCTGCACGGGTAGTAGATCTGCATTCTCGACAGGTGTTGCGGGTCGATCGCGTTGAACGCGTTCGACGATTTGGGGAGGAGGCTTGGGTGGGAACGAGTGGAGCGGATCTCGATCGGCCATCGAAGCGGCCACCGAAGCGGCCACCGAGGCTTTCGAACTGGTCGATGCAACGTTCCGAAGCAAGGCTAATCGCGATATATATTTTTCCCCCCTCGCCCATTGCTCGATGGTACGGGTCGAGTGTAAAGGGGTCGGTGATTGGTCGAGAGACGGGAGAAGGAGCCCGTACACGGGCCCTTGGGTCCCCATCCGAGATTGACCGTCCTACCGCCGCCACGGGGCGATACGTTTGACGGGTCGGCAATAAGAACAAGTGCGAAATCAGCCTCTCGGCCGACACAGACAACGAACTCTATCGGATGGTAATTACTTGGTGTACGGTTGATACGGGGAGAGTATACGGCTCGATACACCTATCCACCCGTATACACCCGTATACAACCGTAACCTGTAACGGGTGTCGACCGGTTAACGAAACGTCGGGCGCGAGACTTTCTTTTTCGTCTACGTTTCACCGGGACACCCGGTACGTGAACGTACGTTCGAGACGGTACGTTAGCGACTGACATCGTGAGTGACGTACGATATGGAGGAAAGCATCGGCCAGTCTATAATATATAATAAAAATGCATCCGCACGCCTCGATGAGTTGATTGTCTGCTTGTCCGGATGCCAAAACGTCCGAACTCGTGCATCTCGTATCGTGTTTCATGCATTTACCAACCGATCTCTGCCGTTTGTACTCGGGTGGCCGAGCAATCGGCCCACGGCATTCTCGCGTCACCTCTCCCGCGTTCCTCCGTCCCGACTTTTCTCCTAGCCTACTTTTTAACTCGTTAATTAGGAGGCACGTCGAACGCGCGCCACAGGACTCTAACCCTAAAGGTTACCAGACCCCGGGGATTAGTTACGTTTGTCGTGATGCTCGTAGAATCGAGCGGTTACCGGTTGCCCTCTGATTTAGTCGAGAAGTTTCGCTGAAACTCGTGCCTCCGTTGCCTCGGTTCGCAAGCGCACATACTCGAGTGTGAATTTGCATACGAGTTCGTATCGCCGGCGTATTACCTGCTGTTGTAGGCAGTCCGGGCACATGTCACGTTCCCATTGTCTCTGTTGTCGCAGAGGGTGGTGGTGGCCGGGGGGGGGGGGGTGTGGGGGGTACGATGGGAGATGAGAGAGAGAGAGAGAGAGAGAGAGAGAGTGCTGTTTTATTTGCGTAAGAACAACCACTTTACTACCGCCGCGTTAGTCACCCTCTCCCCGTGCCACGGAGGATAGACCAGGCGAAGTAGTAGTCGCGCGCCGCGTACGTAACATCTTGCTCGTTGAGAAAGGGCGAGCACGACCGAAAGAAGCCACGTCCGATCGCGCGATTCCAGTTTTAACCGCACGCTTCGGCTCGCTTCTTTTCAAAGCTACTCTAGGTAAATTTCAATTCCGTTTCGGTGTCTCGGAGGAGGACACCGTTGTTATCGCGTCAGACGAAAGATAGCTGCTGCTGCTGCTGCTGCTACTGCTGTTTCTGGCCTGGACGCTCTCTCGCAGATCCACCACGGTATGTCTCGTCGTTCGCTTTGATCTCGATCAACGGGGTAACTTTTGTCCCGTTCGCGTTCCCGTTAGTTTCGTCGAACGAGGATGGCGTCTTGTCGCGGATGCCAGCGAGATTTCCGGGCAAAAGAAGCGAACCGTGTTGCGATGTTTCCGTGAAAACGGTGCCTGGATCGTCGTTGGTCGATCGCCACCAGATTCCCTGACCAGCGGCTCTAGCTCGGACAATAGAATTTCCAGATACCAATGGAGAGAGCCCGTTGTTCGGTGCACGGGCAAAAGGAGGAGCGAATAGACGGCCTGTGCGTTACCCCGGTTGATGTCCAAAGGTGCTGCTGCCCTCGCACTCGACGCGAGACGCGCCTCAGACGCGGCAAATTGTACAATAACAATCTTAGTAGCGGTGCTGGTTGGCATCGTCGTTGGCAAGCTGTTTCTTGCTGCCTGGGAAGCGTCTTCGTTACAACGCTCGCTGTGTGTACATTAGCGGATGCTCCGAAGACAAGACAAACGGAATATTACGCAAATACCCGTCTTCGTCTCGCCCAGGCTCGGGTTCCTTCGTTCCGAGTTCGCTCGTTTCTCTTTCGAGAATCATCCCCCGGCGTTGCCAGTGGAAGGACGCCATCTTACCCGGAGGTTGTTTCCTCTCGGAAAAGACGGAGGAGAGACGAAACGGCTTTCAAGCGAGGAACCGAACGCAATGTTCTAATAAATTCGTCGCGAGCCCGATTCAGAGGCGAGAGGAGAAGGGATTGCCGATCTGCTGCTGCCGGCGGGGCGCGGGTTACGCGATCGTCCCTATTATATTACGTTATCTAACGATCGGCCGATTTGAATAGAGGAGAGGTATTATTTAAATATTAGCCTGCTACGAGAAGAAGACCGACCGCGCAGGTGTGTACCGGTGCGCTTCGCTTTCTCCGCAACCGGGAAACGTGCCCCTGTGCTTCGAGGGATCTCGATTCCTCTGTTCGCCGTCGGGTGCCTCGATCCCCTCGGCCACCCCCTCCGGCGTCACTGAAAACCCACCGCGGACAATGCGTCAAAGGGTTGCCTGCATGGCATCCTACAGCTCCCGTTCCTTCAACCGTCACGGATTCTTCGACCAAGGACGCGATATCGAAACCTTCCTACTTTTTAATTCGGTCCAGGCTGGAAAGTTGCTCGTAAATCGATGGCTGCGCATCGGTGAAAGGCAGGAGGGGCAAAAATTGGAAGAGGATGCACCGTGGAAACGAGATACGAGCACATCGCGGATAGAGCTAAGCGAGTAATGAGATTTATCGAAGGTAAAGTTTAGAGGAGATAACTTTCGCAGCATCTGGAGTGGCGGAAGTTAAACGAACGCTCGCGCCGTACGGACGTGGTTGGAGGGGGCGCCCACCTATCTATCGGTAATAACTCTCCGCCGACCGGAACGTTCTCGATTGTTATTTATGAGAACATTCGTTCCGAAACTATTAACGAATATCGTTCGATGGACGATTCGTCGTCTCCGAGGCGTGCACGAGTTCTAATCGGTGATTACGGATACGCGAAAAGAGAGCGGAGCCGAGTTTAACGCGAGGACCGTCGACCGTGACCGTTGCCGAGTCACCGTCGCTAATGATCGCGAGCCGTTTTCTTTCGTCTCGGGTGACAGGTCGAGAACTCGGTGTGGTCTTCGTCGAATTATATCGCCTTCCCTCGAGCGAGGCGTTGATCGGTGACAGAAAAGATCGCGGCCATCTTACCGAACCGGCGTTACGAGCCCACCCGTGTTCAGTCGCCTGCTCGCACTCCGACCGCTCCTCGATCGGTTCTCGAACGTAATCGGCCGAAGAAAAACCGGTGTTTACTTAATAACGAACGAACGAACGAACGAACGAACGAACGAACAAAACGAGCGACGCGACGGTGTAATTTCCAGCGTTGGTAAGCTGATTCTTCCCGCCTAACCGAGCATAACGGAATCGTAACGCTCGTGCTCGCGAGAGTCCCGCGATGCCGATGCGCGCATTTTTCCCCGCCCGATACCCGAAGGAGCCATTAAATTATCACGCTCAATTAACCGTATCCTTTAACCGCAAGAAATACTACTACTACTACCACCAGCAGCACTTGGGATGGTTACAGTTTCCGCGGCGATGATAATTCGTAACCCCGAACCGGCAAACAGCGATCGTAATTGTCGTCGCGAAATCGTTAAAAACTCTGGCCGCGCGAAAGGCGGCGCAGCCTCTCTCTCTCTCTCTCTCTCTCTCCCTCTGTTTCCGTGCCGCGTTCCACGCGTACGAAGGCGAACGACAGCCGCTTCTCGAGCGCTCATTGTGCGACATTTTTAATATCCAGGTGGATGCACCTCGAGTCTGTCGGGTGCGCGCGTACCCCTTCGCTCGCCTCTCTGCGCCTACGCGAGGCTGCATTCGGAATTACGTCACGCGTGATAAATTCTTGTCGCGAGCCACCTCTCCCCGACTCTCGTCGTTCCGTTCCGTTCCGTTCCGTTCCGTTCCGTTCTCGTTCTCGCGTCCATGCGGGGCGCGAACGAACGCGATCTCGGCTACACATACATAATCCTCTGGTAGAAACGCACCGGGAGAATAATGGTAGACGCGGAGGATTTAGAGCGACGACTGCCGTTGGTAGTCGCGTCCGAGTGGATACGGACAAACGAGTTTTTAAGAATCGTTGCCCGTCTAGACGCGCTTCTAGCTGCCGTCTACGTCGCGAACGAGAGACGAACGAGTGTTCGATTTTTCCAGTCGGTGGAAGTTGGTCGCGCGATCGCGCGGTCGCGCGCTACCCGGCGAACAACGATCGGGGGACGTCGAGCCGGTATTTCACGGGGATTTGAACCGAAGACATTTTCACCCGACGAAATAGATAGACGGTAGGCCCGGCAGCACCGTGTATAACACGCGACGGTCGATCCTTATTATAAACTCTAACTAGCTGAAGCCTCCTGCCTGCCTGCCTGCCGCCACGGGGCTACGGGTAACGACGATACTTGATGGGATTCCTAGCCGATGGTGCGGACAATCCCATCTCGAATCCCCGCCGCTCTTCTTCTTCGCTCTCCTCTCTCCTTCCAGAAATAGTTAGTCGTAGTCGAGAGAGTCGATCGCGTCGCAAAACTGCTGATCGTTCGCCCTTCGTCGCTCGTAAGCTAGGTAACCGCGTCGCGATCGGAGTCGGGGTCAGGGCCACGCGTAGAACCGTCTCGAGAAGACGAGGAGACGCGGCGAGCGCGTATATATCCGCACAGGAAGTTAAACAAAAAGAAATCCCCCGGCGAAGGGGCCTGAATATTCTGAATCGATTAAATAATCGAAGGCTGCCATCTAGTTTCCCCGGTACACACGTACACGCGCGCAACGCGCTCAGTCACACGGAGAAGAGGACCATTCACTCCGGTTCCTTCTTTTCATATTCAAATGCCACCATTGACGCTTCAATGAATAATACTCGATGATAAATTTGTAGGCGTATTCAGGATGGACCGCGGCGAGACCTTGAAATCCAACCGCGCCAAATGCGCGCGAGCGCGCCTGCATTTGAATAAACGTAACCGAAGCGCACCGGGCCTACGAGCGAAAGACGAGGAAGGTCCCCTTCCTCCGCGGACGGAACAATTCGTTCGAGTTTGAACGCGACGCGTCCTCTTCGATATCTCGGTACTCGCTGCCCCGTTTTATCCGAGAACCGTGGATGCGACGCGACGCCTCGAATTTATAGTGGCCGAACGAATTTTCGAAAAGATATACGCGCACGCGTAAATTCGGATAATTGGCCTTTGAACGCTTAGCTAGGAGGAATAACACGTTTAACGAGCTGAAACATCGGTACCTCATTGGCGCGATTATCTCCTCGTTGGCGGAAGAAAAATCGAGTTAATTATCCGAAGCCTATATAACGACTGTGGGGCGCGGAGGGAGCGAGGCGAGCACACTAAATTAACGAACGCTATATTTCTGTCGAGAGTCCTTTTATTTCGCGTCTTGCCAAGTTAAAAATATTACGTCCACGCGGATGCTGTCGTTAATGGGAACGTTGTTATTGCCAACCGAAGAAGAGGCCCGAAGAAACGATAGCGTTCGGGCGAGGCGCGAGAACAGAGGCGTGCCGTGATTCGCAACCGAAAGTGAGAATTACGCGGTCGATAATAGCTAATTGTTATTACTATAAACTTACGGTATAGCTTTAATCACAATACCTCGAGGCTAGTTGGATAGATAATTAAGGGTAAAGGTAATTACGGCCGTATACAGCGCGACGTGTACCGAGCGATATCAGCCAGCGTTGCGCGTTGCTTAGTCTAACTACATAGTCGATACGCCTTTGGGCTACGTTGCGTTTGCGAACCACGCGATCCGTTAGGGGATGTTCGTCGAAAATTTCGCCTGTCCTCGCTGCCCGTTCTCGTTCGAAAAAAGATCGTTACTTTTTCTACGTTCGACGGGAGCCGAGTAAAACTGGAATTACCAATTAACGTAAACGCCGGTAACAATAGCTCGATGCTGTGTTTCCGCCGAAGCACGGGTGCACAAACGGACGAGGGTGGCGCGCACCGGCCGGACGCCGCCGCGATACACCACCTTTGCCGACAAAATTTCGATTAATTGGAACAAACGGGCAAGCCAGCCAAGGCCAGGGAAGGGAAGAAGAGACGATAAAAAGAAATCGATCACCCTAAAATACGCTTCGCCTGTCTTTGTACACATCGGAACGGTTACTCGCGGAGCCTCGCTAATTAATACCTATCAACCCCGAACCTTCTGTTTACGAACTCTCCCGGTGCCATTGTTCGTTTGAACCGATGAGAGTATTTACAAAGCTCGGATCGGACCGAGCGGAGGAACCGCCCTCTCTCGAAACGATCGTCCCCTCTCCGTTTTTACCCGTTCGTTCGACAGAGGAGAGAACGTTCCATTCAAGCGGGGGACACGCGAGGCAACGGTGAACGGATCGGTGAGCCAAGTCGTTATACGCCGGTGGAAAAATGAATCGAGATGCGGCGCGCACACGGCCGAACAGGCGAGAGCGTCGATGGAAGAAAACGCGCCAAAGTGCCAGGGACGAGGGGGGAAAGGTAGGCGCGCTGCGGTGGCTCCTGATTATTTGTAATTTGCCGGGTTGAAGCACTCGAGAGTGCGTCCGACGCTCGGTGACAATGCGTCCCGCGGTAGATAGTAGTAACGAGCAACGCGGAAAATACAAACGGATATGCCACGAAGTGACACCTCTCAATGACACTCGTTTGTTCCTGCACCGCGTTGCTGTGGCGTGGCGTGGCGTGGCGTGGCGTTACCGTGGGGGCCCTTTGGCCCGGTATCGCGCGCGCGGCCCCAAACGAGAACGCGAATTGCGACAGGCGAGCGCCGCCTGCCCACTTCTACGATAATGACAAACGATGAGTCCCTTGTTTTTTTTTTTTTTTTTCTTTTAATGAGAAATGTTCTCCCTCCCTTCCTCGGCTGAAACCGAGGGCGATGACGATTTTTCGGTCGATGGTGAAGTGGCCCCTACCCGTTCCTCGGCCGGCGTAATTGGCAAGCCTCCCGTCTGCTACGGTCCTTTATCGTTGCGAATCGGGGTGAAAACCGCATCGATCGTATCAAATCCGACGGATCAACTTACCGATCCTTCGATTTACATTCACGTTTTCGCGCGTCTCTGGGTTGTTGGCGCTCGTCGTCGTCGACGTCGGTTCTCTCGGAGCATCGGTGGAAATAAAAGAAGCGGCGAGAAATACGGTAACGGAGATTGGCGAGGAGGGAGGAAAGACCAAGTTTCGAGATAATGGGTATTGGAAGAAATTCTCTAGGCAACCCCCCTGCAAGCAGACGCTAAACACTGAACGGCGGGGGCGCAGTTTGTCTTGGCCCATTAGGAGAAACGCTAGTTGGCTTGCTCCGCAGGGGTGGATAGAGAGCGATAGGGGGTGGAAAAGAGGAAGCGGTTGTTTTATGGCCCGGCATCTGTTCGACGATCGTCTCGTTCCGATACCACTTTATCCTCGGCGTTAGCTGTTTCCTAACTGTTCGCGAAACAACCTCTGGCCCTTTTCTTCGACGATACGCGTGCACGATACGTACGAACGTCCACCATTTTGGCCGCGGTTATTTTCGCGAGCCAAACGTTTCGAATCGGGGTGTACGGCGGGGTGTACTCGTCTGTTTTTTACCGTTTTACCTCGAGATAGGTGGCATAAATAGGGATAGCGATAAATAAAGGTACGGCGCGAAGGGAGACAGCGATAATACGGCGATACCGCCCTTGCGGTGAATACTTAATGGTAAGTACTCCGCGTGCCTGCCCGCGCGCACCCATCCCTCCTCCGCTCCTCGACGATTCCATCGCTGAGGTACGATTCTCTCGCATATGTGCTTGGCGTGCGGTACGGTGTGCGCGCCATCGTACATTTCGGTATGTCCTCCCGCGCGAGGAACAGAACGAGAGAGCGTAACGCGTTACGGGTAAACGCGGGGAGAGAAACGGGGGGCCGCGCGGCAGCCAGGCAGGGTAGGTGGAAGCTACTATTGAGTCGCGGCACAATAAAATAACACAAAATACTTGGCCGGAGAAAAAGCGTCGAGGGAAAGGGAGGAGCAGGGAGCAGATCCCCCAGCCCTGCTCTAAACGGGGGTGGTTGCTTCTGCTGCCGGCGCGCATGCATTATGGACGAAGATAATGCTCTCGGATACTTGGTCCGTATGAGAATAACGCGTAAAGCTCGCGCGAGCCCGCGGGCTTCCAGGCACGGGCGTAACTCTTTTCCGGCATCGAGAATCGGGATCGAAGAAGCGAGATATTCGCGCTTTATAGGCGCTGCGTCTGCAGGTGCGGAGAGGGCGCGACGACGCCTAACCTAAATTCTGAATAAAACCGGGGTTGCATAAGAGATCAGGGGTGTGATGAAAAACAAACAGCGGTTTAGGTTGCTGTTTGATCTTCGAGCCGGGCATTCACAGAACTTCTCGACTCCCGCGCGGTATTACCTATTGACTGCATAGGATCCGCGTGTGTGCGTCCGGTTTCTACCCGTGCTGTTCCGGTGCACCGGCGAGAACCAACTAGCGACGCTGATACACGACCGCTGACCGTAGTTGCGCACCGGCGACGCGACCAACCCTTTCACTCGCTGCCTCGCATTTGGGAATAGCTTTTATGCGCTGCCTACCCTTTCATCATCGGCGCTGCGACGACGCTCTCGAAACGCGCGGAGAAACGAACCTTACGGAACGGTTTGTTGCGCGCCCGACACTCGCCTTCTCATGTTCGATGTACGTGGCAACCGCGAGTGGAAAATCGGTTGAACCTACGTACGTGAAAGGAGTCTTCCCTTCCTCCCCTACCCTCGTGGCCCCGAGTTATCGCGTTCAACGCGACATTTCCTGCCGATCGAAATTGAACCCGAGCCCGGGTGAATTCGGAAAGACCGCGTTTGCCGAATCGTTGCCGCGAAACGCGTTCATGTATCACCGCACGTCGGTTCCCGTTACGCCGCGGCCTTCCAACGTCCCGAAGGATACGAGAGGACGAGAATAGGAAGAAACACGGGAGTGGCGAAACTACCAGGTATCCCTCGTAGATTTCTTTGCATAGAGAATTCGATCGTTTGTCAAGTAGACGGCGTCTCGTGTAAATTGATGCAACGGACCGGTGTTCGCGAAATTGCTTCCTCGCGGATTGAATTTTCTTCCCGGGAACGCGCTCGTTCGTATCGCCTGACGCTGATTCGATTCCAAGCGACGTGCAATTCGACGCGAATACTCGCATTCGAACAAAAATTTATCAGTTTCCCTTTCCCTTTCGGGGAACGAGGAGAGTGGGAAACGAGACGACGCGAAAAAATGAACGCGAGAGCTTTAGCCATCCGGCACGCTCGCTTTCGATCGTCGAGTAGTTTTAAGAAGCGAGTGATATTAATTAAAACGTTCTTTCGCGGTGTGTCGCTCTTTCTTCTCTCGTCGGCCTTGGGGCGACCGCCGTTCTCTCGTCGTCCTCGTCGACGAGCAGCCAGGAGGATGAGACGGAGTAGGGGGATAGGTTGAAACGAGGGGGTCGTCGCTCCTTGTTGGATATTTATTCCTTCGTTCGTTTTTTATTTATGCTCGAGGTCTGAAGACCCACCTTATTTGCACCCACCGCCACCACCGGAGTTGGCAACTCTTCGAACCTACTTCCGCCCCCACCATTCTCCTTCCTACCCTGAACGCAGTTCCTTTAAACGGCGCGGTGACTACCGCTCGACTCGATTCGACTCGACTCGACTCGACTCGACTCGGCTCGGCTCGAGAAACCCTTTGCACCCATCGCCCGTCGTGCTTCCAGCCCTGAGCAAAGAAAACAAAATTAATGGACGCATTCAGATGAATTTTATTAATTGAATCGCGTGCAGGGTGCCGCGGCGTTTCGACGCGACTCGTATACCCTTTGTGAACGCGGGGGGTGACTCGTGTTGCAATCGCCTTTTTAAATCGTCCCTCCGGTTACTGAAAAAGGGACAAACGTTCGTTGCCGATTGCCTTTTGCCCGTTATCACCCTTCACTGAGAACGGTTATCGCCAGGAGACGGGCGCGGGGCAAAAAAAAGTAATTGCTAACACGAAGACGTACTACGCGGCGCGTTACCAGGCGGGCTGGTCGAAATCTTACGATAGTTTCGATCGCTTTCCCAAGAGATGTTGCTAGATCGAGCCAACCAAACGCGTCGTCGAGTGTCGAGCGTAGCAACGGTGGCGCGGTAACGGAGAGTTGAGTGCGAATTCGTTGGACCCGGTGGAAACGGTAGCTGGCCGTCGCGGGCAAAGAGACAACGATACGCGGCACGGAACACCGCGTAAAAGCGAAGAGAAGAGAAGACACCGTGAAAGAGATGATAGGTGGATAGAGGGAAAGCGTGGATACGCGCGTATCTACGTGGCAGGGGTGGCTGCGGCGCTGCGGCGGGTGCTCGGTGGAAAAGAGCGATAGGGGTCGGGAGTGGGGTAGACAGAGCATAAAAGGAACACTAGTAGGTATTAATATTTAGCATCTCTGAAGCCGCCCGCATTCAAGCAACTCCAACTCCTCCCAGTATTCACCGGCGCAACGTGCCGCGGCGCGGCGCGGCGCGACCGCGTCTATCCCCTCTCGCGTTTTCCGCCAAACACCGATCCTCTTTTACTTCGCCCCGCGGGTAAAACTCCTCTTTACGGTAAAATATGTAAATCTAACCAATATTTCTAAAGATACAGAGAGCGCGAAACCCGCGTTAACGTCGCTTCCACCTACCCTTCGTTCGTTCCATCCCGTTGCGCCCTTTGCGCGCCGACCTTTCTTTTTCCGACCTCTCTCGAGTACGCGTGCACAACCCCGTCCCACCGTGTTCCTCGATGCTCGCGAAAGAAGCCAGGATCGTCGATCGTACGACGATAACACCGATCGGTTGGCGAGGGGTGAATACTCCGCGGCTAGCCGCGGAGCAGGCTGTTCCCGCGATTCCGCCTGCCGCGCATCGTCTCGCGCCAATTCCGGAGAAATTGTAATTTCTAGAAACAAATTGAATATAAACGCGGCGTAATTCGAATGCCTGCTGCAGCGGCACCCCGGCACAATAATGATGACGGCTCCGTGGAAACCAGCAGCGGCCGTGGGTGAAGGGAGTCGGAGTCGGAGTCGAGTCGAGTCGAGTCGAGTCGAACCGTGCCGAGCCGAGCCAGCGGTAGCGAGGTAGTAGACGTAGCCATGCGCGAAACAGCAATCTTTCGAGGCAATCTCTTTAATAAATGAACCATACGTTCCCGCTTTTGAATTACGTCTACGTAATAGCCTCCCCCGCCCTTACCAGCTCTGCCGTCGTTTTTCCTTTTCTTGTCCGCTGTGCCAGTTCCGAACCAGGCGACAAAGGCCAGCCAGCCTCGAGTCCGCTACCGCGTACCCGCGAAAACTGCGAAACCGATTTCGATTAAACGGAAAAGAGTTGAACGCGCGAAATATGCACAACGGCACGATGAAAGCCGTTGCGATTCCCCCGTTAATCTGCACGTTGATCTACCGTGAGATTACAAGCGGCGGAAGGGGATTGGCGAAGTAACCCGCGCAAATAAGTATCGTCGTCGTCGTCGTCGGCTGCCTCCATTGTTTCCTGTCAAATCAAAACCAGTCGAAATTCTCCATTGTGATCGCACCACGTGCCGTGGTACGGTTACGCGTCGCGCGCGGTCGCATAGCCAAGTCGGAGACGCACGGTATAAGCACGGAGAGCTAGGGAATTGGTATTCCGTCGACTGACAGAGCTACGCAAACAATGGACGTTTGATTGTTCAAGATTTACCGTATACGCGTACGTAGGTACGTAGGTACGTACCTAGTACCAGTTTACCACTGTCGAAACCGAATTCCAATATACGTAGATCGCGACAACACGGATCCCGGGATCGGTGCGCGCATACGCGAAACCGAAATAACGCGTTCCGAGCGCACGACCCGTGTCCGGCATTTCTGCTATTCGCAGTGGGTACCAACGAGAAAAGAAGGACTCGCCGATATTACACCCCGAGCGTCCAGTTCTGTCAAAGCGGTATTTCCAATTGACCGTGCCGTGGAATCGAGAGAATTTAAATAGACATCCCACGGGGATTATGGAAGTCGTTCGTGTTTGCATATATGTATCTACGGATTTTAACGACAGCGTGACAATTCGTCGTCGCACGACGGAAATACCCGAGGCGACGAACCTAGTGGATGGCACGGAATCTGTTCGGAATTCGATGGATCGTCGGAAGAACTCGAACTTGTCTCGTGGACGAGGGTTCGAAACTGAGCACGTTCTCCGAGCGTCTTTGGAATTCGACTGATTTCGTAGCCGCGAGAGAACAGAGCGCGACGCCGGCACTCGACCAGCTTCCCTCGACCCCGATAGTCATCGGAGGCATCGGGGAACGTAGAACGCATTCGTAATTCTCCTAAACCGTTGCCGAGCATTTCGAGTCCGTCGCCACCCTTTTGGATTTCCCGAGAATCAACTAAACTAAATCTATAATATAATCGGGCGCTTCGTTCGAGTCACGGTGAATCACGTATGCACGTGTGTGTCGATGATGTACGCGCGTATGCCGTTGAAGAGGGCGGTAAGACACTCTCTTCCGTGCGACTAACGCGAACGGTAGGAGGATATCTCATTCAATACGGGCGTATTGTTCGGCTCTTATCGTAATATCTCATAATTAATATCTCCGCATTGTGGTATGGATGGATAGGCTTCTCTCTCTCTCTCTCACTGTCAGAGCCAACTGATAGCGAAAGCGTTCGTGCCACCACCAGCTTCCGTTCCCTTGTATTCGATCAGCGTCTTCGTCCTTCTACTTTGAGCCGGAACGGAGTCGATTTCGTGGATTTCGAGAAAAGCTAACGCGTTTTCTCGCATCGCGAATTACGACGACCGTTCATCGCGACTCCAATTAAATTTCTAGTTACGATCGAGATCCAGCTCAAGATTCGAACCGGTAAAACGCGTTTCTACGACGTGTACGATCGTGTTGCTCGTGTCTATCTCAGACACAGACCCTCGCTGTGTACGCGTTCAATTATGCTACGAGTATACGCGAATAGTTAGGTATCTATATAGCTCTGTTCCTAAGGTTAGAAGGACTCTCGGCGTCTTAGACGCCAACGCTATTCAGCTCACGGTTAGATACGAGCTTTATCGTCTATTCCCTGCGTTTAGACGACCGTGTCTCTCCGTTCGATGGACACAGTGTCCCCTCGAATCCTAGATTCGAGGATCGACCGGCAGACGGTCAACGTTTCAATGGCTGTTCAACGTTTACACTCGCGCTTTGATTAACTCTATGGTCAGGTTCCTCCGGTAGCCGTCTCGATGCCGTACGAAAGCTTGAATTCGCGTTACTCGACCGGGTTAGAGTTGGTTAGAGTTTAATTGCAAAAAAAATTCGTACGGCAATCGATTTCGGCTGTCGCGAGAAACGGATACGACGCGAGCGAGCCCCGGGTACGGTGCAACGCTTTCGCTATCTTCCTCGAGGTATTTCCAGCCATACGAAAGTCGAAGAGAGAGAGAGAGAGAGGAAGAGTCGGAGTCGGGGGTGGCCCGCAGAAGATAAGGCGAATCAAACCGTAAATAACTGCGGAACGGTTGAAAAGGAAAGGGGTGAACGGTATGGAAGAAGGGGCGCGTGGAGGGCGGAGGGTGGTGGGTACGACGCCTCGCCAGCTGCAAAACTCGCCGAGTTTTATAGTTGAATCGCATGACTCGAAATCTCCATACATTCCCCGTTGTACGCTCTCTCTCTCTCTCTCTCTCTCTCTCTCCTCTCGTTCCTACTCGGCTCCTCGTGTCTTTTCGCACGAACCTCCAACCCCTTCTCCCGCCAACGCCCATCGGCTCGTATCTATTTTTATATCACCGTTTCTTCCTACGAGCTCGCGATGCTCCCACACCACGTAACACCCTTACGGGAGGCTTTAACCGTGGGGGTGGTAGCGTTCGCACGCCAGGCTCGTACTTCACCACGGGCTGCTGACGCGCGGAAGACGGGCAAAGAAGTTTCGGACGTTCGATAAATATTTGGCGAAAACCGGGAAATCCTGTTCAGAGAGAAGGAGGAGGAGGAGGAGGAGGAGCGTTCCGAGGAAGGAAAAATGGTAATTGGCGAAACGAATACGTACGTACGCGAGGCGTGCGTGGAAGTTGACCGCGCCGGCGGTCGAACGAGCTGAAAGTGCACGAAAAGGAGGGTGGGTTGTTGCAAGCCAAAGTCGGTACTAATGCTGAAAGTTTTAACGAGTTTGAGTGATCGTGGTCGATGTAACCGCAACAATAATAGCGATAGTAATAATAATGCCACTCCTCCGGGGCGCGGTACCAACTCATCGCGTTGCTCGAAACGGAGGCTCGCCTTCTCCCAACTTTTCCCGGCTGTACGTAAAAACGGTCTAAGACGCGGTTCCGCGTTCCCGTGGCAATTTAACGGCAACTTTACACCGGATGTTTGAGCGTTCACCGGTCGAATCGAGACAACGAAGAAACCTCGCGGTGATTTATCAACTCCGCGAAACGATTTCGTTCTCTTTCGCGTTCTCCTTCTCGCTGATCGATCTGCCGTTCGCCACCCCCGATGCGGGCTAATCCTGCTCGGAGTTAATATATCGCGCAAATGGATCGACGCGGGACAGAAAGGGAAACGGGCAACGAACGAAGCGAAATGGGATGGGAAGTAAGTGCGCGTTCGCCAAGGGAAGGAGACGACGCGGCGCGTGGAAGAACGACGACGAGTCGAGCCGATACATCACTCCGCGTTGGCTGTTCGGCGCGGCAGACCCGCCAAAATAGCAATTACCTCCACGGAATCAAATGAAATAAAATTGCATTATCTGGCATGCCATGGCGCGATCAATCATACACCCTTTGGCCCCGCGAGCGTATGCTTCGCCGTTCTTTCGGGTCTAGCTGTCTATAATACCTCGGCGGATGCACGATTGGTGGTAATCTTGGGCCGAATTGCCCGGCCGCACAGTTTACGCTAACGTTTCCTCCGTTCGATGTCGCGTCGCGGTGTCGAGAGCCCGGCGCGCTCTCGGGTAGGCGACGTCGACCGCGCCGCGGAGAGTTGGTTAGCGTTAATTGTAATGCCTTTTCGCCCATACGCGATTACACGATGAAATAATCCCTCATTTATGAGTTAAGTGGTCTGTGGAACTACACGGCGCTTCTGATGAAATGCTTGTGGCAAGAGCGCCCGCCGCCGTTCCCGAGGAGGCGGAGGCGGAGGCGGAGGAGGAGGGTCGTTGACGACAGAAGGGGTAGAGCAGAGGAACGGAGAAAAGAGAGAACGTTTGAGTGCTAGCTAGGGAACACGGGGCTAGGTAGCTGGCTGCGCGTGCAAATCCTGCGACCCTTAGGCGACACGAACCTTTGCCTCGTATAATAATTATATTCACCCGTCCGTAAAATTGCAAATAATTAAGATTCGGTCAATGAGAGCGCGGCAACGCGCGTTTCGCGTCTGCCGTTTGCCGCCAGTCACGTTCGCTTTGCAACGCGTTCGATACGCGATACGCTCCCCCGTTCTTCTTCCATCCATAGCCGATAATACGCGGTATCATCCACTTTTATCCTCGACACCCTCGCGCGGGATACGTCGAAGAACCCTCGAACGATATACGTATACATATATACGGAGACGATACGATTCCATATTTCTATCGCTGTCGCGGGCCGGTATTAAGCTTGTACCGCTTACTTCTCACCCTGTTAATAATACCTCGCGACCCTCCTCCACCCTTTCTCCTTGTTCCTCTTGTCGTCGGACGGTCGGATCACCGATCATATCACCTGTGCATCGTCGACGAGGTTAACCGTTATACGCGTACCTAGGTGTACGCGTGTACGTAGATGGATGGATAAATATATGCCAAGCCAATTGCTTGCCATCCAACGACGGTGCCGTCGTACACTTTGATTCCTTTCACGAGATTGGGACACCAGCGGTACAATACGGTCACGAACACAACGAGAGAAGACGTCCGTGCAACAAAGACTTATAGCATTATCCTCCTGTCCGCTCTGATCTTTTCGGGGCAGCTGATAGAAAGAAGGGACCAGAGAAAGAGAAATCCCTTTGTATCCCGTTGTATCTCGTATATCTCACGTACATTATATACCCACGTGTCCCCGTCTTTGATCTATATTTTCAGTTTTTCCGGGTCCACTTGCGAAACTATCGTCTCACGGGCAACCATTAGACGAAACACGTCGCCTCTATTTTTCTACGTCGCCGTTCGAATCGATGTCTCGGAGAAGGACGACGCCGAGACCGAAATTACGGGCGACTCTACGCGAAATTAGGCGGGACGCTCGTCCCAACGGGGACGCCGGGTACGCTGGATATCGGGAGGTGTAGAGGGTGTGTAGCCCGTGAAGCGTCGTCGTTAACTGCCAATCACTGCCATTCACTGGCATTCACTGGCTGGCTGAGAAGACGAAGATTCCGAGTGAGATCGCGCGGGGTTGGGAAAAGTGGAGGAAAAAAGAGAAAGACACGGGTGGCGACGCCGGGAGGACGATTCCAATTATTTATTAACCAAGTCGAAAGAGCATGCTGCCGATGGATTTGTTTCCCCCCGTTCTCTTGCCTCCTTTCTTCGCGACTTTTTCTACCGACGAGATTCGACGGATAGATCGTACGCGACAGGCTCGAGCCTCGTTTAAACGGTTAATTATTTTCCAAGAACGTTGGACGTGCAATTTAACGTCTCCGCGGTCCGCAGACGAAATTCCGAGAAAACTGCGGTGGTCGCGAAGCTTACAACCGCTGGAAACTTATCGATTCCGGTTCCTCGGTCGGTGGACGCGATGAATCGAGCGAGGTCGCGGAGGATCGCGGAGGATCGCGGAGGATCGCAGACGTCCTCGAGCACTCGGTGAATAAATTATAACAATTCACGGATCGTGGATTGCGCTTCGGGGGCGGTCGAGGGCGGTCGGGGGCGGTCGGGGGCGGTCGGGGGCGGCCGGGCAGCCTATTATTTACTCGGATAACGATGCTCCGGTTTACGTCGAATCGTCCGTTACCACATCCGTCCCATCCCTCCTTCCTCTTCCACCAACGTTTTTCCGTTTCGTCTTTATCCACGCTATCGCGTCCTCTACTTTTCCTCCTTCTCCCGGCATTAGCCTCGCCCCTATTGTTCCGCCATAAAAATGTCAGCCCGCGGATCTATAGTTCGGCGTGACAAAGAGCACAATGAAAGATGCATGGAAATAGCCAGATAGGCAGCTACCACCGGGCTACCGTAGCCTCGAGCTCAACCACTCGAATGCACTTGTCGTGCACGTTTAAACGACGGTAATGAACCATTGTTGAAAATTATCAGTCCTACGTTCAGCTGGCTTGCTAATTATCAACGGAGGACCGAGCCTCGTCTCTACGGGTCCCTCCGGGGAACGATCTTGTCGCGGTTGCACCGAACAACGTTAACAAACTACTAAATTCGAATTATCGATCGTTCGTTCGAGTTTGCTCTCGCGAAAGAAAATCCTGCCAGCCGGTCCATCTCGGCCTCCTCGTAGAACCGACTTTGATTTCACTTTAATTTAACTTCATCGAGAGTTGGTCAATAGCAATATCTTTAATTGCTCGTCGGCAAATTCTACCGGTCGGTAATGGCACCCTTTATTGAAATTCGCGCTAGAC
Source organism: Xylocopa violacea (assembly GCA_963969225.1). Taxonomy (NCBI): domain Eukaryota; kingdom Metazoa; phylum Arthropoda; class Insecta; order Hymenoptera; family Apidae; genus Xylocopa; species Xylocopa violacea. Next base: position 31,529,693 of record CAXAJV010000011.1, read on the forward strand.
TTTCTCGCTCGAAGACGCGCTCCAACGTCCCTTCGCATTACGCGCGAATCCAATATTTTAATCGTGCCATTTCCCACTCGTCGACAAAACGAGTCTTTGCGTTCGTTCTCGTAACCGTTTTTAAACGTCGAACTGAAACTTTGATCGACTTTAGTGCCGCGAAAAGTAAACCTCGAGAAACGTATACGTGCACGCCTATGCAGAGAGAGAGAGAGAGAGGGGGGGGGGACGGAAAAAAGGGGAGTCGAGGTCTTATCTTAATTATTCCGAAAAGTTAATTAGTTTTTTCCTGCCGCTTCGCGGCAACCCTTTGAACGTTTCCGCGTCTGACGTGGACCTCGCGTTCGAGAAGAATCTCGGAATGAGAATAACCGTCCAATCGTGGTGGCCGGGCGGTGCAGCGGCCGAGTAATTCGCTAGGCGTACTCTTTTGTGCCTTTAATTATTCTCCCCGGGCCAAAAGATGGAAAAAAACCCCTCTAGCGCGCACACGTTCCACGGTATCGCGCGAGGCTCGTACTATACGTAGAGCCGGGGTGGATTTAAAAATTTCCTCGTGTCGTTTCCCTAGATGGTATCCAACGGAACCCCGGTCCGGAGCTCGTTATTCGTTTTAATATCGCGTCAGACGAAACAGATCCGCGGAAACAAAGGCTGCGTAGGTACGGATATCGCGCGCGTTCGTAATTAGACCCCGATCGATGCCGCGGCTCCAGATTCTGTCCAACGGGTGCTGCCGCTTGACAACGTTTTTATTCTATCTATCCGGTTACCACCAGCGCTGGCTGACTGGTGGTATCGATGAAAATTTTTAAATAAAATTCGTAGAGAGGTTGCCGGTGGTGGTGGTTCGCGTACGCGTCGATGATACGGAGAGACGTCGCAACATACCTGTTGACGTGACGTAGCGTAAGCGTCGACTGGCAAACTGTAAACGGCCCTACCTACCGCGATATCGCGCGAACGCGTATCGCGAGCGAGGCAGCCGCCTCTCTTTACACCGACACCGGGACAAAGGGTGTTTTTAGAATATTGATATCGAAGCTGTTGAGCTCTCAGGCAGTGGGTGAAAACTTTGATCGCGTCTACGCGAGACGAGTACGCGAGCTTTGGTTTCCATTCCTTTTTTATCTTTTATTCGCGATGGACCAACCCCTTTTCTCCGTTCCATTTGCATCCGCGTGCACACGCTGGCTTCTCTTTCTTTTTTTTCCTCTCTCTCTCTTTCTTCTCTACTCGGGACGACGCGCTGCTCGCTGCCAAAGGTTCGACGCGTTCCTCGCGCGATCTCTGTTCGCTTTCGCGCAGCCTTTCCTTCGGCTTTTTGTATTTTAATCAACCGAAAGCCGATCAAAGCCGTCGCACCTGCGCTCGACGCGGTGGCGACGTCGGAAACGAACGTCGATTCAAATATGCGTCCTTTTCGATATACCTAAATGGAACAACCTCTTCCTTTACCCTAGATCCGACGTTCCATCTCGTCGGCGGCGATTTTTCTTCTCTTTTCATCGAGAATCGCGACAGCCCGCATACCTCTGTCAAGAAGGAATGTAAACCGTGGAAACATCGTCCGATGGTAAAAGATGTTTCCCCTCGTCGAAGGACCCTCGAATTCGCAATTTCGTAAATGGGGATTGTCAACATATTGGGACAACGTGGTGCATTCGTGGACCGTATACGATCGAAATAATCGTTCGAACAGCGGAGGTTTAGCCGAACGGTGGCGAACGCCACGGTGGGGGCAAGAAGTTAAAGGCGATGACAAATTCACGTCGTGCGGATAATTGGAATAAATAAAGGAATAATAGAGGAAGGGAAAAAGCGAGTGAACGGCGGCGCCGCGACGAGGAGCAGTAGGAGGAGGCGAGGTAGGACGACCGGCTACAACCCCTTGACATCGGTAATTAAATGAAAACAAAAAGAAAGTAATCGTACGGTCTCGAGGGGCGGCGGCGAGTCAAGAAGAAGGAAGAAAGGAGAGAGAATCTGATAGGGAAGCGGGACAATGCCCTCTTACTCGCGCAAAGAATGAAATGTCACCCACCGGACGCGGACCAACGATTCGTTTGAATCGCCGTTCTTCCTATTCTCTCGCGTCTTTCTATTCCCGAGGCTCTTTTCTCGTCCGTCGTACATCGCTTCGACGTTCCATCGACCGATCGATCCTCGACACTTTTCTAGCTCTCGAGTAGATATAATATCGTAATTGTCCGCCCGCGGAAACGATTTCGAGGCGCGCAACGATCAGGAGCGTGCCGCGGCGAGGGCGCAAATCGACGGTCGCTCTCTCTCTCTCTTTGCTTCTGACAGTGACGCATTACTTTGAAATCGTCTTGGCCACCCCTGCTCTTAATACACGGCAGACATCGGAAACCGTTACCAAAGACATCGCGGAGCGATCCGAGGCGAGCGATATGCCATCAAATCCCCGTAACCATCAATATCTTTCCCGTTCCCGGCCGTGGAAATCGCCCGGTCGGATCTCTCCACCCTTCTGGCTCCGTTGAAATGTTTTACATTGCAAAATCAATGCGGCACCCTCTGTCGCGATACAACCGTCGCCCACCGGTAGCGGCTGTTCCTACCATCTCTCCCTCTCTCTCTCACACGTTCGGCAAAATCGCACAATTATTGAAAACGCGTTCACCTCACCGTTATGTAATTGCCAACAACTCTCTAAACATTCTGGGGCACCGATGTGTTTCGGAAATATCGATTCACCGGTTCACCGTACCGGGCGATAATGCATTATGCACCGTCCAATCTAGCGGGTGATTTCCCTCGAATCGAGAGAGGCAATTCACCCTTTTTAAATACTCAACGGCCGGCTCGAGAGGGCCGATAAAACCGCGCTTCGCCGATTGGATAATAAAGTTCCGATCAACGGGCTCGATTATTCGATTACGGGTCTAACCGCTCCGATGCGATTTTCGCCTAGGCGTTCACCGATTTACGAAAGCGACCGTATCGATGTATTTATGGTTGGTTGTTCCCGACGAATTTGTAATCGTCGTCGGCGTCTACGGCGTCTACGTCGTCGTCGTGGTCGTGGTCGTTCCGATAAACGATAAAAAAAGGAGGGAGAACGGAATTGACGGGCCACGGGGAGGGGAAGCAATTCGATCCGGCGGGCATTAATGCAGATTTTAATGATCGCCGATACGTGTACCCGGAGCTTTGGAATAGCGTCGCATCGGAAGACGAATCGGTTCTTGGCGGAGCTTTATTAAAATCATCCGCGTTCGAGGATCGCGCGCACGGATCGTTCGGTGAACGAGGCGTTAATACGTTCGACAATTTTTCTGCCCACGCTACGGGGACCGACATATTGGCGGGTTTAATGCGACATAAAATTTCACAACCCCTACACCTATATCGTCGCCACCTATATTGAAATACATATTTCATGCGGACGCGATCGCGCCGTCTCGTTTACCTTTTTTCACCCGAGAAGCCGATTGCGAATCGTCTCCCGAGTTAACAACGCGCATCGCGATCGAACCAAGTTCCTCGAAACTTTATTAGGAATTTTCTTCGATAGGATAGAAATGCAAATAACGGTTGTCAAGTGACTAAGAAGGACGGACATGGACTGAAAACGCAAGATGGAAAAGACGACGTCGGAGTACCAATATTGAGTACCGTGGTAAAAGTCCAATTATCTCTCTCTCTCTCCCTCCCCCTCGCTTTTCGCTACGGCCTCCTTATCGTCGTCAGACCATCGTTCTCCCTCGTCAGTGAATGAATCGTAGAATATTGCATTTCGAGATTTCATCTTAGAGACGCATTAACTCTTTGGCAGACGAGGAGAAATTTACGAACGAACAAACCTCGAGGAGTCTCGAGGGGAAAGAGATTGGTTTTCATTCCGAGCAGTTCGAGCAGGTACGCGAGTAGCTACTATTAACGCGGTACAACTATATTAGTTACAATATATGTGTGTGTGCGCGTGTGTGTGAATATATAACAGAGGATCATTAGAATTGTTGACGCTCTCTGTGTCTACCAATAACTAACGTCGCGTACGTAGTGGAGATAACCAATTAAAATTAGCGGGGTGTCGGGACCGGATCCAACCACAAGCGGACGGATTAATTAAGTTCAGCGACAGCTGCGCAGAGTGTCAAGTTATTATGTAGTAATACGGACAAGTTGTCGTTGGTACGCGCTCCGAATTAAACGACGATTCGCCGATGCAATTGGTAATATCGAGATCGTAGCTATTCTTGACTCTGATACGACGCACGAGAAACGAGTCCGTCCGTTCTCCGACTTTCTTCGGCTGGGTTTACGCGAACCTCGAGAAAGATTTGAATAAAGAACGTGGAGAACGAGTAGTACGGTTTCAGGCAATAATAGTAGGTGACGTAAGCGGGGAGCCGATCACGAACGGTACGAATCGTTGGCGCGTGCCGCAATTGACACCGCGACCGTGCAAGAATATCCGATGCGATCGTCTCGGGTCAATTAATCGCGGGATGACTAATCGAGCGATATACATAAGTCGGTTGGTCGTTTCGAACGGTTTCGAGCGTCAAGGTTCGGTTAAATGAATGGACGATTAACGTATCGACATGGATTTTGGGGTGGGAAACAGGCGCGGACCGTACGAGAGAAAGGTGAGGCAACTGGCCTGTTAGAGGGTGCGGCGGTGCACGGGGGTGCGGTGCCTTTGTAGAAAGTTTGAAAACTCGACGAGTGGATTAATATCGCGGAGTTCTCGTTACTCGTTGTTGATTTTGTCTGTTTCCACCCAACCGCCCCAACGAGACCCCAGCTCAAAACCGAACCCACGTCGCCGCCAACCGTTTCTCTCTCGAACACACCCGCCACCGTCCACCCATCCTCGGCTTCCATCCTCGCGAGGAGCTCGAATGTCTCTAATGAACCAGCTTGTGTGCTTATATTCGAGTCTCCTCCGACCGCTTTATACTGTCGTTCGCTCGTCGTATACGCGACGTGTAAATAACGCGGTGCAAATAAAAACACCGACCCAACTTTCAGCCCGCGGCCGACCGCCTATTTTCTCCTGGCTGCGTTTCGATGACGCTACGTGTACACCTTCCGTCCGTCTCCGGCCGATTCTCTCACCTCTGATACCCCGGCACCCGACCATCGAATCGAGCAGAACCCCGCGCAGCCAGCGATTCGAACAGCCGTGTAATTGGCAGTATCGTAAAAAAAAAAAAGAGCGGCGAGAGTCCGAGGAGCCGAAGAAACGGAGAAAGTTGGAGGGGTTCGCCTGTCCCCCCGTAATTTTTTATCCTAAAACCGCTCCGCCGCTTCGCAGCCCGATATTGTTATAATATGCAAAGGAGCTTCGACGAAAAATGGGGTGGCAACGAATACTCTTCCCGCTCGCTCCTCGTACGGAAGATGATCGTAGTTTCACCTTGTTTCAAAATCAATTCCACGCATCGGAATTGATCCCGTCGATCCTCAAAGTTGCCAGGACGACGCGAAATAAGGATCTCACCCTAGGCTGGTTTAATCAGCGACAGACGAAACCCGGCGTTCCCGCGTCGGAGGACATGAAATAGCGTAGTCGAACGAATTGTTTTGATAAGTCGCAGAGACAATACGTCGTTAAGGTGGCGAGGATTTCTCCTCGAGTGGAACAGGAGAAGGTAGTAGACGCGTCACCATCGGCGGATGGAGAAAGATGAGTGGCAACCTCGAAAAGGGGGATGGATGGCGCCGAGGGGCGGAGGAGGGTAGAAGACGAGGAGGACTCTCCAAGTTTAGATTAAACTCACCGCGGATAAATATTCGTAATGGAGCGCCAGGGTGCTATAAATTAGCATGCTGCCTGCCCCCACCAACCGTCTAACCCCGTTGTTCTTTCTCGATTCGACCGAATCTGTACACCGGGACCGGTTACCGTCGCGGTTACCTCCTATCGTAAAACTCTTGCACTTTTCCGCCGCGAGACGTTTTTAAACAACTAAACTTTGAATTGTTCGCAAACTAACTGTCGATAGATAGTATATCGCTACGTCTCGCGTGGAAAACGATACATATCCGGTAGAGGGGGTAGTAAACCGGCATTAATCCAGAGGGAAAATTGAGTATTATTAGGGGATAGATCCGGGATTTGCGACGGGCCGGGTTAAAATCTCTTTCCGCCGTATCTCAGGAATATCTGGTAATCGTTACTTTACGTGCTGGCGAGAAAACTCTCTCTCTCCCTCTCTCTCCTACTTTCTATCTATCTATCTATAAGATTAAACCAGACGCGGATTTACTTTGTTTTATTGGCCGGCCCGTCCCCACGATCCACCCTGAAAGGGACTTAATTGGTGTTGCGGGATCACTTTGATACCGCAACGTATCCAGACTATCCGTCGAATTCCTACCTCAGATTTCCAATCTGGAATCTGGCGGCGCCCTTAATCGGCCTGCTTACGATTCGTGTTCGTACACGCTCACTCGCTCGCTGTCAACCTTGCTTAATCGAATATTCGCCGAATTCCTTCGCAACGTCGCGGCGCTTATTTTTTTTTTTTTTTTTTTTTTCCCGAAGGTGTCCGTTTCGATCTCGATACATCTTGGCGTGTCTTCTGCAGCGTGATAGAAGAGAGGGTAGGAAAAGAAAGGTTCCTCGCGATGCTCGCGGAGCTGCTTTCCGGATTGAAGTGGATTAATTGGTTGAACACTCACGGGGGTTGAACCGAGACCACCCGTCCCCCCCCCCTCTCCGCTCAGCCCCATTCAATTACTTGTGATCTTTGCCGCCAACCCTTCGGTACTCGGAGACCTCGACGGATATATCTCGCCGCTGTGAAAATTGGCCCCGGTCCTCCCGGAGCCGCCCCTACCCTTTGCGTCGAACGAAACTGCGCTATCGCAGGTATCATCCCTCACCGGGGAATCTTTCGACGCGCATCCTCCGGCGGCGAGTACTCTAATGTTCTCCGGCCGAAATCTTCGAATCGATGCTATCCAATTACACACGGATGCAACAATTGCATGTTAATTAAATGTGGCTTCGAATGGGAAATGAAATCGAATACGGCTCTTTTTTCGTTGCAAAGTACAACCGAACGCGTTTCGACGCACCGATCCTTCTCACGTTTCGCGAGTTTTCCGACCCGTGTACGTACTATATATTTCATTGCGAAACAATTAAACGCCGTAATAATGAATTAATAGCGAAACAGGTGAAATCGACACGTAACCGCGATTAACGGAACACGATTCGAAACGAACGATACTGACACGTTAGCGTGGCCCTAATTCTTGGAGATACCGTCAACCAGACGGTGATTATCAATTGCCTTGTCAATTACACCCCGTCCAAGGATGACGCGCACATGCTACCGAATCTCGAGGCTGGCACGATCGCAACCAGTTATTTAATTACCACGATCTATCACCGGCTGTCAGCCTCCGGTCTATAATGCACGATCGACCGACGAGCGCCCCGTCGACTTTCCTCGACGTCAACCCTTTGTGTCCCGTCCCCTCCGCGTGGCATCGAGCGTACGCGCAACTCGGCTGACCGAATATTCCGAAGAAATATTTCGCGAGCGGGGCAACGGAGAGGGGATCGATCGAGGTATACGAGTTTCACGGAACAGGAGATCCCCGTCGTCGTAATTTTTATCGGACGGCGCGGATAAGACAGCCGAGCTAATTCGCATTCCCCTTGATGTCTGCCGGAGTTAACAGTTTTAAGGGATGAAACGAGTATAGATCGAAGGCTGGGAGGAGCATCCGCTCGGCGCGATACTTTGGAGGTACGCGATGCTTAAGAAGGGAGCGCAGCATCGCAGACACGCGGGCCGGGAAGGTTAGGGCCGACGACGAGACGAGAGAAATTGATATAGTACACGAGAATGAATTGCCCCTCTGCCGAACAATGTTCCACGGCAATCTGCCCTCCGCCTTCACCGCCTCGCTTTCCTCCGCTACGTTTTACCTGCTTATTTTCTATTTTCCGCGCACCCGCGACCCTCTCTAGGAGAATGAAAAATCAAAACTCGATACATCCGCCTAGAGAGAATTAAAACGCCGCCGGAGAGAACGGAATCGACGCGACGTTTCGAGGCTGAACGAGGGGATCGAAGAAAGCAGACGGAAGAGAAGCAGAAGTAGAAGAAGAAGAAGATAAATTTCCGTCGAGGACGGAACGGAATCAAGACTGGAGAATCTAAAGTGGTTCCGAGACGAGTGGTTGCTGGCACAGGAGATAGGGCCGTGTTCGTTCTTGCTGTTGCTTATTTGTCGCCGGAGGAACGGAACGAGCCGGGGAAATGGCGAGCCGAGGCGTTCAGGGGGTTGAAGTTGAAATCGGGGTTCTTCGATACAACGATCCTGCTCCTTCCACGAGCGCCGGAGCAAAACGACACCCCTCGATTCCCGACGCTCGTACGTTCCGCGAAGGCTACGGTATCGTTGGGCGAAGGAGGAAGACGCGGAAAAGGCATCGAGTATAACCTCGACGCGGTGCGTTCTAATTGATATTTTAATGGATTGGCGAACGGTTCGGGGCGGGGAGTGGGCGGCCCTTGAAAATCACTTCTCTCACCCACAAACGGGAGACAAAGGAATTAATGGAAGCCGCGGAAATTTCTTTTCCAACCGTCCCCCTGGCATTGTTCCGTTTTCACCGGCTATCGATAGCACCGTCGCGAGAGAATTCGGGCCCCGGTCAAACGCCGCCTGTTATAATTTATTCAAATTAGCACCGGGATTATTCATGAAAAAGTTAGGAGACGGAAGGTGGTCTCGCGACCGACGTCCGCCGAGTACGCCGCTCGATAATATCGTTCCATCCATCTTTCCCCGCGAGATTAATACGCGAGCTTTTATTAACGCATATTCGACCAAAGTGCCGGGGTATCGCGTCTATACGCGCGAGTAAGAAATTTCCCGGTTACGCGATCCCGTCTTCTTACGGCCTTCGTTTCGCCGAGCCTTTCCGCTTCCCGTTGGACACAGAGTCGAAGCGTAATTTACGAAAGACGAGAATAAAACGAAACGAAAACGGATCGCGTATAGCGGATTTAATAATCCGATGCGTCGCGATATATATGTTTTTTGTCTTTCATCTTTTCCTACTTACCCTGAAACGTCGCTCGGAATCACGTCCGTAACGAACAAACGTTTCTAGAATACCTGGTACCTACGGCGGTGGAAAAAATTATGGGAAACCTCATCCTTGGGAGCGAAGTGGGGGCGGCTGTGAAGGATGGGGTGGTGGTTACCGTGCGATACGTGGGTAAGTACGTCGATGCACGAGCGCGGCCGTGCACACGTACGTACGTTTGTCTCTCCGTGTGTTCGTATGCGAGCCAAGCAAGCAAGCGCAAGGGTTGAATTTTAATTATTTTCTCTTTGGTAGGTATAATATTTCAATGCTCGCCGGAGCCTGTCCGGCAGGGCTCGTCTCTCGCTGCCATCTCTGTCAAGTAATGTTATTATAATTATACGCGTGTGTGCCTGGTCGGTCGTTTCTTCTGCTCGTCCATCCCCGCTATCGCGCCACCCCTTTGTCCGTCTTTCTCTTCTTCGGCCTTTTCCGCCACCAGCGCGCCCGGGCTGCTGCCTGTCCGCCTGCCTGCCTGCCTGCCTGCCTGCCTGCCTCCTCTTCTGTCGCCTCTCTTCTCCTTTTTACCTCGCCTTTCTCCTCCCTCGTCTATGCTCTGTTCGACGTTCTCTACGCCCGAGAGTATCGTGCAATTAAAACGTCCTAATTGTCCTTTGGAATTTATCTTGAAATTCGTCGCGCATCCGTTTAAGTAGACAGACTCGCGGAAAGTTATTTCCAATTTCGAAAATTTCTTTCCAAATATACTTTTCACTTGCCGACGCAGATTTATTCGCGATTCAACGGTCGTCGGTCCAACGGAGGCTGGAGGGGGTGGATACGCTCGGTTCGGTCGGTCGATACTTACCACACCGCGTCGAGATAAAACCGTACGGTCTGCGTATGTATGCGATCACCTGAATTTCAGAATTGCAAATTCTTTAATTCACGGGGACGCAATGCCGGCGACGGTGGCCGCCGCCGCCGCCGCCGCCGCCTCCGCGGTTTCCGACGCGGTTTGCGCCCCGCCAGGAAAATACCTTCGCCTGACCTGTACAAACATCGCGGGAGACGAGGGATGTGTATTCAAAAATTTACATAGGTACATTTTGATTAAAGTGTCCTAGAAAGCAAATCTAATACAGCAGCCGGCCGTACAGCAGCGTACCTATACACCGCCCCGCGCGCTGGCTCGCGTTCTTCTCTTTCCCTTTTTACCACCCACCCTCGTATACATATACGTACGCACAGGCACACACCAGACGTATATACGTATATAGAGAGGATTATTACGTATCCTTCGGAAAGTTTCCGTTGGACGCTGAATTGGAGCCGGACGAGGTATGAAAGGACTGAATGTTTCACGGACGCGTCTATTATATCATGATAATCTCGGGATTTATTACTCGGTACTGGGCTTATTTTGACGGCGCGGCACCGATGCATTAAGCGACTCGGGAGTGGAAAATGATACGCGCGAACGTTAAATCTCCAAGGGACGTAATTGAAAAGGAGAAAGGGAATGAAAAGAAAGGAAAAGAAATCGCTGCTTGACCTCTTCGGAGAGAAATATCAGTCTCGTTCGGTCGCGGACCAATGTTTTTACCTTCTCTCCGATATAGTAGACGCGAGCATTGATAGAGAGACGATAGTATCGCAGAGAGAGTTTTCGCAGAGAGCCAGCTGCTAGTCGAGGGCCGCCGAAAACGTCTCCTATCCGTTCATTAAACGTTTTGCTGCATTTCCATAATTAAAACGCAGGCGATCAGCACTCGCAATAATGAACGGCCGAGCGTTGACAAAAATCTGTGAAAGAGTTATCTGGCGCGGCCGGTCGGACGTCGGTCTGAAAGAGCGATACTTATCGCGTGGCGACGGGCCACGGTGGGCGGAGGTCGGTAATAGCGACCGGGGAACGGGAGAAGAAGGGAAACGTGAAAATCCATACGAATCATCTGATGCAACGCGCTCTCTACACGCGCGTATCTCTTACGTCTGGACGAACGGCGGAAGAACACAAAGCTAATGCAATTTTGCAATTACACCGAGCTCGCGCTTCTCCCTTCCCTTCGTTGCGCGCCCGGGGAGGAGGCTCGGAGGAATGTCGGCAATACCGCGAGAATATTTAAATTTCGTTTCGTTTCCGCGCCGTTATTCTTTCATCCACGGTCCGCCGGGTTTATCCCTCGTCGGCGATTAATTGGCAAATCAAATCGCTGCGTTGACGGGGATGCGAAGGATGCGCGGCCTTTCCGTACACCCGCCACCCGGAATCGATTCCACGTTTTCGATCCGAGTTATTACCCCCCCGTAAGAAAGATTCACGGACTCGTACGTATAAATAATTCGCGCGCGTCCGGACACCCAACCCCGCCGCGAGAATCTCCAGTCGGAATGGACAAGGGTGGAGAAAGCAGAGCCGGAGTGGGGGACCGGGGTGGCAGGTTTTTAATGCGACGAGGATTACCAAGGCGAAAAAGGAAGTTTTTAATAATTTTTCATTTTCTCTATATTTATTATCGCGCTTCCTAACCGGAGGGGAACCGCTGTCGGAGACAATGGAGGATCGGTAGACCGGTCCGTCGTACAGGCCGGCTATATAGGAAACAGCAAGGGGCGAATTAACGATAGTCGCGCGTCGTTGTATAATTTTCAATGGTATCCTGTCGTGGTTTTTGCTTCTCGATAATTTCGACAAGAGCGGACGACTCGTATCGAGCGACTGTGTTTCTTCGTCGAAAATCGTCGTTATCGCGAAAGCATCGAGGCGACAACATCGACGGTGACAATTACGTTTGCGTCAAGGTAAGCGACGGAACGGGAGGAAATTTCAGCGTGCCGCGTCGAGCGCGGAGGAAGAAACGGCAGAGGGTTCGAAGCAAGGGAGAAATTTGTCCGTGCTAATTTGTTGCAGAGATCGCGGAATTGAAGGAGGCGCGCGCGCGCGCGCGCGCACCCGTCCTGTCTCCTCCTGGTGTCTCCCGAACCATTCCATCGCGCGCCTTTCTCCCGGCCACCCTCGCGAGCCCTACGATCCTATCGTATTTTCTTTCGCGGAGTTCCATTTCGAATTACGAACGAATTAGTCCGTTTTTTGAATAGGCTACGAGCAAAGGTGCGTCGTCCACCCCTCGAGCGATCGACGCGTGGAAACAGGATAGGGGACTGACTGTACGTGTTTCAAGGAGCCGGACGAAAACATCAATGTCAATAATAATTCATTGATTACTTAATTCACAGTCGCCATGGCGACCGCCTCTCGCTTTTCCCTCGCCTTCGAGCTGTTCCGTTTTTCTCGCTTCGACGAAGGCGAAGAGAAGTCGCGCGTTCCTTAAGCTCGACTCACACGATTCCCCTTGGATCGCGATTCGTCGATCCTCGCGTTCGATCGCGATACGATCATTTCCTGCTCGTCGAATTCGTCAAACTCGTATCGACGTTTCGCGAAATCGCGAGGAACGCGAATCGAACGAACAGGCGACGAAAAACGTAGACTCGCGAAATACGGCGCGCGACGCAACCGCCATAGGCGGAGAGAAGAAAATGAAGATCGCGTTGTGAACGTCGCATTAGCCTTGCTTACGGGTACGCAGGCAAGGCAGCCAGGCAGCCAGGCAGCCAGGCAGGCAGGCAGGCAGGCAAGGAGAAACACGAAATGAATATTCAGAAGTTATTAGTCTGTAGTGAAATGTGACGGGGCTCACCCTTCTCGAAAACCACCCTGGCCTCCGCGGCATCGCCCACTCTTCGCCGTCTCATCCTCCCTGACTCTTGGCTCCCCCCCGACCCGTCCTCGCGCCCTCAACGGTATAGATTTTGCCGCGATACATCCTAGCGGAAACGCGGCCGGGCGAGCGAACGAGCGAGACGCGCGTCTCCACGGATGAAGGGGTTCGCGAGCCTCGGGATGAAACTGCCGGCAAAAGGCAGACGACTCCGACTAAGAAACGTCATCGACGGCCGCTCTCGTCTGGCCGTTTTTGACTTTGTTAAACCAACGGCACCTTCGCGCACAACTAATCGATCTCTGGATGGAAATTCCTCGGTCATCCCTGTTTCCATCCGAGCGTTACCGAACCGATCGGGATTCGGGGTACGGGGTCGGTAAGTAGTAGATCGGATTCCATCGAAGGTAGCCTCGTGTTTGCAAACTTGGATTTCCGCGCGGCGACTCCGCCAGACGTCCCTTGTTGTGTCAACTGTCAAAGTCAACCCGAGGTCAGCTCGCGCAACACACAACGACGGTAATTTCTTCTCACCATCAGTCGGACGACGAGCTCCGCGAACTACATACCTTGTATCTAGCCACGGTGCGAATTAGAAAGAAGAACTTGGAAAGTGTACGGTGATAGCAACAGATTCGTTCGTATTGTCTGAAAAGAATTGAAACTTGAACCGAATTATAAATAAAAATGCGTGTGAAAACCGTGCCGAGGCAACGAGTAGCCCGCCGTGGAAACGGCAACGGAAACGAGAACGTCGACGTGGTATCGAAAAGCGAGGAGGGTGAAAAAATTGCGGAATCGAAGGAATCGGGTGAAGAGGACGCGGACGAAGGGAAAGACGAGGCGATAAACTATTTTTCGGACGTAGCGCTAGACATGTCGACTAAACCCAAGGTACGCCGCGTGACAGCAGTTGTCTCGGTGTACGTATCTACACCGACGCAGCCGCTATTTTTCTGTACGCGTGTAAGTAGCACGTTCGCGGTCGTCGCACGCGTTAACGCGTTCGATAGCATCGCGGGGAAACGTAAACAGACGCGTTAGAACGTCGCTCGAATCTATTTACGTTAATGGTAATAGAGATTCGCGCGTTCGGAAGAGCAGTTTTTTCAGAAATAGTGTTGCCATTTTTCCCGTAGAACGCGACTGCGAAACGAGATACGATGGTTTGCTGCTACCTGCGAGCTGGTCCAAGTTGCCGACAGACCGTCGCCGCCGCCGCCGCCGATTCCTGTCCCGAGAACGACGATAACAATAACAACGTAGATCGTCTTATTATTAACGATTATCGTTTGTTGCGCACGCGTAATAACACCCCGACTATGCTAATCTCGACGTATTTCAGACGTTAACGCGGCAATTGGAGCAGCAAAGGGAGGAGGAGGAGGAGGAGGAGGAGGAGGAGGAGGAATGGCCCGTGACCGGCGGTGATACCGGCGTCGACGACAAAAACGGAACGGCGGAAGCTGCTGCTAACCTCTGCAAAAAGGATCGTCACGCGGCACTCGACGAAAGATTAAAGGATACGTTTCTCTACAAAATCATGACGGATCCGACGTTTCTCGAAAACATTCAAAAGAGCAAACAGACGCGGGAACGGCGATACGCCTGCCAATTTTGCAAACAGGAGTTTGGAAACGGCAACGAATTGGCCGATCACATGGACGTGAAGAAGGACCAGTCGAATCAAGTGGTATGCTGCGCTTGTAAGAAGACGTTCGCCCAGAAACGGTACCTGCGGTATCACCAGAGGTGTCACTCCGACAGGAGCATGTTCACTTGCGACATTTGCACGAAAAGATACACCAGAATGGACAATCTGTCCAGGCATAACGCGTTGCACGTGAACCCGGACAAATTTTCGTGCACCTACTGCGAGAAGACGTTCGCCAGGAAAGATTTGTTGAACAAACATTTAAAGTGCCACGACAACAAGTATCGTTTCTTCTGCGAGGAGTGTCAAAAGTACTTTAAAGGCCCGCTCACATTGGACAATCATAGACGGAATTTTCACTCGTTGCACCAACGTTGAAACGTCGCGTCGTTGCTTACCTCGAAGTAACCTAACCTTTTTACAGCAAACAATACAACTCTAAACGATACGACTCTTCGCTGACTCTTCTCTCCCTCCGTTTTCCAGTTGAAAGCAAAATCCTGCGTCTAGCACCGAAGGAATGCGACGCGCCCCTTTAATCGAGCTTACCCGAGCAGCGAAAAATCTCTTTACTTTACGCGCGTCCCTTCCAATCTCGTTGCTCCCGTCGAATATTCGTACGTTTAACAACGATCGATCTCGTTTGCGAGATAATCGACTTGGATCCGCTTCTATTAGACACCGTACAATATCCGTGGGTATCGAAGTCGGTTGATCCTGGTAAGTTCTCTCCCTTGGCACCGAGCCATGCATCATACTTTCTTCTTTATTAAACTCGTATCTTTCAAAAAGTCTCACCTCCGCTATCCGCTGCGGCCTCCTCGCGCTGGCAACTCGGCTCGAATCAGCAGCTCCGGGGGGGAGAACGAAAAATTCATTTCGCTCTCGAGGACGAAAAAGATGAATATGAAAATTGTCTGGCTAAAAAGAAATGATTTACATCCGACGCGGTGGTCGGAACGTCGAAACGTGAACGAAGCAACCGGGGGGGGGGGGTTGCTTAAATTCCACGTTGGAAACCACGATAGAAAACGTTTCAGATAGGAAACGATGAAAATGGCTGAAGAACTTGTGGTCGTTTTCGTTCGACGCCTGCTGGAGAGATTGGCCGTTTCCCTGGGCATAAGAAAGGAAAGCTAACCCCTCCCTTTGCTCCTCGCGACCCGAAACCGCGGCCGGTTGGTTATAAAGCATTCTTCCAGTTTATTAGACACGGAGAGAGTCTGGCGGTCTTCTTTTTATATTAAGCATGTGCATTATTAATGCGCGAGTATAACCGTAAAATGCTGATGAAAAAAAGTTGCTTAGGTTGCGGAGCCCCGCGGGCGTTTCTTCGTGGCCAAGGGATGGGCAGGAGGGCGCTCTTTCGAGATTGCCGCTTCGGCGCGGCTGCAACGGGAAACGATATTTCGACGAGCAATTTTTCTATCGCCGGTCCGCGCGTGTACCCGCGAAACATTTACGAGATCTCTGTATTTATATCTCCTTCGGGCGATTGTCGTTCGACGAGGAGAGGAGGCGAGAACCGCGGGGTCTGCGAATCTGGTCTGGGCAAGCCGAAACTGAATCAATTATTCATCCGAATCGGTTGGGAAAAAGTCCTAATTATCCGGGGCAAATAGAAGGTTGATACGCGTACAGTCTCCTCCCCGTTTCACCCCCGTGAAACGGTACTCGGTCTTCGGGCTTCCTTCTTACCGTGAATAACCATTTGTATTTCCAATTAGCTTTGCTAATAAGAAGACGGAGGCATTGCCGTAGTTAAAAAAATGTATAACCTCATCCAGCCACTGGGGAAATAAAGAAAAGCGCCGCTCCGGTATGACAATACCGACGCGGCGGGTCGAGCGGGGTTATACCGGTTGAACTACAATTAAAAATCCTCGCTTCACCCTCGCTTAACCCTGCTTCCTCCTTATGCCGTATTAACGACCGGGACGTGCACCGGGAGAGGGGAAGGGACGCGAAACATCCTACCAAACATCCAGCCTTTTTTGCCCCCAATTTTATGCTTGACCCCACCACCTCCACCCTCCGAGGTCCGACGCCCGCCCGGCTGCTCTCCTCTCTACCTGCCTACAATCTATCGATTTCTAACGCCGCCGCTTACTTATCCGTCCCATGGAATAAATCATCGTCGTCCCGTCGAACGGAACCGAGCCGATGTCTCGCAGCCACGTATTATTCTCTTTCGCGATACACGCGAGCTGCGTGCGCGGCTTTCTCTATTCGCCGTGCACGAATTCGTACACCAGGGAACAAGGACTCGTTACCAGATAGACGGGTGTCCTTTGAGTTTTGCTCGCTTAGATTAATATTATATCAATGCTGTGTCAAAGAGAACACCTCTGGCCCACCCTCGTTTCCACCGCTCTCTCCCTGCGTAACGAACGCGGCGGACCCTTTCGCACGTTCGAGGCTCGCTCGAGTGGCCGAGCAACGAGTACCTCGTGAATAATTGACGCGCGAAACGCGGACCAGGAATGCGACGCGACGCGACGCGACGCGACGCGAAGCGACGCGACGTTGACGCGACTCTCTGGATAACTCGAGAAGATCTTCGAGAATTGATAAAATCAATTTGCAGAGACTCGTTCGAAGCGGGGGGATGAAAGAGGAAAGGAGCCGCCCGTATACGCGAGGGCGTTCCGGAGCCAGCTAGCCGAACGCGGCCAATAATCGCTGATAATTTATTAAGGGGCAAAATGCTCGCGATCCGGCCTTCCGCCTGGCTTCTGCGTTATTTAAGAAAATAAATATTTGATATCCCAAACAAAGGCTCGTCTGCGGCGTCTCTCCTCCACGGCGATCCGGGAGCGGGGATAAGCGAAGAAGGCAGGGGAGAGAGAGCGGCTAAAAAGTGTCGAGGGTGGGTCGAAAGTCTCGCGCAGCCGACGCGGAGGGCTGGATCCTCGAGGAGAGGGGCTGGCGACTCATTGCCCGTGAAATACGAGGTAAAAGGTTCGATAATTGATTACACAGATTTTTTATGCCGCAAGAAGCCTTAATTCTCGCCGCGCCGCGCCGCGCCGCGCAACCCCTCGATAATTCCGTGCCGGGAAAACCAGCCGACGAGCTTGGAATATCGAGTTTGATGTAAAACGATCGTCCGACCCCCTCCGCGGAACGTTCCAGTCTGTCGAGCTGCCGTCGTTGTTATCAAAAATAGTTGCTCACCCAACTTCGGTTAATCATTCTAATACAGACACAAACTACGTCGACCAATCAAACGCTCTGCCGAGCGGACCCGGTGAATAAAGCCGGTAGTAAAAGGTATTCGTAAGCGCTAGTCGCGAAATACCGTCCGTACTCCGAAGCTACCAATTCTGCTGCTAATTCGTACAAATGACCGTAACCAATGAAAGGTCGTCCGACAACGGTACGTGTCCTATCCACCGACCGGCTTTTATTAATTAAAATGCGAATCGACGGCACAAAGAATGCTTTGTACGAACGAAAAAATCATTGCCTCGCTAATTCGAAGATATTGAAACGCTAAAACGCGGACACAGCTGAAAAGCCGGACCTCGCCAAACGCACCAGGATATGTGTTTGTTTTTTTGTCAATTAAACAATCTCCCCGAACTCACTCTGTTCGCCGTTTCGTCGCGTTTCGATCGTAACCTAACCCGGACACAGGAAAATTGATTCGAACGTGGTGATCGCGTCGTACGATCTATAAATAGTAGTCACCGATGATGGAAGGCTTTAAACGAGATGATACGGCCTCTGATCGAGCCAATCAATGCGTCCACTAAATCATCGTCTAAA
This sequence comes from Xylocopa violacea, assembly GCA_963969225.1. Taxonomy (NCBI): domain Eukaryota; kingdom Metazoa; phylum Arthropoda; class Insecta; order Hymenoptera; family Apidae; genus Xylocopa; species Xylocopa violacea. The sequence goes on from CAXAJV010000011.1 coordinate 31,547,874, forward strand.
CTGACGGCTGCGAGACGACGCAGGGCTGCTGTCGCGTAGTTAACCGATACACGCGCGTAGACGCGTACCTACGCGTACGCACCGGTGGTGTGGTGGGCGACCGGAAGGGGCCACTCATCCGACGAGGATCGTGGGATCGCGATCTTCTCTTTCCCTTCCTTCGATACCGGGCTGATTAATAATTATCGTATCGTTGGTTCGAGGTAAACTCCGATTTCGCGTCGATCAGCGGCGTGTAAAACTAGCCGCAGGGGTAGGGAAAGAGGAACGGAAGAGTAAACGGAAAGAAACCGTCTCCCGCGCAACCCTCGAAGGAAGACGAGCGATCGTAAAATCCGGAACAGGCGGCGGCCAAAGGGCGTCTAAAAGGATCTCCGGAGAGAGGGGCGTAGATGGCTTAATGCCACGGTGCCGAGCAATCGGGTATCGACTTTTCCATTAGCCACAAAAGTTGTGGTCACCGCGAGGACGAGGAAATTGGCCGAGGAACGTCGTACCAAAGGGGACGTTTGCGCCAAGGTGACGTCGGTGCGGCAGCCTCGCGAAGGAAACGGTCGAACGACGAAGACACCGCGTCGACGGACAGCGCAAGGGCGACATTAATTCTCATAACATTTTACGAGGCGGTATCCGACCCGTGTGAAGTCCTCCCGACGGCCAGAAGTACGGTTTAGGAGTCATAACTTCCAATCACCTCGAGACACGCAGAGTCGCGCGGCCGATTCGCGCAACCTCCGGACGTCTTCTTCCGCTTCAACTTATTCCTCGCCTATGTATACATATATATATATATGTATACATACACGATCCACGAACGTGAAATTCCCCGGTCGACGGTGCGACGAAGCATCGACCTCGTTATCGGCACGTATCGCCGGCAATGAAACGTAAGTCGCCGAACGCGCGCCGGATCCCGATGAAAAGACACGCAGCCCACGGTAGACTGGGTGTTCGTTACGGCTGGGCCCGTCTATACGAATCCATTAATGCGCGAGACGTTGCTCCGCCGATGAAACCGAGCATAATGCGCCGCCACCTCGTATCTGTGCGAACGGCCACGAGGCAGGAGTCGGCGGGGTGGGCGCGCGGTGGAGAACGAGAGGGTTCGGTGGAACGTGCCTCGTTAAGGGAAACACAGGACACGCAGCGCAAGAGTGTAAGAGTGTATAAGAGTGTGAGGGTGTAAGGGTGTAAGGGTGTAAGGGTGGCCCGAGGCAGGGGGTGTGCGTCGTCGTTAAACCGTACCGGGAATATCGCCGTTCAATTTCGCTCTTCGCGCGCTTCGAAAAAAGAAAAAAAAAAAAACAGAAAAGAAAAATAGCGGATAAGAGGAAGAGAGAGAGAGAGAGAGAGAGAGAGAGAGGGGGAGGGGAGAAAGGCAGAAAAGGAAACGCTTCAATGCCGCTTGCCGTATCGGCGAACCGGAGTTCTTTTTGATCTCGCTAAAGAATTCATTAAGTTTTGCGGCCGCGGTTAGGTATTAATACGCGGGGTGAGCGGGGATGGAAAATGCGCGGCGCGTTTTATGCTCGCCCAAGCACGAGCCCGGCTTCTGGTGGTGGTGCTGATGCTGGTACTGGTGCTGCTGCTGCTGGTGCTGCTGCTGCTGCTACTGCTGCTGGAGAGCCAGCGGTGGATCTCTTTTTCTCCGCCTCCGCGTTCCCTTTGTCTACCGCGTTCCCCTTTGTCCCGCTGTTACACGATTCCACCTATCGATGCCACTTTGATATCTCCACCGAGTCCCATTTTTTCTCGATGACCCATTTTTCTTTCCTCTCTCCTTTTCTTCTTTTTTTTTTTTTTTTATCGACTGCGCGCGGCTACGGAAATTTCATTCGGACAGCCGAACGATAACCGGATGGATCTTTTTTTTATAATGTTGTCGACCAAGGTTGACGGTGTCCGGACGATAGAGATCGGATGGAGGGCGAGAAAGTTTAGGTCGCCGCCCCTTGCCAACGCTGCTGGAGTGCATTTGGCCATCAAATAACATCGGCAGCGCCTATAACCGGCTTACGTCCCGACATAAAGTCGGCTCGGGCTTCTCTTACTTGCCACGGTCTTTCCTCGCCATCTCGAACCACACGCACTAACTCGTGATCAGACCAGCCGAACTACGCTCCCAAAACTACCGGTATCGTATCAAGAGTTGCGGTTCTACGGAGGGCTTAAGCCTCGCGATATCAGTTGATTGGGTCTGGAAAGTATCACCCCGGAAAAGGGAGGATTCCACGGGGAACGTGTCCGCGCGTGAGATTGCTTTTTAAAGGGCTGCCACCGTGAAAGCAGGAAGGAAGTAAATAGGTAGGAATTGATACAACAAGTTCCCGTCCAAGTGGGTAAACAAGTTGGTTCTTTCGGTTTTGCTCCACGCTACCAATTAAACTTTTCGTTGCTTCGCCAACGATAAATACCATTACTACTGCGCGATCGATACGAGCCGAATTCGTTCGGTCGAGATCACCCGCGATACCCTGTCCGAATCGCTCTTCCTCTCTGTGCAGTCGTCAGCGGTTCTCCGAATTTCGATCCTTCGCTGACGTTTCGGACGGGTTACGGATCGGAGCGTATTCACCCCGGTCGCCGTGAATTCACCGTGAATTTGTATCGTAACTTTGGGAACGAGATCGATACCTCCGATTGTTCGAACAGAGAGAGAGAGAGAGAGAGAGAGACTCGCGTTCCATCCCCCAGCCGAGAAGTAAAGCGATGAGAGTTACTGGCCGGAGAAGGGTGGACATGGGTGGCGAATGCGACCGCAATAGAAATCGTCTCTGACTCTCGCTCCTTGGAACATCCCCCGCCGTCGACTGTCGTCGACGATACGCGCGTAGCTTCTTCTATACGTGCCGTGCGGGGGCGCGTGCTCGTGCCCGGGACACTGTACCGGTCAGGATGAGACAGCCTGCCGCGTATTGTTATATACGACACTGCGAAGGGCTGCGAAGGCTACCAATTACCAGCAGCAACCGAGCTCTAGAGTTATCGGAAAAGATTCTACTCGCGCTTTCGCGTTTAACGAAGAACGCGAAGCCAACGGATCTCGATCGGTTATTTCTCGATCGATCCTGCTCCGATCCCATCGTCTCGCATCCCCCTCCGCCCTCTCCTTTCATCTTCTCTCGAGCAGCCACGCGAGAGATCACGGCGCCGGATAAGACCCGTGGGACGCTGTCAAAGGGAGCTTATATTTATGAGACTTTCGGCAAACAAACGGATAAATCTAATATCTCGAAAGCGGAACCGAACGAAGCTCCTTGAGAGAGCGTACGTTTCCTTGCAGATTAAGAGATCAATGGAGAGTAAACGAATAACGGATCGATCGCCAGGAGATGGGTTCACCAGCCCGGTGCGATTTTAAAATACGCTTACAGGACGGAGCGCAGAGTACAGGTTGCGGAGGGGTTGAACGGGGACGCGTGTCAGTCAAAGTTCAGCGCTACGCTCGGGATGAAAGTTGAACGAAAGTTCGAAGACGCAGCGAGGAAACGGGAGAAGAAGAGAAAAGAAAGAGGAAGGAATTCGCGACGGTACGAAAGGGACGTGAAACGGTAAGCGAGTTATCGACTCGCGGTATTATCGCGGTGTATCGGTCGTTCCCCCGAGACGAGATCTCGTGTAATGGCAAAACGTGGTTCCTACGTTCGTTACAATAAGCCCACCGCCGGCACCGCTCCCCGCGGTAGGAAGAGCAGGAGAAACCTGTTTAGTTGGCTCGTACTATTGGGGCGGACCCTGGTCGGGATTTTATTGGCAATATGCTATAATTTCCGACATTAGATGCCGCTGACGCTTTCCGGCTCTCATTATACCCCGGCTGCGTCCCCCTACCTACGTGTGATCTTTTCGCGAAAGCGAAAACCTTATCGTCGCCGGCCGACCAACGACCGTCTGCGGATTCTGACATATATATATATATATATGAAATTATGTGGGGCGCGTTACCGGCCGGTGTCGGTGATGATTACTCTCGCGTAACGGGGCAGAGAGATCGGAGAAACGCGGAGAATGGAAACGCGAAAACGCGTAAATAATACCATCAATTGGTTGATGCCATCGGGCGGAAATTAGCGGCCCCATTTTTATGGGCGACGCGACGATTCGGATAAAATTTCAGAAAGGAAGATCGTGCAGGGAAGAGGAAGAGGCAGGCGGGGCCGATCGGGGCTTGTAATCGAGACCAAGGGGAGAAAGCTACCCGGTGGAAAGTTTTGCTCGAGACGTTAGTTTATAATTCGGCAATCCCGGATCAGTATTTGTCACGATTAGCCGAGCCTTCCTACCCTTCCCGCTGCCTCTCCGCCAACCCTCTGCTCGCGTCGAAATATTCGATCCCTTTCTTCACCCCTTCTTCCCAACGTCCCACGCGCGGGACTGTTCATTAATTTCGCAAGATTCAGCCCAACTATCGTCCTCCTCGTGGTTACGCGCAATTTGAACGCGACGATCGCGTCACCCACCCCTCCCATCAGCCGAATTCGCCGTCGTCGAACGGTGGAAGTTTTCACGCGAACCACCCTCGGCGCTTCCCTCGGCCGCAACTTTTTTTGATACTCGTTTCTACGCGTATGCCGGTGTAGTACCGGCGATAAGAAAAGTGGCCGTGATACATATTTCACGTTTTTATACGCGTCCGCTGTTTGCCTGGAGGTGTCGTTGGCGCGCTTGGCCTTGCTTGCACCCTCGCCCCGTGTCCTGGCTATCGCCAGATACGCGAAATAAGTAGCCCCCGGCCGTTACCGTTCTACTCCTTGGGCATCACGCGCCAGGATGGAAATCCGTATAAAAGGTTCGCCGAGTCCCGAACAACCACGCTTATTCGTGTAACGAGAGAGCTCGTGTAACAAGTCGCCGCGGTAGGAGGTTCGAGTGGGCTATTGAGATGCTCGATCCTCGATTCTCGAGCTACCTCGTACAGAGAAGAGAGTAGTACCTACTACCGGATATCGGAGGCAATGAGGCGGGCTACTTTTAACAAGACGACTCTCTCCACTTCACCGATCCCCCTGTTCGATACGGACGACGACGACGACGACGACGACGACGACGACGACGACGACGACGACTACGATGCGCTCGTTGTTATGGAATCTCATAAAATTACGAGCACCCCGCGCCGTCGAAACCATTGATCCTGACCCCCGCGAACTAACGAGCCACAACCCCGCTCGAATCGTGTTTTTCGATTCGATTAGAAGATTCTTTCGCAATTATATACACGCCGAACACGCGCACGGTGGTAACCGCGTTCGAGTCGAGCGTCGCCGCGTTACCCCAAAGATCAAGGCCCAACGAGGATCCAGCATCTGGTCCGAACGTTTATGGTTCGTATAATGCGCTTTTTCTGGCGGAGTGCGCGAACTGCATCAAACGCGGCGACGGCAGAGAAAGAGGAAGGATAGAAGAAACGAGAGGCGAACGAATCCGGAGGTTTTCAGCGGCGCGTCGGCACTTTTGCGCGCGCGCGCGCAATCAACTAAGATCATGCATCGTTTTTTCCGATGGCGACGAGCAAAAGGAAAACCGCAAATTGATGCGAGCGGTCTGGCGCAACAGCCGGATCATCAGAGGGATCGAGGCGATCGGTGAAGATAGACGAAAGGAGAACGCGGCGATAATTAGTCGGGTTTTTCGTCACGTTCGTGCCCCCGATCCGCATCGATAACGCAGGCCCGTTTCGCTGTCTGGAATTTCGCGTCTGCCGCCGTTATCGATTTTTATCTTAGGTCGACGGCGGATTTTTGTGTTTCGCGTCAGTTGTCAGTTGTCTATTAGGTAGGCGAGGTCCGGTCCGATCCCATCATCGGCAGCGTTCGCGATACGCGTCGAAAAAAGCGTTGGAAATCGAGTCGACGCGGTGGTGGTCGTTTCCACGTACCGTGCGGCTCGGCGGCCCCGGACTGTCGGCTGTTATCGACAGGTTCACGCGCTGCCGCGCGTTCTCGAAATGAGTTATTTCGTCAGCGTCGCGGCGACGAAATATCGGTACGGCCTCTCCCTCCCTCTCTCTGGCCGAAGGAAAATATTGTCGGTGACACCACCCCCTCTTACAGAAGTGGCGGAACGAGGGTCGGAAACTGCACCGTTATTACGCGGACTGAAACGAAACTGCGAATCGTATGGTCGACAATCGCGCGGTGACTGGTTAATGTATCGCGCGAATTGCCACTCCGAAATGGATCCGCGTTGCACGCGCGCGGCGCGGCGGCGGCGGCGGCGGCGGCGGCCGGTGTACATAATAATTGTGCTGCGCCGCGTTTCCCCGCGAACAGGGGGGGAACTGTCGTTTAGGTCCGTCCTCCGGTGGGGTTGGGGTTGCAGTCACACATTTCGATTACATTTTCAAGCGAGCGGCGCTGATATTTCCTTTCCGGCGGGTACTCGAGAGGAACGACGTTCGTTTCAAATCTAGCGAATAGAATTAAAAAGGGAAGAGGAACGCGCGAAGGGCCGGTCGGAGGCTCGTTTTTCCCGCGAACGGAGTTACGAGAAGCGATTTTCGTGAATTCGCCGAAAGCAGAGTAGCCTGAAACAAAAAATTCACGGTATTCACGTTCATCGGCTGTATATTTTTCAGTCTTACGCGGCTTTGCGCGGCTTTGCGCGGCTCTAACGCGGGGCTCTCGTTAAACGCGGAACGTTTCCTCAATAGAAGAACGCCTGATCCGCGTCCGACTGGATCGTTTCGTATAATTCGGCATACGAATCTCTCCGCTTTATATAATAATTCCCCGTTCGACGTAGGCGGATCGTTCGCGGAACGGTCGGACAGGTGCGATACAGGTTGCGCGGTACTTCTCGGCGAATTAGATTTCTTGATTCGGCAGCCGCGAAGTACGGGGCGAACACGCGCAGAGATGGGGTGGAGAGAAGCGATGCGATGATAACATCACCGGCACTTATAATGCAAATTAGCTGGTGACACTCGACTCGGTAACAGAGTAATGTAATGCGCGAATAAATAGCAACAACTGGCCGGGCGCATCGCCCTGTCAAATGCGTCCTGAACTCTCGTAAAGCACCGTTGGCTGCACCGCGCGATTCGTCGCGCGTGGGCGTGAGCCGTAGAGAGAGTATGCTTCTGATGGAAATATTGACTATTACGCGCGACCGGGAATGTGTATCATTGAATCGCCACCGTCATAAATATGCCGAAATTCTGCCGAAATTCTGCCGGCAACGTTTCATACTTTTGATTTATCCGCGCGTGACCGAACCACGATCGCGCCTGTCCGCGACCGGTCGGTCAACCCCTTTCGCCTTGAAAAGCAAACGCGAGCCGTTCGCCTTTCCGTCACCGTTTCGTAATCGCGACCGCCGCTCTGCCGTTCTCCATCAGTTATACACCACCACCACCACCGGCAGGTATCGATACCACCACCGGCCACCGGGTTGTTATTAATCGAGCGACGACACGTGTTGCGGATCGCTCTCCCGTTCTATCGATACTCCCGGTCCAATTGCCCGTTAATTATCGCTGCCCTGCGCCTGACAATAACGCCGCGGATATTGATGAGATTATCAATATAATTCCCCGAACCGATCCGCCCGTAATCCCGACCGACTACGTATACCGTATCCCCGGTTTATTTCGCTCGAACCACTCTCACTTTCTGGTTCGTTTACAAACAATCTTTTCCTCGCGAAATCCGTAAACCAGCTAAACGTGTACACGCGGTATACGCGCGTATATATATATATACATATAGGTACATACGCGTAGTCGATAATGCGTGTGATTTGTGCGATAGGCGGCTACTCTGCACGTGCACCACCCGGTGCCGCGCAATTCGACGCACCGAAATCGTTCTACCTCGAAACATCACCGATGCACGTGCGCGCCCACTGCGCGCATATCCGGGCTACGTTCTCTATTCCGCGCGTCCGTGTTACCACCTGCATTCGTGCTCGTCGTTACGTGCACCGTTTGCTCGATACGTATCGTAAATAGGCATTATCTCCGGTTCGCGTTTATACTCTCGCCGCCATCGCGTTGCGACGCGTTGCGACGCGTTGCGACGCGGATGCAACGACACGTAACGGGGAAGATGTAAGCTATAAAAAAGAACCGCGAGGGGATGTATCGTTACGGTAAGGAGCTACGGGGCGACAGACGCGCGTTCGAGAAGCGCGCACGCCCGCCCGTGTAAAGCGATCGAACAGCGAATGATTCAATTTGTCGGACCAACGGGTTCGTCAGGTGCTACTACCCCCGACTGGTAGTATCGCGCGACGCGCAACAGCTCGAATTCAATTTGATTTAACGCCGCGCGTATGTGCCACGCGTTACACACTGGAAATATCGCGATCCATCGCCTCGGCCCGACCGATCGCCTCGCCCGCGGTTTACGATAGATCGAGCGTAAAATTGCTCGACACCGTAATTCGGGATTATTACGGCGCCGGTAGGGAGAACGTAAAACAGGTAAATATCTCTCGACCGCGCGGATTAAGGACGCGCGAGCTCTAGAAAAAGGTTACGAAAGGTATAAATTCTAATGCGGCCGACGTTATAATTGCACGGCCAAATTAGCGACGATCGTTATTTATGTAACGTCGCGAGCAAAAAGGGGTTAAAAGACGGCAGCCAGCCGGTCGTGGTGGTACGAGCCTTTCTCGCGGCCGGAAGACCTCTCGAGCTGCCCTCGAATCCGAATACCGACGTATACGCGTCAGATCCGCAACGTTTCAGCGAGTTTCATTTTTTTCTTTCCCGCGACAAACGACACCACCGTGCACAGTGGTAATTTATAGGACTACACCGTGACGACATCCTCCCGTCTCTGGACTTTACAACGTTGGAGCGTTTATGACCGAGCGCAAACAAGACCGACCGATAAGTAGCTACGTATCTACCATGTTAAACACGTTATCCTAACGCCGTACAGACGTATAACAACAGTCTACGCCGAGGCGTTGCTGATAAGCAACAAGTGCGCGCGGTTCGCATCGAGCCGTTCGTTTCGGAAAAGATATTTTTCTCTTTCCTCTTTCTGCTCCTCCGTTGCTCGTCTCGTTCCTTTTTCGAACGACGATTCAGAGTTCGGCCCGAGCGATTAATTTACGGCGTGGTACGGCGATCCGTGTCGCGGTCCCGTTGGAAATCCCGAGGAAAACGGGAAACCCTGGAAAAGTCGTATTTCACGGAAATAGCCGATGAAGCCTCCTTATGGTCGGCAAATATAATAAAGTCAGGGTCCTCCGTATAGCTACACTCGTGGTACGTGTACGCGTGGTTATGGTCTTCGACCAAGGAGAAAAGAGGGAGACCCGCCGGCCCCGTCATATTTTCTCATTTTCCGCCGATAAACCCCATTACTACTTATCAGGCTAATGCGCCCTTATAACTCCCATTAACAACGATCTATACGGCCTCGGTCATTAGTAGAGCGCAACTAGCCGGGGCCCTCCGTGCGTCGTCAGATTTCATCCTGGCTAAATCTTTCGATCGCGCGCGATCTATTATTATTCCCTCCATCGACGCGACCAGAGCGTTTCCGCAGAAATTCTTAAACAACCACCGAACGCTGGATGGCTCACCGTTGAAATAAATAAACGCGTCTAGAGTAGTTGGGACGAGTTTACAAAAATAGATAAACGATCGTGGTCTGTTTGTCGGCGGCGACCCTGAACTAGACTAAACAGTGTCATAGGTCGTGGCATCGGTCTCCACGTGTGCACTTTACGTAAACACGCGCCGGAGGGTCCCCGGCCGGTAGCAACCACTCGACGCCGCGCGCACACGCACACACACACACACACACTACACCACCCACCATCTGTTTTGCCCGCCCAAGGGTTCGGGATCCTCGAGAACCGCTCGTAGATGCGTCGTCGCGCGTAAACAACTCTAACTCGACCGATCGACTCGCGACCGCGTCGTCGCCAAATTCTCGGCCACCAACTTTCCTCCTCGTTCTTCTTCTCGAAACGTATCGTCGTCGCGTGTAACGCGTGCGAGCGCAACATGCCGCGGTGCTGTCGCAACAGCTGCGTAAGATTTATCCCGTGCGCCGGTAAGGAGGTTGGAAATTTCGAAAGCTTCGTTTCGAAAAGAAAAGTCCGGGACCGCGGCGAGGCAGCCAGTTACGAACGTCGCGCGTAATACAAACGTCGTAAAATAGGAAACAGGTGTATCGTATACTATTCGCGCGTACTCGTTCGTCGAGTAATTTTCCGAGCCGCGATGCGACCACCGCATCACATCGCACACGTGCCGCTGCTCCCTCTCTCTCTCTCTCTCTCTCTCTCCACTTTTCCGAGAATATACCACGAGAAGTCGTGTCGTTTTTTTTTTTTTTTTTTTTCGATCGGAAGACGGAGAGGAGGGACGATATCCGCGCGCGAGCAACGGATATGCGTCGGTAGGATTCGACAGCGGCGCGAATCCACGAAAAAATCGCTGACACCACCTGGGAGTCGTTCCGTTATCGTCGCGTGTTTGCCTTTCCCTGCATCCCCCCTGCAACCCCGTACCGACCCGCGGCCTTAATGCCGCAGGTGTATCCTTCGGTAAACAACGAAACGGCAGGTTGTTCAGATTTTATTTGTCTCGCCTTCGCGCTTATCGTCCCCGAACGCATCGAGTGGCCGACGTGGCGTGCCGCTTCCATCCAACCACCGCCGCCGCCCCCACGGAAATCCGTAGACGGCCAAATATTACAGTTCTCCCCTTCGCCGTGCGTACCGATAACGGCAGGCGTCCCGGTTTCGTCGCTCGCGATACCATCTTTATACCCCGCGGCTATAAACTTTAACAATCGCTAGACCCGGATTTTTATCGACGCGCGGCAGCTCCGCGATCTCTACCTGTTTTCTTGGCGCTCGAGAGAGAGAGAGAGAGAGAGAGAGAGAGAAACGTCGCCACCCCTATCCGCCGGTATCTATTAGTACGCGTCCCCGAAAATTATTCCCGACAAAAGGACAATAGGTGAGCGCGCGTAGCAAACAAGTTAGCAGCCGCCGTTAGATTCCACCGAGTGGCAGCCCCGTAATTGTTACGACATAACCTCCGGATAATCGCATCCAAAGTTTCGGAACGTTTCGCGGAGTTAGTTGCCGGTTTGCTCGGAGCTGGCCACATTTAGCCCGTATTGTCGTGCATACGCCGAGCGTGGATCTACACGCTCGGAGGCCTCTTTCCCTACAGCCTCGTTCAAACGGAACGCGCGCACGCCGCGATCGTTCGAAAGATTTCGTGCCGCGAAAAATGGCGAACAACGCTTAGGCGGTGAATGACGCGCAGAGGCGCGTCCGCGCTCCGAGAGACGCGGGGCGATTTAACGCGAGACCGAGCGACCGCGCGAATTAACGCTTGTTTCCAAAACCCCTATAACGTGGCCGCGACAATTCTTGAGTGCTGTCTGCTGCAGAGGCGGCTAAAGAGAACGCCGGTATAGGTGGAATACGAGAGAGAAAGAGAGAGAGAGAGAGAGAGCGAGAGGCTACCCCTTCCGCGGTTCTCTTCCTACCTCCTTCCTAGCCAGCGAACCCCTTTCTCTGACCCCGGGGATGCGGAGCAACCACGTTAAACGTTGGTAATGTTAACGTAAATAGATTATAACACTCTGTTAAGCAGGCAGGCAGGCAGGCAGGCAGGCAGGCAGGCAGGCAGGCAGGCAGGCATACAGGCAGGCAGGCAGGCACGGGCCTCGGCTCGTGCGAATTACTCACGGATCGCGTGACACGTTCCCCTGTCCTGCCAACCGCTGCTTTTGGCTATCAACCTACGTGGTGCACGCGTCGACGACGCTGTCCTGGCATCCACTTTTCCCACCGTGTAAACGCAACGACGTCGCGTTTTGGAAACGACCGTGGGCTAACGCGAAATCGTGCTCGCGCGATGGAAATTGTTCCTTTGGTGGCCTTCCGGTTTTCACGTTTTCGACCGTTGCCTCGCCTCGTCTTTCTTTCCCCGAGAAAAATCATAGTTTCGCGCGGTTTATAGTTCCCTAAAAGGTGCACTGGTTTCACCTGTGTCACGCGTCGAAACGCCCGCTAATGCGTCCTCCTCGCCCGGGGCTTCGAATCATTTATAACCTATAAATGCGAGTTATTGGTCGGCCGCGTTCCCCTTACGCGCCACTAAAACTGTACTTTGCTCCGACTAGACACGACCAGTCACTCTCCACCGAGCGCTTCTTTTATCTCTTATTTACAACTCTTTTATTCGCCGATTCCATCTCGATTAGCCCTCGCTCCGTCGCCATAGAAACACACGTGAGCCTTTTTTCACTCCACTTGCCGCGTTTCAAATTCATACGCGTTCCATTTTCGTGTAATTTAATTACGCGATCCTACGCAAACAAACAATTAACCCCCCGTATTCCGAATTTTTGTTCAATCTCGTTGCGAAAAATCCACTCGAACGCGTACCATATCACGAGGGTTTCTTTCGTCCCGATATTTCGCTGATATGAAATTCCATTTTTCCCCTCATCGGTAAACAGAGTCCCGCCTTGGACGCTGGAACGTTACGGACGGATCGACAACTCTATTCGGTCGAATAATCGAGGAATCGAGTGACAAATATCTCGATATCGGATGTCGGCAGACGCGGCAAAAGGAACAGCGAAAGCGAGTTTTTTAATTTGGCGCGTGTCACGTGACAGGTTGGACGGCCGACAGAAGAGGAGGATTGGAGAACGTGACGAACGGCGAGCGGGCAGCCGGGATGAGTCCCTCGCATTGTTTGCGTTTCAATGGATACGCCCGACTCTCTATTCCTTCCCGGTTTTTCGGCGTTATTTTCGGCGTTATTTTCGCCGACAAATATTATCGTGTCGAACAATGCGATCGCCTTCGCTGAATGGCTCCGGCTACCCCGGTAATCTTCGACATTGTTTCTCGGCTACCGTGTCTGCCCACGGGCATATCGGAATTGCTAATGTTCCAACTCTGCCGTGGCGCGCGCGCGCGCGCTCCACGTAGGAGGAGACTCTAGACGTAGGCCGAATCCACCGGATCCGGCCTGATCGAAACGCGAAGAAACGGTTAATTTCTTTTCACGGTGCGCTTCTCGGCTTTTCACCGCGCGCGAGCGCAGCTCCGATACGAGATCGAATAAAAACTTTGCCCCGAGGCTCTCTCGGAGCCTCTACGAACACGGACAGCTATCGAGATTGCAACCGAAGGTACGGTTATCACGACCAGGAGAACGGAGGATTCCATTCAGTCGGAGTCTTTGCCCGGGGCGAAACGGCGATGGAACGGCGAAGCTGAACGACTGTCATTGTTGTCATTTTTACGGGCATTAAAATCGCTGCCTCGGCTACCTTCATCCGGCAAATTCCGATCCAACTTTTCGACAACTTTTTTCGTACCAACCATCGAAATCACGAATCCATCCTCCCATCGAACCATCCGATACTTGGTACTCGAGAGTCTAGGCGAAGACAACTTCACCGAGGAGAATCGCGAACCGACGAGGGGGGGTGGCGGGTGGCGGAAGATGGGTTGCGGCTCGATTCGGCAGCAGGCCCCTCCGGGGCACGTCGAGGATCGAGAGACGCGCCATTTCATTCGTCGACTGCCGATATCGCCCAGCCCTTTCCGAAATATCTCATTCCCAAACGCCTCGAGCTCTCGATGGATTACAAACCTATCTATTATTTCCCTGTCCTATCTCCCGAATGCGGAATCACCAACTCGACGCGCCGCCCGTCTACGTTACCGTTTCCAGACTCTTCGAGATTTCCGACGGCCTTTTTCTCTCGATCGTCGAGTAACTCTTCGATGATGTTTCCCGTTGCGGCGTGTGTCGGTGGCACGCGAGAGCATTTCTTCTTTTCCCTTTTCTCTTCTCTCTCTCTCTCTCTTTCTCTCCCTAAGGGAAGGGACGCCGGTGGTGGCGGTGATGATGGGATACTCTCGCCGGCGCGGCGAGAACCGCGGCACCTCTTAGTCTAATTGAAAAGTCGGCGGAAATTGAAAATTGCGATCGCGAATTGCGAGCTGCTTTAGGGAAAGCAAAGGGACAGAGTTTGCCAGCCACTGAAGAAGATAGATAGAAGGATGAGAGGCGCGCGAAAGGGTGAGAGGGTGCGCGGGGTGGCGTGTCGGAACACGGTAGAATGAAGATTCAGTGTTTTGTCTTTCGTCGGCAGGGAGATGGAAATGGTGTCGGAGGGGGTGCGAATTCAGCCTCGTATGGGCATTCTTTTAAAGAGTCGTCAATTGTACCGTTCTATATGCTCGTTCCGAGGGTTGATTTCCTCGTGCCTGCATCCAACCGTCCATTCGTCTACCACGAGCGTACGCTCTTCGCGGAGCGTGCGTCCGAACAACGACAAGTTTCGTTCCTAAATTCCTAGCCCGACGTCCCTCTCGCCCGATGATGTTCTCAGCGCATCGGGAAGGAAACGCGAGGGACGAATCGCGCGACAGCCGGAACAAAGTCCCTTTGATAACGCTGCCAACGCTACTACTCGTGAAAAGCTATCGTTTACCAACCGAGTACTTTTACCGGATTCCGTTCTCCTTCGGACAGATTCGTCCGCACACCTAGCGAGTAGAAGAGAGAACACGTCGTCGAGGTGATTCTCACCCGGATTAACAACGTTTTATCAACGATATTTAATTAAATGATAAAAACTTACGAGGGGGCATTTAGAACTTCGTTTCGTCTCGTTTACACGACACCCGACCGCGCTTCCATCTCGTGATTCTTAACCACGTTCGAATTTATATCTCCGTCTATCTCCACCACCGTTCAAGCTTCGAACGAAATTTCGAGATCGCGTTCAAATACATATTAATTACGCCGGATGCTAATCCCACCGTTTTGGCGAAAAACTGTCGCAAATTGAAACGAAATTACGTCTTCGCCGATGCGACGCTTCTCGTCGACGACGAATCGAGCAGCTTTACCCTGAGCTTGTTAGCTGACGCGCGTAATTACAGGGTAGGATTAAAGCAACGCGTCGCGCTGTCGCGAAACGACAGACACCGGGCCACTTCGATAAGCGTCTATCTCTGCTTCATCCCCGACTAAACCATTTCCTTCAAACAACTTCATCCTTTTCCTCGTGGCGGCTCGTCGAGCCGTGCTAGCTAGCTGCGATTTTCCAAATTCTCGCGATGCGAAAAATTGACTGTTCCTCGGCTAACGGGGACGACATTCCGCGAAAGAAGGGGCCGTGTTACGTATGCCGCGCGATAATTATATCGGCGCTCTTCTAAAGGTTTACCGGTAGGGCGACAGCGCGTGTCTCCTAGCTGACGGTGTCCTGGACGAGAGCGGAGGCGGAGGCAGAGTTTTAATCACAAGAGTCCGCCGCCGCGCCGCGTTGGGTAGGCTCGGTTCTACGAGCTTCTAGTTTAAACGTTAGTTCGTCGAGTCGGAGAATGCGAGTCGAGAGATAAAACGGGGGAGGGTGCTCTCTATTGCGCGGATGTCCTTGCCTCCGTTTCGCGTTCCCGCGCGCCCCTCTAATTTTCCTTCTTTGCCGTTCACCTGCCTCTGCGTGTTCGCTAAACGCCTCGATAATGGGAATGGATATTTTTGTTCGATCGAATCGCGCGACCATCGTCGACGCAATTTATCGCGCGGACGACGGCTCGAGTCTCCGACGGTCTATTTTCCGGTCCGGGACCGAAATGAGAATCCAACGCGGAGGTAGAGGACGACGGTAGACGGTCGAAATAAACGGTGGAACGCCACTTTAAAGCTGCAATTGCATCGCCAGGAATCAGACCCATTCCTCTCTATCTCGCTTCCACGCGTCTCTCGCCGGATCGGTCGGACGACCTAGGGAGAGCGCGCGGGGGGGGGCAGGGCAGTCCACCCCCTTTGGCCCCCTTAGCCGCGACCCTTCGAGATTGCTGAGCTATTCTCGCGACTGAATGTTTCATTAAGGCCACCCGGTATTGCTCTTAGATAACTCTACGAGGGGTAAATGAAATTTCCGCCATCTCCGATATCGCCACGCCACCACCGTGCCACCTCCACCACCTTTCACCCTCTAATACGTCCCTGCCGGCCCTCCGCCACCGTTCATACCGGCGAAACCGAGTCTGGGGTTTAATCAAAGGCCCATTGCTCGTTCGACGGGACGAACGAACCAGCGAACGAACGAAAGCGACGAATTTAATGCTCGTCCGTTTCCCAGCTACCGCGTCGCACTGTCGCACTCTCTAAGAACGAACCCGCCGTTGCCAGATAGACGTGTGTACGCGCGAGAAACGACGCTGTTGCTCTTTCCGTGACACCGACGGAACGCAGACGAAGGGAGAGAGAGAAATTCCGTGCGGAAGGCGGAGGAAAAGTTCGAAGGAAAAGGAAGAAAAAAGCAAACACCCTGCAGCCAGCCATCCGCCTACCACTCGTAACGATCTCGCATCAGCCGTCACCCGTTAAATTCATCCGGAGAGAGAGAGAGAGAGAGAGAGAGTACGAACCCTATGGAAAGAAGACCCGGCTCGAAGCGAAACCCGTAGAGCTAGGCTGCGGGATAGGATAGGTGGGCGCTCTTTAGCGGAACACACGAGCTCTGGGACGGAGGTTAGGGGTGCATCAGACAGAGAGAGATAGATAGATAGATAGATAGATAGAGAGAGAGAGAAAGAGAGAAAGGGAGCCTTCTGTACGGCCTAGATCGAGACGAACTTGAATGCTAGAATGTCAGTGAAACGGCGAATCCTCATTTGCCGTTTCCGCGAGTACACGCGTACACACAGAAGGAGAGAGACAGGGAGAGAGAGAGAGAGGGAGAGCAAGGAGTTAAAGAGAGAAAGATGCGAAACGTGCGCGCGCGCGCGCGTGCACAGGCCCTGTGTCTGCTCCGGTGCTGTCTGCCGTGCTCATTCCCGCGATCTTCAATTAATGAAACTCGGGTGCAGTCGCGTCGCATGTCAAATAAATATGTCTCCTGCCCACCCACCAGCACACCGGCCTCCACTGGCAACCTCCCTCTCCCCCTTCGTACCGACTCTCGTGTCTCTTCCCGCCGCCGCTGCCGCCGCCGCCGCCGCCGCCGCCGCCGTCGCCGCCCTTCTTCCCGGATCTTCCTCGTACACTCCTTTCGATTCAAGCCCTCGGCTCGTTTCCGACACTTTATCCATCTATCCCTCAACCCCCCCGCCCCTCCTCCCCGGGCGTTCTGCACCCCTTCGCGTCTTTAGACTCGAACGTCGCGCGGGTTTTCCTGATCGCTTGAACGTACACCACGTCTCCTCCCGACAGAATCCGTTCCGATCCGAAACGGGAATCACCGCGCTTCCATTCGCGCGTACATGCTCGTGACAGGTCTCGTCGTCGTGTCTTTCCTGCTCTTGCTCTCCTCCCATCGCCGCCACCGCTCGCTCTTGGTTTCTGAAAAATCGATAGAAAATTTCTGTACGTACCGTTTCGAGCGAACGAATGGAAAATTGTCGATCGACCGGTCTCCAATCGAAGCAAGTGGCAAGGTTTTCCCGTTTTAATATTCTCCCGGCGGCTCGCCTTCGGAAACGGATGAAAAATGCGAAGGCTGGAAGAAAGACGGAACGGTACACGGGTCGTCGACACGGTCGTGCAATGTCGCTGGTGGCTGTCACAGTCTATCTCCCTCGACCGGCCACGAGGGAAGAAGCAAGAGTAGACGGAGAACGCGCTTTGCGAAGATCTCTTTATTCTTATTAGCCCAGCAGTGATTTCTGGAAAATTAAAATTGCCTAAGGAGGTATCATTTGCCTCCCAGTCGTCCCACCCGCCCACTCGGCCTGCTCCCTCGCATCCCCTTTTTTCGCGTATCTCTCGCGCACTTCACTTTGGTTCGGCGTCCTTCTCGTGCCAGGCACTTCTTTGCCTCCTGCCAACCAACCAACCAACCGACCAACCAACCAACCAACCAACCAACCAAGCAGCCAAGAGCTCCTCTGATGTTGCTCCTACAGATAAGTGGTCGGCTCTTGGGTTGCCTGCCTGCAGGCACTATTGGTCGATGCGTTTTTCCGTCCTCCTTCCTTCAGTCTTTTACCCTCCTTACCTCTCTCTCTCTCCCCCTCTCTCTCTCTCTCTCTCGCGTACCTCACCCCCGACCCGTCTTTCAACCCCGTGTTTACATTTTATTTTACGTCACGCTCTTTCATTATCTTTCTCATTTCCTTGGTATACCTGTTCGTTCGTTCGTGACAATTGTCGGAAATGGGGTGGAAGTCGAGGAGTCGATGGCAAGTGGTTCTTCTGGTTCCGTGAAACTCGTTCGGATCCGGATTCAACGAAATAGCGATCGCTCGCTCGATCGTTTCGTCGCGATTCGTTGAAAAAGTAAAACGGTACCAACAGCCGTAGGTAATCCGAGCATTTCGGGCATCCTCGAGGAGCCGCGCTCCGAACCGGATTAAGGACAGCGAGCACCGACGGAATTCTAGTCAACGGATGGACAGATGAGACGCTTTGATTTCGAGAGGGTCGAGGCGAAGCGAGGGTAAAGTTTGTGTACGCTAACAAACGGTTCGCATGCCACGGAATGTCTGGATTCCGATAGGCAAATTGTTGTACGAGCAATTACTCGAGACGAAGGAAAGGCGATGGGACAGGACAGAGGCGATGGGAAAAACTAGGGAAGAAGATTTCCCGTCGCGATATATGCACGGGGCGGTGGTATAGGCTGGCTGTTGCTGCTGTTGTCGCTGCCTCGTCGTAACGCGCCGCGGTGCGGTTCTATAACGGAGCACGAGACCGTTCTCATTAACCCGCGAGCGAATGCCGCGTTCCGTCTATTCTGTTCTATCTGCATTTTGCACCCGGGAGCATTCGGTGGATGCCTACTTTGATTTATCTTGGAATATTGCGTCGCGTTCTCTCGAATCGTCTGTGTCGAATCCCTCGCCGCTCCACCGTGCACGCCTACCACCTACCTACCTACCTACCTGCCTATCTGTATTAGCTAACCTATCGCACCGTACGAAATCGATGCCCAAGCGAGTTGTTTCCAGAGAACTTGAAACGTACGCGCGAGTCCGTCTGACCCGCGCGTCAGGAATGGGAGCAACGTCGCGGACGGGTGCACGCGTGAGCGTAATCTGCAATTAGCGATCCCGATTAAGGTTATTTACGAGCGGTGCGCGCTCACACTGTGTCAGCTATTGTATTTTAATGCCGTGGCTCTCTACGCGAGAAGAAAGAGAGGAAAACGAAAAAGGAAGCGAAGCCGTAACGCTTGGCGTGCAACGCACGAATTAACGAATCGGATCGAAATCTTGCGAGCCAAGTTTGTGGCGGGTTTAGTGTCTACGAATTTGTGACCAACGTCCGTTAAAGCCGCGAGCAGGGGGGAAAGGAAGCGTGCTGTCTGGAAAAATCCTCCCGCGTGTTACGGATAGATACGTGTAGTACGGCCAACCAACCAACCGAGAGGCGATGGAATTAATTAAGACGCGCGGAAATGCGACCTCGCGGTAAATCGAGCTAAATAAGCACTGTTAGAACCTGACCGTTTCCCAATTTCACGCGTCACCGTTACCATACAGAATTTCTCGCGCGCATCGCGCGTATTCGCGTGATCGCGATTCCGTAGCGTCGCACGAAATTTCGTTGAAAACGATAAACGACCACGCTTCCGTTCGGCGAAGAGAGAAAGGTCAGATCGATATAATCTGTAACTTTTTAATTAGTACGCGTACGGCCGGACGGCTTTTGAATAATTCGACGGATAACGCGACTCTGTCCGCTCTCGTAGCGATGAACTTTATCGACGTTAATTAAAAACAGGAGGTAACGGTCGACGCAGTTAGCACCGCCAGTCCTCGCGTCCCTTCCCTTCGCTTATCGCCGCGACCGGCCGTTTCGGGTAAACATCGCGAAAAAGCGACACCACTCATCGACCCGCGTATTCGTCATCAATCCTCCCGTCTTTATTCGCGACGGAGATGAATCCCAAGCGTTCGCGATACCCTTCCTTACGAACGCGAGCCCGCTTGAATATTCATGTCCTCGGTGCAGCGGTGATCAACCGACAACGACCAAAGGGACGAACGTTTCGCGGTTTCGCCAACTTTTATCGATCGGTCCGTTTCGTTACGTTACCCTTATTTATTTAGCAGTGTTACCCTTATTATTTAGTTATTATTTAGTAGATTCTAATACCGACCCTCTCTCTCTCTCGCTACTAGCAACTCTGCTTGTGGCAAAGAGGATTGGTGTTCGCGGAAAACGGAAGTGGGATTATACGCGCGAGTAAGAATACTCGTCTAATTGTTCGAGGGAGATAATTCACCGTGATTTGCATACGTTTCCTCGTCCGTAGTAAGCGAAACCGCGTCAGCCGAGCAATTAGCGATTACTGATTAAGTCAAACGGCGAGGGCAGACCCGTTGTCACGGAACGGAACGGAACGGAACGGTACGGAACGGGGAAAAAGGAATTTCTGGGAGAGGTAGCCGTAGGGGTGCTGATGCCGAGCGATTGATATCAGGGAAGAGAGGAGGAGCGATGGGTGCTGCCTGTAGGCTCGACTTTCCGACTCGTTTACCCAAGCCCGATCTATCCGATGCCTCTCTCTATCTCTCTCTTATTGTATGCTAATTGTTCTCGTAGGCCTAATCAACTCGCGGCTCTTCGCTTAGGACCGACCGCTATCTATCTTCTTCGTGGATCCCGGACGTGGCTGATGTAACTCCGCGCGCGCGCGCGCGCGCGCGCCCTCGAACTCACCCGAATTAATTGGCAAACCCGCAAACGTACCCGCGTCCACCAGCTGTGGGGGCGGCTGGCTGTTGCTTTTAAATTCAACGGCTCGAACTGTTCGCGATTCGAGATTATCCCATCGACGCCGCGTCGCGCGCGTTCCAATTATTAGTTCGATTTATGGTATATATTTAATATAGTCGACAGAGTTTCCCCATGGAAAGTGGTTTCCCGACGGTCGCTATAGTTGTGCATACCCAAGTACCTATCGGTACGTACGTGTGCGTGTACACAACCGTAGAGAAGCGCAGGCGTGCGGTGTTAAGCGTGAGAATTAGAAACCACGGTTAACGTAAAGCGAATTAATTACTTCTCCTATTTTCTTCTTCCGTTTCTTCTTCTTCTTCTTCTTCTTCTTCTTCTTCTTCTTCTTCTCGTTTCCTCCGTCGATTTTCGCTCCGATTCATCATCGATATTATCTATTCCAGTTTAATATTAACGACGGTAAGTTTACTCCCGTGCATAACCTTAACGACTTTTTCCCCAACGATTTATCACACACGTACACAGGCAAATTACATCTTCGATGATTTATCGCCGGACCTGTACGTAGCAAGGATAGGATTAGCTACGTAAACGGTAAAGAAACGAACGCGCACGCCTCCGCCGCGTGTATTTAACTTTCTCGAGATAACCGGCCGTGCGACATCGATAACCCGGTGCTGTCGTTCGGTTTAATACACCGTGATCCTTGAGAATTTTCCCTTTCGGAACGACCGGTTTAATTAGCGTTATCTTTTAGAAGCCGTCGATCGAAAAGTTTGGGAAAACGAGTGTTGTTGGCCGATCGAGCGACGCGTTCGCGCGTAGGCTACTGCGTAGTTGGAGCGAAACGGAACGATTGCGTTTTATGGAAAACTGGGTCCGACTTTCCGTCGATCCGAACGCATCGTCGCTATCGGACGATCATTGGGCAACCTTGTTCGCACAGGGGCCCCATTGAAAACCGTAGGCGGTTCCCACGTGCTGAAATATAACTCGCAATAAACCAAAGCGATAGTAGGTTAAGCAAGTCCTACGATGCTATCTGCCGGCTAATTGCCCCGCGGACTCCGGTAACGGCGCAGAGCCGCTCGACGCCGATTCTTATTCTTTAAGAAGCCGGTCGCTGCTACCACTTATTGTTGGCCGTCCATCGGACACCGGGAACGGAGACAAAGCGAGCAGCGCGACGGCGAACCGGGTCGGCTCTTCCTGAAACGGTATTCCGGTTGAAACAGAAAAATCTCGTTCAACGATCGTTGTTGCCTGAATAGAGACTTCCCACGTTTCCGCGGAATACGCATCTTTCGAAACGCGCCGAGAGCGGCCGCGGCATTCCATTCTCGGCTATCGTCGGGAATCTTTAAATAGCAGGCATTCGGTAAGTATTCGTGGAATCGCGTCTATTCTATCGACGCATCCAGTTTATCAAGATTCCATGAGAAAACTCGACGACGAGAGAGGCGACGGTTCTCGGACGGACGTGTGCAGCTCGTTCGCTCGCCCACTCGTTGCCGCTACTTAATAAGAACGGAAGCAATTGGCTCTCGCGCGCCATTAAACTCGGCTCGAAGTGATCTCTTCCGGAGACGAAAGATCTCTTTCGGAATGGACGCTCCACCTCGAGGCACTCTCGACCCTCGACGCGAGTACGCGGCGGCAGCGGCGGCGGCGTCGTCGTTGGCGGCGGCGGCGGCGGCGGCTCGGCGGCGTGTTCGGCGGCGTGTTCGGCGCGAGAAAGAGACGATAACGTATTGCCAGACGGCCTCGTATAATCAACAGATTAGCCGAAGAATAGATCAGAGGCGATGGGTAAAGGAGAACTCGGTTAGCTGAAAGCTTTCCCGTTCCCCATTAACGGAGGGGTTGATTTCGTTCCTGTGTGCGTGCGCGCGTGTCCCGCGTCGAGCTGGGAAAATGCGATTATAAGTCACGAGGTGTTCGTCCTCGTGCCGTGTCTGTCACCAGACTACTCCGGCTCCGCCGAGGGAGAGAAACACGCGGGATTGATTGGATCCGGGGAGAAACACCGTAACGCCGAAAGATGAAAGACAAAGAGCCTCCTCCTGCACTTTCGCTAACAAACGATACGCGGTTTCCTCCGACTTTTATCGAGGATAGTTCCTCGAGGTCCGCGCCGATAACGGGGAGCCGGAAAATGAATTTATCGACATGGTAAGACCGATGCCGCCCGCGGATTTATTCTTCGAACCGGCTCACCGAACGGTCGATGTCCAACCACCACCACCACCACCACCAGCAGCAGCACCACCCCTCGCGAATCAAAGCCGCGCCACACGCCGGTAACAAGGCAGCCGCGACGTTGCGCGCGAAGGGAGGTGGAGGTGGTACCCTGGCAAGAAACAGTCTTCCCGAGTGGTCGTACACGAAGGACGAGGGGGGGGGTTCGAGTCCTCGAATAGAGAAGGATGATGCATTATTGAGTGGTCCGTCGGCGAGTTGCGGAGGTCCGAGGATGGCCGAGCAGGCGGGAGGAGCTGCTGGTGGGACTGGGTTGTATAATCGCACACATCCTCACCGGTCCGCTAATGGACTCCGTCTACCCGTTTCAGCTCATCCCCCTCGGCCAGCAACGCTCCGGTGGCAGCGGACATCGTGATATTTTCACTGCCTCAAGATTCATCCCGGGCGTACACCCCCACCGGCATTACGGATATACGTACGTACTTGCTGCTGGCACGTATCCGCGGCGCAGTGCTGTACCTAGGCCGCGGTACTTTTTTCCCTCCCTCGCCGAACGACCGAAACTCTTACTACACTTGCCTGCTAACGAACGAAAAGGAGAGATTCGGCCGCGACTAGCCGTGACTAGCCGTAAGGTGTATTTATTCGATATAGTGGACAAAGAGAGAGAGAGATCCTTTCGCGCAGCCACGAGCGAAGATAAAAATGACACGTTACTACGTGGCCCCAATTATCTTTCAGGGAGAGAGAGCCTGGACGAGCCGCGCATCCCTTATTTCTACGCCACTATCTTCGCGTACATATGTATGTATACGTGCCTACGTGTACGTATGTACTTCCACGGGCACCAGAGACGCGTTATTATTGGATTACATTTTTAATCCGCCCTCTCTACCGCCAGCACCGCCGCCACCCACTCTCTCTCTTGCCACCAGACCCCGTCCTCCAACCCTCCGTGTCCGACGTCGTACGTAGCTACGACCCCGCGGCGCATCCTCCACTTTCGTATTCCGAATGGAATTACTATGCAGGAGATTTCATTTGTTATATATGCACGGTACAAACGAGTGCATTTTCGCTTAGGTTAATCGAATTATGGCCTCGGGTGTATGCATTTTAAATTCGCGTCGCGCCTCCCCCGCTGCTTTCTTATTTCCACACCCCCATCGTCGCACGACGACGACGTCGCTCGATAGCCGAACAACAGTTAAAGCCGGTGAACAGAGAGAAGCCGTTCTCGCTCTCGCCTCCTCCCGTTCGAATCTCTCCATGAATGATCACGGTCGATCGTATTGTGACAGGGCAGCGATTGGTACGTCGTCGAGCCGAGGAAAGATTCATTGTACCGCATTGTACGCGCGCATCCGAACGCGTCCTCGACCAGTCATCGTCGTCCCTCTCTCGATGCGACCACGGCCGGGAAATATTTCGCCGAATCATCTTCGCCGGTCCCGCGCGGCTTCCGTTCCTGTACGTTCGTTTCGGGGTAGGTACGAGCACGCGGCGGCGATTAACACGCGACCGCTCGAAATGAAAAATAATCGAAACGCGATTCTCCTCGACGAGACGATACGAGACCGAGATATACTGGCAACTTGCTCGCTGCTCGCTTACGCTTACCTACTCTTCCTTTCCGTGATAGTGTTCGAGTCTGTCTCCGAGGAACTAACAATACCTGACCTCGTTAATCGCTCAGTGGTGCAACCGCGATACGTATCTCGTTCAAAGGAGCGTTGAAAACATGCTTTTCACGGGAGTTAGACATTCTCTAATTACGTTCCGGTCAGGAGCTATTTCTTTTCTTTCTCTTGTCATTGCAGCAACGGTGAACGATCGTTCGTCTTATGGCAACCGCGTTAATTAAAATACTCGTCGAAGAATCGCTCGGTCCTTCCTGCTACGGAAACGGCGGAGCCAATGGAATATTATGGCACGCTATCGGGGGGTGAGTGGCGGGGTATAAGGAAAGAAAGAAAAGCGACAGATAGAATTAGAAAAGTTTCCACGCAGGTGTAAACTTTCTCGGTAATTTTCGTTGTTTCCGAACCACGGCACGCAACGAACGCGACGCTGCCGAGTGCCGCTCTTTAAATGGAACAAAGTTTACGTTCGATAAAATGAAAAACAGGCAGCGTTCGTTTCAACAGCTCTAAAAACCGAATCTCTGAAAACTGAGAAGCGAGACTTGGCGGTAGTGTAATGCTCGTTGTATGATTAGACGTAATTAGAATTTGACCAAAGTATCAAGAGGAAGGTGTTTACGCTTTTAGTAATAGAGTCGCGTCCGTTAAGATGGACAGACCTGGAGCAGGAACGCGGTGAATTTTCTCACAGATTTCCGCAAGGTTCCCCCGGTACTTTGCGCGGGTTCTTCAGAAAATTACTTCTGCTCGTGGGTTTAATGCGCGACCAGTCAGGACACCGGGGTGGACAGGATATGACCTCCCTTCGCTGCTGCGGTATCTGCCGTGTATGCCGAAACGAGCCCACTTTGACTGTTCAACCACTATTGCGAGTCAACCCGAGGCCGCTCATCTCGGAAATTACTTCCGCTCGGACATTGTTGTTGCCATCTGCCGCGTTCCTTCATGCAAACGACTCGCCGGGAAGAAGATTGCCGCCGTCTTCCATTCTTTCAACCGACCACTTTTCACTACCGATCGTTCGATCCTCCGACCTTTCGGAAAAATGACGAACGGCTCGAACAGCTCGTCGTGATTAAAGACGAGAGATTAGCAGTTCCGGGGTTCTCACACTGCGAGATAAAACAAATAACCGGCTCTAACGAGGGCCAATCAATAACCGGCGGATAACGACCGGTTTCGCGGTAGAAGCCGCGATCGCGGCAGAAACTCCGCCCTTGAAATCTTGCAGACACCTCCGAGAACAACCACTCCTCCTTCCTCCATCGTTTTCGCGATGTTCCGAGCATCAACGAGAGCCCCGCGTCCCCTTACCTGTTCGAGAAATCGGGTCGATCTCGCGACGGCAAAGTAAAGTGAAATAAAAACATCGCGCGGGCACGTACGCTGCGACAACAATGGCGCACAGGAATCCGTCAATCCACGCGCGAACCGCGTCTTCCATGAAAGGGGCATCCGGGTGCCCCCGTCGTACCTTCCTAGCTAATGACACGCCACCGAGTCGCCTTCTTTCTTACCGTGCCCGCCAACTTTTCCGATCCTTCCTTCCCCCGATTACGATTAATATCGAATAAATTACTACCGAGCATCCGGTCTTTCGTTCTCTCTTTCCATTCACCACCGGACCTGTTCCTGTCTGTCCGCACCAGTGGCGCCGCTTTGCGCTCCCTTTTCCTCGATTATTCCGCGTAATAATGTCCACTCGCGGCAACTCACCACGGCTAGTTGAATGTTATTTCATGGTTATTGTCCGGGAGAATCGCGTCGAACAACGCGTTTCCGATCCTCCTCCTCCTCCTCCTCCTCCTCCTCCTCCTCCTCCTAATAGATGATGGCAACGCGCAACTGGTTTGAAGCGGGTGCCGTCTGGAAATCTGGTCTCTCCCTAAACGATCGAAGGGGAACGGAAACGACGTGATTGGAAAACGTGCGATGCTCCTCGACTGTTTGCTTCGACTCTCGGAGGAGGGAAGAGAGAGAGAGAGAGAGGGACGAACGAACGGACGGACGGACGGACGGACGGAAGGAAGGAAGGAAGGAAGGAAGGAAGGAAAGAGGAATTCTCCCGAAGGAATTTCCTTCA
This sequence comes from Xylocopa violacea, assembly GCA_963969225.1. Taxonomy (NCBI): domain Eukaryota; kingdom Metazoa; phylum Arthropoda; class Insecta; order Hymenoptera; family Apidae; genus Xylocopa; species Xylocopa violacea. Next base: position 31,574,455 of record CAXAJV010000011.1, read on the forward strand.
CCCTCGCGACCACGAACCGAACCGGCGCCAGCAGAAACCCTTAAAAAACGGATTTACAACCTGTTGCTGATGGTACTGCCGCTGGTGCCGCTGTCGGCGATCGTGTCGACGATGCCGTTGGCGATGTTGCTGGTGTCGGTGTCGACGGTGGATGGCTGGTTGCCGTTTAAAGATTCCCCTCGATATCGAAAGTGTATCCGAAAAGGAGGGCAATTCCTCGTAACGACGCCTTGTAAATGTAAAAGCGGGGTAAAAGTTGGGGAACGGATCTAGATTCGGCCGCGTTAGGATGGACCGATTTACAAACGATAGGTGGTGTACGTACAAGGTTCGCTCGAAGAAACGCGCGCACGCAGGCAAGCGCAACGACATGGATCTGTTCGATACAGTTACCACACGTAATTAAGTAAGAAGGCGCGTAGATCAACCCGGACAATGGACGATCAGAATATTCCCACGTTAGCATTAACACCGCGTTTAATTCGCCCGCGCGAGTAACATCGCCGGTGATCGCGGCTGGTATCCTAGGCCAATTAACGACGTTCCGCGGCGGAACATCAAATCTACTCGGTCAGTGATTAAAAACAAAGGGAAAATCGCGACGCCTGTTGATCGACATCCTGCAACTTGTCATCCCCCGCCGTCGTCTCGTTACGTCTGGTCCGTACGATGCATATCGCCTTCGGGAATAAATAAGAGAGAATATATATACCGTAACTCGCTCCAGTGAAACCTATTCGTTTAAATCGCGTGTATATTATTAAAATTATCGTACGATGCCGGCGTCGGATCGGTACGATCGGATCGTGCGATGCATAAAATACGGAGAACCGAACCGGAATGGAATGGAATGGAATGGAATGGAATGGAATGGAATGGAATGGAATGGAACGGAAAGGAAAGAGGAGAGAGGGAACGCGTGTTCGGTTCGAACGCGGGACGATCCGGAGCAGCGCGTCGCTGCTCCCGGGGGAAGCTATCGGCTCGCGTATCGAGAGGAGGGCGAGCGAACGGTTCCGGCAACTCCCGGAGTAACTGTGGGGTGGGGTAGGGGTGGGCATGCAACAAGTAGTTCGGTTTTCAAAGCCCATTGAAATTGATGGGTTTCCCATACCCTGACAACTCCCTGTGAATCTGCGGCACGGCGGTTCTGCTCTCGCGAACGAGCTTACAATACGTCCAACCTTTTATCGATATCGCAACAGGCAACGTTCGTTCGTCGAAGCCGATAACTCGCCACCTTTTTTATCACCGCGTTTTCACCTCGTCGATCGGAAGCGTCCGCCTAACGATTAGCGGCGAACCAGTCGTACCGTACCGCACACGAGCGGAGATCGCGTAGCAGGGGCGGTCCTCGTTGATGGCGCGCTCCGCTCGCAAATTATCGCGGGTACACACCGCGTAGCAGAGCAGAGCGGAGCGGAGCAGAGCAGAGACGAGACGAGACGAGACGCTTTAGCTCGCGCTCGATGTTGCGTCTCGCCTCTGGCCGCCGTCTACGCCGTCGGTATTTGCCAGTGGTTCGCAAATTGTACGCCGAGCACCGCCGCCGTGAAACACCCCGATGCGATACCCCGACGGGCGTATCTCATAGCTGGCAACAGGTGAGATCGCGCTCCCTCGACCGTGGCCGATCACCCGAACCGATCAGCTGCGCCCGAGAAACCGGTAGATGGGTATCTCTATCCTGTAACGCGTGTACGTATCCGCGCGGAAGCGTCGTTATCGTTGGTTCGGGGAAAAGATCTCGGGAAGGAGAACCAGGTGAAGCCGGGAGAGAACGCCTGGCTCTCGGCGTAATACGTTTATAATGATAACTTGTCGTTACTCGGCTCGCGCGCGTCGAGCCGCGCGGACCGCGAACGACCCAAGGGGGACCAAGAGAAATGATGATCCCGCCGCTGCGGGCTAGGTAATAGCTGCCGGTCGAAGGAGCACGATTATTGATTAGTTTGGAGGTGCCCGATCGGTCCCGGTGATCCATCAACGATGAAACCCGGCCGGGCATCGATGCCACTCTCTCTCTCTCCGCATCGCTGCTGTCCAACCACGAACACGACTGGTCTTTAAAAACGCATTACCGGACCTCCGCCCCGAACCCCCTCCCACGAACCGCCCCTGCGCCCAACCAATCAGACCGATAGATTCGAGAGCCGACCGATCGCGCGCCGCGGACCGTTCAATTATTTTGCAATCAACGACCGTCTCTTCGGCTCTCGAAGACGAACGAACGCGTCTCGCGACGCGACTTCGCCGCGAATCGAATATTTCGTTTTCCTTCGAAGATCCGTTGCCCCGACGCTGCGACGCTGCGTTACGCTCTTTCTCGAGGCGGCCGAGACAAAACCGAATACGTGTAATTTTGATAGTCGCCCGTTCGAAGAAGCGCGCTATTATATTGACATCAGCTCGAATTCGCCCGCCGAAACCGAGAACCGCCGCGTTCCTACCTACGTAATCACCGATCATTTGACAATCCGATGGTATCTACCTAGCAGCCACGGTAGGTATTATAATTTCATCAGATCGGCATTAGCCGACCGCCGGCGATCGGGGCACCCTTTCATAACGTCGATGCCATTAGCCACGTTAGCCACGCGTATCAACCGCTCTCTCTCTCTCTCTCTCTCTCTCTCTCTCTCTCAACACCCCTCTCGATCGCTTACGATTTCGATAAGTTGCTTCATATTATTCCCGTTCACCTAACATTCGGTGCGGACTGTACGCGCGTTATGGTATCTCCCTCCAAGGGGCAGGATGTGTGCTACGCGGGGTGAGTCATTCGCGTGCAGAAGCTAGCCACGATAACTTTCTCGCTCGACGTTGATAATCAAATTCGTCGTGGGATGACGAATCGGCCAATTAAAGCTCGATCGTTCGTCACGATAAGCAAGGTAACTGGTCGATGAACCACCAACCCGTATTAAGATACGATATACACACCGACCTCGCTCGGCTCTGCCAACGCTCGGCTCCTGCGTAGACGAGCTCGTTTCGTCGCGTGATTAGAAATTTCATTTCTCGCAATTATTTATACGATCCTTCGAGCGGAACGGACGTACGCAACGGTCCGAAGTTTAGCGACGAACGCATCCGCTGATCCGTTGGTTAAGAATCTTTCGTTCGTCGTCGTTCGCTTAAACGCTCCGGCAATTTTCCGCCTCGATTTACGGAGCTTCCATAGAAATCTAAATTTGCTGCGACCACCGCGAGAAACAATGGCACCCCGACAACTGGCGCCCCGGCAGCCAGCAGCGGACGTTCCGACAACTACCCGATACAGCCGGCGAACGTTTCACTTTTCCGAGAACACTTTGCTCGCGATACGCGAGAATTCGCCGCGACGGTGCCTAGAACGAGGCGATAACGATAACGATTCGATGTACAGGCTCGGTCGGTCACGCTCGGAGAAACGAAACGAAACGAAACGGTCGACGGAATCGATCGCGTTGATCGCAGGTAAGGACGCCATTCCGCGCGTCCCGGCAGATAAAAAGCTCGCGCGATTCGAGAAGGAGAAGAGAGGAGGTACGAAATAGTTTCCGTCTGTCATTTATTTAGGTGAGAGATGACTGCGGCCCGAGTGCCGCGGAACGTTGCCGGAGAGATAATGTTTTGCAGCAACAGGTGAGGCAGGTGCTCGACCTGAATGCGCCGAGCTGCTGCACCAGCACGCGTCTATACGTATAATAATCTGGATCTATAGATCAGCCGGAAAGTTCTTCGAACTTTCGCGCGATCGCGAAATCGAAAATGGCCAAAAAACATTTTCTATCGCGTAAACCGATTCTCACGGTCTCTCTCTCTCTCTCACACACACACACGCACACACACACGCGCACAGTTCGAGTGGGTAAAAAAAGGATCGACGCGAGCCGATCGTTAAAAGCCAACCAGGATTTTCTCCACCTATGACGTCGTTAAGTTTCGACGCAGATTGCTCCACACGGGATCGGTACGACGGGCATTAATAAAATCTCCAGGATTTTACGATCTCTCTTCTTCTTCTTCTTCTTCTTCTTCTTCTTCTCCTCCTTCTTCTCCTTCCGTCTCCTTTTCCTTCTTTTCTCGTTCTCGTAGTGCTGCAACTTTGTATGGAGAAGAGACGTTCGTATGGATAGCCGAAATACTCGATTCTCGGACGACCCTCGCCCCCGAAAGCAGGTAGATCGGTCGACGATCGGTCTGTACGATTCCGTTTCTCGCCGGATGCTTGTTGCTCTTGCTCATTCGGCTCGAGGTAATCAACGGTCTATAATTTAGCCCGATCGAGAGGCACACGGGCTAACGAACAAAAACGATCACGGTTTCTTCTTCGCGGTAAAAATCATCTCCGCCATGCCTGGCCAGGCATGACCGTGCGTATTAACGATCGACGATTCCGCGGAACCGACGATTTATATACATCGTAAACTTTTCTCGTACCCGTGCAATTATTATGCGATAAAGCTCGAAACGATTTTTCGGTCGACGAACGCGTTCCGTCCCGACGGTTCGCGTTGCCGATGGGGATGGAGCCCCGTCCGGACGAAACGGTAACGTATTTCAAATTCGATCCGATTCCTTGCCGCGCGCTCCTCTCCTCTCCGTCTCCAGCCATCTCGCTCGGTTTCAGGGGACTGCCAAGCAAAAACTCACCCCGAACGCGACGCACGTACGTGTACCCCGTACACACGCGTGTACGTACGGGAATGCAGAAGAGCGCGTTGCCCTCCCTCTGACGCTACCTTTGTCTCTTTTATTGGCGTTCTCCGGAGAATTGATAACGGCGGAACGAGGCTGCCACGAGAGTACGCTAATCGTACTCGAAAGGATACTCGAGACTGCCGGTGGTATTTTTCACGATTTTCACGATCCCTCCGCGTCTCGCCCCCACCCACTCGCGCGGGCGGCCGGTTCTTCCATACCGCATCGTAACCACCCCACCCCACCCTGCCGTCCTTTCCCCGATATTTACTCAAGCTGTACGCATTTTACGCGGAACGAACGACGCGGGTGGGTCAAACTCTCGAATCAGACTCTCTTCCGTCGCGCAACGATCGTTGAATTTGGTACACCTCCGTGGAAAAAACGAACGATAACGTAATATAATATTACATATATATATGTGTGTGTGTGTAAGCAAGGAGAGATGGGAAAACGGTAGGTACAGGTAAAACGGCAAAGCCGCGGGACGTAATGGAACGTTGAATATATCCGCGGGCGCGGCGTATCCTCGCGTACAAGCGAAGGTATATCCGTCCATCTTACTTTATCCCCGGTACGCGGAGCTTCGTACGACACAGCCCCACCGGCTGATCTATCGCATAAAACATAAACTGGAGTATTCCATTTCTAAGACCGTCCCGAACCCCGGGCCTACGCGAAATATATCGCGAAACACGACGAGGCACGCGCGTTATATACGCTCTTTCCCCTCGCCACGGATAATACGCCCGTTCAATTTTTTAAAACGCCCCAGTTCCGTCTCTAACGACGACGACGACGACGACGAGCAGAATTAATCGACAACCGAACACCGGACCGAGAGTAGAAGGGATGACAGTCGCGTCTTAAGGGATGACGCCAAAGATGAGACGAGAAGCGAAAGGGAGCGTCAGAGTTTGGCGGTGGTTGCGGTGCACGCTCGCGAAGAAGTGGAAGGAAGAAGAGAAGGAAGGAAGGAAGGAAGGAAGGAAGGAAGGAAGGAAGGAAGGAAGGAAGGAATATTGCGAGGTAGAAACGGAGGCACTCCGAATGCAATCCACGTACCGACTGCTTTCAAATATTAATGTCACGTGACTTATTATATCCGAGGCGTGTGCGTTGGAGTGAGTGGCTCTCCGCCATCCAGGTTGCCGTGCACACCCCAACCACCGGTGCGGGCCGGTGAGAAGCAACCGGCGGTGCCGACTACGCACCACTGCGGCAGCAGGACTAGCTTGTCTGGGCTCGATTGTAAAATTTTGTCGTGCCGCATAGTGGCCCATTTTATCGCCTTGTGCCGCGAGAGAAGGCCAGAAGGGGTGCCGCGGATAAGCGTACGGCGGTGGAGTAACCGAGGGGTGGGGCTGGGGGAGGCCGCGGTGGAAATACTCGAGCGCGCCGCAGCTTTTAATTCGAGCGGCTCATTCTCGTGGATTCCTTTCTAATTTTTACGCGGTCGCTCATGCGTAATCGAAAACGAAGGGAAAAAGGGGAAAACGGCGGGACGAGGGGGCGACTGCGCGCAGAGGGAAAGGAGCACTTCCGTCGCTGCAGCCGCCACTTCAACCCTCATTGGGTTCACTTCTTACCACTTGCGCGAGAGAAATGTTATGAATTCACGTTTTGTCGGCTCGACTGCGGAAATTTACCAGGAATGCCCCCGATCGTTTCTCCCTTTTCAAGCGTTTCCCTCATCTGTTGCACTTTCTTCCCGAGGTTAAATCGATCGTTCGCGACGCGATTGGATTCACCTTTGTTTCCGCGAAATCAATGGGAAATGACCGCGGGGTTTCTTAACGGCGCTGCGGCGGTCGGGGACGAATGCGCGCGGGTGGTGGTGTCGCGGTGGCACGTTTGCAAAAAAGCGGAAAAGGAGCGCTGATATATGTACGTCTATAGTAGAGGCGAGGCGAGGCGAGGCGAGGCGAGGCGAGGCGAGGCGAGGCGAGGCGAGGCGAGGCGAGGCGAGGCGAGGCGAGGTCCGCTCGGCGGCGGGCGCATATAACGTTTCCGTCGGTCCGTTCGTAATCCCCGACTTACGAGCTGATAAAATCTCAATTTATAAGTGTCCCACCGGCCGCAATATCGAAGACCGAAGGCTAGATAGGCCATTCTTACCGGGGGCGTACGGTATCAGGGACGGTGGTATTACTCGTAAGCACGCGACTACTTAGCATGCAAATGCATGAAAGCAATAAACTACTCGATACACTCGCCGCGGCGCGGGGATCGGCGCCCCGCGATCGATTATAGCCGGAGCGCGTGTAACCGAAAACACGAATAAACGGAACCTTCGAACCGTCAACGGTGTGGTAATAATTAGTAGTCGAGCGTGCAACTTTTTATTCCTCGATCGATTCGAGGTCGCCGGAGTAACCAGTCCGCGATATTCCTTAACGCCGCGGCTAAGCCACGGCTCAGCCTCGGCTCAGCCTCGAGAAGTTAGTACGATAATTAGGAGACGGTATCAGCTGAAATAAATCTCCGGTCCCGTTCGTATCAGGGATCGTTAGTTAGTCGAGAGCGTAACATGAAAAACATGCGCAAAAATAGCGCTAGCTACTACTCGCGTTCCATCCCGTGACTCTAGAACCATTCCCTGCCCGATTTCGGACAATCCCTTCCCCCATCGGTTTCTTCCTGTTTTCGTTCGTGAAACCAGTACGAGACCGACCGGCCGCGAGATCCGCGTGAAAAAGAGACGGACCGGACGCGTAACCACTAGCAGGACCGAAGCTTTTAAAGAATCGACCAGTCACGTTACCGGGAAACCGCTCGTTAAATAATGGCCGGCCGCCGACTGCTGCTGCCGTCTCTCATTAAATTGTTACTTTGGTTCGCGTTAACGATCGGCCGACGATCACAATCTGTTCATCGATCGTTACCCCTAATGCGTTTCCAATTAATACCGGACCCCGACGACGCTTCTTCCGTTTACCGCTTACTTACCTTCCCGAGAGAAGAATACCACCACCACCACCACCACCACCAGACCGAAAACGTTGAACGTTCTATCGTTCGATCGTCGGTTCGATTAAAATGCTGGATGAATTTTTATGTAACGATCACGGAAGGAAAGTTTGATTCGCTTTTCGCCCAACGCGATCGAATAAACGCGATGCTTTTCGATACCGTGGTGAAAGTTGCGACGCGCGGCAAAGCGCATCCGCGAGCGTTCCTATTCCATGCAAAACGCAATAAACCGAATCCGACTCCCGTGTATACATAAACAATTGGATCGATAATTTAAGATCGTTATCAACCCCTTCTTTGTATCATCAGCGGCAACGTCGCGGCGGTAAATTCAACGCGGTTCTCGCGTTGTCGCCTCGTCTCGGCGGCCTATCGATATCGATTTCGCCTTGTAACGATCGTGGCAGCCCGCGGAAACGATCGGGAGCGCGCACGGTCACGGTCGTAAAGTTAAAACGGGGGTGAAACGGCGGAGAGGCGGCGGCAGGGGTTGTCGCGTCGCGTTGACCTTTTCAGCCAAGTAACGTTCGATCGATTTCTGAATGTGGAACGAGCCTAACCACCACTTATCGACCGTCGCGTTCACCGGCAGCGCAACCCCGCTAACTATAAAATACACACACGGCGTGCTCGAACCCTTCGACGAGTGCGTGTGCACGAGGCGATAGTCGCGAGGCACCCGGTTCTGACGTCATAATACTGCGGCTGCTCGCGTATGCAAATCAAACGCGAGACCGCACGCGAGGAAAATTTCCTTCGATCGCTCTCCCTCCCTTTAATCGCCTCCCTCCGATCCGACCGATCGCTTCGGCTACCGCTCGATTCCCTATACCGCGCGGCACCGCATCCGTTCGAACCGCTCCGAGCTCTCTTCGATCGTAAACTTGACCGACAGAGAAAGGAGGTGGGTGTTCGCACGCGAAACTTACGCTGCCACCGAGTATCTTCCGGCTTGCGGTTTCGATCGCGTCCACGTATCACCGGCGCGAACCTTTCGATGCGCGGAAAATCTGGCAAACTCGCGATAGAATTTCGCGAGATCCACCGGCGGAGGACAATAACAGAGATGGATAGGGGGGAGCGAGCGAGCGGGACGGTGAAGAACAGCGCGCTCGAGTTAATTAATCCTCTGGACGCGACACGGTAAGCTGGTGGATATACGCTCCGGACGCGGGTATCCACCTTCAATATCGATAATGCGACGACGGGCCCACGAGTGAGAACGGCTGGTCAACAGAGACGGGAAAGAAAACCAACAGAGAGAGAGAGAGAGAGAGAGTCAACGTTTAGCGGAGAGGTACGTACGCGTCCGTATAGCACAATGATACGCTTCCTGCGTCTATACGCGTGCGCGATGATTACACGGGCGAATTTAAATAAAAATGTTATTCGCAAAAATTCTGGTTTGGAGAGTACACGTAATATTTGCCATAGCTCGATCCACACCCGGTTCTCCTAATTACTTACCGGCCGGCCTCCACGCCACCGATGGATGATCGCTGGTCGCCGTCGTGTCCGCGCACGCACCACGCGCGTACGTCTGCTACTGCTGCTACTACTACTACTACTTATCGTTATTAGCGTCGTACACCCACCGAGTACCACCGCCAATACTAATGTATCGTAATATTTTGGATTTATCAACTTTTCACCTTTGCTACACCCGCTACTACGAAGGAAACTCGGTTTTCGTTTCCGATGTCGGCACTTTTCGACGCAACGACAACATAATAATCGAGAACGATGTTAGGCGTTGAGTAGTCGGTCACGAGTTTATTATCATTTGGACGGGGCCGTTCGGTAATCATCGGGCATTCGCGATATGAATTCCGAATTAGACGGTCGTCGGGGTGCGGACCGGTTTGTTTTCACGCGCGTACGCGTGCCCCTGTTTGTTTGAACAACCGGCCTCTGATGTAAGCGAGCGTACGCGCGTGGGGCTATTAATAGGCGTGTAAATGTCGCCTACCGTGGTATCGCGCGGTGCATAAACTTTCGTACGAGATTGGAAACGAGCTCGAAAATAAGAAACCGCGCGTTTCGCGGATCGCGTGACGAGTACGTACGTACGCGGCTCGCGATACCGTTTCCCCGACGGAAATTCGAATAAACCGGTAAACGGTCACGGGTGGTCGCGATTCGACCGGTCGTGCTCCGAGCGATCGACATTGCTCACGATCGCGGAAAATCGAGCGGATTTCGGGCATTTTCACGGTCGAAACCACCGCGTTCCGCGATGCGTTCCCGGTGCATCGGGGTTCCGTGATCGATGATGCAAAGACGCATCGGAATTCTGCCGCTGCCCGCCACCACCGCCGACCGGGGACGACCCAGCAATTCGTTGAATTAGTTTTGCGCCATAAATTTCGAGAAATATCGAAGCTGCGCGGACAATCGAAAGCACCACGCGCGGTCGTCCTCGCGCTCCTCGTCGACCGGTGGTTCGAGGGAGCGTTCTAATCGACTTTTTACCGACTCGCACCACTCACCCCGCCCCTATCGATCGCTGCTGGCCGAGCCAAAGGTAACGCCTCGCGTTTACCTTCGCCAGCAACCTCCGTCGGGGTGAATTCCAATCTCTATCGAAAGGCGATTATTTGCTCGGCTATAAACGCTGTGCGAGCCGCTTAAAAGGAGGTGGCGTCCTCGAAATTCTTCCGCGGACGCGGTCCACGCATTCCCGTTAAAATATCGATGCAGCAATATATTTACTGCCGCGTACATCGTGTAAGTTTACCGGGAACACGATTCACCGCGCCCCGTGGATCTCGGATCAACAGCCACCGCTCCTACGTACGTACCACGGAGCTACGTACGCTCGATTCGATCGTTATTTCCATTCGGGGGACAGAGAGGTTGACAAACAAATCCTGAACCGATTCGGGACTAGTCGACGAAAATGAAATCACATTAATTGAATTTTAATTGAATCGCGGCGGAAATATTAATTGGAAAGCCATTAAAGGCTTCTCCGTGGCGCGCGGCCCCAGGGAAACGCACCGCCGTTTCCTCGGCCCGGGATAATTACCGATTGAACGCGGCGGCGATAGATAACGCGGAATTATTTACGGGATCCCCGCGGGAACAAATAAACCACCATCCCGGGAGATGTTTACCCCTTTTTTTATTTCGATTCGAGTCCTTTTATTTCTATCCAAGCGGAACGAGACCGCGTCAACCGCCGCCGGTTAACCAGTCGTGGAAGTCAAAGGGAAGGGAAGAGAAGAGAAGAGAAATAAGAAACGTGGCTCGTCGTTGGACGAAAATTATCGACGAGGCCGATACACTCTTTAAAACAAAATCCCGCCTCGTAAAATTCCTTCGTTATACGTCGAAGGTGGCCCATAAAATCGGTGATTCCGAGAGAGAGAGAGAGAGAGAGAGAGAGAGAGAGAAAGGTGTTTGGCGCGAGGAGAAGGAAGGCGCCAGGCTCTCGATGCGATGGGATGAGTTCGGGTCCACGATCGCGGAGCGTAACGGGTGTTCCTACAGGTAGTTGTAAACGAAACGCGTGACAACGAAAATCGAACGGGAATCGAACGGGAATCGAAGGTTTCGCGAGCCGGAAAGACACGTCCGTGTCGATCGGTGACCAGATCGAAACCGAAACGTTTCCTTCCAACGAGATCGTATAAACGTTGTAATCGGTTAGTATCGGTATCGATCGGGACACCCTGTAGAACCCCGTACCGAACCGTACGGGCTGTGTGTAAGCGAGTAGTAGTAGTAGCAGCAGCAGCCAGCAGCAGCAGTCCGGGGTACAGGCGCCCCACGCCTCGCACCGGTCATTGTACGTGTCGAACCCCCGTGGTGCCTCGGCACCATCTCACCGCTCGGGGGGCTATTCCTTCGGCGTTCGGTCCCCTCGTGATTAAAATCCGCTAGCAACCCCGGGTGGGTGGGTGTACACGCACGTTTCACTCGCTCACCATCGCGCGCTTCCGATCCCTTTTTCGTTGCCAACTTTCTCTCGAATCGACGAAAAATTCCTCCCGTTTCACGTGTGCACGTCCCTTAAAAGCCGGCCGAGTAAGTAGTTTCTCTAAAAAGGAAGAAACCAGTCCCGATACGCGGTGCGCGTCATATTTATGTTACTCGCGTTCAATAATTATTCATCCCGCCGTGGCGTACGGAGAGCGTACAGAGATAAATTCAAGGTCGATCTTGGCCTCGAACAGAGGCTGTCCCCGTGGACCGGTGCGGGCCAACAACTCGGGGACCGCTCTCTTCTGACCAGCCGAGCAAACAAATATCATAATTCCCATTGTTCTCCTCCCTTTTTCTATATTCGTCGCGAAACGAATATAACGAAATGCAAACACGACGGGGACGACGCAGGGGACGCTGAAAGCGACTCGAGAGCGGAACGGGCGAGAGTACGGGCGAAAGTATTCCGTCAAAGTCGAAACCTCCTCCCCCCCGACCGACGAAGATCGTTCTGGAATTTAATAATTAACGGACCGCCCGCAGCCAACTGTGTTTCCGTTTCGCTGTTCCTCCCTCTCTCTCTCTCTCTCTCTCTCTCCCTCTTTCGCCTCGATTCGATCGATCTTCGCCAGACACGGACGGGACTTTAAACATCCAGATGCTTTTTCTCTCCTCTCCCGACTAAAGAAAGATTTCGCTCCGATTCGCGGATCGAACGTCTGCTCGTCGTCGTCGTCGTCGTCATCATCGGCGGCGTCTCCCGGCGAGTCTATCCGGAAACGTTAAATATTTATTCGAACGGGCGATGCGATAAAGAATAACCGACTCGATACATGGTAAACCGGTAAGGCGGCGAGGCGTCGAGGGGAAAGGATTGCCCCCGGTAACGTACGGGGGACCGTCATCGGACGAACCTGGTAATTTTCATGGTTTCACTGGTGTAATAACCTACCGAGCACGGTTCTCACCGCGGAATTTATATCCGGTCCGGTGCGGTCCGTGCCGGGCCGTTCTTCGACTCGATCGGTACGCATGCAGCTTCGGTAACGCGAACAAACCTTTTTCCAGAGGCGATCGACGCAGCGTAAACCGAAAGAGAGCGTCGGCATTCGGAAAAATTAGGGTCACGAGCGTATGGCGCGACCGGCTAACCGCGGTAGCTTCTTCGTTCGATTGCATCGCCGCGTATTATACGGGAACCCGCTATCCGCTACCGTGTGCGTCGTACCCCACCACCTCGGTCCATCTCGCCGCGACGAGCAGCTTTCGAGCAACTTTTCTACTCGCGTACATCTCGAGACGATATCGTCTCTTTTTCTTCGACCCTCGGAAGCACCCTCGAACGCGGGCGCAAGTTGCTGCGTAAGCCACTCGAGAGCGCAGCGAAGGACGTGGCTACGATTTTCGACACAAGTTACCCGGGAGCCTCTCTCTAGCCTCGGTCCGGGTGGTCCGAGTGGTCCGGAGGCCTCGAACAGCGCCACGGCCGACCGCCCCTTTATTCGCCTCGCGCGTAACGCCATCCAAGCTATCCTCCACGCGCTAACTCAACCTAACCGATGCCAACCCTTCGTCTATCGTTTATTTGCCGTTTCGATTTGCCGATCGGCAAATCTTTCGCACGAGCATCGAACCGAGTCCGAGCGGTCGGACGGATACTACTATCGCGACACCCGTTGCATCAGGACCGCAGCGATGCTCTCCGTCAACCGAGTCAACGATATCTCTGACGCGTCCGCGATGATTTATTCGATATAAGATGGCCGAGACTTGGGTTACCCGGAGCAGCAGCCTCTCAGCCTCCTTCGGGCCGTAAGTACTCTAAACAGAAGCTATTGTGAACGTCTACGTCGAGACGGCCGGTACCCCACGCGCGAGACATGTATCTTCGATACGCGCGCACGCACGCACGCACGCACGCACGCACGCACACAGCCGGCCGTTTAATCGTCGGTCGGAGTTTGCTCGTAACCTTTGATACGCCGGGAGAAGGGCACGGACAAAATACCTGACGAGATAAGATCGCAAACGTTATTTCATTCGCCGTTCCGTTTGACGTAAAAAATGTTTCGCGAGGGGCGCTCGTTCGTGTTGCTTCCGGCGATTCGTACGTACACCCGGGTCTACCGTTGTCGGATGGATAGCAATGGAGTCGCGAGTAGAAAAACTCCTGCCGATCGACAGGTACGCGTCTGCGTGTGTCCGACCAACGCGACCACGAGAGTAACAGGTAGCTCTAGGCGCTAGCCCAGCCCCGCCTTCCGCGCCCCCGACTCCGCGACCATCGGAATCGTTCGAAGAATTTCGCGATACCCGCGCGATACGCGCAATAGAGAAACGGTGGATACGAGCCAAACGCATCGCTAGAAACGACACACGCTGGCCAATGAGTTACCGGGAGGGGTCTATAACTCGCACGGTGATATACGACTGTATCTCGGTACCATTTGGCAGACGTAGATATATTATACGCATTCCAACGCGACGTGAATTTATTTATTCTATAATTATCGCGTACAATCGGCAACGCGTGGAGAAGAGGGCGGCCGCGAGCGCGCGGCCGGTCACCGTTCGTTTTATGACCATTTTCGAATATACGCCCGAAGCGTAACGCGCAACCGATAGGATAGTCGGTCGCTCGGCCGCTTAGCCCGCGCCGTTCAACGGGACGAGGAGAGTCGGCGACGAAAGACCGGCGACGAGAAGAAGAGGCCTCGAGGCGGCAAAAAGAGGGTCACGGAAGGCCGGCCGAACGAAGAGAGGCAAACTTTGAACGAGTATAATACGGTACGGTGCGGGGTATGACCAATCAATTACTAGTAGTGCAACTCGGGCCCCACGCGCAGCACCGATATTACCGGGACCATTACCTTTCGCCCGTTACACCTTTTGCCGCGGCCGAGAACACGGACCGCGAGCGAGACCGCTTCGCCCAGCGGGCGAATACGAGCCAGCCAGCCGACCGACCAACCAGCTCACCCTTCGCAACGTACGCGTACATTGCACGTACCGACTTTACGATTCCGCGATTCACCTGGAAAAACGGAGCACGCGGCGGAATGCGTGTCCTCTCCGGTTTCGGCTCGCAGAAGCATCGCCGCGTCGCATCGGCGACCTAACCTAGGCTTTACCTATGTATATATCTATAGTTGAGCTATTTTTCATCGCGCGTAATAGCGTCGATAAATCAAATTAAACACGATGTTGGTAACACACGCTCTCTTATACCTACATACGTACGCGGTAGGTATTCGTAGACGGCGTACGTACATACGTAACCGGCGAAGCGCGCCCTTAAATCATTGGCGGGTATAACGCATTGGGAGGATCAAAGAACCTCCGGAGCGGTGCGTGCTCGCTCTCTTCGTTCTCGCGTCCTCTTCTTCTTTTTCCCCTTTTTCCTTTACTCCCGCCCGGAGTACACACCCGCCGGAGCATCTTCCTTCTCACGGAGACGCTTGTAATTACCCTTCCGCGTGATCTATTTAGTTTCCGCGAACTGTCATGGGCCATCGAAACGGTTCCAGAGACTCGGCGACTCTCTCTCTCTCTCCGCCGCGCTTTAAACGACTTCCCGGAATAAAAGACTCGCGGGACAGAGGAAACGAGTCGCTTCTTCTTCGCGTCGCTGTCTCAAGTTATTCGACCGGATCCTCGACGCGTGCTATCGCGCGTGCTTCTCTCTCTCTCTCTCTACGTATATTCCGCCTCGGCGGGATCGCCTTCGGAAAGGTCTCGTCTAAATCCAGAGTCGGTAAACATTTTTCCTGAGAGCGGTCCGCGATATCCATTCCGAGTTTTCGCGCTGTTTCCTTCGAATGTTCCAGAACGGGCCGTTCATAAATCTCGGAACGGACCACCCGGTCTACCCGCGTTTACTCACCCTCTCTCCCTTCCTCTTCCCCTTTCTCTTTCTCTCGTCTCTCGTCTCTCGTCGAGCGCGTTGATCATTCTTTCGACTCCGGTCGAGACACCGGGGATATCGAAAGCGCGTCATCTCGCTACCGATACGTTTCTCGAGTTTCCATCGAACGACATACCACAGCGTATTATTATATAGAGAAACGAGGCATCGAAGCGACGAACCAAAGCCCTCGACTACTACTACTACTACTACCGACGACGAAGACGAAGACGAAGACGAAGGCGAAGACGACGACTACGACGACGACGACGACTACGACGACGACGACGACTACGACGACTATCGCGACGACTACGACGACGCGTACGCGCATATATACGGTGAGGTGGCGCGGCGAGGAGTAAAACCGAGGCTGCACCTGCTTCTCGGTCCATCATGCAGCGTGTCACCCACGCTACTTTACTGCACTGCGAACCGTGTTATGCCTCGGACGGGACAACCCGGACCGAGGATCTATGGAGAGATTTCAGTGGTAATCGAGAGATACGCGGTATTTATTTCCACGGCGCGGGCCGCGTTGTTTCATTAAGGCGTGACGCGCGCCGGCGAGCAGCTGCCAAAGCAATTGGTTTCGACGCGGCACGAAAATATTAAGATGTACCTCTCACCGTTGCACGAAAGAGGCAACCTCCGCGCCGGTTCGGACGACGCGATACTCGTTCGATCGTCTACGAACGGTGAAATTGATCGTTCTCCGGTATTCCCGGTTCCGTCGAAACGACGAGGAGGAGTTTGGTCGTCGTCGACGGGTCGTCGGAGCGGGCGGGCCATGGATATTTCGGTCGCGAAAGCCAAGAACGTGTAAACGAAGTCGCCCCCGCCGACGACGCGACTCGACGTACCGGCGCATAAATCAGAATTATTACAAAGCTATTAGCGTGGCGTGGACGGTGTGGAAACGCGCAAAATTACCGCCACTCCTTGCTGTTAAAAAATCGAATCGAACGGTATTCGGTACGGCGGCGAGAACGGTGCGGCCGCGTACGTATCCTACGTGTACGTGTAGCCGAGTACCGACGGATGAGTTAAGCCCGAGGGCTTTAAGACCCGCGCTTAACCCGTCAATGTCACCTCCTCGAGCTCAGCCCCTTCAGACTTATCGGACCGCGCGCAGTAAACGGCAAAAGGGGGCGGGGGCGTACGAAGAAACCATCTCCTCTCCTCTCCTCTCCTCTCCTTCCCTCCATAGTCGCGGATTTTCGCGTCGTCGAGTTTGAAAATCGCGAAAATGCCGGCATTCGACCGCTTCGGCGATCTCGACGAACCTGCGCGCATCTAAATTTACGTCGCCGCCGCCGTTTAAATTCCCCTAATTTCCTCGGAACGGCTCCGAACGGTTCTACGGTCAATCGCGTCGAGCCAAGCCGACCAACCACCGCTAACTCCCGCCGTAGGAACCGTCGTCCCTATTGTCGACTGAAATCGCCCCTTAATTCCAAGAAATTGCGATCGTAAAGAGATGGAAAATATAAACGAGATTGATGCGCACTAATGCTCCGCGGCGATATCCCTCGGTACAAAAAGACGTACGCGGGATGAATTAATTTAGCGACACTATTTCTCCCAACGCGTTAATATACATACATTTTCTTTCGGTCTCAACACCCCTGCTCTTAATATACGACTGCCCGTCTGCGGCGTATTTGCGTCCGCGTACTTACTTATATACCTACCTACAACATAACCGGGCAAACCAGAAGCTATGCCACGCTCTGCATTAATCTTTGTCACCGCGCGTACACTCGCGCTTGGACCTTGTACTTGGGGATACCTACTTAACTTGCTTACTCGAACTTGCCGAAACCGAGTCGAGCTAATCGCGACAACGATACCGCGGCAAACAATCGCGGCATTTCTATCCGCTTCTATCGACTTCTATTCGATCGTTTCACCGGGACACCGCCCGCGCGGATAATCGTCCTCCGTAGACGTGTAAATTACGCGGCCGGAATATAAACGTCAATAGGACACGGCCAGACACGGTCCGCGCGGACCCTTCGCGGACCCTTCGCGGACCTTTCGCGGCCGCCCGGTCAAAGTGAAATCATTAGTTTGCTTAAATCAATGCGCGCGTAAACGTCCAGATTATTTATGCTCCGTCATTACTCGTCTCCCATTTGACCACCCCATCTGCCTTTGCCTCTACCGCCCCGCTCCCTCTCCTCTGCTGCCTCTTCTCGCTCTTCTCCATCCTTTCGATCCCGCCGAACTAGGAACGACGCGTTGTACGAATTCCGTACCGCGAATAAGTGATAGATCCGAGGAAATCGAGAGCGGGGGCAGAACGTAGGAGAGATGGCGGCAGGTTCGAGTCACGTAGTACGTAACAAATGATTGCGGGCCGGTCGAGCAAGACCGGAGCGAGAGAGAGAGAGAGAGAGAGAGAGAGGAACGGCGCGAGATCTGTTGGTGGTCCGATGCTTCGGGCGTCGCATCGTTTGTCAAGTCGTCGATACGCCGATCCCGCGGCTCGATTACCATATTTTAACGCCACCGTTATTGGCTCGCCACCGGCTACCGGAATCTCTCCGCTTTGCTTCTTCTCTCGTCTACCCGATTTCGTAGAGATCGACCGAACGAGTCGGACGATGACTAGTCGACTTCCTTTCACCCGGCACACCGCGGTGGTGCGACACATCCGCGAAGACCGTTTCGGACGGATCATTTATAACTTGCTCGCTAATAGATCTCCGGTAAGCCGGGCGTGAGAGGCCGTTTTACAGGTTTTCCGTCAACATCGGAATACATCAGCGGGTCCCACCCAGTACACACGGCTGGAATCGAGCAACCGCGGCCGGTCCCCCGGCTAATGGTCGTCGACGTCCACCTCAACGTCTACCTCAACGTCTACCTATCTCGACGGCGTTGAAACGCGAGCCCGCCACCACCCCTTTTCCGACGCGACTCTGTCGACCCGTCTCTCGATCCCCGTTTCGTCCCCCGACAATCCTGACCCCGGTTGATTAATCGAGGATATCCGAAAAATTTGTCAGGAACGCCTCCTTTTTCCGCCACCAGACGCATTCGAGCCACAGATACGTACAAGTATTTCGAGTGGCTCGGAGTTTTCTACGCGTCCGCTCCAACGCGTCCGCTCCAGCGTCCAGGGTGGTCCGAAAAATCTTTAGATCGAACAAGCGGCTACCGTTTCCCGTCGAATAGACGTTTGCGACGATCACGGACGATCACGAACGATCACGAAGTTTCGTTTCGTCCCGCGCACCGATGTATCATCGTACGCGTGGGTGGGTCGACGGGACACGGCGACATCGCGAAACGACCGCCGTAGTACCGCTCTCCTTTTCTTTCGACTCGCGAATGTAGTTGTAACCACCTCTCCTACGTCTGCCTGATCGATATTATCATTTCGATATTCATCCCGAGATAGACGTAACGGATGTAACGGATCTACGAGTGTCTATTACGAGGTTCGGGTCAATTACGAATATCCGAAAACGAGCCATTGTACGCCGCCGATGCTCGCCACCTTTGAACGGCCAGCTAACTTACGCTCTTCTTCTGGCAACGACAACGTCTTAAGCTGGTTGGCCGCATTGTTGCCGCTAATGGGACTGCAGCCACTTCGCGGCTACCGCTCGCAGCCTAATTATGATTTATAGTCGCCCGTACCTACAGCGTCGAGCATCGAATGCTTCTCTGGCCGCGGCTCACCCTCTCTCTCTCTCCATCCGTCCCGATGCTTCGCAGCGGGTTCGTTAAATTTTCGTACCGATCGGAAACTAACCATCCGAACCGAAAGTCCGAAACGCGTCGCGTTGGAGCTGGAAACGCGACGAAACCGTCGATTCGTCGGAACGAACTGGTCCGGACGAGGTAGGGGACTTCCGGTGCCGTCTGGGTGCCGCCTGGGTGCCGCCGCCTGGGTGTGACTCGAAGGTGAGTCGCGAGACGCTGGTGACTCGGCCGCCCCATCCCCCACCAATCTCCGCTGCTGGATCATCGCGAGTTGATTCGTTGAAATAATTCATTTTCGAGTGTCGCGATATAATTAATACCGTACCGGTTTACGGTACGGATCGCGCAAAAGGATCGCGAAACGAGCATCCGAAAATACGATTTCAAACATCTTTATACGCTTTCGCGCGAATTATACGCCGCGAGTCGATCTTTATCGTCGCAAACTTCCCGCTTCGGTTCCGATTCGGCCAATTTCGTCCGCTCGCTCGACCGCCCATAACCGTGCACGAGCGAAATTTATGCCAAGCGATTTGATTACCACGATATAAACTCGACGGAACGTACGTTACGCGCTCGGTTCGAGACTGATCTCTGTGTGTACCATTCCGACACCATTTCTGGTAACCAAACGTTCCGTTCTTCCGTCGTTGGCAGGTAGAGTAAAACGATAATAATTCCATCAACGCTCGGTGGATCGTTTCATTTTCTGATACCGCAAAGACGCCGAGCGAGACAATTTGTTACGAGAAAGGGGGAGAGAGAGAGAGAGAGAGAGAGAGAGAAGGCAGCCTTTACACCCGTGCGCAGCAACCGGCAGCCAGAGTTAAATGGAGGTTAGCGGTGCGCCGGGCAATCGTCGGAATTTTATTATTCAGGTTTCTACACACTGTGGGCCGGTGAAATCTTTATTTGGAATCATTCCAAGAACAATAACGTATCTACCTCCGGTCCCCGCCAGTCCCCGTCGGTCCCCGCCGGTTCGCCTCTCTCGCCTCGCCTTGACTCGCCTTTCCTCCTCTTCCGTCCCTCCGACCCTTTCACCTCCGCCACGCCGTTCAAACGAACGTAACCAACGCCAACCAAATAAAACTAAAGGTAACCCAGTTATTTTCTGTTTGCGCTGCCCGATGATTCCCCCAGATATGATGGCTGCCTCACGGGGCCCCCTCGTTGGTAATGCCGGCACGCGTGTAACATCGCGCGTATAAATCAGTCGACGAGGATCAGATAGGATTTCAGAAATATGTATAAAATACGCGGCGATATTAAAAAACAAAAGGAGGCGAGCAAGGCCGCGAGGGAAGATGACGGGGAGGGGGGGGGGGACAGGTCGGCGAGGGGCAAAGAGAAGATCCCCGGTGATTGGTGGCCACGATTCAACCGGCGATACAACTTGTTTACGCGAATTTCGAGCTAATTTATACCGGTGCCGCGCGAGAGCCATTCGCGGGCTTTCGAGTTGCGGTCGAGTCGCGACGACGATCGAACGTGGTCCGATTCGGGAAAGATCCTCCCGAGCGGTCCCGCAACCGGCTCTTTAACAAAGGGGGGCGTGTATGTACCAGCAAAGAAAGCTAGAAGAGAGAGAGAGAGAGAGAGAGAGAGCGAGCGCGCGCGCGCGAAAGAAAGTAGCGGAAGAGGTAGAGGTAGAGAGGTAGAGGAGGAGGAGGAGGAGGAGGAGGAGGAGGAGGAGGAGGAGGAGGAGGAGGAGGAGGAGGAGGTGGTGGTGGTGGTGGTGGTGGTGGTAGCAGCACTCGATTCATCAAGGAGTCGACGGCACGTAATTTAAGACTGCTTTTAACTCTTGGGTGTCGCAATTTATGTGAGCTTCTTACAAAAGAATGGCGCTCTTCTCGCTCCCGTACACACCACCGTTAACCCCCGTCACGGTGGCTCGTATCACCACCCCCGTCGACCTAGCTTCCAACACCACCGTCAGTCGCCGGCAGTCGTTGCAAGCTCTGGCGTGTCCTGGCATCCAATTTACTTGGCCGCGATTCGTTCGATTCGGACATCACCGGATATTAATCGTAAACCGTATTTCGCTCGCTAGTCTCGGTAGCCGTTGGAGAGACGCCCCTGCGTCGCCTCCGTCTCCGCTGGACGTTATCAAATTATCGTTTGTTTACACCTAAAGCCTTGAATTAATGATTAGGGGCGCCCCCTTCCTTCGCGACGTGACGCGGCGAATCTTAAAGCCTATCGCCCGAATACCCTATACAAGGTGACTTGACGTACGTCGGGCGCGTAATTCGCGCGTAACTCGCGCGTATCTCGCGCGCTTCCCCGTTCCGTGGAAAACTTTTCCACCGTTTTCCATTCGACTCTCGTCCGCTTCGACCGGCGATCGATCTCGACTCGCGAACCAGACACACCGTCTTCGCCCGGTGACGGCTCGGAGTCGAGTCTTCGCGCTGACGAGCCCGTCACCCGTTACATTCTTCGAACTACGCACACGGGCCCGGTGGCCAGAATATATCCCCTTAATTATCCTCTGTGTGCATTCTGAGTGTGAACTCTCCATTAATCATAGAAGAAGAGAAGGGTAGGTTGCCGTCGCTATAGCCAGACCGATTTTAATTCAGACCGGCCGCTCCATATGTATTCTACGGGGCCCACGAGATCATTAGTAACGTTAGGTGGACACCTCCGAGTCGTTCTTCATTCCGACGATGCCACTGCCTCGGAATCGCGCTCCGATCCGACGCGTCGTCGTTCGAACGTTCCACGTGCCCCCGCCGCGTTCGCGAAGCGACACTTTTGCAAAATTCCCAGCGGAGAATTGGCGTCCGTCGGTTTGGCTCCGGGGTAGGATTCGCGCCAACCCGACCACACGCGGATGGCCGAAGGCGGCCGCTGCCGTCGATGCATCCTCGTCGATACGGACACGTGTTGCCCAACACCTTTCGCCTCCCCCCCCCTCCGGCCACGGCTCGTATAAACATACAACGCTGCGGTCGCGCCGTACGTGTGCTCGCTTCGACGTCACTGCCAGATATCGCATTTCCCGGCGATTCCCGATTCCTCGAACCTCTTCGAAGCCCGCCCACGCGTAAAGAAGCTCGCAAGGACGATCGAAGGTTATTACGCGTCTGCGCTCCGAATCTATATAATCGATTCTGATTGCATTGAAGCCCGGTAGTGGTGGCGTTGATTGGTGCATTCATAAATATCCATTAGCGGACAATGTCGCGGTAATGATCGGACCTGCGGGGTACGCCTCGGCAACCGAACGGCTCCGGTAGCATCTCTGGTAGCTGCGTTCTTCGTAGACGAGAAACAAGATTACCACCATCCTAGCACGCCATTCGTCTACATCTCATCCTTATTCCTTCCTTCTTTCTTTTTCTTTCTTCGACTCGTTGGAATACCTGTCGGATGAACGCATTCGATCTCGGGTGTATGCGTATCGGTTGACCTTCGATCGAAACTGGTCACGGAGGATCCAAGGCCTAACCCTCGAGGAGCCATCGACGAGGGAATCGATCCGAAAACGGTCGCGTTTGGGTCCGTACCTGTCTCGAGCGAACCAACTTGAAAAAGAATAAAATCATTTATCAGCGTCTACGATATTTTCGTCTCGAAAGTACGATTCGATCGGATTTCTTTCAGGTCCACTTGATGAGAACCAGTTCTCTTCCCTTTACGCTCGTTTCTCGCATCGACAGATTCTCTCCCTCCCCCGAGGAGAAATACGCAGCCACGCTCACACTAGCGGGGCGAAAAAGTCGCCTGACAATGGCGAGTTACATACCTGTTGAACGCACGGACAGGTGACATCCCGCCTGTCCCTTTTTATTCCTTGTATCCGTTGCGTCGTATTTTTTCGCTCGGAAAGTTTGATTTCTCGTGGAGCGTGGCCCACAATAAAATACTTGGCCGGCTCCCACGCCGATCACCAGCCAACCGAGGCCGGATTACTTTCATAAATTTCTCTACCGCTGCTACTACTACCACCACCACCACCACCACCAAACGCTATTTCCACGCGAAGAATACTCCGAGACGAGCCCTCAGCCGTGAAGAAGAAAGAAAGAAAGGAAAGGAAAGGAAACGAAACGAAACGAAAAGACAGATGAACGGTGCCGTTCGATTCGAGAGATTTCCGGGGATTTTCGAGCATCGACTAGTCGAACGGGACGACGGACGGGTATAATAAATTAAGTGGAATCGATCGAGCCTGCTTTTCCAAACTTTCACCAGATTAGCATCACGTCGGGCAGCTATAATTTGTGGGCAGCCCCCGCTGAGAGGCCCCCGAGCTCGGCTAGGGGTGTTTCTAGCCTTTCGGCCTGCACCCTCGTCAACTATCGACGATACACCCACCTTGGCGTCACGTTCCGGAGGAAAGCGAGCGAGGTTACGTCTCACGGGCGAAATCGGTTCGTTCGCCGCGGACGAAATTAAAATCCTGTCAGAATAATAATACCGTGTTAATCTCCCGTTCGGAATTGGACGTTCTCGATTACACGCGTGCTCGATCCCAACCGTTCCTCTCGCACGGCCGTTCCGACGATTCCTCGTCGATTTTTTAGCTGCTACGAGTTTTTAGACAACAGACGTCCGTCTTGTGCTCCCCCTCGGTCGAGTTTGTCTCGTACGATTTCGCCGCGCGCAAGGATAATCGGAAACGAGCATCGGAAGAACGATACGGAGCGGCCAGCGTCTGTCGTAGTCTTCCTACGTAGAGCGAGCCCCGCTTGGTTGATTCCCCGGACAACTTTTAAACAAGATTTAACTAATTTTCAGATAGTTTAATATCTTACGTATCGCCCTCTCGAGTTGGCCAGGCGGCGGACGAGTTAAGTCGGAACGGGTGGCTCGCGCGCGCGCGCGCGCACGCTCCGTCGACGGAACTGGAGGTGGAGCGGGAGATGGAAAGACGGGGATCGGAGTGGATGAGCCTGGAAGCGAAGTGGGCTGACTGACGTGTAAAGACACCTCCACGTCCCGAAGAATTTAACTAATTATAATATGGGATAAACGGTTTATTCCCGCCTGGCAACCTACTCGCAACGATACCGATACCACGTCGCTACCGATACACGTACACGCGTATACGTGTACTCCTCTCTCGCCTCGAATCCCCGCCACGGCTTGGCACACGTCACAAAAGTTAGCGACTCGGGGCACCGGGCCACGATTAGGCCAGATTACGGAGGTTGAACTTTGATCGTCTCGCGAAGGGCGACGCGAGAAGCGACGCGAGAAGCGACGCGAGAAGCGACGCGAGGGGTAGCTTTTGGCTGGGTTTTCAAACGGCGACGCGACCCTCTTCGTTTCCTCGAAGAGGCGAACACTTCTCTGCGAGAAGATCTCGTAGCTTATCGACTTTGCTCGCGGTCAACTCACTCCGCCTAGCGTCGGAGCGAGCCGCGTCGAGGGCCGCGCGTTTAAACCAGAGGCGGCCGTAAAATCGCGGCCAGAGGGATCCTCCACGGGGATCATTGAAATCCGTAGATCGGGACCGGACGAAAGCCGCGGTTCCCGCGCGGGCTATTTAAAAACCGTAAAAGCCGATACCGGGGTACGTGAGCGCGAGTGGGGTGCGTTTAAAGTAATGGCGTTTCACCGGAGATGC
Source organism: Xylocopa violacea (assembly GCA_963969225.1). Taxonomy (NCBI): domain Eukaryota; kingdom Metazoa; phylum Arthropoda; class Insecta; order Hymenoptera; family Apidae; genus Xylocopa; species Xylocopa violacea. Next base: position 31,599,246 of record CAXAJV010000011.1, read on the forward strand.
TATAAATTTATCCGCTATAACTTGTACTTTAACGCGGCCATCCCCGCGTGTTTATACTTGCACGCGCATAGGCGAGTAGTAGTAAAAGCGTCGGGAGACAAAGCGTTCGGTGGAAAATTGAAATCGTCCATCCGCGAGACGACGCACGGAAGAAGGGTGAGAGCGGTTCGGGTGGCACGGCATGGCGCGGAGTCGCGCATCGGGACCGTAGCCAAGGGAGCGGACGACGCGAGCGGTCCGAGGCGCGCGGTAACGTAATGGACGTCATTAGCCAAGCGTAGATTATAGGGCGGCGTGCAGTAACGATCGCTTCTTATAGGGCACACCGTGCCACAGCGACAGCCACGGAGAAGAGGGGGCCCACCGTGGTCAGCGGCTCGTTCCTAGACGGTGGTATCGTATCGGCGACCGATGTGTCTCGATCCTCCGTTTTAATATCTGACCTCTGCTTACGCGAATTAATCGCGCATTAATCGCGCGCGGCAACAGCTTGGCGCGGAGCCATCGTTGCATCCGACGGCTAGCTCGGTAAAAAACCGTTCCGGATAATAGACCAACGCGACTTTTCGCGTTCTTATTTTCCCGTCTCGCGTGTCAGAAGAGGCGATGGAACGACCTGTGTACTTTCCGATAACTCGATGCGTGATTAGAGGGTGGTATTACGCTTTGAGGGCTTTTGCCATCTCCCCTCTTTCTTCCACTCCTTCTTCTTCTCCGTCGTCGTCGTCGTCGTCGTCGTCGTCGTCGTCGTCGTCGACGTCCTTCTTGTCCTCGTCGTCTTTCTACTCCTCCGCCGGCAATAATTACAAGCGCGCGGCTTCGGGAGGAGCTCTTTGAGCTTATCGATTTCCTGGAATTAATAATTGCACGGCAAACCACTCCCGTCCCTAACACTGCGGCCCGTTCACTGCGGTTAATCGGGCTGATCTTTCGTCTTTCAGAGCTCCCCCGCTTATGGCATTAATCTATCGTATCGTAGAAAAAGTAGACGGACGATTTCACCCGAAGAGGCAGCTCTGTTTAACGACAGAGGGACGAATGCTCTCGTGATCCGAGAGACGACCGGTCAAACTTTCCGACGAAAGTAAAGGGATGAAGAAAGAGAGGCGAAACCATGGGAGGAGGAGGGGGAGGGGGAGGAGAGAAGCGCGAGCTTGGCCGGACTCGGGGCAAGTGTTCGTATAGGCAACAAACGTATCGATATCCGTGCAACGATATCGCGTGCTCACCATCGAAATCGATAAATAACCAAGGCTCGGGCATAAATCGTGGCTTCGCTCCTTATAAATCGGACCCTGGACACCGGGACAGACAGTTCCACGCGCTACCCGCCGGATTTTACTAATTTTCTGTCGCGCAGCTCCTCGCCGGACTCCTCGCGTCGCGAAGCCAGATAAAAGAAGGGACGCTCGAGCTTCGCAGCTCTCTCCTTTCACACTTTTATCCTCCTTCTCCGTCTTCTTTATCCGCGCTTCTACACCTCTGCACCTTCTTCTCCTGCTCCCCTTCCAGCTCTGTAGTTTTCGAGACACCACCACGTGTGTGCATCTCTCGTAGAGTGGGTGCACCGTGGCAATATATTTCTGGCATCCGTTCCTCCTTCGCCTCCTCGTTCATCCATTCATAATATGCATACGCTTTTGTTGTCGCGTCCCTATGTTGGGTCCGTTTTTGTTGGCCCATTAGAGGCCCACGTATCAATTTTTCTTGTACCTCCGCGAATGCCACCGCCGCGTCGTTACGACCCGTACGACCTAGGGGATCGAAAATCGTTGCAAACTATTTCTAGTATCTGCTCGCTCGCAGAGGACGATTACCAATGAAATAAATAAACGACGATCAACGATACGGGAGGAATCGTTCGAGCCGTTCGAACGAAGAAGAACCGAGTCGTGAACGAGACAAATAGCACACCCCGCTAGAGAGAGAGAGAGAGAGAGAGAGAGAGAGAGAACGCGCATACCGTGATTTAAATCCTGCTAGCTAATAGAAACCGGTATTCCCAGCCGGTCCAGACACGTTTCATCGCGCATAAATTACAATAAAACGAGGATCGCGTGAAACGTTGATAAATAATTGACCGAGTTTGGCACGAACGGTGGAAATGCGTATCGACGCGATTAGAAGGGTTAGGTAGGAAAAAGTCGAGGCCACCGACGGTAGGCGTCGGCAAGGGACGACGGGCCGTCTCGTAAAATAAATCGGTGACATCCTCGAGGGCTGGTCGGGCGATTTGTGTGACGGACAAGCTCGCTCGAACGGTTTCGCCTGGTACACGCGCATACGAAGAAGACGTCACGGTCCCCCGTATCGGCGGCGTAATCATTTGTCAGGAGTTGAACGTCGCGCGGCTGGAGGTCTCTCTACTTCTGATCGACCCGCTGATTGACTTATTGTGCGGATCGCGGACGCTCGCCAGAGGCTGACAACAGGTCGGACCCGGTGATAGAGAGTACGCGGCTACCGCGCGTACACGGACACGGGGTATCCGTGGTAGACGCTACCGGATGCCGATGCGAGACAAAACCGGTCGATGGATGCTCGTACGGGCCTCCTATCGGGGAGGGATCGCGAGACGTCGAAGGATAGTTTAAGCGGCGCGGACCGACCGGCTAAGCCATAATTCAAGAAAAAGGGGCACGGTGTACCGCGCGTGGTACCGCGTCAACCCATTGTCCAAACGCGGGTGTGGTTTGTCGTTGTCGGAGCAACCAACGCGTAGGATGATCTCTACCTGGGGGCCATCTCTCTCTCTCTCTCTCTTTCTAATGCTAATATCGTCTCCGAAATTGTACGAAGGCGAGACGCGTCTGGTCCGGTGAATTTTGCGACCATAAATCCATTAGCCACGCTCGGGAAGAGGCTCTCGCTTTGACAATGGCGAGAGGCTGGCTGACGGCCGTTAAACTTTCCGTGGACGTTTACACGCGAAAACTTTGTAACGAACTTAAAATTGACACGTCGCGCGCGCGTCTACGCGCTCGTAGATCCGTACGTCGTTGGTCGGATAGGCGGGAACTACGGGGACTACGATGTCAGACGCGGGGTCAGAGACAAGTCGATGATGGTACGTACGTAACACGTACCGCAAGACGCGCTCATTACGCGAGGGTTATCTTTAATAAAAATTACTTGGTCGCGAGATCTGGATCAGATAATTGGCTGGATTATCGCCGGGTTTATTTACCCCGAGACCGTTTCGACCCGTACGAGTTTGTTCCACGAAAAAGAAGAGCTAGGCTTTTCGAGCAGCTTTCACAAAGGCTCTCGCGACTGTCATCATCTTTATTAAGTACGCAGTACCTTTCAGCCAGAGCTGGATCTCCAACTCTCTTCATCGGTCGTTCCGCTTAATCGGGTCCCAAAATCTACCGTCCAACGAGAATTACCCAAATCATCGTTCCTCGAAAGCAGCCACCAAAAACGTGCCCGTAAACTTTTCTCTCTCTCTCTCTCTCTCTCTCTCTCTCTCTCTCTGTCTCCCCCTCCCTTCTTCTCTCGAGTCGTACAGCGGAACGGGGACGTTGGTTTCTGCATTTATGGGAGACGTGCTGCTGCTGCTGTTGCTGCTGCTGTTGCTGCCGCCGCAGCCGTCGCCGTCGAACGACACTACTGATAGATAAACTCACGTACCGTCCGAATCGCCCGTATCAATCTTTTCAACGGGCAATTGAAATTGACATCGACACAGAAATGTACCTATAATAACGTACAACGCATAGATGGATACGCATTAAGTGGAAGAACCTCGTCGCACCCGCATGCGTGCCGGCCGATTCAGCCCGATTTCTTACGGTTAACTTCTGCTCCGCGTTTAAATACCGTCATCCTATAAATTCTGAAATATTAATCGCGTAACCTTTCCCCTTGGCACCACCCTCGCTCGATTCTGGCTGTGCATTATTCGACGATTTATTACCGTTTAGACGGGAAAGCCGGTCGAAGGGAGTCGTTTCAGTTCTCTACGAGATAAATACGAAGAATGACCGAATAGTCGAGAAGGATAAAGATCGCGAAAGGAATCGGAGTTTCGTTCGTAACGAGAACGCGTAATAGTCGACGAAGATGGGTTTCGCGAGCGAAATGCCGCAAAAATGCCGGGTTCGCGCGGAGATCGATCAGATATTTCGATCACGACCGAAGGCGAACCGGTACCGGGCACATCAAAAACCGATCGCGCGGGACTCCGAGACGCATCATAATTATCATGGAGCTCCGTTTGCGCGGGAGGAATACGAAAGAGCCGACCGTTTCTCTCTCTCTCTCTCTCTCTCTCTCTCTCTCTCTCTCCGTTTCTCCGGTGGTATTAGGCATTTCTATTTACGGCCATGGGCTCCCGGGGCCACGAGTTATGATATTGTTTCGGCTGCTTCTCGGAATCTACGCGATCGGTGACTCGGATAAACCCAGAAAGGGAGAGAAAAAGAGAGAGGGAGCGAAATCTGCCTGCCTCCGCAACCCTATCTCGGTGCTTTCTGTACCTTCCGACCGGTTGGGCCGTGGACGAAGGGAGAAGCGGAGCCGGACGGGGGTACACTTTTATTTCTTCATCAACCAACGCTCAACTTGCCTACCTTTTATGATCGCCTGACTGCTTCATCGGTTCACCAACTTTTCGAATGCCGTGCTCGCAGTCAGGTTCCCGATTTCATGCTTCTCTCTCTCTCTCTCTCTCCTCTTCTCTTTCCATTCCTTCGTTTAAGCTTGCTGTTGCTGCTCTCTCTCTCTCTCTCTTTCTTTCGTTTTATTGTTGTTGTTGTTGTTGTTGTCGTTGTCGTTGTCGTTGTCGTTATCGTCGTCGTCGTCGTCGCGGAACAGATTTTTCTTTGTGTTCGCGAAACGGTTGGATCTCGCCAAGCCGACATTCTTTCCGAGCGAATCGCGAATCAGTGAATCGTGAACCCGCTTTCTTTCTTAATTTTACTCGTCGATTGTCTTTCGTTCTTTTCCTTCTGAAATTCGACGGAATTACCCTGTCAGCCTTGAAACGATCAAGGGAATTGGAAAAACGCAGCATCCCGATAAACGTCTCGATAATACTTAAGGAGAAAAAGCCGGCAGCATCCGGAGGAACCATGCGCGGCAAAACGAAGCAACGACGACGCGCACACGTGTTCGACACGATTATTATTCCGCGGCCGTGCCTGCCCGGTGACTTATGTTAATGTTGTAATTATATCATCCTAATCTACCGAGTCGCCGCGTATACATAGCCTACGTGTCCGCATCCTATCAAATACCCATCTTGAAAACTGCTATACGTGCCAGAATGCAAACCCCACGGTTGTCGCGAGTGTGTAGTTTGCCTCGCGGTTCTCCGAATCTCACCGACACCGTTTTCGTTTCGTTTCGTTTCGTTTCGTTTCGTTTCGTTAAAAGTATTATCATTTTTGTTTTTTTTTTTTTTTTTTTTTCGTAAAACGGCGAAATTCGTGATATCAAAAACCGATCGGTTCGACACGGTACCGAAGAAATTGACCGTGCGAAGAGGGAACTCCGATGGACAGAGGGACAGAGAGAGAGAGAGAGCGAAACGGAGAGGCAAAGTTTCCGAGAGTTACACTAGGTTAGTTATGGCAGCGACAGACCCGGCACGCGGTTACACAAGTATTCGAATGGCTGTCGGCCCTTGTAAGACGTCAAAAAGTCAAAGGGAAACCACTAAAATCAGTTAGGGATCTCAACTATGCGTGAAAGTAAGAGGGGACGGGGAAGCGGAACGGACTCCGACGACGAAGGGAAGGGAGGAGAAGGGTAGGGGGGACTGGGAGATCAGACGAAACGATCGGGAGAGTTTATGGAAATTTTTCCCTTCGGAAAGGACCGTTACCCGCGTTTCGCCTATTTCCGTGCACGACCGCTTATTATTGGCTACATTTTATACCGTCCCCGAGACAATAGTTTGTCGTCGTTTACGATCCCGGCCGTAGTTACGCGCGTCCTTTAGGTCCTTTAGCTCCTATGGATCGTGAAAAATACGTCCCGTCCCACGCGTCCAACGGGAAACAGGCGGCGGTAGAATAGACGCGAGAGAATACGGATTTTTAAACACCGCTGAAAAATTGAAATCGATCGTTCGAGTTGTCAACTTTATCGTTAAAGTTACGGCGAAGAGAGAGAGAGCAGTTTGGACAGGGAGCAGACCGCGAACAGGAAAGAAGAGCAGGGGCGGCGGCGGCGGCGGCGGCGGCGGCGGCGGCTGCGGCGAGCTTGAACATTTCGTGAAACAAGGAAAAATGCGACTCCGCGGAGGCACGACCGCAGCATTTTTGTCTTTACAAAATTATGTATTCCGCAGGCCTTCGCCATATCTCTCAAAGCATAACAAGTTCCCTCTGTGTGCTGCTCCGTGTGTCCCTCCCTTCCACCCTCGACACCACCAACCCCCTCGCTCCGTTCCGACCGGCAATTCTCATTCCTCGCATGCGGATCCGCGTCCATCGTTTTCTTCGACTCGGACCAGTCGAAACGGACGCGAGCCAGCTACCGAAATCGAATCTACGGCGGGAAAGGATCCTCGCGACCGTGGGATAGTTCGAGGGCTACCTGGTTATTAATCCCTTCTACGTTCTTAAGTTTCCCCGGTCTAAATCGACTCTGGTGATGTTTGCGCTTCTGTTTGGACTGCCGTTAACTTGGTTAGGATCAAAGGAGGTTGGTTTTTTCTTTCCTTTCGTTCTCGATAAAACTTTTGCCGCGAGAGCGACCCTACCTCGTAACGGTTGTATCCGGGGGACGGTGAAGATTTCAAACACTCGATCGTCCGAGACGTTCGAGGAATTCGACGCGGCGACGGCGATGGCGGTGGACGTGATTTCGTAGGACCGTTAGACGGTTGTTGACGAGCAGAGCAACTGTTTGGACATTACGCCCCGCTTCTCTGTAATCGGAGCGATCTCGCGCGGCCAGTCGTCTTCCTTACCCCGGTGGGGCGAGCGCGGCTGCTCGTGCGGCGATCCATTACACCTTCCACGGCGTATCTTCTCGCAGCATCTAAGACAGAAGAAGTCCCCGCCGGAGAAACGGCGCCGGCGGGGGTGGGGAAGTTTAAGTAGAGCCGTGTAAAACGGCGAGAGCCGAGGAAACTCCCCGCGGCCGGCGACGTTGACGGATTCCCATCGCGAACTACTCGATGGGATCAACGGCGCAACGCCGCGCGATCGATCATTCTCGTTCCCGTTCCCGTTCCCTTCGAATCGTCTCGCACGGTTGTTCTATCGTAGCGCGCGCGCGCGCACGCTTCGACGCGTACGACCGTGAAACGGCGGGAAGCGGTAGCTCGCGACTCGACGATAAACACAAGATCCAACGACGACTCGACGAGGGCGGACCTCGTATCCGGTTGAACGTTATAGACAACCGCTAATTGGAAAATCAGATTGGCCAATCTGATCGCGTGGCGTCGGTGTCGCCGGTGTATTCGAGTGTTCGCTGTGAGAAAACGTTCAATTAGCCGCGGACGAGAATCGACAGGACGCCTGAAATGACCGGCATAAAATGTTGGACGAATTACCGTGTTTTCCTCGGCCATTCTAACCAGTCGAGGCTATCGATAGACAGATCGGTGAATCGGGCGAGGGCCGATTTAAGGTCACGCTCGAAATTCCTGACGATTCCGTTTCAACGACATCGTCCTTCGATCCTTCGATCGGAAGTTCCCCTTCCTTCCTAGTCGACGTAAAGTACAAGAACGCGCGTACGAGTGGGACACCGAGTGGACTCGGCCCGGGGATAATTTTAATTTAAACAAATGGTCAAGAAGGCGGCATCTTTGTCCGCGTCTTGTATTATTTATGTCCGACTACTCTCGTGCACGTGCGCGCGCCGCTGTGTCATCGGCGGCGGGAACGGGTGCGTTGCCTCGTGTCGTGTCAATGTTTTCTTGAACCCACCAGGTATACGTACGTACGTACGTACGTACACGTACGAGTACGTGAAAGTAAGCACAGGTATACACGGCCGTCCTCCTCTATCGCTCCGTCATCTCTCGGTCGTTCTCTGGCCCTTTTGCTCTGATTTATGCGATCGCGACTAGCAGATGCCTCCTCCGCTCATTAGCGCGACCCACTCTCTCTCCCTTCTCCCCTCCCAACAAAGTGGAAGAAATTTTGTAAGATGAAAGTCCGTGTATCAGGCTAAAACGAAACGAGAGACGGTTCGACATTCCAACCGTTGCGTTATTATCGGCAGACGCGGCGGATCTGGAGGGACTTTGATGAGTCAGAGCTACCGTCGGAGCTGTTCTGCTAATTTTTCAATTTATTCCTCCAATTACGCCGGGTACGCGATACCCCGACAATTGGCCGTTATTAGTTTCGAAACGCGACGTTCAGGACGAATTCGCAACTTTACGATCCAACAGTGATCGAAGAATCGTCGAAGAGCCAAAGTAAAAAGTGGCGAGCTCGCGGCGAAGAGGAAGGCGAAGAGGAAGGCGATGGGTGAGAGAATAGAATAGCTGAAATCACGCAGTGGTCTCGGAGCAAGAGCCAGCCAGCCAGCCAGCCAGCCATCCAACCAGTCAGCCAGCCAGCCAGCCAGCCAACCAACCAGCCAGCCAGCCAGCCAGCAAAGGGGAAAGAAAGAAAGAGAACGCGCGCGCGAGTGTACGTGCGCGAGCGAGCTTACCACGCGGCGTCCGCATAGGCCCTTTGATCTTAGCCGCTCTCCTCGCTTCTGCTCCGTTCTATCGACACTTGGTATATTTACGGGGTGATCGCAGCCGTAAAACATCGTACCGGCTGATTGAAATAAACATTGAAACAGTGGAATTCGAAGTTTCGAAAATTTGTGAAGTTTCATACTCGCCTACGTAACTTTTACCTGTGGAAATAGCGTTGGATTTATGGGCTATTAATATCGGTAACGGCACGGCTACGTGAACACAGACGTACGTGTCTATTAATAGGAGCGGCGAAATAGTAGCGTGCACCGCAGTTAACGCACCCACCACACTCGAGAGTGATAAAGTTGGCTGTCGCTCGCACTCTATCATGTTGTTAAGGCCGAAGGTGCGACATTTCTGCGGCTGCTCTCCGCGAACGTTACTCTAAAATAATCCCTCCAAGAGCAAAGAGAGAGAGAGAGAGAGAGAGAGAGAGCGGAAACTTTGATCCTTCGATATCGTCGCGTCGCGTCGCGGTTTTTAAGAACCGCACAGATCCGATGGGTCGGTTACGCGCAAGGTTAGCATCGTGGTAGCAGGAAATAGAAAAAGATGGCTAGTGGAAGGCCTCTCCCTTTCGTTGATTAATCGATATTTCTGAAAACGCCCACGGGACCCGAGCTCATCTCTTTCTCGGTCGTCTCGGGAGACCCGGTAGGGACTCGGACGCGGCGCGGCGACGCGAATCGCGTACTGTTACGGATACGATCCGTTAATGACCGAATTAATTTTTCCACGCGACCACCAGTCGGAAAGAGGTGGGTTACGGAGTAACAGTAGAGGACAGAGCGCGTTATTAATTAACTTGGTAGACCGTAAATAAAACTCGGACCGCCCCTAGCCACCCCCCGCCCCTTAAATATATAAATGTCGCCGCGCGATGCGTTATGTTAATTGGGGCGTTGTCTTCTACCATTCGCACGCACCTACCGTTCGCAAGCACCGACTAAGCGAGTACTCGCGCGTATTCGACGATCTTTTCAAGCTTTTTTTTACCCTATCCACCTACACCTATCTGCCTGCCTATTTAAATAGTCGGTGGTAAACTCCGGGGCAAAGAAATGATTCAATGGCCGGGCAAACTGGCAAGTAACGACTCGCGTCAAAAACAGGACAGATCGTCGTGCATCAAGCGCGGCCGTAACAGCGCCGCTTCGCGACGCGCTCGTTACGACGAGCCGGCCTTGTTCCGATCCACGTTGCATTTAGTCAGGACCACCCTGTATCCGCGAGACGCATCTGCCCACGTGCGCATACGCCGGGGACCGCTCCCGACCAGAATATTTATACAACCATTGTCCCCGAATCTGCCGCCGATAACTCACTCCACTCCACCTAATTATGCGCGAACCGCGCGACGATACGCGTACCGAGACTACGTAACCGACTAGCCCTGTTCCTAGTCCCGGCTATCGAACAACCCGTTAAACGGCTCATCATCGATTTCACACCACCAATCTCTAATAATATATTGCTCTCTCTCTCTCTCTCTCTCTCTCTAGGTAACCTGTAGTACGCGTTAACATTCGGAATGATCGTTTTCGAGACGAGACGCGTACAACTTAATAACGCGCGCCGCGCCGGAAGCAGGTTTTATGGGAGCGCACATGTTGCGAGACGGAGCGAGCGAGACGAATCGACATTAATTTCAATAGCACGCGCTCGGTAATGATAACAAACAATTAAGCCGAGTCAAGCCGGCCGCGGCCGATGAGATCATCGATGATGGTGCGAGGGTGTCGGAATTAAACGACACGTACACGTTGTAGATGACGCGTGTGCCGCTGCCGTTACACTCGTTAACGCTCCTCCGCTAACGTAACTAATAGATTGTGAACTCTATGAATTAATAGCGTCGTCGCGTGAAACGCGGTTCTCATCTCTCCCAACCGTACGCGTTTCCTACCATCTTACGCGAAACCCCACCGACCGGGCTCCAACTTACTTTTAACCGTCCTCCACCGGGTCCTCTTGGTACAGAAACTAGTACCGGCGATAATACGTCCGGCGTAACACGTTCGCTGTACACGCGACCAGTCCGGAGCCATTAGTTGACCGACTCGGTTCGCGTTCGGTGACAATGATGTCACGATGACATCATTAACGTTTTACACGCGCTTACTCGGTTCCCAACTGGAATAGCCGGCACGTCGATGCGGAAACGTCGCGCGCGATGTTCGTTTACAGAGCGAAATCGGTGGTACCGAAGTACCGCCTCACGCGTGCCCGCATCCCCAAAGTTCTCTCGGAGCGCGGCAAAAGCGGCTAATATAGCAAAGTTTTCGCATCATCCGGCTAGCTAGCTATCTTCTATCTCTTCGGCTCTTTCCACGCTTATTAAGTCCCGCCAGTGATTTCTACAGCCAGCGGGAGGTATTCTCGGTGTATACATATAATGCGCTGCCTTCGAGCAGTGCCTTCGCCCGTCAACCCACACGCCTCCCTCTCACTCTCTCACTCGCGCACACTTTACCTCCCCTCGGAAGAGACTCGTTCGTTCGCTTTCCAAGGATTCAGATTCGAACCGGCACGGCCGGAAAACGGTGGATAAAGCGGGGGGGGGGGGGGGGAAGAAAAAAAAAAAAAAAAACCCGCCACCGCTTATTGGAACTCTCAGCCTTGCGGAGATTGCGATGTAACTTCGTGAACGGTTCTCGTAACTTTTGCAGCCAACGTTTCCCCGTATTTTCGGCGCCGTTACCGCCCGATGAAACGATATAAGACGTTCGCGTCCGGTTGTTGCTGCCCATTTACTAGCGTATTCGATTCATCGTTATTCGATCGATTTCCAAACTCGACGAATAAATCGAGTTAGCTGCGACGGTCGCGTCCTCCATCGGATCCCTGGCCGCCTTCGCTCGTCTATGCCGCTTTACCTTTACGCGTATTATTGCGCCTTCGGTTGCATCGGCGATCGTTTACGATCGGCGATAATAAAATAATTATAACTCGGTGTCGTAAAACGTTTACGGAGCTCGTTTTCCCGCGTCCGCACGCTCGGTAGACCAGCCGCGCCTCGGTGGACGACGGGGTCCGTACAGTCGTAAAGATAACAAAATGCCGGACTATCTTAACGTGCCCGCTTCGACGTACCCGTTCTCGTCCCGGTCCCCGCGAATAAACAATTTTTTTCGTTACCGGCGGTTCGAGAGTAGTACGCGTCGACGCCTACATCCACTTAGCGAGGGCTGCCGCCGCACCCCGACCACCTGATTGTAACTTATGGCGAGCCCCGACAGAGCCAATCGGTCGATCCTCGTTCATCACCGACTATAGACTAGACGCGGGATGAATTTCGCGAAAGGTGTTCATTTTTAACACCAGCCGCGCGTCGCGTTGTTCATCACCCCGGTAAGGGTGGCTCCGACTGGACATCAAAGTCGGTGCGGTCGTAAAGAGTCGACGCCTGGCGTCGCGTAAAGACGCCTCGATGATACGCGGCCATTTCCATACACGCGCGCATAGGAGGGACCGGTCGCGCGTATTTGCATATAGAGAGCGTTAGCTAAGGGAAATAGAAGCCGAATACGTGACAGCGCTGCTCCGGGAGGTGATTCTTCGCCGGGAGACGGACACTTCCTATCACCGGGTTCATTAATAACCAGACGATGGTTGGTTGGACAAAGGCGGGAGAGCGGGAGAAGAGGGTAACACCTCCGGGCCGTTTGTTCGGCTTTTCAAACCCGTGAAAAAACACGATCGTACCGTCCGTTTCGCGGGTCCGTTAATCCGAATCGCGCGGGACAAACGGTCGTTTGGGTCGGGCCAAACCGTGACCGTGCTCGGTTCGTCCTACGGATACCGAATACGGTCCCAAAGGCAAATGGGATAAATCTGAATAACACGTTTCAACCGACGGCTCTACGGTGTCCCTTGATAACGCAGCTAAAGGGGTTCGTGAATGATTAGAGATATTAATATCGGTCTCGGTGGAACGGGTGCAAACTACCCGCGAGTCCTACAGCCCCTATACGCGGCTCTAATACCTATCGCGGTGCGACGGCGCTGCCGGATAGAAATTTATCCGTTTCGTCGTCGACGACGACTTATCTCGCCAAGGCAGCCTCCTCGTCAATTTCTTCGCATTCTCCTCGCGTAACAGCCGTGCGATTTTCATTTCCCGTTACTCTCGATCAACCGGTCTCTCTAGGATCGCATCCGCAGACCGAGCGGCAAGGGTCGCGTCGTCTCCGCTCTCGGGGCGAAGATCTCGATCTCCCAACGGTACGAACACCGACCGAGCCTCGGATCGCAAACAAACGCGGATCTCCGACGCTCCGCAAACTAATTCTAATCTGGGCGCTACCGACAAATCGCTCGCCATAAATCTGGAGCCAAGAAACCAGGAGAGAGCCAAGACGTTCGTAATCGAAGATAAACCGCCGCGCCGCGCCGCACCGCACCGCACCGCCCCTTCCAACGCAGAAGCCAACCATCGTACGTATCGCGTCAAAGTCAAACCCGGGACACGGAACCTCGACGGGGTGTGCTCCGTGTGCGCGCAGCCCAGGGGGATGACGTCCCGCTAACTAATCCAGATAAATCGCAACTACCGACCTTCCCGCGATAAAATTAACCCATACCTTATGAGAATACCCGATCGAACTCTGCGTATTCTTATATATTCTTCTTCTTGTCCATCCCAATGTCCGGTTCTGTGTCGAGATTGATCGTGTTCGGGACGAGGGCAACCGAGACCCTTTTCTCGGTGTCCGAGGACGCAACGGCGCGGCGCGCCCATACATCACTCGGATTGAAACATTTCCTTATTATTACCAACGCCAGAACTAGGCTCGGACTCGTCTACTTTCGCTTCCTCCTTCTTCTTCGATTCTCGTTAAATTCCTTCTACTCGAGAAAGACACGGGCAGGGCAGACGAGTCGGTTAATCGCGTAAATTGCCGTCACCCCCGGGGTTGACGGGAATCTAAGTTTATAATTACCAAGAAATCCAACGCCGCGTACAGAGAGAGCTACGTATCGGAGACGCGCACCTACGTCTCGTCGTAAACCATACAGGACCGCAACGATCGTATCGTTTGCTCCGGGTGTCCCTCCTCTGGCCGCGTATTACGAATCGCCTTCCATGTCGAGCACGGCGAATTAATGCGCGTAATATGTTGGCCTCGGGCACGTTTACGGGTGTTACGTTCCTCCCCGGCAGAAAAGTTACGAGTCGCGCGAAGCTCTGGTGCTGCCGTGCGTAGTCGTCGCCGTGTATCGCGGGTGCAGGCCGGATTCGCAGGCCCGCTAAGAAATCGTCCCGCCACCGGGCCCGGCCTCTACCTCTTCTCAGCCGTTGAAAACCAACCCCGTTCGTCCGTCATCGCGACGAGGACGCGAATAGCGATCGGACAATTTGTAATCGTTAACCACCGCTACCGCTCGCCACCCGATTACGGCCCTTTCTCTTCGTTTCGGCTCGCGACTCGCATATTTCCCGAATAAAGTTAACGCTTGGGGCAACGACACGGGGAACGGCGGGGGAGTTTAATACCTTCTTAAACGTTCCCTACCCCCCGAATTCCTTCTCGGACTCGAGTATCAGCAGAAGGGTGGTGTATTCTGAAAGCGTAGAGAAACAAATAATACGATTACGTTCCGTTTCCGTTTATTAAAGAAACAAGATATCGCTGTCTGGCTGGACGATTTCGTACTCCGAGGAGTCTTCGCTAAGGAGACTTTTCGCGTCCTCCTTCGCCTATGAACAACCAACACCTCTCGCTCCAGGCACTCGATACCGAAACTCGATATACTATTAAAACTCGCGAGAATTACTGCTGCCTGCGGGAAGAGGAGAAAAGAAAAAAAAGAAAATAAAGAAAGGGAGGAGGAAAAGGGACGTAAGCCTCCTTGCGCTCGATCATCGGACAGAGTTTCAACGCGATTTCCTGTCCATACTTTTCGCGTATTCGATATCCGATGGATCGGGTAAAAAAGCGAGTCTCGTCCTTGGATAAGGATGCGTATATACGTGTCGCGATCGAGCGCGTGTGTACGCTGGTACGGATTCAGAGACGGACAGAAGAGAAGATTCGAAATCGTTAATGGCCGCTCGCGCGTTTAACAATTGACGCGCTCGGACATAGTGGAACGCGAGGAAATGTCAAGCGGTTTAGGGGGCCAAATGACCGTCCGTTCGTTCGTTCGCTCCGAGCACAACGACGCTCCTCTTTTCTTTTCCCTTCTTCTTTCTTTTCTTTCTTTCTTTCTTTCTCTTCATCCCCGCTCGAGGACAATCGCACAGGTACGCTCGTTCCTCCGTTCACGCTCTTTATTTCTCCTTCTTCCACGAACCATACGTCATCGAAGCCTTTCGTGTTCTCGTCGAACAAGAGGAAACCGACTGGCATTCAGTCGACAACGAATGCCCATATAGACGAGGAGGCCCCTACCGTCCGTTCCCTCCTCTGCTCCTCTTCTCCTGCTTCTGCTGCTTCTCCTTCTTCTTGCTTCTCCTCTTCTTCTTCTTCTTCTTCTTCTCCTTCTTCTTCTTCTTCTTCCTCTTCCTCTTCCTCTTGGTCCACGTTCGGTGCTATTGCTCGAAAGGCCCTGGTTTCGCGTCTCATTTTTTTCTACCGAGCCGATCTTCAATCTTCGAGCCACGGCCGTGCTGGTCATTGCCAGTGAGTCCGAGTGATAGATGTGGAAATAATTATAGGCGAATGGTCGCGCAATAAAAGTAAAAACCATGTCAAATTTCGCTGGCCGGTAATGACTTTCGACCATGCCACGGGACAAGTAAATAAAACGACCCGCCGGTCGGCTCTTCGATAGATCCAATCGATTTCGCGTTGGTGTCGCGCGTATTTGTAAAAACGCTGGCCCTCCGACGCGAGGACGTTCCCGAAACTCGAGGCCGCGAGCGTATCGGTCGGTGGATAAAAATTACCGACAATTCGTTCACGTCCACGCGTGACGAAAGACGAAATCAGTTTGTTCGGAAATCAAAGACCCCGCGAATCCATCGAGACGCGATCTCGCACCGTGTACCTTACCGCGCGTCCCTCCTTCTCGTTCCCGACTAATGCAACGCCGTGCCCTCGGGCACGCGGTAATGCCTAATTAATCCAATTAATCTAGCCTCTCGAGAGCACAAATGACCTCAGCGAGGACCTCAAAGACGCGAGGGACCGGCCGGGCAGCCGGCCCAGGCCAGTCGTTGTCCTGTATGCGCGCGCGCGCGCGCGCGCCTGTCTGATGGACCGGGGCCGATCTAACATTCCGAGAAATTAACGATTACCGGTGATTTATACAAATTCATATTTTAAATTATTGGCCGTCATTAGCGTGCGTCGAGGTATTAGTTCCCGGTGACGTGTAAAAGGCTCTCGGCTGGCCTCTTCTCTGCAACCCTCTCGCCGCTGCCGCCGCCGCCGCCGCCGCCGCCTCATTTCTCCTTCAGGCTCGATCATCGTTCCGTGGCGTGGGCCTCGAAACGTACATACTACTGCTATACGTATGTATATAATACCGTACGTATACGTAGTATTCGCTCGATCCGTCCAGATCCCGTCTGCTGTGCGCCCTCTCGCGAGACAGAGAGAGAGAGAGGGAGAGAGAAAGTGGGAACGCTGGAATATATTATCGTTTTGTTCGTGCGAGACGGAGCGAGATGGAACAGCCGGGGCAAAGGAGAGAACCGAGCCAGGCCAGGGCCGGGCTGGTTGTCATTGGCTCATTTGTTAGACGCCATCCAAAGCATGCGGGGCCTTGATTTAGTGCCTCCACCTCGAACCGCGTGCGCATATACCCCGAGAGATATCCGCCGCGGCGCCCTTCATCGAAGAGACAAAGACACGAATCGCCGTTTCCCGAACTCGTATTCGGGATTCTCGGCCCTCTCTTACCGCCTGGCCGCAGCAATTGCACGGCCCAGGTAGGTATACGTGTAGGTGGTCCCCACGGAACCCTTCGGATCCCGATCCCGCGGCAAGGTGCCTTGCACTTATACGGTAGCCGAACAGCCTACCCGATCGAATCTAATTGTCGGTCTTCGACGTATATTCCGGTAAATTGCAAAAATAAACACGTCGTCGTCGTCGTCGTCGTCGTCGTCGTCGTCGACTGAGGCAGTAGCCGAGTAGGCAACCAAGATGCTGCGAGGGGTTGAAACGGCAAGTTTCTCTCTCTCTCTCTCTCTCTCTCTCTATCTCTTCTACCGAGAATGGAAATACTAATTTTGCGGAATACGGTGGCCGGACTGTGGTAAGCGGCTGTTGGAAGACAGTGGTATGGGTCGTGATTATCCGAGGATAATTATAGTCGAGGCGCGCGCGCGCGCGCGCCGCACAGGTTACAGAAGGGGGTAGCTCCGGCGTCGAACCGGAGTGGAATCAACCTTTCCTCGTCCGAGATACGTTTACGCGCGCGGGTCCGAGTATCGCACGCGGCGCTCGATGGAGGTAAAACGAGGTAAAACTCTCATCACGGCGATGACGGGATTTTACGATCGGACAAAAATATAACCTCGATCGAAGACGATCGAAACGAAACGAGGGAGGAGAAGGGTTCGCGTTGGCGTGTTGTCGTTCGAGGAACCGTAAATACCCCGATGGACGGCAATAAGAATTTATTGCAGCCGTGTCTTTGACGGAAGGCCGCCGGTTTTCGTTATTCGGGGAACGCTCATTTTTGATATCACGCAGCCGCGTTAATTGTTCCGTTACGAAGACGACGAAAATGAAGTCGATGCCGCGTCAAAGGAGAAAGACGAAGACGAGGGAGAAAGAAGAAGAAGAAGAAGAAGAAGAAGAAGACGACGACGACGACGACGACGACGACGACGACGACGACGAAGACGAAGACGAAGACGAAGACGAAGAAGGGAAGGAGGCGATTCTGGTGAGTCAAGATATAATTGCTACATCCTCTTAGTCACGTGCCACTCACGTGGTTCCCAACTGCGAGCGCGAACAACTACTACTCGCGTACTACCGTTGCTCGCGTGTTCGTACGCACGCGAGTACACACGCGTGCACACGCTCTCTACGTATAGCTCGAAGGTACAGCGCTTAACACCGCGCAGGTTTATACCGGGACGTTTCTTGCCACGCGGTGTTGTTTGATTGATCGTTTAATAAAAGTCTTGTCCCGCGCGGTGAAAATAAATTTCCCACTCGGATAAATAAATGGTTCTTACGATGCGGTTAAGCGAATTATTGTCGCGAGGACGGAGAAGGCGCGCGCGCGCGCGCGCGCGCGTTGCCTTCGCTCGAAGACTCAATTCCATTAGGAGGCGATCGTCTTTTATGAACTCGCCGTATATTATTCCGCGCGGTAATGCCGTCGTTCGTCGAATAGTTTATTATCCTCGAACTACGTATGATACACCGGCCGTGTGTTGATAAGACAGAGCGTACGATAGCATAGATTCGAGATGGTTACTCGAGATTACCGAAACGAGTTGCGGCCATCTGGCCTCGGTCGGCCGGCGAAATTCGTGCGAGGATCGGCCATTAATTTCTTTTCGAGAGAAAAACCGAGTCGACCTAATGGGAGCCATGGTCTAATACCTCCTGCTGCGTCGTCTCCCAAAGGCCTTTCTTTCGCTCGGCTCTTCTGCTAATGGCCACTCTTCGATGACAAATATCAGACGAAAGAAAATCTATATATTATCACCGTTACCACCGGTCCACGCGGTGCCACGCGGCGAGCCTCCTTATCATCTCGCGTTATCTCAATTAAACGGGGGCGGATCGGCCGGTTCTCGAGCCCGCAGGTGCAAACCGCGTCGACGTCGAAGCGTGACACCGAGCGATGCATCAAATCGTTGCGCGAGCGCGCCAGTTGCACCGGATCGCCGTAATTCTTCGCGGGAAGGAATCGCGGTGAAACCCTTTTCGTCGAGCTGCCACTTTACCACCACCACCATCGGCATCGGCTCGTTGCTTGGTTTGGTTTGTATAGAGAGCAGCAGTGCGCGCACACACGCACACACACACGCACACCGGCAGCCATACTTTGACAGACACAAAAACATCGGAGAGCCTTGATAAATTGCCCGGGAGAAAAAGCGTCGGCCACTCGAGGCTGTTCGGTGGCGGCTCTCGGGGCGAGAGAGGGGCCGCGAGAAAGGAACAGAAAGGAACTGAAAGAAACGTAAAGGAAGAACGGGGGAAGAAACACAGAAGGGGATACGTAGAGAAAGAAATAGGAACGGAGGAGGGGGAGGCGTTAAGGACAGGATACATCACCAGGACTGGTTCCGGTATTGTTCGCGTTAATAGCGGCCACCCTCTCCAATGGACGGCCGTCGTAAATACGTGCCGCGTTCGAACGAGCGATGCTTCGATTATCTCCTCTGTTCGTTTCGGTTCGAACGTAGCGAACGGAAATCCCATCTCTCGGTGCTCGTTGCTCTCGATTCGAATTTCGATAACGATCGCTGATCTTTGGTTAAGACCCTCGACCAAGAGGGTCGTCCAGATTCCTCCGCCTACGGAGTATTCAATTTGCGCGGAGCGAATCGCAGATTCTCTCACCGGTTGCCCGCGGGCTTATTATCGCACTTTGCCGACTCGGAGCAACCAGCGAAATTGCTGCTGCTGCTGCTGCTGCTTCTCACCCGGTTCTCCATTCACCGTACGATTCACAGGCTTTTCGTCCCCCGATCGAACGAAGGGGATTAATAAAACGGATCCGCGCGTCTAACCGATCGACCGACCGATCGGCGAACCACTCGGCGAGAAACGAGGGAGGCTCGCGTCCGAGGGAGGGGTGGTTAGGACGGGTTATTAAAAATGCCCCGAAACATCCGACGGATTAAATCGTCTCATTTGCATAAGATACGGTCACCGTAAACACGAATTTATGGATATGCGAACGTATAGATTCGAGACCGAACAGGATAACCGCTAATAAAGGCTCATCCTGGCAGCCGAGTAACGAGAGGGTCCTCCCCCCCCCCCCCCTCCCCCTGGGTGGTGTGGCGCCACGACGATACGCGACTAAACATCTACGATACATTATCGCAGCCAGATACCTTGTAAACATTCCTCGCATCCTACACGATGGAATTGGCAACGTTGCTCCTCAACGATCTGACCTACGACCATCTTAACCTTTGCTTTCTCTCCACCGATCGTTTCCACCGTCCGAAAGTTCGGAGAACCGGGACAAAGAGGACAACCCCGCCTCGGGCGAAGGCGTCGTTCCTTGCTAGTTCGCGTAATCAACGTAACCAACGGACGCTCGTATAATTTACCGAATAGCCGCGGTTGCTATCGAAAAACAATTTCTTTCAAAATCTTACGTTTGAATCTTCGAACAGAGAGCACGGAGAGTCCAGGGGGGAAAGAGAGGGGGGGAGAGAGAGAGAGGTTATGGCAGCAAGGGCTGCTGAAGCACGAATCAATTAGTAGGGGGCCTCGGGCTCTTCGGGCACCGGAACCTACCCTTTCTCTCGGCCGTGCAACCCCGGATCTCCCTTCTTCTCCCGACATGGTAACGAGTTATCATGGCCTATCCATCCGTTTATCTCTCTCTCTCTCTCTCTTCCACCCCAGTTTGGCAGAGTCAAGGTAGCCACACGGAGAATACAGATTGCGTTTCAATCTATACGGTAACGAGTGTTTAGTGTTTACCGAACCGCGTGCCGACCGCCTTTGTTTCGGCCACAATTTCCCGTGCCCCCCGTTCCACGACAAACGTTTCCACTTACACACACACTCAACCCCCTATAGGAGGTATACGGAGATGCCGTAAAATGCAGCGAGGCGACGATGTAAATGGATATTTAATAATGGAACGGATACGGAAAGAAAAGGTCAACATCGGACGGGGATCAGCGAGAGTCAGCTGCGGTTCGGGGTGACCGGTTGGTCGCGGTCGTTGAAAATTTCGAAAAGCGTGATCGATAGGTGCGCGAGCGTAGGAACGCGCATAGAGGGCGAAACAAATGCCGCCGCCTCGCATTTAATTACACGAGTATTTTATCGGTACGAAACCATTCGGTCGCCCATTCATCCGTCGTTTCTGTCGGTGTTCACGTCCGGGTGCGTCTGGTATTTCGAGGGCAACGCGGCGCGCGCGTTCGCTCGACCAGCGCGCGGCGTAGGCCCGACGCTCTCTCGCCGGTCCTCGAATATTTATGGGGGCCAAAGTCAAATTAGTGGCGTACGGCGTACACCTTTTGATTAAGTATCTGTTAACTAAAGGTAATACTTAATAAAGTAACGGTGATTTAGTGCGGGCCAGGGACGCGCCGCGTCGGCATCGACCGATCGTTCGTTTTCCCATTGAAAATAAAAATTCGATATTTATGGGTCCCGGTGCGCGGCGGGGCCCGCGAGACCCGAACCGCTCGATACCACCGCCGTCCGCACCGCGCGCCGCATCTTTGCCTACCGTTTCGATTCGATTCGATTCGATTCGATTCGATTCGATTCGATTGGTAACGTTTTCTAACGCGCAACGTCTCGTCGCGACGTTTCACGAACGCGTTGCCCGAGATGGGGTCGCCCCAGGGACGCGCGAGAATACGGTTGCCAGGCAATTTAAAACGCATCGAAGAACGAAGAACGGAGAACGGTCAGTTTTGGGGACGCCGGGTGGGGGGTGGGGGGGGGGGGTAAAATTTATGCTCGTCCGCCAATGCATCGCCACTGCATGCTTCGGTCGGTCGGTCGGTCGTCAATAACCGGCGCGTCTCCGCCGATACGATACACCTACATATACGCGCACCTTCGGGCCCCCTCTTGTCCCAGGCCTCCCTCCGAATATCCGATTGCAATTATTTCTTCTTGTTTGCATACTTACCTCGAATCCGTCCGGTTCTTCCGAGAAGTCATTGATATTCGCGTAATCGTCCCAACGATTGCCGATACCGAGATCGTATCGACTCTGGCCAGAAATATGAAACAATCCGTTCGTCTCGTTTCACCCGACCGCCCCGAGACGTGGAATCCACGGGGGCGAATCGCGCGGTAAAAATCCGTGAAATCGGCGACGGGAGATATAATATAAAACGGTGCGCGGAGAAAGAGAACGTTTCTCTCGAGTAATTCGAACGCGACTCGAACGGAGCCGAAATCTCGTCCATCTTTCGTACATCGGGCGCGTCCCGTCTCGAACAAGCCGTGATCGTGTGTGTACGCGGTCGCCTCGGCCCGGTGCTCGGCCCGGAGAGGGTGTATTTCGGCTTAGGTGTATTTCGGTCGTCCGGCGATAAAGCATTTTTATGTCCTTCCTGGCTGTTTGATTTCGAGATTAGCCGGGAATTTTAGGCGAACCCGCATATCACCGTGATTTATTCACCTGGTACCCGGGGCCAGGGTTTCGGGGAGGGGGCAACCGGGCTGCCCGGTCACCGTAGCGCCCCGCCTAAAGGTAGGATTCTCTTAAATTTCAAATTTATACCCGACGCGCTGTCATAATCTTGATTCTGACACCCCGGCCGCGAAGCTATTTGTTCGTTGGCCCGTTCCGCGCCACCACGGTGGGCTTATTTGTCAGCCAGCGGCCGGCTCGCCCGTGGATCGGCGGAGGAAAACCGTCCGCTTCGAACTGGAAAATAGCCGCGATCGAGATCGCGTCGCCGATAATTAATCGGCGTTCGATGCGTCGCGCGAACCAGCTCCGAACACAATGGTCACCCGCGGCTGCTCGAATGATTTAAACGCCGACGGACGGCGGTGGATCGTGTGGTCGATTTCGCGATCCGACCAGGGAGAGGGAAAAGTCGGTTCTCGTATTCGGTGGACACGTTCGATCAGGATATCTTAGGTCGAGGATATTTTAGGTGGTACCGAGGAGGCATCGGTTGCCCTCCCGGTGCGAGGACGATTTAAGGCCCACCGGTACCCAGGGCCCAGGGTCGGGCTCGATCGTTCTCGCGCGCTCGCTCGCTCGCTCGCTCACGGTGGTCTATATAAACGGGGGACCTAAGGAGGTCCCGCCGGAGGTGTTCCCGATATCGTCCTCAGCTCCCTGTATCGTTCCCGCTATCTACCGCTATCTACCGCATCGCGCGAGCCGATTCTTCCGAATCGTCTTCACCGAGTCGAATCCCTCCTGTTACGCGTGTAATTAATCGCGCGCGCGCGCGCGCGTTACCGTCCGGTTCGCGACGTTCCCATGCCCGGTTGTCACCGGAAATTTACAACCGGTCCCGTTCCCATATGCCTGAGTAATGATAAATCAGCGACCAATTAAATTGGCCAAATTTATAGACGGAACCGACGCTCTTCTCGATACCGGCGCAACCTTGACGGCCGTAATTTGATCGCCGGGACTTTCGACGTCCATAGACTATTCGGGCGCACCCGCGGTCCCCCGCAGAATTATGACACTTTACGAGCCAGCTCGGTTTCTTGCTCGCGCAGAAATTGCACGCTCGCGCGAACTTGCGAATTCGATGGCGCATCAAAACGGGGGTTTAATACTTATTATCGGTCGACCGGTTCGACGACGCGACCGAAGGGGAGACGCGGAGAGTTTAAGTCGCTCGTTAGAGAGACGTAAGAGAGGAGACGCGGCGAGGGAGGTTTCGCCTTTCTCGGTCGTTTCTAGATCGCGCCGAAAGGAGAAAAAGAGAGAGAGAGAGAGAGAGAGAGAGAGAAAGAGCCGGTTACAAGCGCGCAGCGAAAGTTACGTTACGAAAATGTTCTCTCGTCATTAGCACGGGTTGATAAGTGTCGCGAGGCGCGGTGTAACCGCTTGATCCGCCGGCATTAAAAGTCGAATGCAACAAATCCATTCACCGGGTATAATTACTCTGGAGACGCTCGGTACGGCACGTATAAAAGCGGCGTTATTAAAAATTTTAAATGTCTATTAATTACTCGCCGTTATACCGACCGCACGAAGAACTGTATAAAATGCATTTAATTATCGCACCGGCTGAATGGGGGAAATCAATGGGTTTCCCTGTGGTAAAGCGACGCGGAGGAGAGGCGAGTGCTTTTTTTCAAAACCTCAATTTGTTGCTTCCACCGTTCACCCTCGAAGGCAAACGCCCCTTTCCTGTTACCCGTCCCTACCGGCGCAGCGGTGGCTGCCAGTAATGAGGGCGACACCTGAATCCGTGATTACATCGCGGCAATGAAAAGTAATTTGTCGATTCACGGCACGATGGACCGTTTCGATACCGCTGCCGCAATTTTCCACTTTTCACGAGTGAAAAGCTCCTAGCCACCGCCACCGCCACCGCCACCGCCGCCGTCACCCGCTCGCCGAGGGCGATATTCCTTTTTTTCTCATTTTTCTTCGAAACAACCCCGCCACCTGCTCGTTAAAGCAGACCGAAAGCGAGTTGCAGCGTTCTCGCGTCCCGATGTTATTTATCGAAACGCTCGTGTCGCTGTTCGTAACGTTCGAGGTGCGGAAAACCGAGAGCGAAAAGTGTCACCGAGAGCGAACTTGGTGGTCGATACCGTTTAAACGTCGTTGACCCGCGGCTGATGTATCGCGCATCTTCCACCAGGCAAGCGGTGGTTCTCACCTCCTCTCGCCGATGCTCGAGTTCGATACGCGGCGGCGACATTTTGCGAGAACGCGCGACGTCCGAAAGACCAGACCACTGACCAACTAAACGCGTTCCGTTCGTTCCCCGCGCGGTAGTCGCGCGTGGTCGCCGCGTGGTAGCTGCTGCTAGGCGTCCGCGCGGATACGTTGAAACTTTTTGAAATTCCGCGAACGAATGTGCTGGTGAACCTGGACCTGGTGAAGGGAGGGAGGAAACGGAGGGTGATCGTTAAATTGAGAACCAATATTGGCAAGGTTCCGTGCTGCTGGTGCCGCGCAGCTGCCAGAAACATAAACATACGAGAGTCGTACAGCCCGCCGCGGCGGAAGGGCCATCGATGTAGATACCTCTACGTATACCTCTGCGTATATACGTGTACACGATGTACACGGACGTACGTCGTACGTACACACCGCGAGTAGAGCGTAAGAGAGCGGGACGCGGGCAGCCGTGCGACGCGTAGCACTAATTTGTAACCAAGTTGTCGCCCTGGTTTGACACTGCAGTAAATACGAGGGTGATAGCGTTGTATATCACCGGGCCACCGCCGCTACCACCACCGCGCGCTTCGCCGCTCCTGCATCCGCCGCCGCATCGAGTACCGAGTGGCTTTTTCCCGTACCCGACGTTAAGCGGATCTCGATACACCGAGGATACGGTAAACCGTTTGGCTACGGTTCGTCCGGTTAACGATTCCCTCCCTCGATACGTGTACGTACGTGGTAAAAACGAATAGACGGATGAATCCCAAGATTGGTCGGAGAATGGATTATTAAAATTAATTATTCAGATCGGGGAAAATGGCGCGCGCGCGCGCGCGCGCGACGTAAGGCGGTGGCGGCCGTTTCGACGAAATGAATCGTAAATTGGACCCGTGCACGGCCGATCCCCCCGGGAAGCGCATCCCTTACTCCTTCTCGAAAAGGAGAGAGAGAGAGCGGCGAGAACCCTTTTGTTCTTACCTATTAACCACCCCTGATTTATACACGATCGTTCGCCGTACAACTTTTTTCATTTTACCCCTACCAGGCAGAGCGCCGCGTGGACGACGGCGTGGACCTCTTATTTTTCTCAGTGGTTTCCAACCGTGCCGTAGCCGCGCGTTCCGCGCGACCGGATCCTGATTAACTCGTACAATCCCGGTCGACCCGCGCGCGGCCTGCCGTGAATCTCTGATTTGCATGAGCAAGGAATTCCTTCTGTATAAACTCTCGGTCTCGCTCACCTATCCGTCGAGCCGCGTTCGCAGCTCCTGCTCGCCGCGCGCCACCGGCGGCGATTCGACGAGCCGTGCGCGCGCGCGCGCGCGCGCCCCCTATCGGGAGCGCATTTTAATGCCGGTCTAATTTTCGATTTAATTTCGGTAAAAATGATCCGGCCTCTTGGCCGATCCCGCGGCGTGCCTCGAGGAGGCGGGAGACGAGCGACGCCCCCCTCCCCGTTCGTCGCCGACGAAACTTTTCCCCGTAAAAACCCATTTGCATAACGTTTCCGTCGCCTCCTCGGGATGGAAACGAGCGGACACCCCGCGGCTATGCGCGCCACTCCCACCCCTGCGCGAGCTCTTCGAGACCCAAACCTAGCCAGCCTTCGCGTGCCCGGAACGCGCAACGGGACCCGTTACCTATCTTCGCTCGCCGTCGTTATCGTTACTAATTATCGAGATTACTTCAAATTGTTATATTCTAAAGGGAACGATTCGATCTCGTCTCGAGAATCAATCGTCGGGGATTATCGATTCGTGGTCGGTCCCCCTTCGGGGCGAGGAAACAGATGTCGGAGATCGGCGACGAAAGGGCGCAGACCGGCGCGACCGTATAATCGGAAAGGGTTAGCAAAATGTATGCGCTAATAATCGAAGAAAAAAGTGTCCAATGAAAGAAATTTACGAGCGACTGTAATTAAGAAAGGGGGAGCGTATCGTCACGCCTGGAAGGATTAATTAATTCAAAATATATCAATTAAGAATAAGGTTTACCTTTCTAACGTCACCGTCCCTATCTTGCCCACCCCCTTGGTCTCCCTTCGTCCCCCTTCCTTCGTCCCCGTTCGCCATTCTCTTCTTTTTATTGCAAATTGGACGTGAAAAATGACGCCTTGATTAATCTCGCGGATAATTTAAAAACGAAGGGGTTGCCCGGTTACCCGGTTCCGCAGCCCCGCGATTCCGGGGAGCCGGATAAAAATTCAAGACGCGAAATTGCCAATCAACCAAGGGTGAGAGAAACGGTGCGCAACGGCAACCGAGGGGTGGAAGAGGGAACCGATTCGCAGGACGGCCGGCGTAGTAATAACGTTAAAAAATTATCCCTCGTCTGAATTTCATCGGTTCGCTTCGACGCGCTCGCTTGGCCGCCGCCGCCGCCGTATCCGGTCTGTCCGCTGTTACTTCTCGCCCTTTCTCTCGTCTTCTTTCCGCTTTTTAATTCGTGCCGCGAGTCAAGCAAGGGCTGGAAATAAAGGGAATAATGGCCTGGCGTGCCGCTGAATATCCAACTCCGGCCATGGAAATGTTGTTTGAGCTCGGTTGTAAAAGCGAAACAACTTTGTTCGGAATAAGCTTCGAACAAACGGCCGACGAAAAGGGGAAAAGGAGAAAAAAAAAAGCGGACAAAACATGCTACCGCGTGCGAGCGAATACATACGAACCAGGCCGGATTGTATCACGGCGATATCGATCGCCGTTCGTCGAACGTCTCCGATTGTAAAAGGATAGTCTGCTATTTTTAATCGAGTACCGTTTCCGGATTATTGATCGTACGAGAAAATATTTGTTCCGGATGGAAGATATCGAGAGATAGGAAAAAGTTGTATTCGTCCGTTGGAACGCGAACGCCTCGGTCTCTCGTCCTTTATTCTCCGCGAGAGGATCGAACGAGTTCGAGGTTCACTTTGCCGGGTGTGCAACGCCTCAACCATATGGTGACAGCCCAGCGCGCGAGTGTTCCATCCCGTGGGATTTCGCGCGATTCTGTGGTAGTGATCGAGCCGCGTGTGGACACGGGCTGAAAAGGGAGTCGATAAGTTAGTAAACTAATTAGCAAAGCTGCCGACAAAGCTGATGTCCTCTGCTCGCTGGCATGAGCGAACGCGGGCCCAGCTTCGTCGCCAAGCTTTTTACCTCGACCTACCTCCGATTCTTCTCCTCCACCGTCCGGCTATTTCGCCCCTCTTCCTTCTATTTGATTTTGCCCTCCTCCTCCTCCTCCTCCTCCTCCTCCTCTTCCTCCCTCTCCACGTGTCCGGCGTACCTCTCTTTTTTTCACTATTTATTTCTTTCTTTCCTTCTGTCCTTACTGCCACGAAAGGAACGGTTTCCCACGGGGGACTACGCGAGCTCTCTCTCTTTTTGTTCCGCGCCGCCTCGCTCGGAACAAATGGACGCGTCGATTCTAATTGTGTGCGTGTGTGTGTGTGTGTGTGTGTGTGTTCAAGAGAGGGGGAGAGAGAGAGAGCTTACCTCCGCGCGATAATCGTTCTAGAGGGTCGCCCGGCGGAATTCGAATCTCGACCGCGGTATCGATTCCCGCTCGCGTACTACGTTTTATCCCACGCATCTGTACACCGCTGGTAGTAGTCCAACCGCCGCGTAGTTCCGTGGAAATAATTCGAAAAATCGTTACGATCGGCAACGATTCTGCGGCTTTCAACCCTTAACGGTTGAAACGCGAAACATCCAAAGACTCGTCGTTGACGCGTTACCCTGGAAGATACTAGGACTCGATGGATAAACACGGAAACGGCAGCTACTCGCGATACTCGCGGGAAATCGATGCACGCGTTGCCGCTCGAAGCAGCTCGATTTTCAGTGGTTCTCCCAGCTTTACCAACTTCGTTCCCGGACGAAGGAATTTCTGCGCGTCTCGCGAACGAAAGGAAAGAGCGGTACGCGTCGAAACGGTCGATTTACGACCACCGGTGGACGAGCGCGAGAGAGAACAATCCGACCTTCGGAACGAGGAACACCTTCGTCCTCCGGCGAAGAGGGGAAACGAGGAAGAGAACCGCTTTCGATCCGGTAACGAACGAGAGGCAACCGCGCCCCGGCGGCGCGGTGACAATGGTAATTATTGTTGATGCTGAAATTTCAATTTTGCAATTGATGCTTCGTCCGGAAAGCGGTTCGCGTTGTCTCTGTGCTCTCGACGTTGGACGGGCAAGAGCCGGGGGGGAGGGTGGCGGCGGCTCCGGGAGAATCGTGCGCAACCACAGAGGGGCGAACGGGCGAAACTGCGGAGACGCGAGCCAACCGGAAACCATCATAAAGGTTCGGTTCTCCCTTTGATACCGGCTCTACAGTAACGTATTTAGTTAGACGTATCGTTCGGTTTCCACCTATTGTACACGGCCGGCAAACAAACTTGCCATTTGTTTGGACGCCGAAAGTTATCCGAACCATCCTCTACCATGGGAACGTCCACCTCCGCCTACGTTCGAGGATGGAAATGGAAAGCAAATCGCAACGAAAAATATCTCGTCGACTCGAAATGAAAATTAATAGGGTTACCAACCACCACCACCACCACCACCTGTGCGGACGAAGAAAGCGACGTTTACTCGGCGGGCTATTCCCAAGAGGTACCACCCCCCGGTTTCATCCGAGGGCTCTCGACGATAGCAAAGACGAGGACCCGCCTAACGAGCGGATGCCGCACCGCGGCATACCGAGTCCCTCGGAATCACGAACGGACGACGTGCCTCGATAGATTCATCGAATACTATCGAAGGAATTTCACAAACAATCCCGACGAATCGACGCGCACGGTCTTGGGAACTCTCGAAGCGAACGACGGTATCGGTCACCCCCCCCCCCCCCCCGACCGATTCCTTTGCCGCGTTATCGAACTTTTTAAAAGAATACCGCGTGACCGAAAATCGTGTTGCGGATAGGTCCGCGACCTCGAGAGACGGAACTCGGCGCATCCAGAAAATGCGGTCGGTCGAGCGCGTCACCCTTCCCGAGCAGTGACCACCGCGCCACGGAACATCGGGTATCACCTGTCCGTCTCCTCCGGCAGCGTACCGCGGCAAGAACACGTAGAATGCGCGGCCGACTCTCTCTCTCTCTCTCTCTCTGTTGGCCGACCTTGGCTAGGTCGACCGTGTACAACGCCTCGTGTACGCGACGCGACTGATTGAGCCGCATCTGCGATTCCGTCTCTCCCTCTCTCTCTCTCTATCTCCCTATATATACCATTATAACCCGAACGCGGTTATATTCTCGCCGGACCGAATCCGTTTTCCTGCCGGATTAATCCGTTCTTCGGGCACCGATCCATTCGAGAGTACCTATCCCCCCGCGGTGTCGCGTAAGTAGGACGCGGCTTAAACCCTTCTTTCCGCCCGTTTCTCTCCACTCTTCTCCTCGCCGTGCGTCCGACCCATTGTCGCGGAGCTAAGCACAGATTTATTATCGCGTCCAGACACACCCTCTCCGCCCTGATCGTCCTTAGCCCCCCCCCCTCCCCCCGGACCTGTAACAGAAATACGCGTTCATCGAGTATTCTATTAAGAATCCGAACCCCGCGGATAAACGAGCGAAAACCCTCGTTCCCGGCAAGAACGTCTCGCACGGATCTTACTTATCGCGTTAAACGGACCTTTTCGAAAATTTCACCAGACTCGACTCACGATGTCGATAGTCGTTCGCGCTCGTTACACGGTCCGTTTGCGAGCCGATCGGCAAATTGGTCCATCGACCGAAACGCGCGTTCCACGCCGCAGCTGCTCGCCTCGAAAAGGTGCTCGGCCGGCGAAAAGAAAGAAGGAAAACTGGGAACCTAGCCTTATTAGCTAATTTCAATAACGATCGACGGGCCTGCTCCCTGTTACGCATCCGTATGCGCGTATCGCGGTTAACCACCGCGTTGCCGTGCTCTTTACGGCCGGCGCGGCCGTAAAACGGATACGCGCCTCTCTCTATTCCTAGCCCGTAGATGGTTCACCGGGCTTGGACGAACGTTCGATGCCCGTTACGCGCACGTGTTAAACGAGAACGCACGCGATTCCCTCGCGCGGCCCTCGTCCTTTTCCGCGACCAGCCGGTTGCGCGTAATTATCGCCGTTTACGCCGCCGGAGAACGCCTGCGCAACCGAACTTGAATTTTTCCGCTCGCCAGTACTCGCGTACGGTAAATTACCACCCGGGGCCCGCAGAGGTGCCTGAAATTGAATATTACCCGCTTCGAACGAGCCGGCTCCGAGCGCGTCGTCTACTCGGATACGCGTGGCGCGGCGACATCGAGAGCCGTCGGTCCTATGCATGGAAATAAGGAATTTCCTCTCACGGGGAAAAGCTGCTCCGCGTTAAAAGGAAGAATTCGCAATAAAAGTGACGCGACGCGACGCGACGCGACGCGACGCGTTAACGTTGCGTTGTCGAAGAGGAACGCTTAGGACGCGAAGATTGGATGCGAAATTTCTCTGGGAAAAGTGCAAACTCCTCTGACGATGGCGACGCTGTATCAGAATTTCTTCTCTTCTCTGTGCCGTGAACTTTTCAATTTCGACTTTGGTTATTACGTAGCCAGGTGATGCGGGTACGCGCAAGCTTCGTCGACCGGACACCGTTTCATCGCTGCTCTTCGAGAGCGTGTATCACGCGATGCGCGCACACGAATTTTCCTCCCGCTATCCGGCCCGCCGCCACTCGTTAGCCGCGTTCGCGATCGAACGTGTCGGATGATTGATCTACCGGCTGCGCACCCTCCTCCTGCCAGCCTCCTATTCGCGAAACATCAATTATACTTCTCTGATGGAGTCACGTGACTCTCCTCGCCAGAGATACTCGTCCTCGAAAAGAAACGCGTTCACGGGTTGCTCGATTCCCACGAAATAATAGGAAATAAATATCTGCGCGTGCACCGTGTACCGCGAGTATTTACTCGCCCGCCCCCATCTCGCGTATCGATATTTCGTGGCCGAGGAGAAGAGGGGGTGCGCGTGCAGCGGTCGCACGCAACGCCGACGTTGCTCGTCGTTGAAAACAACGACGAACAGCTGTAGAGGAGGCACGATCGCCTCCGCGTATTCGCAGAGGGGCCAACGGGAGCCAGACGGGAGCAGGTGTTGCAATTAAAAAACTCGCACAGCCGTCATTTGTTTACCCGAGCAGGCCCTCTCGACGACGCGTCTTCCGCGTGGAACTTTTACTGGCCGCGTTCGAATCGCGGTGCGAAAACCCCCCGTTCGGAAATCGGGACGAACGAGCCGACGAACGTTGTTCGCCGCGGGCTCGACTTGGTTCGACAGGGTAACAGGTGGTCGCGAGCAGGAAACGTAGCCGCCGCTGCTGCCGTTGCACGTTTATTCGCGTCGCGTTCGATCGCGCGACATCCCGATCGATTAACGCTTCCCGTTGCGATTGGTAACGGCCGGTGGCGTGGTAATACCAGATGACCGCCAGGCACTCGAGTTTAACTCTTTTATATAAAAACAGCCAAGTACAAAGTAATGGCAGGCCACCTTCGGGTAGGGAGGGAGGAAGGCCGCTTCCGGCGGATACGCGTCATTTTTTGTGGCAATCGCGACGACGACATCGACGGTAACACGGAACGGAACGGAACGGAACGAGGCTGCGAGGAACGGCTACGACTTCGTTTGGTATCGATAACGATCTCGAACGGGAGGGCCGGTGACTCTCTAGTCTAGCTGCGCGTCTACCCTCGTTTCGGAGCAACAAAAAATAAAACCAAGAATTGGACAGGGGCAGAGTTTTCGCGTAAAGCCGCGTAGAGGAACGCGAAACGGGCAGAAACGGGCAGAAACGGGCAGAAACGGATGTCGAACGGGTGAAAAAACCGCGCCGGTGTCTGGTAGACGCGCGCGTCCACGCCTACTAATTACGAATCCACTCTCGCCTCGAAGACACCGGTGCTAACGAGAAAAATATACCGTCGTCCCGATCGGAACGGCACGCCGCTGCACACCGCTGCACGCCACGGCGAGAGAGGGTGGAGACGAATCCTCGAGGCGAATCCGTTCCTCTCCTCCAGGTCGAGGTAATTACGCCGGAGCCGAGTGACAAAAAGCCCGCGTACCTTAATGCAAACGGTCCGGCCGGGCCGTAACTCGTTAATTATATAGCCCGTCCCTGATTGATCCGCGACCGCTTATTCCCTCGACGGGTTCGACGGGAGTCTCCGCGAAAGGAATTCCGGCAACCGCCACTGTCCGTGCCCGATAGCAGCGTCTGCGGCGTCGTATCCGCGGTTTGGGTCAATCGCGGACAAGACGGACAGTTTTTCTCGTTCCTCGTACTCGGCGAACGAGCGAGCGAGCGAGCGAGCGAGCGAACGAACGAACGAACGAGCCGCGCAGCCGCGGTCCGTTGCAATTTGCAAGGTGCAACGCCGCAGTCGCATTAGTCAGGGTACCATATCGGCTCGCAACCATCGCGTAACGGTATGCGCCAGCAGGCGTTGCGATTCGCCGGTGTTTTCTGCCCCTTTCTGTCGCATCGCGCGATCACGCTAATGATCTGGTTAATTACGGCGCGACGCGGAACACGTACCGCGCCGAGGATCCAAAAGTTTTCAACTTTCTCTCGGTCTTCGCGACGACGCGGAGTAGTCCACCACGTGCTACCACCACCACCGCCACCACCACCACCGCGCGATGCGGATCGGAATAACAACGAAACGACAAATGGAACTATTCGATGGAAGTTGCGCGCGTCTTCGCGGCAAATCCCACGCGCGTTTCACCGCGTGTCCTCGCGGCATCGCTATCGGTATCGCAGGAAATCTGGCTCGCAACTTGGTCTCACCCGTGTGCCTCCGCTAATGTCTATCGCTGCCCCGACTACTTTGTTCCTTCCTTCTGTCCTCCTCCACTACTCGCGCGCGCGCACGCACGCACCCACACACGTTTATACGCGGCCATTTTTTTCTTCTCTCCTTCTTTCTCTACGCGCGTTTGTATCTTCGAAACGTCGTAGATGCGCACGCTTCCCTCGGTGTAATTAATGCAATAATTATTAGCACGAAAAGATCGTATCGCGCAGCGGTCTTTTCTTCGCCTACTGTTGTTTTTCTTGTCCCCGCTGCGCGGCGGCCATCGAACTCCGGGACGTTCGCGATCCGCCAAGATACTCGCGCGTGTACGCACACGTACGCGCGCGGTACGCGTACGTCGGATAGGTAAATCATTCTCGTCGAATCGAAATTGAAGATCGGTCGGTCACCGATGCGTCCACCCGGATGAGTTCACTGGCCCGTTATCGGCCGATCTATTATTCGTTCGAGTATTATTCCTACTTAGCAAGAGGGGTTCCCCCCGGGGTTTCACGGCAGGCTGAGCATCGATTTTTCGATCACATAAAAATTCATTTTCACGCGGCTGCACACTACTCGGGAACGAGCGCAGGTGTTTTAGTTTACCGAGCGCGCACGGTTTTCTGTCGGCGATTAAATCAATTCCGAAGATTGCGCGCTTTCTCTATGGCACACGATCGGCCGGAAACGGCGTTTCTCGTCCATTCCTGTTTGCCTTCCTACTTTGAACAAAGAACGCGTTCGCGATTCATCGTTGGACGATACGATTAACGAGGCCGGTGTCCGATACATTATATTTACATTAGACTTAACTTTCTCTACCGTTCGGTTATTGTTCGAAGCATGATTCGAGTCTTGGTGGTTCCAGGCCCAAGCGGGTCGAAGGTGCGGGGTTAATGAATGAATCGCCGGATATTCACGGTACCGCTACAAAGGAGCCAAGTCAAGACCTCCCTTAATTAATATAGATTACTTCTAATTACGTATATTTACCTATTAATTCATATTAACTGGAGGGGGTGGGGGAGACGAATCGTCTCTTCGTCGTCTCTTCGTCGTCTCTTCGGCCGCCTGATTCCCCTTAATCGACCTCGCAGAGGGTTGTAAATTGATCGATGTCCTATTCTCCTCTCTGCTGCCCGATTCGTTTCGAGAGTGTACCGATGATATCGGTATCGGGTGCGTCCGTTCGCGTCCGTTCGCGTCCGTTCGCGTCCCCGCGAAGAAACGGGGTTCGAAATGAAAGCCGCGACTTATCCTCGGTCTCGGGTTCTGATTGAATGGCTGCGCCGGAGGCGCTCGACGGGGTGGCAGAGTGGCAGAAAAGGGAACCGGGAAGAACGAGAGGGAGACCTCGCGTCCCTCTTAGCGATGCGCCCGAGAGCACGGGTTGCCGCGAGACCGCGCGCGGCATTTGATATCTGAAATCCCCAATATTTTTAAAAGCACAGGGGCGGTTGCTGCTGCTGCTGCTGCCGCTGCTGCTCCGCTGACGGAGGAGGGGTCTCGAGGAGCCGTCGTTTCGCCCGGCCTCAAAGGCCTACGATCCTTTCCACGGCCATTAAAATACGAATAATAATTATAAGAGCGACGGCAGAGTGATCAGTCCGCTCGCAGACGAAGCGATCGTCCGTATCAGCCGAACGGGAGCTCGGGTGCCTCGTTTCTCCTCCCTACTTTCCAACCTTTTTGCGAGCGACCAAACGTCGCCGATTCCCATTCGGTCATAGATCCATTCTTTTTCGGAGTCACCACCGTCGTCGACACGCGTGCAACTCCCCCCCTATCGAAGCAAAACTTTTCGCTGCGAATCGTTATTACGTTCCGTTGTACGGCGAATATCGGCGAATATCGGCGAAAAAACTCTGCAACACCGATGATAATGGTAATGGTAATAATAGTAACAGTAATAGTAGTAGTGGTGGTGGTGGTGGTGGTAGTAGTAATAATAATAATAACAATAACGATAATAATAATATCCACACGCTTAGAGTGTCGTAGCAGCGAGCGTCGAGCCGCGATTGCTCGTTAGCGGAACCACGGCCCCGTGTCTGTCACGAAATCGCTGATTATCATCGTTCAAGGAAACCACCGACCACCGACCACCGTATACCAGCCATCGCGGCCATTACGTACTTCTCTGCTATGGACTGGTAGGCTTAGAAAAGCCTGTCGTCCAGTGGCGTAGACTCGCCCCGCTCGGTCTCCGTTTCTCATTTCCGACGGTCCTCGAGTCGATTGGTTCGGAAGCGAACGTGAGATTACGAAAGATTAGGCAAAACCTAAGCGCCGAGTTTGAATCGCGATCGAAGAAAAACCGGGCGAAATATAATGGCGAAATTCCGAGTTTCGATGAGTTGGAGAGACGGTCCCTACGCTGGTGGCCCGGTGGCTGGATTCGCGACGCGTTCACAGTTCACAGATCGGTTGCGTCGCTCGGTGCACGTGTGAACGCGACGGCCCAACCCGGAATCAGGGAAGGCGCTTATTATTTCAAGGTTCGGTTCGCTCGCGCATCGAATAATCGGTCGCGATGCGTTACGCTGTACAAGTCCGTGAAAAAGTAGAGGATCGCGCGTGGGAGACGCGGCAGACGCGGGGGAACTAACTCCATTCGCCATTAGATTAATCTCGCGGTGCAAAACCATTGTCCGCACTCGGCTCTCTTCTTCGTTACGCCGCCTTTACGAGACGGATTTCGAACGTAGACAACGAAGGAAAAGTAATTCGTTCGGATGTGTTTATTCACGGTTCGCCTGTCACCGAAGAGCCTGTGTACGCGTCCGAGTGGCAAAACCCCATCGAGATGTGCTTCTGGAATAAAGTAGACGGGAGCTGGGACGGCTATCGGGGCGACGCGATGTATGGCGAGATGTAGAAAGACGACGCGTTGTCTCCTGTTATTTGCGTTATCGCGCGGCGCCGCGACACGTCTCGAAATCGAACGGATTCGATGATGATTGAACGGATTGAACGGAAAATGTTCGACGTTTTCGGTGAAAACCGTTCGGGAGAACAAAGAAACGGCAACTGGTTTCCGAAAGCGGTGAATGGAAGGAAACGAGCGTTGAAACGGCCGATTCAACGACCCGGAGAATAGGAAAAGAATCCTCTCCCCGGCGCTATTATTAAGTAGTCTAGCTGCTTCCATTAACGAGTAGAGTAATTGCTGCGACCAAGGTTTTCTTTCTCCTACGGCGCGGATTAAATCGTATAATTCAGCTAGCGACATTCCAGAATTCTCACCGGGGCGGAAGTAACCGTGCCGAGACACCGCTCGGGAGCACCGTTAAAACTCGTAGAAAACGCGCAACAGATACATCTCCGGTCCCTCCCGTGGGGTTAATTCCATAAATAAAGGCGAACCGTAACGAACCTTCGAGGCCGGTTAATGCATAGGATTATCGAGCCTTCCCATGCCCCGCATCGGTCGTTACAGTGTACGATAACAGTAATTATCGATACAAGGGATCGCGAGGCGACGCGTTCTTTTCCCCCAGTCCAGCTCATCCCACGCTTTACATATTTCTAAGTAGAGATATTTGCCTTGGAAGAGGAAAGAGGGGTTTTGTTGCGTGAGTCGCATTGTCAGCGAGCCGGCCCCTCGATTCCTGAAAAACCGTCCATCCAGTCCGTGCAGTACTCACGCGCGAGCGGAGGTTAGGCCAGCTTATACGGGTTGGCGAACCGTAGGCCGAGGGAAACGTCGGGGCAAAACCATAACGTGGTAATTTATCGGCGGCGAGCACGGGCAGGCATCGCGCGGTCGCCGCACGCTCGCGGAGGCGGTGTGACGGATCGCGCCGAGTTCGGAGGAGTCGAGAGAAAACTCGTTCTTTCCTCGGAAACTCGAGCCTCTCGTTACGGGACGGATGAGGCCGAGCAACGGAAAGAGACCGCGGAGCAGGGTTCGGAGCACGGGTGGCTCCAACTTGCTGTAAATTCGCGAATGGACCGCCCAGCCGTCAAAGCGATCACCCGAGGCTTCCTTAACCCCCGCCCCCACCCGCGGGTCCTTCTGCATACCGGCGCCGATATTAAATGACAAAGGCCAAAGGCATACCTCGCCCGTGAGAAGAGAAGGGTTGCCGGGGTAGCAAATTCTCGCGTACGAACCCCCAAGCATCCGCCGCCGCCGCCGCCACAGCTTGAGAACCCCCATCTCTCGTCGACCTTAAGTCGACGAGTCGCGGCGGCCCCTCTTACGTCGAGAGCCCATCCGTATCGGCGGCATTTCGCGGCCAGGATGTTTTAAATACGTACCCAAACAACTTTCAACCCTCTCGATGGGGCGGGCGGCCGGGCATCCGCTTTGATGTCGTCTCGAAAAATCTACGTGCCCAGATATACGGATATCGGTTTCTCGGCATTTTAATGGGCCAACCGGGGGTGTTCGACAGGGGTCGGTTCGCTGTTCACCTTCGCGGGACGAGACAATTTACGGTAATATTTACGGCTGTTTTCAAGCCTCGCAGCCGCGATATTAAAAAATAACATCCGCCGCCGCCGCCGCCGCGCACAATAGTTCCGTGTGTCCCGAGCGAAGTGGCCCGTTATTTACGTAGGACCGTATGGCGGCAATAAAGAAATTAAGAGAACTTATCAGTTTCCGGAAAAGCACCTGGCGGAGCCGAACCCCGTGATTACCCCGTGGTGGCCCACAATAGAAACATTGTCTTTCCCGGTCTCGCGCGGTCTTCCTGCGCGCGTACTTACAAACGAAACTCTGTAAACCATGGCGGCCGGCGCGATAAACTCGGGAACAGTGGTGTGAGAATCGTCGAAAGAAGCCGTGAGTTTTACGATGCTTGACACGCATAGAACACGCGCGCGCGGCAAACGAAATTTTATTATACGACCAATGTCGGTTGCGAGCCCTTCGATCGACACTTATTTACGCGTCCCGTTGTTCCCTCGCGCGATAACAAATTCCGATGGAAACAGGTGAACCACAGCTTTCATTTTAATCGCGCCGCTTCTTTACGTTACGAACGGTTTCGTTTCGTTACCACTATTCCGATGCGTGAAACTGAAATTGAAATATACGCGTGTAAGTAAATTAATCTCTCCCCCTCTCTTTGTTCAATGGAACAGTTGCGACGCGTAATTTATCGAATCGGTGCCGGTGATTTCATCGCGTTTCTTTTTTAACACGCCGCTGGCGACAATCGAATTATCGTGGCCAAGAGGAAGAGCGAACGAGGGTGTGAGGATCGAGCGCACGAGTGGAACGTGGAGGATCGTTTGCCACGGGAGAAGTGCACTCGACCCCATCCTTTCATGGCCTATTGATTCCCAATTTCACCGATAATGGTCGGGGCGCCGTGTGCCGCGGTGGCTTTTTTTCTTCTTTTTTTCCTTTTCTCTTTTTTTTCTTTTTTTCTTTTTTTCCTTTTTTTTCCTTTTTTTTTTTTTTTTCCTACCCGAATACACTTGTTGAGCGCTGCCGTTGCGGCGGTGGCGAGGGCTGATTTTCCACCGGCCTGCCAACGGGACCTATCCTCTCTCCTCTCTATGTTTTCTCCTCGTTCTTTTTCCTCTTTTCCTTTTTTCTTTCCTCCTTCCGCTTCCTTTTTTTCACACCGGCCCGTTTCTATCGCTCCGTCGCTCCACCGGTCTAACCCTCCGCGTTCAGTGGGGGAGGGGGAGAATATGGTGTTCTCGCCCCGTGCTTACGTGGGACGTGCAGGGGCTGATTTTATGGCGTGTTTGGGGCGATCCTGACATAAACGCGATCCGAGCCGAACGACAGAGGGTCGAGGGGAACGTCCCTAACTGGACCTGAACTCGATCAGCGACTAACCCTCCCCCTACTACCGGAAATTCGTTTCTTTTTAAGCGAGACTCTAGTTTACCCCGTCTCTTCCATTTTTTTTTTTTTTTTTTTTTTTTTTTTTTTTTTTTTTCTTACCAAACCCGATCTTCCTCGTCGTCTTTGTTCGAACAGACATCGCCAATCTCTCGGTTCGTCGTTCGGGTAATATACGTATACCGGACCCCCTCTTCCCGTGCTCTTGAGAGAGAGAGGGGTGACCGCGAACGTACGATCGTTTGTCTCCGAAAAGTTTTCTCGAATCGAGAGTCGAGGCATGAAAGAAGCCGGAAGCAAGAGGAGCAAAGCGCAAAGTAAACGTCCGGGATAGGGAGGGGCGCGTTCGTTCTCTCTTTACGATCCGGTCGCGGATACCCGGCGTAATTACTAATAAGTTTTCGACACGAAACGAGGTGAGGAAAAGGGAGAGGGTTAATCCGAAGGTACGAGGGAAAGGGGTTCGCAGCGGCGATACGGAGGCGGACGGAGGACCCCGGGGGGGCAATGACGGAGCGCAAGAGGCGGAAGGGTGAAAGCGGCGAAAGAGAGCGGAAGATCATATCCCCCTCGGGTGACCGTCGATCCGATGGAAGCCGGATGGCTGAAACCAGTTCAAGATTTGCGACGTCTCTTCGATCCCGAGCCGAGATATTCGTAATTACTGTTTGTGTTTCTCTCCGTCGGCACCCCCGCGTATTTATCCCCCATCGAACGGGAGCAGAGCGCCCTCGTCCCTCTTCTACCCCGGTATCTTTCCAACTCTTCGAGCCCAGCCCCCTACCCGTTCTTAAATCTGGCTGCCCGGCTTTACCGCCCCGTTTCTACCTCGTTTGCGACCTCGCCTCTTTTCTTTCCGATCGGCAAGAACCAGAGAATCGAACCGGTGTCCCCGATTTCTGCTTCGCCGGTTCGGTGGTTTCCACGCAAAAGCGGACGGACCGGAGCACCAACCAACGCGGGTGGTGGTAGCGTGTCTTCGACCAGAAGCCTTCCAACGATTAAAGGACCCTCGTTTGCTATCGGGATACTTCTGGGGGTAATGTTTTCCTTCCCGACTCGGTGGGTTGATTTATTTTATTGCTCCTGGCCTAACGTTCGGCGTTTATTTCGTCGAATTACAAGAAAGGGGTTGCTCGCGCCACTCGCTAAAAGGCGACTCACCCCATTTCTCAACAACCCCCCTCACCCCACCGCACCCTCCCCGGTTCCTCGAACCTTATGCTTTTCCTTCGATCGCGGGAATCGTTGCTTTCCAGAGATGGTAGTATTCTTTCTCCGGAAACTTTGCGAACGCGTTCTGGAAACGCGTGTTAAACCTTAGGGAGCATTCTTTCGTGCGAAATTAACGAAATCCGTTATTTTCGTAGACGAGAGGAACACCTGTGCGCCAGGAGAACGGGACACGCGCTACGGAGCAACGAACACCCTAAACCGATGCGTTTCAAAGGCATCTTAAAACGTTTGCAACGTTACGGTTGTGGGGCTGCTATGATAATTGTAACGAACGCCTCGAGATTCCGCGAGCCCATCTGCGTCCACGTTCCGCCGCCACCCCGCCGTAAACTCTCGTTCCATAGAAACTCGGGAGCTCTTAAGTACCGAACTTGTTAGAATTGATTTAAGCAGCGAATGCTAAATCAACGAAAGGGCCCACCACCCTTCGAGCGGTTCTACGATTATTCACGGATCGAGGTTAACGTTTTTTTGGTAAAACGGGTCACGCCCGGGGACGACCGATTCCGAGAGTCCGAGGCCAGGCCTCGGGCAACTACGGTGAAGAACGGTAGCTGGCAATATCCATAAATCAGGTGTACGAATCCGCGCTCGTTGAACGAAGCAGCGCGGCCAGTTCTACGCGGCCTCGTCACCGCGAGTTGGCCAACGAACTCTGAATCTCGTCTCCGTAGATCGTATCGCGACGACGGTGGCACCTGGAAAGTGTGAGAACGGTCGCTTAATCGACCGGTCTCGCCCGATTTCCGCTCTCTGGTCGTTGAGAGAACGCGGAGGCGAACAGGCGAAACGGAACCGAACGATCGAACCGCGAGCACGATACGACGCGCTACTATTGCCCTTATACGGTGCCACCGGTGAATCTGTGCGAGTCGAGAAGAAACTGCCCCGGCGACGTTAATTTCTGAACGATTACCGGCAGCTGGTGCGCGCACCGCCGGCCTCCGGAGACAAAGAGACGGGCGAGAGGTCGGCGGGCGGTGTGTGTGTGTGTGTGTGCAACCAGTCGGCCATCGCGCATTCTTCTTTCTCCACCCGTGCGCTTTTATTCTTTCCGACTGCGACGCGACACTCTTTCCTCGGCAATTCCGCGCCGTCCTCTCTCCGATCGTCCGACGTATATATAAAACGAACGACTCGGTTTCGCGTTCGAAAACGATCACCTTCGATCGCGGACGACTCGGCCGCGTAGATCCGATACGCGAAACTGCCAGTGCGAGCTGTTTACTACTCCGCGAGCAGTTTGCCCGAGCAAGGATCAAGCAGAAGAGAGAGAGAGAGAGAGAGAGCGAGACGAAGGAAAGAGGAGCAAGGGGAATCGGAGCCAGTTAGAGGGGCAAGGGATACCGTATTAACGAGCTTAAACGAACGGAAACTAAGTGTCTCGGCTCGGAGTAAAATTAATTAATCGCAATCGTCCGAACCGCGGTGACGATCGCGCCGGTCTCGTCTTTCTCGAAATAACGTACTTTCCTTTCTTCCCTCGAAAACTGACCGAATAAACATCTTTCTTGACAACCGCCGTCGCGTTAGCAAATTTTTCAGGGGCACGTACCGCTCGTTTGCCCGGTAGCGTGGCGCGTTATTTTTTCGGTTTCACCGCGGACCGCGTTTAATGAAATTAATGGAAAGGACTGGTCCTGCCGGTGTCGTGGGAAGTCGCTCACGGGTCACCGGAGTGGACGACCGCGTTGACGGGGAACGCGAGCGTTTACACGAACAACGGCCTCTTCTTCTTCTTCTTCTTCTTCTTTTTCACTCGACGCGAGAACGGTGGTTTGTAGGATGGTACGTCGCTCCCCGCGGTGTACCTACGCGATGATAATTGCCGAGATTAGGTCCGTCTCGCTCTCTCTATGCGTGTGTGTGTGTGTGTGTGTGTGTGTGTGTGAGAGAGAGAGAGAATCTTTGCGAGAATCCGACAACGGGGGGCGGAGGTGACGGCGTATCGACACCGAATTGGTACCGATTCGTTTCGTTCTTGTTTCTCGTCTTGTTTCCTTCGGCTAGGCGCGTGTAATCGTACGCGACAGATGAGATAAACGAGGTGGTGGCTGGCGTTGAAAGACGAAGCGCGCAGAAGGGGAGGATATAAAATTAATAGCGATCCAGATGTCTAGATTGCGGAGAATGCGAGCAATTGCGAATCGTGGGAGTGCGAGAGAGGCGATGCGTGAAATTGAATACGTACGACGTTGAAGACGAAGGGAAAAAGAGACCGAGTTCAGAGACGGAGACGCGTACGCGGACGAACGCCATTCCTACCGTTTTCCTTTTTCTCCAATATTTTTAAACGCATCGATCGTTGAATTTTCTACCAACGAATTCGAGCCCTGGTATCATTCGTGTTTCTTACCTTCCTTCCTCTCTTCTTCTTCTTCTTCTTCTTCTTCTTCTTCTTCTTCTTCTTCTTCTCCTTCTTCTCCTTCTTCTTCTGTGCGCGGTCTAGGTAACAATTTAATTCCGTCGAGAGGAACGTCTCCTCCGACGAGTCGAAACGATCGTTAAATTCTATCTCCGGGTATGCAATCTCTGTTGGCGAGGGTTGAGGGAAGGTCGAGGAAAGAAACGCGACCGAGTAGTAGACGGTGCTGCGTACAATGATGTAGGAACGAGCCACGTCCAGCCAAGGATACGTTTTATAGGTCCGCCGATGCCTTTTATATAGCGGTCGGCTCTAAAGAGTTCTGGCCACGATACGAGGAATCCCGTGCAATTAAACGCTTATTGCTTGCATATCTCCGAATCGATCCGAACCGCTAAAACGAGTATCGGCGCTGGCTGTAAAAGCTCCTAGATAACCGAGCCCGGCCGTGGCCACCGACCGCGATCCTTTCGATCCTTCTCGGATTTCGGGACTCTCGAACCGTTTCAGCTAAAATTCAGTTTGTCGGTTAGTTGGCTACGTTGTTACCACCGCACGTACGCGTGTAGGTGTCGGGCATCGGACCGCTTCCTGTGTCTCTCGTTGGCGAGTCGCAGAACCGAGGGGTGATGGCGCGTTGGGGGGGGGGGGGGGGATACGGAGAGGAAGGCAGACCGATGCGATGTAAGTGAGCAGTCAAAGAGATGGCGCCTAATAGATTGGTTTGTAGGTGGACGCATTATCCGCGAGGCGTGCGTGTGCGTGCGCGTGCGTGCGTGCGTGCGCGTACGTGTGCGGAATAACGTAGCAGCGTGCATGGCCGAGGGCGGAAATTAGTAATGGAGCAACGAGCATCGCGGTGAGCGAAACTGTCGGAGTCGCCGCGGTCGCGACGACCATGGGACGAGAGGATGGAAGCGTTTCGCTGAACGAGACGACGACAACGACGAGACGACCACGACGCGAGATTACGAGTTCGAA
The DNA here is from genome assembly GCA_963969225.1 of Xylocopa violacea. Lineage (NCBI taxonomy): Eukaryota > Metazoa > Arthropoda > Insecta > Hymenoptera > Apidae > Xylocopa > Xylocopa violacea. The sequence goes on from CAXAJV010000011.1 coordinate 31,642,542, forward strand.
CGATTCGACAAAATTTCAACCGAACGTTTCGAACGATAACGTTGACGCGACGCGACGAGACGCGATGGCGTATCGTCGCACACGCCCGACTAATAACGAACATCCGAGCCAGCTCGATGGCCAGCTGTAGTTCGTCAATGATGCGTCGGAGGATCGTGTGCGAGCGAGCCGCCGCCGCCGCTGAAATTCATTATTCTCAATTCTCGTAAACAGCCAGTTATAAATTATTCAGGCCGAATACCCACCCGGCCACGTTAGGATGACCTAAGCGGTCGGATAGCCGCTAACTGCCGGTAAATTAGCCAATTGAGGGCTTCGAGTATCCGCGGATATCTTATTACACGCTTGCCAGCCATAACCGTGGCGCCCGTACGCGTTCTCTTGAAACGCGGCCGCGACACGCGTAATAACCTCTCTCCCCTGCCCTCCGTGCATCGACCAATTTCAATTACGATCGCTCCGCGTCCCTAGGCTAATATTAGAAAATCGTACCCGTGTCTTTCACGAATATATAATATTTGTACATGTAACATTCACGGGATACGCTTTCAATTACCGCGCATGCAATGTGATATTCTTAGACCGATCCACGTCTTGGTTCGATTTCGAGACGCGACTATTCTCGTTCGGCTTTTATCAAAATTTGTTCACTTTTCCTCGGTGTCCGTCAACAGTCGAATTCTGTTGTCGAGTCCCCCGTTGATTCTCGACAGGCTCGTAAATCGATGTCGATCCGGAATTCGACGCGAAACGGCTATTCTCCGACGGTGTCTCTGTCGGTGATTCCACCGTCGATTCTAATCGAATCCACGAATACATCAGACGTTTCGCGGGTAGAATATGACGCGGGATAGAACGATTAATAAGAGTTAAATCGACGGGGTAAAATTCAGTTAAGAGAGGATCGCCGCGTTTTCTCCTCCCGGTAGCCATTCTACGCAGAAGCAGAATTATCACCCCCCCGTCGACAACGATCTCGCGAGAATTATCTTAAACAAATTCGGATCACGGTGCAGCGCATTATTAGAGCGTATAGGAAGGTGTTCGTTCCCGAGGCGAGATCGAAGAGGAGAACCGTGTTCGTGCGGCCACTATAGCCCAATTACGACCAATATCGGACATAAGCGTGAAAGCAGCTCGGCGATCAAATTCTCGAACAGTTCCGAGCATTAATTAGACCGATTCAATTCTAGATATACAAACTATTTTCGTTGCTTCATTGTTGAATCGTTGAAGTCGGCGATAATGCCAGCGATTAGTCGAGCTTGAACAAAAGCGGCAGAAATTACTACGTAACTCTTTATGGAAGCCGGATGTTGCTTTCCTTAATAATCCGCTGTCTTTTACAGACCGTTTCTTTCGCGAAAACAGCAAACAACCGGGAAACCCATTCATTTCCAACACTCTAGGCTCGTATCTGTCAACGTTCAGAATTAGTTCGAATCGAATCGAATCGAAACGAATGGAAGTTTGCGACCGCGGCGAAGCAACGATCGACCGATCCGAGCGGACTCGCGGCCGCGCACCCTTGCGCAGCCGAGTGCATTTCCTCCGCAAGATGAAGAAGAACCCGATAAGATCGAAGCCGATGCGGCCGCCTAATGAATGCCACGGCTCGCGCATTAAACGCTATATACGCGATTAATCTCCTCTTCTGGTTGGGTGGAAAAGTTATGCCCGTTAGCGACGGCTGTTTAAGTGCCCGGTGTCTTACAATGTTGCTTCATTACGAGCGATATATTATATTTCATGGCGTGGCCGGTTCGCCTCGCGCGATCATTATGCGCGTCTGCAACAAAAGCTCGCGTGATTCATTACCAACCGTGCATTGTATCTGCCTACGTCGCGCCGCTCCGCGTCCCGCGCTTAACCGATTCGAATTATTACGAATGGGATTCCGATGCGACGCCGATTCCTAGTTCATCGTCCAACTTGCACGGCCGCGGACGGCCGCTAGCGTGAAAATCTACCGAAACGCGTATATCGATCGGATCTTGATTTCGCTGGCTAATTAGCCGGCGCTTTATCCGCGACAAACGACGTTAATAACCGTGGAGACGAGTTGCTCTCGAAGGGGACGGCGTCGGTCCGTGGATTCGGGAAACGAAGGCTGCTGTTTTGCTCGGTATATTAATTTAATTCTTTGGACTACTCGATAGACGCTGGAAAGAGAGTACACGGCTAAAGGGTGAGCGAGTCCGGGGCGGCGGGTGGACGAGGGGCTGGTCCCGTCGAGTTTGAATATTCATAGGAAAGAGGGAATAGAGATCGGGTGTAATAGAATTTAAATTAAGGAAGGGAGGTCGGCCGAAACTGTACGGAGAGTGTTCCATAATATGATAATGCTCCTCTCCTATCGATATATTCCTGCGAACGACTGGCCCGTCGGGAGCTGAAAATATGTACCTTCGATCGACCGCCCAAAAACCGACTACGAGCCTATCCGGTTCCCCGGTTCTACTTTGTTCGTAACTTCCGGTTCAACGTATAATCGAACTAACGGCTGTTGCTCGGTCAACACGACCGGGGAAGTGGAGATGCATGCTCTCGGTCAGAGTCGTAGCAGTCGCACGGCGAGTTAACAAGGTTAAACACCTCAGCCGTGTTAACGGGAACATTAACACTCCACGACCATTACGATTAGGGACGAATCCGACGTCGGGACGGACTCTCCGAGCTCAGAGAGCCGGGGACGGTCGTTGGAAGGTAATAAGAGGTTCAAGGTGAGGGAAAGGTGGACTCAAAGTTTGAAGCCGCGTTAAAAGTTTAGTAGCCGCCGGTGAGAGAAAGAGCCAGGCGATAGAAGATCGGATCGGCAAAGCGAAATACGCGAAACCGTCGTCGTCGTCGTCACACGGTCGCCCCCACTTCCGCGACACCAGGTAAGCGACTCGAGCAGGAAGTAGCTGTATCGCGCGGAAAAGTGACTGCAAAGTTTACCTCGAAGCGACAATCAGTTAAATAGTTTCCTGTACGCCGCGGCTGGCGCGAAACGCGCGTCTAGCGCTGCCGGCCGAGGAGAAGAGCAGATAGGCTGGCCCGATAAGCAGAAATAAAAGTTATACTCCTCATTGTTCGCGGCAGCTTCTAATTACGCGCGCGAACCCGCCGCGTCTATCGCAACGGCGCAACGTCGCCCCGGCTGCATCGGATTTTCGCATGTGCGATCCGGATCCTGCTCGAGTTTCCTCGAGTATCGCGCGATAGGAATCGACGCGCGCGAGGCAGCCATACCGCGCGAGTAGCTGCTGCTTATCCTAGGCTGCGTGCAATCTGCGCCGGAATGAGGTAATCGGGATTGCCGTGGAACGTGTCGCAATCTATAGCGGCTGCTTTTCCATTCCATCTATCTATCTATCTATCTATCGCCTATCGAAATTTCCTTTCGAATCCGAATGCGCTTGCCCGCCGCGGTACCCGGCCAAGAGGAACGCTCGAGAACGGTCTAGAAAATTGTTACCCGTTCGTTATCGAACGCGCATCGCGGCTCGCGTCGTCCCACGTACCGCGTATACGTACCCCGTATATACGTGTGTACACGCGGGTAAGGAAAAACGAGTAGAGAAACGGACGAGCGTACCGAATCTGGACGTGACGCGGCTCCGAATGATTTACCGCGACTCGTTCTGAAACGGTACCGCCGTATCCGCGCGCAGGAGACACAACGGGACGCTGATTATCATCCGAGATTGTCCGCACAAAGGGCACCACCCTCCTCTCTGTTCGTGGTAAAAGGGCCACGAGATTTAGATATTTATAAACGAAGAAACTCGAACAGGGAGGGCGGTGGGGGGGGGGGGGGGGAATCAGGTTTATTCAGCCGAGATCAGAGAACGAGCCTCTCCTCGAATCGTGTAACGACGACGCCACCGCGTCCGCATCACCCCCGCGGACGGTGGAACGTGTTAATCGCCGCCGCTAGAACCGTTTCTTTTCCTTCCCTCCTCTTCCCGGATTCGATCCTCCTCCGTTGTCCGCGGCCTATTCGAAATATCTTCTTCTTCTTCTTCTTCTTCTTCGAGTCCGTTCGAGGCCGTTCGAGCCCGTTCGAGCCCGTTCGAGCCCGTTCGAGCCCGTTCCGTAGCGCAATCCGTATTCCGGCGCTCGATTCGCATAGTCGCGCGACTGGTGCGACAGATCCATACACAGAGACGCGTTCAACGGTAGGGAGGAACAAGGGAGGAACAAGGGAGAGGGCTGTTGCGACGACGAGGTGGGAACGGGGTGGGCCGCCGAGAGAGACGAAGAAAAGAGAGAAGAGCGGCCGGAGGAGGAAAGGCAGCCGCTCATGTACGGCGTGTATCTATTTGCAGACACGGATAAACACGGACGGAACCAACACCCCGATACACCACGGGACAGAGCGAGAGTGTTCTTATAGTGGAACTTATTGATCCAACAAAACTCATTTCAAGATACAGTGCGAAGTCTCCAAGATACTGCTCTCCTACTCCACCCGCCCTGCCTCCCCGCGGCCTCTTCCGCCTCCGTCGCCGTCCCCACCCTTCTTCGTCCGGCACCACCGCGCGCCGCGCCGTTCGACGCCCTCGTCCGCACCCGCGACAGCCCTTCCCTTGCTCCCGCGTACCCTACCTATATACCATGTGCTGCCTGCCTGCCTGCCTGCCTGCTTGCTCGCTCGCTCGCTCGCTCGCTCGCTCGCCTACTTGCTTACTTACTTACTTACTTACTTACTTACTTACTTACTTACTTACTTGCTTACTTGCTTGCTTGCTCGCTTGCTTACTCGCTCGCTTGCTTGCTCGCTTGCTTGCTTACTTGCTTACTCGCTCGCTTAATCGTTCGCTTCCGTGTACGTACAATAATTAGAGATTTTGATTTCCGGATTCGGAGCGCAACCACCTTCGCCCGTGTTCCGTCCGTCCCTAGCTGCGCGGTGGTGGCCTTGCACTTGAAAACCGCGTCCGTCTCGAGACGTCTCGACGCTCGACGCTCGACGCGTGTACGCGTTTCGAACGAATCGAATCGAAGATGGGACGCGCGAGTAGCCGTTAGGGGGCCGGGATCTTTGCCGGAAAAGTTAATAATCAGCCTCGACGCGTGACCTTGTACTCCGTTTTCCCCTCGCCGCTTTCACCGCCCGCCCGAAATCCAAAGTTTCTCGGCAACTCGAGACACTGCCGAGCAATTTCGGCGTAGTCGAGTAATCCCCTACCCGCGGGCCGGCCGCCCCTACTCGTCTAACCCCGCGCGCCGCCGAGCAGTAAAGGAAAGTGCACAAAGCTGTAGAGTGTCGCCCACTTGGAGCGTCCTGCGCGCACCTCTTGGCTGCCCTCGCCGAGAAACGAAACCCAAATGCTCGCCAATTCTCGCCCGCTCTCGATATCGTTCGACTCGTCGCGGATGCCTAGCTTCCCTTTAATTGATACGCGTTTAAGCCGCGCGTCGCGAGAAACGGGGGAGAGAGCCGAGTCCGCTTCCCCCGTCTCACGTTTATTACGGCCTACACGCGCGACCCCGCTCCGATGGATCTCCATCCCCGGTGCCCCGACGATATTCGCGCGAACGTTGAACGAGTTAACAAATGAAGGAACTTACGATTGCGTAAAACTGCCAAGTGTCTGCGGTTTGTTTGTCGGTGAAAGCGTTTTCGAGGCAAAGGCCTGGAGAGAGAATAAGGAACGGCTTACGGCGTGGCGCGGCGCGTTCCAGGGATGAAAGAAACAGAGGAGAGAGAGAGTGAGCGAGTCTGGCAGCGTCGAGAGGGGGTGGTCGAGGTGAGACGGGGGGTTTAGGTAGGTGAGTCGCGAAGGATGGGCAAAGAGGACGCGGAGGGAGGCACAACCGGAGAAGTAGGAGAAGGTGGAAGAGGTAGAGAAGGTTGGAAAGGGGTGGAAGGGGCGGAAGGCCACGAATGTCGGCGGGGAAAAGAGGGAAAGAGGAGGCGGGTAAGAGGAACGGCCAGGAGAGGGAAGGAGTCGGAGGAGATAGATGTATGTAGGAGGGCCGCTCGATACAGCCCCAGCAACCCCTCCTCCACCCTCTCCCGAACCCAAGCATCGCATCGCGAGGTTAAAGTGAGAAAAGTCAACCCCAGTCACTCGGCGAGTCCTTCTGGCGAGTTGGAATATCCAGAGGTGAACGGAATCGCAGCGAAACACGAGGGATTAAAAGGATTCGATCATCGAGAAGGTAACTCTATCCCACCCAGACCGCCGTCGTCGTCGTCGTCGCCGCCGCCGCCGCCGCCGCCGCCGCCGTCGCCGCCGCCGCCCTCCACCTCCACCCCCACCCCCTCCCCCTCCTCTCTCTCTCTGCCCGCGACTGTCCGTATGTCCGTCTCTGTCTATTTTTGCCGCGAGCAGCGACCACGCGGATATGCCCCGATCCTTCGAGTACCGGTGCACAGCGAATATTCGTCGAGCGAATTCGAGCCTTTTTCAGAATTTCAAATTCCGAGTTTCGAGCCGCCGCTGCCGCCGCCGCCGCCGCGTAGTAGCCGAAACGATCCAGCGTAAACGCAAACTCGCGAATGGACCACCTTTCGCGTGGAACGGAAACGTTTCCAACAGCCAGTAGGTGGAAGCAACGATGTGCGGCATACTCTCCCCCGGCCCCGCCGGTCGGGCCATCACGCCGGCACTTATCGAGAGACTTTTAAACCCACTTTTCCGAGTTGGCTGCCTTTCAAAATTCGAGTCGAGAGGCGTGTGCTCTCGCTGGCAAGTCTATGCCAGTCGGGGACCTGCCTGGTTGTCACTTGGCTGGTTATCCAGGCACTTCCATGCCCGGCCACGCGGATACGAGTGCATAAACATGCGAGTGAACGCCATCCTAGCTAAAGAGTACCTTTATCTCTAGCCAGCCGCTACCTCCTCCTCCTCCTCCTCCTCCTCCTCCTCCTCCTCTTCCTCCAGCTCGCGCAGCCTCTCTCTACTACCGTTCTCCTTTCTTTTCTCCCCGTTGTCCCTTTCTCTATGCCTGTGCCGCGCTTCCACCCTCCGAACCAGGCATTCTCCTCGCGTGACGCCGCCGTGGATGAAAGAGGAAACTCGCGTAGGATACTCCTTTCTGCCGGCAGAGGATATTGTGATTTTAGCGTCTGTGTAATTATGGAAATTAGCGACACGGAAAGCCTAGGATAAAAGGGTTGATTATAATCCGGCCGCGGGGGTGAGCTCCGGCACCGGCGTCCCGCTCCTCCGAGCGGCCATAGATTAAAACGCTCCTTCTACGCTAGCGCCTTTACTACCACTACCAACACGCTACCCACCCCCTGCTATCTATCCACCTCGTCCGCTCGACCGTCCGCGACGTTCGCTCGCCTCCCGTCGCGCAAATTTTTCTTCTCCATCGTATCGCGCGTTCGAACGTTCGGCCTCGAAACGAGAGGGCCAGAGAGAGAGAGAGAGAGAGAGAGAGAGAGAGCAACCGTTCCTCGATCAACCCGCGAGTTCGCGGAAGACGTCGGGACGTCGTTCTCGGGACGTGGATAATAAACGGGTGAAAGTACGAACATCGCGATCACGCTCAAGGGTAACGCTACGCCGTCGGTTCTACTTTCGCTCTCTTTATCCAGCTGGGAGCATCGATTAGTTTAAAAGTTAGTTTCGAAGCAGCCAGCGAAAGTTTCGTTAAACACAAGGAGGTGGTAAAGTTCGCGTCTTCGCCGCTGACCGTTCCCCCCTCCCCTCTCCCCCGCGAGAAGCGGTGACATTTTCTTCACCGACGCCGTACCCCCCCCCCGGGGCGATTCATCGGAGAAAAGAAGATTTTGGGCACTCGAAGGATCGGTACGTAACCATCGTTTCCCGACGATAGGCGGCGCGGCGCGGCGCGGCGCGACGCGGCGCGAGGAAAGAAAAAATGGCGAGACCAGCGACGACGAATTGTCTGCCACGAGGTTGGGTGCAATTGTTCCATCGCTCCCCCCCGCCCCGCCTGGCCGCCCGGCGGAGCTTAACGCTTTCTCTTTCACCCTTCCCCGCCTCTCGCATCGCCACGACATTGGCGCGAGTGCACCTCTCCCTCTGGCGTTCATCCCTTTCCGTACATCCCTCCCTGGTTTCGGCCCTCTCTCCTCTCCCGCCGCTTTTTCCCATCTGGCTATTGGACTACCTTGGCGTTTCGAGCGGCGGGCAGGAACCTATGATGCGATCGGGTATCGAGTATCGGCTGGCTCTCTGATTGGTCGTTCTACCGCGCACGGTCACAACCGGAGCGCACCAGTTACGACTGATTTGTTACGTAAAAACGTCGATAGCTTCTATGCCCTCTCTTGTCCCACCCCCGATGCGCCGCTCTCCCTCTCTCCGTTCCTCTCCTCCCACCTTTCTTCCTTCCTTCCTTCCTTCCTTCCTTCCTTTCTTCCTTCCTTTCGTCCGTCCTTCGTTCCCACCTCTTTCGATCTTCCATCTCTTTCCACTGCCGATACCTTTCGTCTCTTTTCCGCTTTCTCGAGCATCCTTCGCCCCGACCGGTCTGGCCACCCCTTCGACGGTCCTCGACGCACACCGCCACCGCCCCCCGACGGCATCGCGCGCGATACACGAGGCAACCGACGGCAGAGCGAAAGAAGGCGAACTCGTCTTTTTTTATCGGCGCCGTGCGCGCCACTGCCTCTTCGTTCGGTCGGGCATGAACGCGTTATCGAAGAAATGGCTGGTCCGCCGTTACACCGATCCCGGTATCGACCCGCGCCCGCCGTTTTCCCGTTACGTTACGACGCCACGCGGCGGTATCTCAACGATCAAAGTCACGGTGTACCGTGCCCGTTTCGTCCGCGCGAACGTTTACCAGCGACCACGGAATTTCGAAATTCCCCAACGAAGAAGACGCGGCTGTGTACGCGCGCGCGCAGCTAAATCGTAGAAGCGTACTCGATGCTATGCCAAGAGTTGAACTTATTTCACGCGACCTTCTAATAAGACGCGGCCGTTCGAGTGTCCCCCCCCCCCCTCCCCCGAAGAGCGACGAAAGGAAAAGGGGGTTAGGGAAAGGGGCGAAGAGGGTAAACGGAAAGGAGAAACGAAGCGCGAACGGAAGAGAAAACACGGGGGGGTGGATCATCGCGTAACCACGAAACGAACGACGAGCATCGGCAAAGGAGAGAGACCGCGCGCAGACTCAATATCTCCGAACCGAACCCTCCGATAGGTCGAGGTTCGACTTCGAGGGTGGGAATAGATTTCCAATCGCGCGGGGGGTGGTCCTCCGACAACGGATGCTCGACTGCGGAACACCCTGGTAAACTCCTGCCTGCTTCGGTATGCCAGGGTCCACCCTTTCCTCGATAGGTGGACCAACGCACCTACACGCACTCCTCTCTCTCTCTCTCTCTCTCTCTCGCTCCCTCTCTTAACCCTGCGTCGGTACTGCCCTTTCCGATTCGACGTTGCCGAAGCGTCGACTGTCCGAGAAGGGAACGTTGGAGAGGGTAAAGCTACGACTACGAACAGGAGACGGAACGATTCTATTGACCAGGCTTCGATGCGCGCATCTGGGCGTAACCCATTCGTTCGCTCGTTCGTTCGTTCGTTCGTTCGTTCGTTCGTTCGTTCGTTCGTTCGTCCGTCCGTCCGTACGGTCCGAACGGAACGATGGGAGCGACGAAGAAAGGTATCAAAGGAGAAAGAGCGCCGGGGCTGTTCGCTGCGTGACGGAGAGAAGAGGAGAGAGTGTACCGCGCCTGCGAATTGTCGTCAGGGCGACGGCGACACTGGAAAAATCGAACTGAAATAAACCGAAGCGTTTTCTTCGCGGAACTCGAGCACCGGTTCGCTCGTCTTCGTCCCTCTTCCGTGTTTTTCTCCTCTCTGCCGCCGCCTCCGCCGCCTCCGCCGCCACCACCGCCGCAGCCGCCGCCGCCATCGGTTTCACCTTCGTCTTCCCTTCTCTGTCGGACGTCGTTCCGACGAAACTGACTTTGCTCCTTCTTCCGTGAGCAGTGGTCCGACATGTCGCAGTCGATTCGCCAGGTTCGCCGTGCGTTTTTCGAGACCGATTTCACCTGATTCGTGCGAACGAGCAAAGACGGCTTCGAAGTCGACCGGCGGTCAGCCGGGAATGGAGTCGGGAAAGGAGGAGTAAGAGGAGAGAAGCCGCGTCGTAGATCTTGGAAGCTCGTCGCAACTTTTAGCGGATGAGTTGTTGGAGCGATTTAGGCGTTACCACGGGAATAGTCTCGCTTACACCGCGTCTGGCAGGGTTCCCTCCGCGTAGAGGAGAGCCACGCCGGTATTTACACGTCCCCGTGCCGAGCGAAACAAAGAATTATTATTTGCTTTCTCGCGTTCCTCACGGCTGCCGGCGGAGGATTTTCCAGCTTGCAAACCAAGTTAACAGCTGCTACGATCGGACCGATGACCGTACACGACGCTCTCTCTCTCTCTCTCTCTCTCTCTCTTCGCGGTATCTCACAGTTGTCGGACTAGGAATAAATTCATTGAAACGTAATAATTCAGCTGACGTTCGGATAGGAAAAGGAAGAGAGAGAAAGGACGCCTCGGAGAGATCTGGCGAGTCTGGGGACTCGTACGGTGAAGCCGGTACCGGAGGTCGCGATGGGACGGGCGGAGGTATTGATCTCAACTCTTGGTTTTCTCAACTTTTTATCCGCCAGAACCGACCGGTGCCACTACCACCATCGCCGACTCTGACGACTCTGACGAGCAGCATTGGAGTCGGGAAAGCCGCAACTTGGTTCAATTCCTCGTTCCCGTGCGAATTCTTGGCTTCAACTTACGACCAGTTCCCGGTCCCGGTCCCGGTCCCGGCCACCCCGCGATGCCTTTGGCTTCTCGAACAGTGGTTACTAAACGAACCTCGCCGAGTTCACGCGAAACTTGCGTTTCCCAATACCCTTTTCTCATTCGACGGATCTCGAGTGTTCGAGATCAACACCGATCGGGCAGCAAAGTAGAAATTTGTTCGCCACGAAGGCACGGAAAGTAGGCGTGTATCGCGTATAATAAAGCGCAGACGGATACGCGGATTCGTCAGAATTAAAATTCAGTTTTCGCGGAGTCTAGCCACGGTAAGCAAGCCGCGAAGCAAACTCTCATTTCCCATCCGGTGAAATATCGTGTATTTATTTGTCTGCGAAACCCCCGGTTTCTCGTCTCGACCAGACTCTTTTAGGCCACCGCGGCCATCGCCTCACCTCGTCTCTACGTTTCCATCCGGGGTTTTCGCGAAATTAATATACCTGTCCCTCGTACACTTTTCATATTATCGCAATATTCCGTAGCCATCTCTCTATCGTACGATTCGATTCTCATCTTTACCAGACTTTGTCTTCCGTCAATGGCGCGAAAGCCGAATCTCAGCCGGTTCAACGACATCCTGTTAATTACTCTAAAAGTAGAACCGTCTGACCTCTTTCTATTTATAGAGGTTCTGGCCGGATAATAAAGTGCTTCGATTCGCTTCGATACTTTTCAATCTTTCGCCTCTATCGGATACGGGGCAATTCGAACGCGAGTCCTCTAATTTGCATTCGCTAAGTGATAAGTAAACTTTCGTACCTAGACGTGTACAGACGAGCGATAAGCGGGATATAAATCGTAAAAGTTTAAGTAGTTATAAATCTATACTCGAGAGGGTGACTAAGCGTACGACAGACAGTCGAACGAAGAGGACGGTAGAGAGAGAGAGAGAGAGAGAGAAAGAGGCAAAGGAGAAGAAGAAGAAGAAGAAGAAAGCTAGTCTACTACGCCTAAATTATGTACGGTATCGGGGAGGACGGAGGAGATCGAAAAGATCGATCGAATACGATAATTTATAAAATACGGACGGGCATTCGTTTAATTAGCCAACGGGAGCGATAACAGGCGTTCCCGGTTTCAAATGGATTTCGAGATTTACGCGACGACTCGACGCGACGTCCCGTACCGCGTGACGGGAATCGCGAAAGAAAATTTTGATGGTCGCTGTAAGGTAAGCAAGGTAAGAAGGTTAGGGGCGTCGGACAGCGGGGGAAAGGAAGCAATTTTTAAGGGTCTCGTTCTAAGAGCATCGCGTATAACCGGCGGGGATGTTTTAGGGGGTATTAGCGATTGCGAGCGGCGGCGGCGGCGGGGGGGGGGGGAGGTTGTAGCGAACGGAGAGAGCGAACGTAGGGTGAAACGGAGGGCGGGAGATTAATTTACGAGGAAAGATAAGGAAGAGCGGGGGATGCGATGGGATGGGGTGGGTGGGCTCCTCTTCTTGTCCGACAGGATTCGATTGTGTCTCGGGCCACGGCAATAAATGTATTTCAAACCGCTCCACCGGCGCTGCGACCACCACCGCTGCCGCCGCCGCCGCCGCCGCCGCCGCTGCTGCTACGCTGTAAAATATCTCCATTGTTGTTCTTCCAATTAGTCATTCGAGGAGAGACGCGGGTCTCGTAAAGAATCGAATAATGTATGCTCCCGATATAAATGGCCGACGTTTATTTTCGGTCGGCCGGTCCGTGGTCGGGGATGTAGATCCATGGGACCGGTGCTAGCGTCGGATTCCTCCCGGGAAAGTCGGGGATTTTCGAGCGAAGACGAATCGAAGACGAATCGAGAGATCGTCGCACCCGAGACCGGCACCCGGAAGGTGGAGTAGTCCGTGATTCGGTGAAATTTATCACTCTCTGCATTGATTTATCGACGCAACGCCCACCGCGTGACCCGTCGTCGCGGTCGCGGTCGCGGTCGCCGTCGACCCGTTGAAAATAGCAGGACCCCGCGATCGAGAGTCCAGCGACGATCCAGCGTTACGAATCTCTGCCACGCGGCCAGCGCGGTCGCCTCTTCGTCGCATGATCTCAAGCGGATATTATTGGATCGAATGCATCACGTCAAACGGTACGTGAAATAAGTTATAGGTTAGTGGCTGCATTGGCACCGCTGCTCGTGACAGCCTCTATTCCTGTAATGCACGGCCCCCTCACTGGCAATAGAGGCGACCCAACGCACCACCCGTTCACCGATCCTGCCTGACATCGTTGTCCTCGCTTCCTCGCGTCCAGTTTTACAACCTTTCCGTCCCGAACGTTGCGAAACGGTCCCGCGATGACCGCGACGCAGCCTCGCCAACAAAAGGGAGCACGCGAAAATCAATCCGAACACGTGAAATATCCCATCTACGGGACGAAAAACACGTGTTATTACATCATACGTTCATCTCTATCCAGGCGCGAATCGTTTGCAAATTTTCATTCACGGAACCGAACGATAAATCGTTTTCAAATTTTCGATTCATTTTTCGAGCCTCACTACCGTGATATTGCTTTTTTCCCCTTCTTTCTTTCTTTCTTTCTTCCTTTCTTTCTTTTTTTTATTTTTTTTTTTTTTTTTTTTTGTCATTTTTTCCATCAACAACGCGTAACGAGCGTAACAACTCGGATTCGACGATGGTTGGCGGACACGAAACGGGAGGATGGCCGATCGCCGTCGCTACCAACGAAATGGAGAGACGGCAGAGCCTAGCCTTTGTCGTGCCAAAATTCTCTGCGACGCATCGTTGAAGAGGCAGAGACAAAGGCGCGAAGGCATTACCGCGAAACTTCGACAGAGGCCGCGAATTATACCCCGGCGGCGGGGGTACGTAAGTGCTCGCGTACACGCGCGTACACTTACTTACTTATGTATGTAACGCGGTACGTGTCTAGCACAAAGAGAGAAACGCCGTATCCATTAGAACCGAAAAGGTCGATGCAACGAGAGGATGCATTAAGTCCAGCCAGCTCTGATTCTGGAAGCAGCAGAACTCGCAGCCCCGGCGTTGCGTGCATCAGCTTTCGTTATAAATAGTCCCCTGTCGGGGGGGTTGCGTCCCACCGCCTCGGACCGATCCGGATCCGATCGATGCCGATCGACGTCGCCATCGACGACTCTCGAGAAACGGAAATAGCGCGGCAGTGTCTATTTCCGCGGCGACGACCAAGGCTCGCGCGTCCCGGGGGTAAATTTGATTCTCCAATTATCGTTTTTCCAGATAGAACCGTTGCCGGGCGAGCGTTTGACAGAATTATGGTTATCGCTTCGCGTCCCAACGTTGTCACGCGACGTTAAACTCGCGGCCGGCAACAAAAAACCGACGATTTTCGCATTAACCGGCCGCGTTTTCCTGAAAATCACTCGGGATTATTGCCAAGGCAATCGGTGATTTATTTTCCGGTCGATTTACCGGCGACGAGCCGGTCACCGAATTAAATATGCGCCGCGCCAAAGCACGCGGAACGAAACGATTCGCGCGAGTATTTAGAGAGAGAGAGAGCGTATCTCGGCGTATTTCGAGAATCGACCGATCGTTCAGAAACGGTGCTACGCGCGTTCGATCGATATCGCGCGCGGTTCAATTTTGACAGCCAGCCAATAACCATCGGCATCGAATCGCCCGGGGGGGAAACCCATCCCCCGTTTGATAGCCGATCGAAGCGGTCCGGGGCGGTGTTGCTCGGTGGTGGGCGTCGGACCCGATGGAACCGCCCCTGGAACGCTTCGAACCGATGCAACGCGAAAGTGCGACGCCGTACGTAAGTGACTACTACCTACGTGCACACTCGTACTTTTACACTCGTTAGCCGCAGCAGCAGCAGCCACCGCCGCCGTCGTTGCTTTATTCGCGACACACTAAGTGTGTCGTCATATCTTAACCGTAACCCGCGGCCACAGCAACGAGGACGCGCATATTTATCGTCCACGCTGCCGTCAACGAACAACGACGAATCGCGAGCGGACCGAATATTTTTAGGTGTCGCGCTCCCGACGCTTCGGCTATTAGCGAATCGCGGTGGAGACCAGTTCGAAGGCTACGGTGATAGCGACGAAAACTATTTACCGTCCGATTAGACGGACGGTGGAATGGAGGAAAAAAGGTTCGTCCGATTAGCAACGCCGTTTCGTTGCCGGGAACGCGAAACAAAATACGGGGCCCGAAAAAAGATCATAATTTCGCTTCATTGGAACGATAAATATAAACAGCCGAGCTGGCAGGGGTTGCATTATTCCTCGCTTAAGCGCGTCTTAAATCAGCTTGGTTGTCCCCGTAACTCTCGGTAACGCGGCCGAGCCGTCACCTTCGTCTCGAAGATCGCCGCCGAGAGATCAGCGGCCATGAATCTCTTCGACGAATCGAGGACGTCGCGCGATCTTCTCCCGCGATCATCGGACGGAATCGAACGTGTAGAGAAATTAATTGGTCGCATATTCCGACATCGGCCGACCGCGAACGGAGCGCGCAAAGTAGGGAAAAAATACGGCGATGACTAGGCTGCTATTCCGAGCCGCGCGCCGCGGCACGGTGTACGCTTCTTTTTCTCCAGTTTCCGTCTCCCGATTCGTTCTTGCTCGCGAAAAGACGGATCGGTTCTCTAAATAAAATGTGACTCGGTTATTCATCGGCGCATTTGTACGCGTCAAGGTCGCGTCGGCCACGGCTTTCTTCTCGAGCCTCTTTGTGCCTACAGGGTTAATTGCTCGGAATCGCGCGCCGCACACAACAGGTGCAGCCACCACCGCCAGCACCTTAGAAACGCGGCGTTAACGGGCCTAATTTTCACTCGACTCCGTCCCCTCTCGCCGGGGTCCACAGCCCCACGACGGTCTGGCAACCTCTCCGCGCGGCACTAACCCGGCTTATTTTCACGGCGTGCCATCGTCTTAATATAGAAGACTCGCGAACCCTATCAGATTCGCTCCACCGCTCTTTCGTCCGTTGCCGCCGCCGCCACCGCCGCCGTCGTCGTCGTCGTCGTCGTCGTCGTCGTCGTCGTCGTCGTCCTCCTCGTCGTCGTCGTCGTAGTCGCGTTCGATGGAACGTTCGATGAAAAATTACACCCCCCCCCCCGCCGGTCAACTCAGCGTACCAGCAGAAACCGAGCCGTTAATCACCGTTTATCTATATTTACGTACGAACGCGACGATTAGTAAGCGCAATAAGTAAGCGAGCAGGTGCCGGGGCGGATTCGTAGCCAAATCCACGGCTACAAAGTAACCGTTGAAATTGCAGCAGCCGTGGCCGCGGCCGCGGCCAATAACTCCAACCGGCCCTGACTCTCTTAAAACTCGGCGTTGCCTTATTTCGGACGTTCGTTGTAAAGTGGCATAACTGCTTGACCGCATAAATAACACGGTAAAGCCGCGGTGAAATGTGACGGCGATTACTCGCGTGCCACTCCACCGCCGCGCGGCGCGGCATAGATCCCGCAATTTTTCCCCGTGGCTCTCTTTATCCCCGAAATTAGGGCCCGATGCCAGCCGATAATTCGTCCTCGCTATCCAGCGGATAAAAAGAGACCGGATTGCCGGGGGGGGGGGGGGGGGGGGGACGAAAATGATCGGGCCCGCGCGCGTTAACCCGCGAACGGAGCAGAGGCCGTACTCGCCGCTAAATTAGCTTAACGCGACGCGTTTGATTAGATCGCTGCCAGCGGCGAGCGAGTAGGAGGGAATACCGAACGACGCGTAAGGTGGACGCGGGGTGCCAGGCCAGCTTCGTTTCACGGAATTGATTAGATTCGGTTATTAATATTCCTCTATCCCTCCCTCGATCTCGCTTCGTTTCCGGGCACGATTAACTCGGCCGCTAACACCGTGACGACTAGCAAAGACCTACCACCGCGGCCGGTACCAGCTACTCGCTGTACGCGCGCGATACCTCCTCCTTTCGAAAACTCGCGAGTCCCAGCCGTCGTCACGCGTTACGCGTTACGCGATAATATTTAGAGCTTTCCGAAATTAGAATCCCGGCTTAACCCAACGATTAGACCGGTTAATTAGTCGGTGCGAAACGACGCATGGCTCCGAGCCGCTGCTATCGCACCCGCTGCTAGCTACCACGCGTCACCTCCTCGCGTGTCGGAAAAAAAAAAAACGGAAGCCGAAACCGAACGATCGCGATCTACCCGCCGATCGTAAAAATAAACGGGACCAACTTTTTCTTTTTCCTCCCGCCGCACTTCGATCTCAGAAGAGGCCTGGCTTCTTTCTATTTCCGGCTGCGTCGAGTCGAAAAATCTCTCTCTCTCTCTCTCTCTTCTCCGGCGCTAAGGTGGAGAGGCGACACAGGTACGCGTCGTATCATCGATCGGCCGCCCGATACGATTCGTTTTTGCGTGCGCGCACGCGAATTCCGCAGACGAGATTCGTCTCGAGAAATGTTGTTCTCACCCCACGATCGACAACGAGAAACTCCGTTGACGCGATCGACTCCCGTCGACCCCCATCGTTCGGTTCGGTTCGTTCGCTCGCGTATTTATAGTTTAATTTGTGGCCTAGGGCCACGTTGAGGGTCGCGGGTATATTTACTTGGCCAGCCTGGCTTTAGGAGCTTCGAAATCCGTTCGCTCCCGATCTTTCTCGCCACGATGCCACCCGAACGGAAGAATTTTTACGAGGACGTTAAACGTGCACCGTATCCGTGTATCTTCTCCGCGAGCCACGATCTGAAATATTTTTTCACGCGATACGATAACGCGTTCGAACGGAGAACGACTGGGTGCAAAAGAGAGCACGGAATTGGTCGCGGTTTAATCGGTTCGCAGAATTTCGAATCCGTGACCGGCGATTAATCTCCAGGCGGTCGTTATCCGTCAAGTTCTCCACGCTGCTCGCGCCTCGAGTTTAAGTGCTCCGCTCTCGGTGGATGCTCCGTACGATGGTTCCCGGAAGTGTTTTCCACGCTATTGCGACGCGCGATACGGGGACAGAGAGAGAGAGAGAGAGAGAGAGAGAGAGAGAGATCACGCGCGTTACACGCCACGTCGGCCGGCCGCAATAACACTGGCAAGTTCTAAATCCGCCCCGTTAGTTCGATCGAACTGTGTTCGGTCAACTGTCCAACGCGTTGTTCGATCTCGTTTCCGCTTCCGATTAGCGTAACCTTTACCAACGAAATAATAACGAAATTATGTACGAAACAAGTCGCTGCCAGCTGAACGCGATAGACAAATTTCACGAGGCAAGTGCCGACGCGCGATAAGATTGATATCGCGGTTGGCAACCGTTCGCGTTGGCTAGATCATTTCGCCAGCTAACTATCGGATTCCTTTCGGCTCTCCTTATTCGAAACGTTTGAAAGGTGTAGGTAGAAAACGTTTGCCGAACAATCGCGCGTTTTTGCGCCAACTGCTTAAATCGAGCGCAACTGGAAACGTACGTTTTAATCAACCGCGATCGCGTTTCCACCGTTTTATTACTCGCCCGTTAACATTTCCGCGCGTTCGACAGGGGACGAGCCGGCAGAAAAAGCGTAGTTAAATTAGCAGGAAATAATCACGTACCCGGCAGGTAATAATTGTTTATAGTTGGCTCGGAGTTGAATTATCGCGTAAACTCTGCCGGCGTAAACGAGCCGCGCGTAATTCTCCTCTCGTTTCGAAAGCACTCGGCGCGTCGCGGTTGAACAACGCGATGATCGATTCAATTGCCGCGCGTGTACACCTATCCACGCGTACCCCTCCTATATTATACGCAACGGATCCGCGATGCAAAAATGAAAAAACTGATTCCTCCCGAGACGAGCTCGGTTCCGCTGGCAAAGGTATACTCGAGCCAGATGGTCGCATCCCCTAATTCTCTCGTTCTCCGTCTTCGATTACTTTTGCTACCAGATTTGCCGTTATCCGCGATGTCTCGCGTGTCGGCGTTGGACAAGAGAGACGAAACAGACCGGGCGAGCAGCGGATTTATTATTTAATCTTCTAGACGAGTGATTTTTATCTGGCCGCCCGCCACGGGTTCCCGGGGGCCGAAAACCTACCACCCCGGCTACCGTTGCCCCCGTTACCGTTTACCGACCCTCGGGTCAGTAGTAATGGTTATGCTTGTCATTATCGCCGTGTCGTACGAATCGTCTGCTCGGCCGACACCCCGAACCCCGGGCCACCGGGACCAATGGGGGCTGCGCCACTCCAACTCGTTACGCCGAGCGCGCGCGGTGCAATTCCGCGACCGTTTCGGCCCATTCTCGCTTAAACGTAGCGAGTTTCCCCGGCAGCCGCACGGCAACCGCGCAACCGGCTCGAGGAAAAAGTTTCTTGGACGATGATACGCGTGAAAAAGGAACACGATATCGCGGTGGAACCGTGGAACGGAGCGGCGCAACGATCGCCCGCAAAGTTAAGGGATTCGAGATAAAACGAACTTGTATCGGAACCCCGCTCTCAACTTTGGCATACAAGTTGCGGGTCACGCGCCCGCGGTCTGTTCGAATCGTTTCGTTTCGTTTCGTTTCGTTTCGCTTCGTTTCGTTACCTTTTCGTTACCTTTAGGTTAGCGTCTTTCGAACGGCATCCGCCGCCAGCCCCGATCTCGATCTCGCGTGTCTCGTGACTCCCGCGAAAAAAAAAGGTAACGGCACGGTAAACGCGACGAGCAACGATAATAAAAGGGGGTAGGGGGGTGCGCATCGATCCTAGGCGAAGCGACAGCTCCACGGTATTTGGGTTCCGCTCACCGTGAAAAGTTTAACGACCTTTTGTTAATTAACATCCCGTCGGACAGATTCGGAGCAACGACCGGTCACTTTGGTCCCTCTGCCCATCCTCCGACCGGTGTCCTCCAACTCGTCCGTTCAACCCCTCCGTACCTAGCATCGACGTTTTCTCGTTGCAGCTCGAATGCCATGCCGGGCGCAACGCGCGTTCCTCTATCTCTCTCTCTCTCTCTCTCTCTCTCTCTCGTGCTACTCCTCCTCGTTTCACGTGGAATCGCGAACGCGCCGCGCGAAACAATTTGCCAGACGATAAATTTTTATAGAAGGGCGCGCAACGGAACCCTAGACCCTAGTACCCGAAGGGGATGAGGGTGGTCACCGCTGAAACGGAATTGAATCGATATATTTACGTGCCGTTTACCGGCGGGGCAAGGGTTGGAGTTGGCGCTCGTGTAATTGCACGTTACACACGTGGGGAGGAGGGTTGCGGAGATTACTACTCCGTAGGAGAATCGTGCCGGGAGGCGTTTGTTCGCTTTTCTTTCGAACCATGTCGAGAGAAATGTCGCGCGTTGACGATACGAGAAAGTACGATTGAACTTTAGACGGCGACAAGGAAAACGGTCCACGGGGGACCGATAAAACTCGATCCGTTCCATTGTCGCGGCGGTGCCCGCGCGTGCTGACACTCCGCGCCGATTAATACCACCGGCCGCGTGCCACCGGAGTAAACGGCGTCCTCGGAATTTATTGTAATTGGTCTTTTGATATAGCGTCGACCTACTCGCATGCCGAGCATTTCCGCGCAACCCCGTGGGTGCGTGCGCGGCTAGCGGTCGCCACCGAGCATCGACGCGCAAACAGGAAACGCGTGCTATCGGCCCGAAGAATTTCCCAGCGATCTCGTCGAACTCGGCGGAGAAACTCGGGACAGCGTCGAAGCGACGGAACCCGGTAAGAGGGAGAAAGGGTGGTTGTAGAGCAGTCTCCGTTGTGCCGGTTCGGCAGAGACTCGGCGAGAGGAGGGGAACTGAAGAGGCAATATAGGAGAAAGCTTATTATTGGAGTTCGCTGCACCCGAGAAGAGAACAAAATACAGGCGAGCAGTGATTGCTGTTTCCAATTGAACCCCTCGTGCGCGCCACGCTCTCTCTCTCCACCTGAATGAACGAGCTAGCGGAAAATAATCAAGCTCCGCCCGGAGCTACTATCTAGCATTCGCGTATCCCCCCCGACCCACCACCCTTAACCCTCCGCCGCGTTTCCCTCAGCCGCGTCCTACCCCAAACGCCGTCTCTATCGGTGTTTCGTGTTTCGCGTCCTCGCTCGTTTCAGACGTCAACCCGAATGTTTCTTCGTCGTCTTCGTTCACCCACCGACGGCTTCGACGAAACCTCGACCAACGGCTAGACTCGCCCAGAAATTTCACAATTTTCTTTTTTTCTTCTTTTCCTCTTCTCTTTTTCTACCAGCGTCGAAACACGTTTCGACGCACACCCTACGCGTCGAGACGAGCGGAACGGATGCGAACAACGACGGGAGCGTGTCTCGTCGATGGATAGAGTAGGAGGTAAAGCAGAGGAATACGAAACAATCGCTTCATTGGAAAGTCAAGAATCTCTCGAGCCCGTCGCCGTTTGACTTGCCATTAGGAGCGTCAGTTTTAATTGTGCCTGCACTCTCATCCTCATCGTTGTCGTCATCGTCGTCGTCGTCGTCGTCGTCGTCGTCGTCGTCGTCGTTGTCGTCTATCTCTTGCAGTCTGCAGTCTCAGGTGAAGTGTATCGCCTACTCCCCGCGCGTATATGCCTCACCGTGTTCCACCCAACTACCCCGTGCCCTTTAGCGATGTCTCATTAGTTGCAGCACTGCAACGGATGAGTACATCCTACTGCCACCCAACTACCATCGCTCCAACAACGTCCCTACCTCTTTCCCTCCTTCTCGCTCTTCTTCTTTTCCTTTTTCTTCTTCTTTTCCTTCCCCTCCTCCTCCTTCTTCTTCTTCTTCTTCTTCTTCTTCTTCTTCTTCTTCTTCTCTTTCAACCCCTCGCACCAGCCATCGCTCGACTGCCACTTCTTTATCCCCGGCCACTTACTCGTCCCCCTCTCCACCGTACACACGCGACCGACAACTCGTTCGCCTGTACGTACGATTTGATTCGTTACGGGAAGCGCAAACACTTAAACTTTTCCCCACCTATCGGAATTCAATTTGATTAATCGGAATTAGAGAGAGAGAGAGAGAGAGAGAGAGAGCAGAGGGGAGGGGAGGGCAAAGAAATCGGAAAGAACTCGGCAGAAACGCGTCTACATCCGAGTTTAATGCAATGCAAACCGCAAAGGTAAACACCGTTTGCCTTCTGATGACGCAAACAACTCTCCGAATTCCTGGTGGAAAGTTTCATTTTTTGTTCGTTCACTGGCCGCCGCGTTTACCCCGAGATTTGCTCCTCATTAGCTCGAAGCTTGCCGAATATAAGGCGGCCGGTTCACGTGGAGGCCGGTCGCAAGCTGGTGGCCCTGTTTCCCCGTCGAATTCCTTTTTCTCTCCCCCCCCCCCCCCCCCGGAGGGAAAACAATCCGTATGCCCGCGGACGCGGGACGAACCAAGAGAAAAATGGGCCTCCCTCATCCAGCGGAGGCTACTAGCGGTTCACGGAGAGATTAACAGCCGGCAAGATTATTATTATACGAAAGTACAAAAGCGATACCTTCGCAATTAAGGGAATAGTCGCGTAGTAAACTTTGCCGACTGCGCGCGCGCGCGCACCCTTCTTACACACAGCATTGTTTGGCGAACGCGACGAGCCGAAAGAAAGTCTCCTCTTTTCTCGTCGACTCCATCGGGCGGCGGCTATACGCGGTCTTTCCGACCTCGTGCAACTTTTACGCGTTTCCCTAATTCTAAAAGAATGAGTAATCGCGCACGCTCGGATGTCCACGCGTGTACCAACGAGCCACGAGTGGACCCACTCGACCTCTTTGCCGCTCGGGGAGATCGAGCAACGAACGAACGAACGAACAGGATGGACCGCGGCACGGTGAATCGTCCACGTCGCGGAACGAAACGGTCGAAAATTGGCGCAAGAGCGTATAGCCCCGACCGCGGCCCCCTTGTCAGACGACACCGTCGTCTATCTCGTCGGCCTATCAGTCCAAGTGTGCTTCTCACTTAACAAGCTTTCGCGTATTGCGAGGTACATGTTTAAAAGGAAGCCGAAAAATGAGGACAAGTAGGCGGCCGGTGGTTTAGGTTAGGTTAGGCTAGGTTAGCTTCGGTTTGGTCTCGTTTGGTTAGGTATGGTTAGGTTAAGGGTTAGGGAGCGAGGGCCCCTAGGTGGGGTGGTCGGGCTGGTTCGTAACGACAAGAGAGAGAGAGGTGCGAGAATGAACGGGATCACGGTGACACCTCGCGGGCACCCTCTCGTATCCACGCTCTTTTTCACCCCGAGTGCCGTGCAAACAATAACAAACAGTACTAATGAGGCTCTTCAATAAGCGGGGAAGCGACTCGGGGTGGACTCCGCCGCGCTCTACTCGGATGCGAGCCGCAAAGCTTCCGGAATGATTACGCGGCGTTGTTCGACACTTGACGCGGCGTTGCGCCGCCTCGATTGTTCTCCTCCGTTCCCCAACTTGCTCCCGATTAACGACAGGGACGACCGATTAGGACTTGCCTCCGAGTCTTGCGAACAAGTTGCTCTCCGTGCTCTAATTTCGCGTTCGCGTTCGCGTTCCCTCGAACAAGGGAAAACAAAGAAGCAGCAGCAGCACCACCAGCGGAACAAGAAGAAGAAGAAGGAGAAGAAGAAGAAGAAGAAGAAGAAGGTGGTGGGGAGAGAAAGGAAAGGAAAAAGTAAAAAAGAATGGCTCCCTTTTATCTCTCGAGTGTACCAACTATCTTTCGCGAGCCTGCAGCGCGCATGGTACACACTCGACGCCATGCTCTAGAATTCCAGATACTAGAAGATCTCCGCTCCCTTCCAACGATGGCCCGCTTTTCATGCCGCCCCGACGACGTCTCGCGTCGTCTTGTTTGCCACGAACGTCCGCGTCGAGATCTTTCGAGGAGACCAATTAGTTCCATTTTTCTTACGGAAACCAAAGTCCGATTCCGGTCTTTCCATCCGGACTGGCCTATTGCGAGTAACGCAACCGATTCTACGCACCGAGCAAAGTGACCTTTTCGAAATGAAAAGTTGCGGAAACCCTGCGCGAGTAAATATTCCCGTTGTCGTGGAGAAATTTGGTGAAACAGCGGCAACCGCTTCGCGGGTACGCGAGCGGGACATTATCCGGGCGAACCCAAAGGATGACCCGAATTCTCGGTTTTGCTGCGTCCGCGTTTCCCTTTATTCCTCGGCTCCCTCCTTTTCTACGAGATATCTCGATTTTCAAAGTGAGCTTTGTTCGGATACCCGCGTAGAATCAACTGGTCGGTTTGCCCGGCCATCCGTGGGCTAGACAGGCTTGAAAAGGTACGTTTTTTAATATCGAAGCGGATCGGGCATTCGTGCTCACGGACTCGGCAGTCTCTCGGCGGAGTCCGCTGCTCGGTCGAGAAATTATTTTCCTCCCGATGATTTTCACCCACGCAACGGATTTACTTAACCGCGCGATTCCGATACGATCGATCGCCCGGTCAGCGGCCGTTCCTAAACTCCTTATTATGGATCCCTCCTTAACGCGGATAGCCTTAACGATGCATAGACAAAAGCGTAGGGGTTGTATCGGTTCAACTCCGGCACGCGGCCCGCCGGGTGGGAGTTAATAGAACCTCGTTGTTACGGGGAGGAAATTCGATAATCGCTCGGCATATACTCGGCACGCACACAAACCACCGCCTGCCTGCCTGCCTGCCTGGTGGTCCCCTTCGAAACCTCGATTTCGCGCCGCCTTCGAGAGAACTTTGACTAAACGGCTCCACGCTTCCTTAACCTCCCCATTAATCAATATTATATCGCCTAGAACGTTCCTTTGTTTATTGACTGTCAACTAATAGGTTCCCGGTGGTGCGGAGGCATCGACGAGTACCCCCCCCCCCCCCCCCCCATTCATCTTGGACGACGTTGCTCTCGCGTTGCAAAAACCAACGATCGCGTACACCCGACGACACTCTGTCGGATCGAGGGTCGGGAACGATTAGAGTCTCACCCGCCCCGTGACTCTCAAAGGGCCTCGGTTCTCCGTAAACGGTGTAAACTACTTTGGCTGTCGCGGCGACGTTGCACCTGCCGTGGAAAATTGCTTCGCCCCGTCCTCCTCCTCCTCCTCCTTTGTACCCGGTGATCGAACGCTTTCTCTCGCTCCCCCGGCGATAATCGATTCCTCCCAGACCCAGAAAACCGTCGAGAAACCCGCTCGCGATTATTAGCAACCGTTTTCCTCCTCGAACAAACTTGAGCCGATCTCCAAAATTGAACGCGAGCGGAACATCGTTTTAAACGGGGGGTTGCAGTCTCGCGGCGGCTAACGGCCACGAGGACAGGATAAGACGACGAGCCGTGAACAAACGATAGCTCTTGGCTGTGAACGGGCTGGAAATGGGAAAATTCAGAGAGAGAGAGAGAGTGGAAGGAGGGTGAGACGACAACAATTCTTTTCCGCGACGGTGGAGGACCGCGGCCGGGAAATTAGCATCGATAAATTTCCCGACGCGTCGTTCCGCGTTGTCGCCGACGACGACGACGACGACGACGACGACGACGACGACGACGATGTCGCCAGCAACGCGCGCGTAGCCCCGCGAAAATGACACGATGATGCATAGGCGACTGTTTTAAGAATTATTCGTTATTTATTGCCGACAAAGTTTTTCACCGCGTACCGAGAGCTCGGTGGTGAACGAACGAGAACGATCATCGAAACGTCCGAGAAAAGATCCATCCACCGGCCAGGGGAGGCACAGCCCGGTAGTTAAAAGTTACAAGATGATTCGTCGAGCGAATCCTAGACCGTTTCCAGACGGTTGCAAATTGCAATCGCCAACTGCTCCGCGATAATTGTCGCGACTACTGTTCGCGTAACGAGAATTTTCATCGTTTACGGAGAACCGGTAATTGGTCTATCGCATCTTTCCAGGCATCGTCGTTGCCTACGAATAGATCAATGGTTCGCAATTATCGCGAGTTCATTAGAGGCAACGGGTCTCCGAAGAAGTCTCCTGACGGCTTGAAAACCCCTGCTGGCAGACCTGAAATTGCGACATTCCGCGCGAAACGCCGAAACTATTCGACTCTGTAATTTGTGATTGTAGTTTATCGCGCGGATAGACTAACGGACCGTCGTCGTCGTCGTCGTCGTTGTTGGAACGGTGTTGTTGCTCAACTCTCCCCGAAACGATTCGTTGCAATTTCGGTGTCGGCATTCCTGTCGGAAGCTCGGGACGCGTCGGTCCCAGACGTTTCGCGGTGTCGCGGGACGCATGGTAAGGTCGCGCGTAAGTGGAGCGATCGTTTAGAGAGGCGCGTTCGAAAAGCAGCCGCAGAGTGACGTGGCCCGCGCGGAGTGGCAACCCAGGGAGGGACAGAGGCCGCACCCTTCTCGCGTGGGTCGCCGGATGTGACAGTCGCTCTCTTTAATTACTCTCACGCATACGCGTTGAATGGCCGCCGCGTAAGAAACCGGCCAAGTGCGACGCATGCATCCTCTCTCACCCACACCCGCGTCCCATTATGTTTTGCGCGTCTGCCCTCCCACAGGGCCACGCAATCGCGTGGAATCCTGCGGCCTCGCTCGAAAGGACGAAAAAGCCCGCGCGCGTCCGCTCGCGATCGAACCACGTGCGTATCATTCGATCGTTCCCGTACAACGCCGGGGACGCTTTCGACGCGCGTACAGTGTCTACTCGACGTACGGAATAATACCGCGCTGACGGCAGGCGGCAGACGGCGGCAGACGCGCTCTATAGGAAGGCTGGAACTTTGCAGTAACGAATGCTTTACTGCCGGCGCTGTAGCCATTAACGGGTAATTAGAAACAGATGCCGGGCGAATCTTTTAACATAAAGCATAACCTTAATTCATAAAGCGCGATTACTCACCACCACCACCACCACCAGTCAGGACAGCTCCGCCGGGGTGGAGGCCGTGCATCAGCGACACCTTCGAAACAAAAGTTTTAATTATTTATTAGATCTCCGTGAACGCGGTGCAACTGCAAGCTCGTCGACCACCGCGATTCGCCACGGTATCGGAACTGCGAGCGATAATTATCCCTCCACCCCCCATCCCCACCCCCCCCCCCGCTCCTTTTCCTTTTAACGAAAAGTCTTAATTCAGCAATTAACCTAATGGAATGTATATAACAATTAGCCGGTCCACGCGACGGTTCCGTTTCGCTACACCGAAAGGGGCTGCGAACGGTGGTGGTGGTTCCTCTTCTTTGGGCCCCGCTACCCGCACCCTAACCGTGCCGCCTCCGCGTGTATCTCGTAATTACCAGCTGATAATTTATGTTTATGCGACCGTAGGAACCTCCGAGCTTGCTTGCTTACCCCTTTTCCCGTTACCGAATGGGGTGCTTCGCAGGAGTGTATTACCGAGCGCATTCTTACGCGCGTCCGGGGGCTCCGGGACCGAGGAGCCCTCTATTTCTACTATATCCTATACATTCTTAACCATCCTACCCCGTCGCCCATTACGGACCGTCGCGAAAATTAACGCCCGTTTTCACGCGTTCACCCAAAGTTAATAGTCTCCGCCGCCTCGTCAATTGGAATATTAATATAGCCAACGTGTCGAAATGAACTTTCAATTTCCGCGAGCGATGCCGGTTGGACACCTGTGACCACCGGCTGTGAAAACTCGTCGAGTTTGAAAAATGGGTATCATCTGTGCGAGAACCCCTTCCGCGCTGCTCGACACCTTTACCGTCTTCGCGGCGAAGCGTCGCCAACGAACCGAAGGGGAACCTACCTTCGGCGCAGATGTCGGTTTCGAAATTTCGTTGGTTCGAAGAGTCACCCGAGCGAAACCGCAACCCGTCTACTCCGATTTTAATCGAACTCTGTACAAAAGAATTCTCCAAACGGGCAACGCGACCAAGCGTAACACGATCGATAGAGTTTTCCGTTTCCTTGCTCGGAAAGATAGGACGAGATAACGAGACGAAACGAAATGAAATAAAAAGCAAGTCGATGGGTGAAAGAACGGGGAAAGGTGCCGCGGTGCGGCGGCACGCGAACAGGAACGCGAAGAATGGACGCAACTGTTCCCTGTCAGGTGCGCCAGATGGGGACTCGCCCCCTTCTTCCACGATACCCCGAGTAAAAACCCCGCTGGTCGCGATCCGCTTTCGGGAAAGTGTATTACCGTGCAGAGTAGGGTCAACGCTGGCCCGAATTCGAATTGAATATTATTATCCCGGACCTGTGCAAACAGGTTCCCGTACGGCTCTCGGTACGCGGGCGTACGATTCGGAGGGAAAACGCAAACGCAATTTCGTGCAACTTCGGCCTGCCGGCCCGGTCACTCGGCGAAAATTGTAATTATAACGGGCGTAAAGTAAATTACGATACAATATGCGTGCCCGCTGTGTGTTTCGTATTCGTAAGATAAATAATAGGCAGCGCGGTAACGTGTACGTACTACGCGCAATGCGACGGGAACGCGAAACTCTCGAGGGAGAAGGAGAAGGTCGGCGGCCATTTCGCGAGGCAACAAGTCGAGATCCGACCGAGTTTCTCCGACGAATCGAAGTTGGATATTATTTTTACGCGTCGCGGATACGCCGAGTCCGCGAATTCGTTTCGCGGGACGCGATCGATCAAGGAAGCGGCAAAGTTGCGGTAGTTCGAGGACGGCCGCTCGATTGCTTCACGGGGACGCCATGTTTGATTGTCCGACGTCGTTGATCGCCGTCCGGCAGGAATTATCATAACTCATCCCGGTAATCTAGCCACCGACCGCGCGACTCGAGGAAAGCGACACCGTCACGTGGGTGGGTTATTTACCCGACGGGCGATGTCGGGTCACTTTTGAGTCACGGTCTGGCCGCCGCCGCCGTCGTCGTACACGTTCGACTTTATGCGCCGAGCCATTAGAACAGCCACGAACCGCTAATCAGCTGGCGTTCGTTTCGCGAATCGTCCATTTATTTACCACTACGGTGGATAAAATTCCACGAGATACGCGACGACTGCGATCAGTTATGCCGTCCGAAACGAATCGTTCGCCCAAGGGTATCGGTGAGAGTGTGCGTGGGTAAATCTGCTCGTAGACGCTCGAACGCGTATCCGAGTCGAACGGTATCGCGAATTTTTTTTTTTTTCTTCTTCTTCGAAACTTTGGTCGAATCGATCGCCGCTGTCCGACGAACGCGGGCGACAAACGCGGTGGTCATCCGGAGGTGGAGCGGAACGGGAAAAAAGAGCGCGTCGGTGGAAGCGGGAGGCAGACGGAAACGCGAGGAGTCCCGATAGCCAATGGAACCGATGGAACCAATGCGCGTGTTGCCAGTTTATTTCCACCGGCCAATCGTGTTAAATCGCCTTGTCCTCCTCGCTCCTCGATCTCCCGTGAACCACCGCCGCCGCCGCCGCCGCCGCCGCCGCCGCCGCCGCCACCTCCGCCACCACACGAACCGGCTCGCTGCTCCTCCGACTCGATCGTCCGATCACGATCGCGTCCCGATAAACGAGACGTAAACGCTTCGCGAGGGCTTGGTCCGATCGAGGTGGAAACGAGAGCAGCGACGAATTTCGCTTCCTCGACGTCCGTCGTCTCCGTCCCTCTCCTCGTTCCCCACTACTACCCGTCGACCCGGCGTTCCGCAAGGTCCAGCAGCAGCAGCAACAGCAGCAGCAGCAACAGCAGCAGCAGCAGCAGCAGCCGGAGAGTCCACGGCCGGAATAGGCGGAGGTGGACCGGTGCCTCGGTCCGTGTTCCGCGTAGACGCAGAGGGGTGGGGAAGAAGCCTATCGAACGGCCGGAGGGGAGGCCAGGCCGGAGTAATGGAAGTTGGAGTATAGACATTGCACGATTCTCTCACGGCAGAGAAACATCGCGCGATATTCGATTTCGCTAGGTAAATTTTTATCCTTTGACCCCGCGAGGTACAGCACCAGCGGAATCGATAAAGATAACAGCCGAGGTAAACGAGCCCACTTGCCGATGTATACAAAGTCGTAATCTTTGCAATTTGTTGCGCAGCGAGAGTGAAATTAACAAGTACCGCAAATATGTCAGGCACAACTAATTGGCCGATTTGCATATAATTATACCCATCCGTCGAGATCGAGCACACGATGCAGTTTTTAATGGGAACCGAGCAACCCGTAAAATGTTCAATTTTCTGTTCTCCCGTAGACCTTCAAACTGTGCAAATTTGATGGCACGCCGCCCAATTACCATGTTTCATCATTATCCGAACGCGCGCGGTAAGGATATGATTACTTCATGCTTTATTACTCGGATACGTGTGCTACCACCGCTTGACATCATCGTACCGAATAATTAATGTCCCAGCCCCCGTTCGGCGGATATTAATTAGAAATGTAGTTCGAAAACGGCGTCTCGTGATTTCATCGGCGACGACGCGACCTTCCGAACAGCCGTGTCAACAAAGCCGGCAAAACTTTTCCCATTCGCTGGTTCGCGTTTACGAAACCCCGGCCGGGTTGTCCCGTTCGTTTTAGCCATTGTTCGACGTTCGACTGCCACTTTGTCGATACGTGCCACTCTCCACGGGGGCGCAGATATCTGTTTCCGGTATACATATATACACGTATAGAGCGTTACGCGCCTCTGACTTTTAAGCGATCATCGCGTCCATCGAGTGGTCGTCGAGTCGCCACAGGTGCGCGCCGTTTCGACCGCGCCTGGGAACTATGGCTCCGCTACTATCGTGGAATATCACCGAAGGAAACTCCACCGTTTCCTTTTTATCCTCGAGGAGGAGGTACGACGCGCCGTCGACGTTGTTGTCGTCTCATTAACTAGGCTCCCCGGCAATCGCAAATTAATTCACTCGCCACCGACAACGCCCAATTAACGCATATGAAGCGTGAAGATAGCGATCGAGCTTCCTCGATTAAGAGGGAACGCGATGGTCCTGGTCGCGTGACGTATCGACGCCGGCGCTGTTAGTAACGGCTGGTTTGATCCTTTCCGCGAACCCGAATGGCGCCGCTTCCTCTCTCGAAAATATCGCTCGTTCAGCGAGCGGAACGGCGGCGACTCGGCAGGTTGTTGACTCGAGCTTTGTCACCAGCTCCTTTTACCTCGACCAGTACCTCAGCGTACGGAGAGAGTACGATAGGACGAATATGCCGCCTCGGCAGGGATCGATGCCAGGGATGAATCGCGAAACCGCGTTTATATAAGCGCTGCGCTCTCGCGTAGTCGGAGCCCGCGCGAAATGATGCACGGTGAACCGTGAATCGCTCTTCCTACGTCGAAGCCGATGCCTGTGCGATAGCCTCAGCTGAAACGGCCGCGAGTTAATGAGATGTGCAAACGAATCGAGGTCTCGAGGGGCCTCGGTTCGCCGCGCGAACTGGAAAATATAATAAAACTGGGGGGGGGGGGGGGGGCCGATGTTTTCACGCAGCGAATCGTCGCACAGCGTATACGTATTGCCGTTCGAGATACCCGAGGAACACGCTCGACTGGCTGTCACGCGATCAAACGTTTCGCGACGGGAATCGACGTGCCCCGCAAAGGCCAAAGCCACCTTGCACGGTGGCTCCTAATTGTCTGGGGGGAGCCAGGTGGGACTTGCGCTCTCTTCCTGTCCGTTCATCAAACTGTCATTCGACGTCAGCCCCGAGAAAGACGGAGCCGTCCGTTCGTCCGTCCGTACGTCCGCCTGTGGAATTCCTCGACAGGCGCATCGACTGATCGTTAACCGCGGAAATTACGTATGCATGAGCGCGCAGGAACAAAACACAGGTACCGCGCGGCGGAATATTATTTTAACGTTCCCCTTTCGACCGTCTCTCGGATACTTTTGTTTCTCCGTTCGCGCGTTCGTCTTTGCCGTCGCGAGAACGGCAATTACTTTCTCGCAACACCGAACGGAACTCGCAATTTCCTGCAACGACAGCCCCGCGTTCCGATCGTCCGATCGCATCTTACGCTCGCGCCGATACTCTCCGTTCGTTACTTCCTCTCGCGATTATCTCTCGCGCCGTTCTCTATTAATCAGCCCCGACAGTGGCGGCTCTTAATTACGCGCGCGCGCGCGCGCGCGCGCGCGCTCGCTCGCTCGCTCGTAGATTGACCATAAAGATCGTTTGGCCCCTTGGCCGCCGCCGATCCTTCGATGAAACGCGCGCGCCAGTCAAGGACAGCGCGCCGTGAAACCGGCCGTTTCGCGTCGATAAGCCGTTTCGAAGATCCGCAAAATTCATCATTCCATTCGATCGTTCTCGTTCAAGAACGAACGAACGAGCGAGAGAGAGAGAGAGAGAGAGAGCATAGCGCTATAGACAGTCATATCCGGCTGGCCACCGACAATTAATAACTCGCCAGGGCCTATTAATGCCATTGTTCAGAGACGCGTGACGAGCGCGTACGTGTGCGTGCGTGCGTGCGTGCGTGCGTGCGTGCACTCGATCGCGATCGCGGGGCCCCGATTCAAAAGCGAGGGCGTACCGACGACCGACAGGTGCTGCCACCGCCTCCAGCAGGCACCTCCACGAAAATCTACACCGAACCGGTCTCGAAAACGTTCGGAGAACGAGGCCACGTTCTTTGTTAATACCGGCAACGCGTAATTGCGAATTAACATAAACTCGGGCCACGCTAGGGGAACCGACCCCCTATCGCGATTACTTCCCGTTGCGCGCGATAATCGAAAGCGAAACAGAAAGGAGGAAAGAAAGAATTGATTTCGTTCGCGAAACGAACGACGATACCTGTTGCAACGGTCGAGCCTCGAGCAGAAGACGTCGTACGCGTAGTCGCCGGTTGATTCGGAATCAAGATCGTAAAATCCCTGGCTTCCGTTCACACCGAACGGGCCAGCTTTTCTCCTCCACTGTTCGCCGAACGGCCAATAAATCTGGATCCGGTCGTCCGTATCGCGTGTGCGGCAACTAAGGCGCTTACACTTACGCGTTCTTTTCGTCGACCGGATTTCTTTCTTTACCCTCTCTCGCTCCTCTGCCAGGGGCCACAGGGCCACGAAACACGAATTACCATATCCACTGGAGTGTTGTACTCGATGTACGCGTACGCGTACGGCAAATTGGAGGAAATTTTTGAATCGGTGCGCGAGCTGCCGGTAGACGCGCGCGTAGTTACGGGCGCCCGGGTACACGAAGAGGGCCGACGGAAGGACACGCGTGTGTTCCCGCACGCACGCACGGTTACCTCCGCTTTATCGGGCCAGGTGAAGGGGCCCGCGGCCAAGGTCGGCCTCCCGGTTCCTCCGTCTTCCGATCGTTGCGAGGGGTTGCGGATCGATGATCACGGATTAGCATCGCGCCCGCTCGCGATCGCATCGCGGAAGGGGTTGCGTTTTTTGCGCCAACAACTGTCTTCGCCGTACCGATGTGATCGAAAAATCTCGAATCCCTTCCGGACGGGGTGAGAACGACCGGTTCACCGCCGCGTTCGATCGAAATACGTTTACGATTTCCACAAAGGGTAAAACTGGCATTATTCCTCGCCGCGCGGCACAAAGGAATTAACAGCATTTTGCCATCCCTTAATACATTATCTCTCCGCGTGTATATGGACGCGCACGACCTTTCCCACCCCGGGGCTACGCACCCCTTTTTCACGTCGATAGACAGACGGAGGAAGAATTCCCTTCCCGATCGTGATCGTCTTCGGTGCGATGCAAATTTCCGGCATGCAAATCGACCGGTATGCAAATACGGGCAAACATGTGCGGCCCGTCCCCGGCGTATCCCGTCTTTCCGGACCTTTTTTCCAGCTGAAGATGCGATCGGAATTTGCATATCTTGGATATTTCCTCTCGCATTGTATCGGGACCGGGTATTGTACGGGTCGATCCTCCCGGTGGATCCGAGCCATTAATCCGAATATCGCATTGAATCGAACCGCTGCCACGATTGACGGATAGCCTCGAGTGTTCCCAGGAGAATGCGCGCCTCTCTTCCGGTTTCTTGGTACGCGCGCGCGCGCCGTTCCAGGCCGGATGCTGCTCGCGGGACCTCCTTAAACTTCGAATAAACAAAGTCTTCTAGCCGGGGCACGCGTCCGAAAACACAGCAGCTGCCTTTTCGCGACGCGACTCGACGCGACGCGACGCGACCCGAACGTGAGAAAAAAGCACGCAGACGGTTCCGTCTGGCGTATCAAAATTACGGGACAATCGAGAGCGTATCGGGGGACGAGAGGGCCAACGCTACGAGGAGAACGGAGCGTCGAAGGAAAAAAACAAAGTGGATGGATCGCATTATTCTTCGAACGCGATCGCGCGCGCGCGCGCGTGTGCGTGTGCGTGTGTGTGTGTGTGTGTGTGTCGTCATTGTCTGAAACCAGTTCGCGGCTGCGATGATGCCTCTTTGCATACCCACTCCCCTCGGTCGAAACGTAATTATTGGTTCACGCGCATTGATTATTAAACAGCTTATTACACGGTGTCCCCCTGGCCTTGATCTTCCCGTCCGAACCGAGCAACCGAAATAGAAGATGAAAAGGAAAAGAGAAAAGACGAGAGCGCGGCGTAATCTGAATTGAAAATCGTGCGACCGAAGAATTATTATATGCTCTCTCGAAAGACGCGCTCCGCTCGTCCGTTATCGTTAGTCGCGATCTCTTTATTAAACCCGTTCCACCGAACGTGCGAAGAATCGTTGCATTCGTTCGCGAATTTTAAACGCGTTTCAAGGCCAGAGCTCGTAACTAGCTTTTCATCGTTCACCGTTTACGGACGAAAATCGTTGATCGTTCGGATCGTTCGGACCGTTGGGAGGGATCACGGTGACGACGGCGCGTTCGAAAGTAAAGAGTGGTAGTAGGCGCGGCGCGATGCGATCGTTTCGCAATGTTGCTGAAATAATTGCACGAAAATGGTTCCGCGAGAGCAGCGAGATAGACGCTGAATTCCTCTTCGCTCTGAATTAATCTCGGCCGGAATGCGACCCCCACACCCTGCGCTACCCCATTGCCCCCATGGACGCTGGACTTTCATCACGAATGGCTTCTACCGGGGTCCGGGGAGGGGGTGGTGGTGGTGGCGGCGGCGGCGGCGGCGGATGCAATTCTCCGCATTGCCGAGTCGATGCGCTTTCCGACGCGAGGCTCCGGTCCGTGGAAAAATTTCCGCGACTTCCGCTCGATATCGCGCCTCGTCTCGCCGAACCGTCGTCACCGATTTTCCACGTTCCCCGACTAACGAGCAACGATGCCGCGCCTGTACGGTTTACTTATCAATCACGGTGGGGGGGGGGGGGGTAACAACCGACCAGACTAGTTTTTGGTGCTAGCACACGCGCAACCCCTTCGGTATCGTTTCGATCGATCCGCAACCCCCTTTCTTTCAAGAAACATTTTACTCGCTCGCGCATCTGCACGACGCACGCACGAAATCCTACTTGGAAACGGAGGTGCTGAAATTAAGCGACGTCTTAGGAAACGTCTTAATTAATCCTCTGAAACGTCTATCGCGAATTGCTTCTCGCAGCGGCAATTAGGCGAGATTACGGTGTTGCACAACAGGCCTGAGAACGGCGCGAGTTGCGGCAACGGCCGAGCTTCAATTTTGCTTATCGCGCGACAACCGGAGCCTCCGAGCGCGGCCCGCCCGAGTAGAACCACTCGCGGCCTTCTTCGCGATCGAGAAACTTCCGATCTTCCAGATCGGAAAAATTCCATCGACCAGAGATCATCTCTAGATCATCTACTTTCTTAGTTACTCTCTAGGTAGGTACTTTCGCTTTCGCGATACTCGCCATCTCGATCCGTAACGGACGAACGATTAACTTTGGTAGCATCGAAACGGCTCGTATTGCGTAAATCGATAACATTTGTACACGCGCTCGTATCGGTTCGTTTCAGGGAAGAGCTGCGCGTTGCGTGCTCCGCTGTCGAAATTGCGCTCAAAGTGTTTACATTGTTGCACGCGCACGCACTTTATTCGCGAGCTTGTAAATTCCGATATCGAACCGCGGCGAACGCGGAGATCGCCGGATCGAAGACCGAGGGGAAACGAGAACGAGAACGATTCGACCGCGGCCCTCCGTCTCGGCCAGTTTCTTTATTACCGCGACGATTACCTTGGATTCCGCGAAACGCGGAACGCTATCGCGTTAATCGCTTCTGTTCTCCCCTGTACAACACCAGCACCGGGTGTTGAGTATCGCCACGTACGACGAAATACGATTCCGTGGACGTTCCTGGCCTACATTGCCACTCGTCGCGCGATCGAAAGTAAACGCACCACGAGCCCCGGCTAGGCTCGACGGAACGACAGGAAACAATGGGTCACGCTGCGGGACGCAGCCACCAAGAGCATCGTCTCGTCAGGTGTACCTCTACGTCTCTCTCTCTCTCTCTCTTTCTCTCTCTCTGTGTGGCGTGCGATGTTTCGAGATGGGACGAGACGACAGGATCGTTCAGGGTCAGTTTCGTGGTATCGTCGTCGCGCGGGAGGGAGAGAAGGAGGGAGTATCTAAAAACTGAGAAAGAAGGAAGGAAGTCGCCTGTTCGAAGATGCACGCTAATTTCTTCGTTGCGTCTCGACTTTCCTTTTACTTTTTAATAAGAAGACAAGTGTAAATGCCTCGCGGAAAGTGTGCCGTTACAGACATTAAAGGCTTTGCATTAACCGGGGAAACGTTTCTTTCTGCGCTTCCAGAGGAAAGTAATGCACAGCAGATGGCCGTGGCCAACGCAAAGAACTTGGATCTTATTTCGCGAGAACCTAAGAATCGCATTCGAATGGCATCAAGTGGCAAACGCGACTTGAAAAACTTCCCTTTAATCCCATCCCATCTACCTCTCTACTTCCGTCGCTCAACCTCGCGCGAACCTGTACGCGCGTACACGCGTAGAGGGATTGAGTGTATCGGACGAGGCAGCGAATTAAGAGTAACTCGCGATTACTCGTAGGTTTACCTCTGTTGCATTCCGGTCCGTATCGACGATCGCGAGAACGCTGCGCGCGTGCGTCCCCCTTCACCCCCCCCCCCCACCTCCACCTGCCGGTCGGAGGAATCGGAAAAGAGTGCAGCACCCCGCTCCGTTGTTGATATCCTCGCGGCGCGCGAGCTATGAAAGTGCCTGCCTATACAGGTTTTTCAGACGGCGAAGCGAGCAAAGATAAGGGTGGAAAAACCTCGGGTCGTGCGATCGTCGCGAAAGCGGCCGTAGTGGGGGGCCACCGAGGGGTTAGAACCTGCGCCTAAGTTTACCCTTTCGCAGCGCATGCTCCTACACCACTTTTCCCACCCTGTCGTCGAGGTTTGACTCCCGATATGATCGGAAAAAGGAGCCAGAAGCTAAACTACCACCACCGCTACCGTCGCTACCACCACCACCACCACCACCACCACCACCACCACCACCACCACTACTACCACTACCACCACCACTACCACTACCACTATCACCCTCGCCACCACCCTCCGTGAACTCGTTTTCATCAACCCCTAGCATTATCTGTCGTGCACCGTGCCCGCTAAACTATCAACTGTCCATTTCGGTAGACATACGCGTACATTGAAATTCGCGGCTATATCGGAATTTAAAGCCGTACGTAACGCGTGTCGTTCTTTTGGAGGAGCGTTAATAATTACCGTGTACCGCCCGCGATCATCCGAATCGGTGTCACTCTCTTCATCGGAGAGAAAAGGGCGAGCGGACGAGTAGAGAAACGATTCAGAGGAGACGCGACGAGACGCGACGCGACCCTTCTTTCCGATCGGCCCGTTGAAGTCACCGATACTTCCGATACCCGATACAGCGCATCGCCGTCGCAACGCATCGCATCGCATCGTGTCCTCGTGTCGGTCGGTGGAAGGGGTGCCGCGCGACGGTGGGGGGGTGGCCACCCTTGCGTTCCTGCGGCTGATTCGATCGCGCGTCCGCGCCGCGGCGCCACCGTACAGCCTGCGCGGCGGACGTCCCTCGACGCCGCGCCGGTTAACTTTTGTCCGCGGCCGACAGCCTCGCGGCCACGCGAGACGCTTACTTTCGCGCGTCTCGACGCGACGCGTACCCGTGTAACGCGCGCCTCCCAACCGCCCGCGATTCGAGACGACCCGAGACGGTCGGAGAATCGGTGCGAGCATCCCTTTGCCGACGGTTCCGGCACGGCTACGGTGGACACGTTCGCGGACAATTGTTTCGCCGGGGTGGAAAACTGCGTGGCTGGAGGGATGACTGCGAGGGCTGCAGGAGCCGAGCGTTCGAGTTAGTCTCGGGCAGAACACAGGCCCAGTAGGATCTACGTGCACGCACTGGAGCCGCGCACACGGTGCGTGTACCACCGACAACAAGGAAAGGGAACCGAGGGTTCGGACAGCGTGCCTTCCCCACCCCTTGCTCTGCCCGCGATCGCGAGTTTCCCATGCGGCTATTTGTGCTCCGACCGACCGACCGACCGACCGACCAACGACCAACCGAGAGTGCACAGGTGATTGTCCGTGTTTAGAATTTGTGCTTGTGACTCTGTGTTCCCCTTTCGCGATTGTTTCATCGGATTTCAACTTTTTTCATTCAACTTTTTCCACTTTTCTTCTTCTTCTTCTTCTTTCTCCACCTCCTCCTGCTCCTCCTCCCTCTCGTTGATTACACGCGTCGAAAAGGAAAAGTGAACCATCGTTCCAGTTACACGTACGTACAGGTATACCTACCTGCTTATAGTCGACGCGTCACGCACGTGTAGCCGTGTGCCCGAGGACTATCTGAAAGCCGAAACGCGGCGACCGGCTCGAACGTGACGATCGGACGGATTCCTGATCGTCGCTGCCGGTCGACTCTATCTCTCGAACGGTCAACCAACTCGGCCCGCGAAACGGGGTGAAACAGGGAGAGGGAGAGAGAGAGAGAGAGAGAAGCAGAGAACTCGAGAACCGAGCGATAGCGCCTAGCTGACTGCTAGAATCTAGCCAAGCGTTCTCGACGAGCGTCAAGCTACGCCCGAGAGCTGATTAAGTCCCGAGAAACTGCGAACGAGCAAACGAACCTGAAAATAGCACGCTCGTCGATCCTGCGTACCGTCGCGTCGTTTTCAAATCCGAGTCCAGTTGCTCGATCTCGTTCCGTTCGCGGTAGCCGTGAAATTTCATCAACGACGAGTAACATCGATTTCCCATCGATTCGAAAATAAGTGTGACCGTTCAGCAGGAAAACCGTTCCGAGGCGAAAGCCTCGTTTCGCGTGCAGTCAACCCCGCGTGGCAGCGACGATCATCGTCTCGACCGGCGAGAAAAGAATCCGCGAGCGCGCGCTCGCGCCATGTCCCTGAACGCGGCTCTTGAACTTGAGTAACTTAGCGGTGTTGCGCGCATCCTTCGCGCCCGCCGGAAGATATTGTTACAATCGCCCTCGAACAGGGCATCGCGTTGCTTCGCGAACGGGGGTCGCGACGCGAGGGGCCGCGGGGGATGCTCGTTTATCGTCGGCCAGTATATCGAGTAGCGTGCGACCGCGCGAAGAAAGCGAGCCCCGCTGCTGCGAGCAGCGAAATTCCATAGGCGAGCGGTACTCGCGCGCCGCGAGGACCGCTCGTCCGGTTTTTCGACACCCGGATGATTTATATCCCGTCCGCTCCCGTCTGCTCTCTCTCTCTCTCTCTCTCTCTCTCTCTCTGCGTGCGCTTTCGTTCGAAATCGCACCGTTACGATCGCCCCACGGGTTTCTTGCGGCGGGAATCGTTACGAGATTCACCAGGCGCCACGCAGCACGCGTGACACGCACGACGCGCGCCGTATCCCCCCGTTGACAAACTAATCCTCGCGTTCGTCTCGTCGACTGATCGTAAAGCGCGCGTCGACGACGAGCCAACAGCCCGCGTCGCGTCTACCCCGGACTCGCGAGAAATTACAAAAACTACTCGACGCGCGTCACGACGTCGATCGTTGTCCGACACGAGAAATCGATCAGCGAGTAAAGGCGCAGCAACAAGTACTTTACCTACCTACCTACCTACCTACCTACCCACCTACATATCTATCCATCTATCCATCTATCCATCTATCTACCTATCTATGCATCTACGTGACGTTCGTGGCATTCGTGGCGCGAATCGAGTTACAGTTGTTTTCGTTTCCGCGTCAACAGCGACTATCATTCAACGGCGATGATTAACCCTGTAACCGGCGAACACCGAGGAAATTAAAGTTGCATTATCCAGGCTCCGGCGCCGGTTAACTCGACTGTCACGAAGCGCGTTTAACACGGTAACGCGGATCAACGCGTTCGCTGGAAGCGGCGCGTCTTCCTCGCTTCGGGGCAATCGGAACGGACGCATCGAAAATAGGCGAGCATTCAATTCCCGAAGGAAACGCGCCCTATCTCGCCTACCTACCTACCTACCTACCTACCCACCCGCCCGCCTACCTACTCTTGTCCACCCACGCAACCACCAGAATTCGAACGTTTCATTCGACGGTTGTTGACGCAACTTTCAAAGTTTGAACGTTGCTGCCCGAAGTGTAACGGAAAATGATATATCCGCGATCAAAATTGCGTTTCAGCGACTCCAGAAACGCGAGGGGGAAACACGAGAGTCCGGAACGATTTCGACCCTTTCGCTGCCGTTCACGGGTTCACGGAGAAATCGCAGTTCCGATACGCGTGGCGAAAGGGTCGAAGAACAAGATGGAGGGCGTCGCGTCCGATGGCAAAGCTGCGCCGAACGAGTAATCGGTAACCCCGTCGGAACTCGATCGCGACAGAGGTTGCTCTGTCCACCGAACGGTCGAGCGGTCGATGGGGGGGGGGGGGGGGGACAGGGCGGAACGGAACGGAACGGAACCGTGTACTCGAGGGTAAAAATAAGAAACGTAGATGCGAGGAGGAGATGGAGACGCCAAAGAATGAGAATCAGGAGGAGGAGGAGGAGGAGGAGGAGGAGGAGGGAGGAGGAGGAGGAGGAAGAAGAAGGCGAAGAAGAAGGGAACCGAGGATCGGCAAAAGTTGGAGAAAAGGGCGGAAAGGGGAGTTGAAAATATATGAGATCCGCTCTGGTAGGGACCACCTAGCCAGCCTCCGATCCTTTCCGCGGCGTCTCCCTCCGCGGCGCAGCTTATCCCCACCGCGGCGACGCTCACCGTTGAACGCGAGTACCGCGTAGACCGGTGGGGGCATTGGGCGGCGCGCGATTGGTCGGCCGGTGGGCCGGCCGGCCCCCACCATGCCCTGCTAGCACCGCCCAATCCCCTCCGGGTGCCGTGGACCTCCTCCAGACATCGCATCGGTCGTTCGGTAGCTCTTAGTTT
Source organism: Xylocopa violacea (assembly GCA_963969225.1). Lineage (NCBI taxonomy): Eukaryota > Metazoa > Arthropoda > Insecta > Hymenoptera > Apidae > Xylocopa > Xylocopa violacea. The sequence continues at coordinate 31,683,276 of CAXAJV010000011.1, forward strand.
CAGGTTAGGTGCCTGCTAGGACGGGTCTCGTGCTCTCTTCCCGAGGTCAGTCGAGACGGGACGGGACCGGACGGGCCGGGACGGGACGAGGCGAGGCGAGGCGAGGCGAGGCGAAGCGAGGCGAGACGAGACGAGACGAGGCTAGACACGCCGTGGCTGGGAGTGGAGAGGAGAGGAGAGGAGAGCAGAGCAGAGCAGAGGAGTACGGGACGACGAGACGGGACGAGACAGGACGGAACGAGACGAGGGAAAAACCGGAGCAAGTGAAGTGTGACCGCGTGCAGTGCATTCTCGTCGGTTTTTCCGCGCGAGTGCGCGAGTGCGATAGTATGCCGCCGCGAGAGGAACGACGACGGGCAGCCTGACGTACGGCTCCGGGACGTAATATTCGAAACACCTGGTCTGGTGTGGTCCCGCCGCAGCCGCAGCCGCAGCCGCCGCCGCCGCCGCCGCCGCCGCTGCTGCTGCTACCACCGCCGCGACGACACCGGGGGAACCGGCGGGTCGCGTCGATGACTTTGGTGAACTCGAAGAGGACATTGTGCGCTATTATCGTGTGAACGTGTGTCGGTGTGCGGTGCGACGGCTCGAGTGTGTTCCTGGACGGTGCGCGGTTCGGTGGACTGACGGCTAACAGGCGGGACAGGAAGAGAGACGGACGGTAGCGACGGGCCCGCCGGGCGAGGCGCGCGCCCCACGAGGCGTCGGCGGCGCCGGGAAACCAAGGGGAACTGTTTCGGGCCCGGCGGAGAAGTTCGAAGCCGTCAAAGTGGCTTCGTCACTGGGCCTTCAGGGGCCGTCAGCGCCGATCGGGGCCCAACTACTGGTTACTGCCGGTTCGGAGGATGCATCGTCCGTGTACCACGCGAATCTGCTAGCCAGCAGCAACGCGACCGTGCTCCAGCAGCCCGTTCTAGCCAGCCTGAACACGCCGGCACTGGCCAGCATGCAGGCCTCTGCGGAGGCCAACTCGCTGGACATTCAGGCCATGCAGTCCATGGACTGGCTGTTCAAGAAGGAGCGCATATACCTGCTCGCCCAGTTCTGGCAACAGGTAAGCGAGTAAACGTAGGCGAAACGCGAGCGAACGGATCTCGCGCCTTCTCTGCCACCCTCCGACACCCTCCGACACCCTCCGACACCCTCCGACACCCTCGGTATACGCGCGGTCTTTCTCGGCTACGCGCCACGCTTTAGTCACCGGTTTACCGCGCGGCGGACACTTGTAGCTTCCGGGAGCACCTCTGCGTGGACCAGCCACCACCACCACCACCACTACCACCACAGCCGCCGCCACCACCACCACCACCACCACCGCCGCCGCCGCCGCCGCCACCGCGCGAATACGCAAACGAATTATACCATCTACCATCGTCCGTTTAATCGTCGAACGATAGATCACCTATGTGCCTCCTATGCTACCAACCCAATCGGTGACCGTTCTCCGCGATTCCCTGCCCGTCTTTCGGTTGGTAATCGTTGGTCAAGTTCCCGGCCACTTGCCCGGCGACCCCTCGGTTTCAACGAGGGTGCGAGGGTGGCAAAGTTTCCCCGACACTTGCCGTTTCGAGGATAGTCGAACGATTTAGGGGGGACGCGATGGCTCGACCGCTCGCGGCCAACCCGGCAACAACATACAGACACACTCTCTACCCGCTCCGGTTACTACAATTAGTAGTAGTAGTAGTAGTAGTAGTAGTAGTAGTAGCAGTAGTAGCAGCAGCAGCAGCAGCAGCAGCAGTAATTACCGACCTATAACGCGGTTTCAGCCTCGAAATAGAGTAGAGCAGAATCTATAGAGACCAGTCGTTTTTAGCATTTTCTATCGATTCGCAATTGTAACGACCGCTTACGGTACGAGATTAGGAGCTGAAAGGTCGCGGTCGAGCTAGAGAGGATCGATGGAGGAGCGGCTGGAGGACAACGGTCCGCTGACACGTTTCGGGAGGAGGTGGAAAGTGAAAACGCGTACCGATTCGAAAGTTTACGCAAGGTGGTGGTGCGTGGCATCGCGGCCGTCGGGTGAATCGCGCGCGTCGTCCGCGGCCTACGCGTAACTCGGAGCCGGCGGAACTTGATTCGAAGGAGAGGAAAATTCGGCGTACGGTTACCCCGTATCCAGCACGCACGCGGAGAGCAGCCGTGCGCGTGGAACGAGACCGCGAACCGTACTCCCAATTATACGAGAACCGCGTCGACCGTGAATGGACAAAACTTTTCCCGTCGCTCTCCCGTTTCTTCCCCCTACCGCTCGTTCCCCGCCGCGCTGATCGAACCAGTGTCCCCCACCAAAACTCGTTCTCGTCCCCTTATATACGCGTAGGCACATGCATACGCGTACGTGCATGCATTAGACGCGACTGTCACACGGTAGGGGGATCCCTGACGCGGTTCCCGAGATCCCCGTGTAGCGGCGGCACTTGCCGAGGCTAGAAGACGTCGCGTCGTGGAGAAGACGTGAGTCACGCGTGCTCCGACGCGGCACGACGCCGTATCTCACCTCCCGGACTCTACGCATCCCTCCCTCCCTCCCTCTCACGTGTCGGTGCGTTTATTTAAAAAATTCATTCGCGCACCGCTATCGACGAGGGAATCGTCGACCGCATCGTCCGTGTATCGTGGAAACTGTATCGCGCGGCACGTCAGCCTCGAAATAGAATATACAGAGGGTTATTTCGGATGGGTCGTCTCTCTCTCTCTCTCTCTCTCTGTGGTTGGTCTAGTCCAGCGAGTTTTCGTCTACCGGAACCTGCGGGGTTCCACGGGCACTTTTACGAGCCGCCGCCGCCGACAGGGGCAACGCGCCGCTACCGCTTCGATGGAAAACGAGGAGGCAGTTCGTCGTTTAATCTTACCGCGGATGAAAAACTCGATTTACTCGTCGGCTGCTCGCGATACGTACGCGAGCAGCAGCCCGTTATTTCTGAAATCGGCGGCGTTTAACCGTCGGGGGCCGCGCGGAGTTCTCCCGCCGAACGAGTGATTCACCCACGCTCTAAAAATATCGGTATACACGCATCGCGAAATGCGAGTCTCGTGCGAGCCTTAATGAGGACCGTTTCCGAGAATCCCTGCCACCCGTTCGTCGCGAAAAACCCGTTCCGCGGGCCGGCACACGCCGGCCACGCCGGACGACAGTCTAGGGGGTGGCTGCGTTTCCCAACGAATTACCCGTTTTACGCGTCGCGTGCTCCACCGGCGCTTTCTCCTTCTCCGTTCGCGTTCGTGTTCGCGTTTGCAAGAATTCGCCCCGGAATTTTCGAATTTGGCACGCGTGTGCGTGCAACTGACGCGCCGATCACGCGAACCCACCAACCGCGTTTCGAAATGTTTCCCAGCCCGCCTTCACCACCCCCTCCGATCCTGTGGAGCGGAGGAAAGCCCCGCTATTGTGCCTGCTGCCATTCACCGAAACGAAGAATCGAAAATCGAGCAGCACCGGATTGTTTTCCACTTTTTTTTTTTTTCTTTTTTCTTCCATCCTTTTTTTAATTTCTTCCCTCTCTCTCTCTCTCTCTCTCTTCTCCCGCCATTATTCCCTCTTTGTTTCATATTCTCGTTCAACGACTTGCACTGTTGCAGGTTTTTTTTCTACTTTTTATTACTACTACTACTACTACTATTATTATTATTATTATTATTATTATTATTATTATTATTATTATTATTATTAGACTATTATCACTTTTTTGTCTTCGTTTCCGACGATTTCGCCCTGTTCGCTTATCCATCGAACGATCCGTCTAACGTGTCTTTCGCCGCTTTTGTTCGTAGTCGACGATTTGGACCATCGATGCTATAAAATAGCTGGCAATTCATGCGTCCGTACGAACGAACGATCGAAATCTCTGCGTTGCACGTTCGAATCGTATCTACTTAATTGTCAGCGACCAGCTACTCGACTGCGATAACATAGAGGCGAGTGTTTGTTTATCAAACCGAGCGTTTCTGTTGCAGAAGCGTGTTATATATCCAAAGTACTTACTTACTTACTTGCTTACTTACTTACTCGGTCCTCGTCTACAATGTTAACCAACTCGGCTGCCAATTTATCAACCGCCATCCAGAGAGCCACGATCGTCTTCGAGTATATCGCCGGGGCTGAATTTAATCGCGAAAACGTTCGAACGTTGAACGAGATACCTTTGTTGTCTCGTTTAAATTTATTTCGCTTTATTTATTCATTTTTGTTGTCCTGTTCGTTTCTCTTGTTTTTACAATCCTGTTGCCCGCACGGTGGACGAGGTTTATCGTCGTCGTAAATTTTTCCGCGAGTCGGCCTCCGATCGCTAAAAGTTCCCTTTACCCCGCGGCGCGCGTTCGGAGACTATTCAAAGGTCGCTTGGAACGGTTCCAAAATTCCGAATCGCATGGGACGACATCGCTGCGATTCCTGCGGCGATTCGAGCTTAAGTGAATTCGGAGTGAGCCGTAAACCCAGCCTAAATAAACTTGGATTCTGGAGGGAAAAGCCGCACCTCGGAGATGCGACCGTTTTCTCCGACCGGACTTGCCGGTGACCGATTCGAACGATCGATCGATCGATCGATCGCTCCGAAACGGATGCGACTCTAGATTTATTACGATGTCTAAGAGAACTAGTATACCGGTAGGCGTCGTCGATCGAATCTCCGAACGAAAGGAACGTCGCTCGGACGACGGAAGAGCGGTTGATAACCAACCGGAAGTTGGTCGCGGGCAAACGCCCAGCTTTCCTCTCGGCGCCGATAACCGACAGCCTCTCGAACCTATTCCGAACGTGGTCGTGGTCTAGCTACCACCGCCAAGCCTTTCGATACTTTTCGTTTCGCTTTCCCTTTTCTTTTTCTTCTTAAATTGTATCTGTATTGGCTCCGAGCGGATTGAAGGTAATTGAATGAAGCAGCCGGTTATTTACGAACGTTTAAGCGGAGCCAACTATCCGTCCATTCATTCGGTCTTGTCCCTTCATTCATTCATCATTCACTCTCGCCGGTGTACGGCCGCTGCATGTACAGCAGTAGTAAAGGCCCATTCAATTGATCGGTGATTGTCTAAATTATAAGATTGCCATACAATGGCTCTCATCTCGACCTATTGGGGTCTCGTTCGACCGTTGTTGCGTCACCACTTTAGGACCGCCGCAGGACTCGCAGGCCGTGACCGACGCGTCGAAATCGAATCGGCCGAATCCGCAACTTCCGAACGGGGCAGATCGGAACACGCACAGGTGGCGGTAGCTGACGCGAAATCCGAAACGAGAACAACTCCCTCCCCGGAAACCGACTTAATTACAGGCGTACGCGTTCGAAACGGGATAACGGCGTATACGAGCCGAACCTCCGTCGTCTCCGCTCTGTAAATCCGTTTATCGTTTACCCGAAATCTCCGCGCTTTTTCCTTCCCGATCGATCGCGTACGCGTACCGAAAACAGCATCGAGACCTCGTTCGGTGCGCGCCCCTGCTTGCTGTTGCTGCTACTTCTCTCCGCCGCGCTTACTACTACCAGACGCACGCTCGCTGACTCTCTGCGGAAGCGTTGCATTGAGACCAATCGAACGGAAACTATATATACGCCTAGTATACGCATCGTCCAACCGTCTGCCAATTATTATTTTCAAATCTTTCGTCTACGTTTACGGATATATCGCCTATACTATCCGACGATAATTGCTCGAGACCAGGGCAGAGATTTTCGAGCGCGTTCCAGTCCCACGTTCAGCCGGTAAATCACACGGCTCGCGCCAAGATCCGCGAACGTTTGCGCCATCGTCCATTGCGAAACGGTTTCAATTAGTAGCGCGCTTTCTACTCTGTAACTCGTCGCAATTAGAATCGACGAAACAACGTGGAACCGCGATACTCTCTCCCTCCCTCCACGCGTCTTCGAAGATCCGATATACATCCGATATATATATATATATATATATGCGTGTGTGTGCGCGCGCGTATTGGTCCACGGCAAGGTCCACGGCGTGCGCGCGAGTAAAATAACGCAACAGACGATCCGTGCTTCCGGTTGCAAGCCGCGCTCTTGCAACCTCGCGTTTTCTCTTTTTATCGAAATCCGCTTATAAGATTATTCGTCACTCGACGAACCATCGGCGTCGACGACAGCGCGGCACACCGGTTGGTTCGCAGCGCGACGAGGCGCTATTGTTCGAGCCGCGCGGCGTACCCCGTGACGATGAGAGAGCATGGGAGAGAAGGAAGAGGACGTCGCGCGACAAGCGCGCGCGATACCGACGCGTTACTGTAACAACGCGCGCGTATCCGCTGCTGCTGCTGCTGCTGCTGCATCGCGTTATACCATCGAGTTATACCGCTATTTTCGCGCGGCCACGGTTTTCTGCACTTTCGGTGCGGGCAACGCCGCCGCCGCCGCCGCCGCCGCCGCCGCCGCGAAAACGTCGCGAAAACAAGCCGCATCCGGCTGCCTTAACGGGATCTCGACGATGCCCACTTGCTCGAGTACGTACCGCGTTTAGTTGCCCGAAACGCATCGAACGAACCTCCCGAAGGAGGGGGAGACAAGTGCCGCGAGCAGAAAAAAAGGGCCAGTGACGCTCGTCGAGCCCCCAAGGAAACGGGGGTCGCTCGAAATAACGCGTCCGAGTAACACGTGCGCCCGTATATTTTCAATACGGATACAATGTCGTCGTCGTCGTCGTCGTCGTCGTCGCCGCCGCAGTCGTCGCAGCCGGTTAGAACCAAAGGTGGTTATTACTCGGCCAATGTGAATCAGACCGCTTGCTTCCGGTTGTAAACGACCGGCTGGGGAGGATTAAGTAGACTCACCTTGGATGCGTTGCGAACGCTCTCTCTAATTACCTATCACCTGGACTCATTGTTGCCTTCACCGTTCCGAATCTCACCCGAGTCGAACTACATTCGCGCTTCCGTCCAATTGATTTCGGTTAGCCTTGTTTAGCCTTGTTTAGCCTTGGTTAGCCTTGGTTAGCCTTGGTTAGCCTTGGTTAGCCTTGGTTCGAGCTTCGGTTATCATTTATTTCGGATTTTTCTACCACTGTACACGGTTCGCTATACGTTCGCTCGAAAGAGACGAAACAACCCCTCGGTGCCGAGTTAATTCGTTAATCTATGTAAATCGCGAGTCAACCGAAGAACGTATGCATATCGGCTCGTTCGTTTCTCGCGTTTCGTCCGGTTGCGTGGATGCTCGCGGGGATTCGACGCGCGACAAATCAATTCTCTCTCTCTCTCTCTCTCTCTCTCTGTGTGCGTGTACGCGTCGGGTCCGATTCGACGTTACCGTATCACATTTAACTGTCCGTGCGACACTTTTCGCAAAAACTTCTCGCGGAGAGAAACTTGCAGGCAAACTTGACTAAAAGACACGTAGCGATGTACAGCGTAGAAAACCGTGATGCGATCCGATCCGATTCGATCCGATCCGATCCGATCCGATCCGCTCCGCTCCGCTCCGTTCCGTTCCGTTCCGTTCCGTTCCGCAGCTACTCGAAACTTTGTCCACGGAGAGACCAACTCGTTGTAAATCCAATTAGCGCCCGTGGCTTTCAAGTGGCTTTCCACACTTGAGCTGCTCCGTGTCAAGGGCTCGGCAAAAGTATTTCCTCTTTTTTCACTTTGAATAATTTCCCTTTCGGTTCGACTCCTCGCGCCGGCTTCCTTCGTCGCATCCTTTCTTTTCTTTTCTTTTCTTTTCTCTCGCAAACGAATTTATAGACCATCGCGCTGACGCAATCGTTTGCGGATAATCTAACGCCGAGTAAGAGCCGTGCTCCGAGGTCGCGGGCGATCGAAAAGGTGTTAATTACCACAGGGAATCCCCGAAATCGAGAAAAAAAAAAAAAAACCCGGACTTTCGGAGCGGTCGAGAGATCGCAATCCGGCGATGGCGGAGGTGCACTCAGGCATAGATCCTCTCTGACCTCCGTGGCATAATCACGCGTCGGAATGGATCGTACGCCCCCTCCGCTCGCTCGTTCGCTTGCTCGCTGGCCACGTCCGCTCGCGAAGCGTCCGTTTACGTTCTTTTCTCGAAGACGTCGCGAGAGTTTCGAGTTTGTCGCACCATCCTCGTTACGGAGCCTGTTTCCCGTCACGCGTCGACTGCAGAGGGCGAGAGAGAGGGTTGCGAAGCGGGTGGAAAAAAAGGAGAAGAAGAACCCCCGCCTTTCGTTCGCTCGGCGGCCGGTGGTACGCAGGCGGTGTGTTTGCACGAGGCAAACCGGGGGCGGGAATCTCACCGGCCGGATGCGCGCCGGATTAACGCGATTATCGCGCGTTCGACTTTGCGACTCGCATCGATAGCGGAGCGCGCCGCATCACCGATCGTTTCGTTACGTAAAGCTGGTGTCATTGCCGGACGACACCGCGGTGAGACCGCGAAATTACGCGTTCCGATCTAGCCGAGCGGTGGTGCGGTGGGCGTGCAGTATTCTTCGGTACCCCCCTGTGCGGGCAGCATCCCGCGGACGGAAGGAGAGCGAGCGCGCGGGCACCACCGTGTCTGTCTCTGTATATCGTTCGGCGAGTGCCGCCGGTGCGCGCGTCCTACATAAACGAAACGCGCCCGTGTATCTCTCTCGCGCGTATACCGCGCACGCAGCGGAGAAACTCGCGGGACAGGTCGGCCGGCGCGGGCAGAGCGGGAGGAGGTCGGCAGGGTCGGGAGGGAGTCGCAGAGGATATAATATTATATCGAGGGTAGGCGTGGTTAAAAAAGGGGGCGGTGCCGCGGATCCTCTCTCCATCTTCCTCGCTCGGTCTCTTTTTCGCTCGATTTTACCACCCGCCGCCGCCGCCGCCGCCGCCGCACCGCCGCGGTACGCCGTTCGCCCGCCGCCGACCTCCCTCGCCCCCAGCGTCGAGGCATCGAACTCGGATCGAGTCCAAGACGATCGAGAGGGGCGCGAGAGGGAAACGTGAGAAAGATGCCGATCCCTCTCCCTCCGTCCCGGGTCCTCTTGTCGCCCCCCTACCGACCCGCCGCTCTCTTCTCTCCCTTCCCCCGCCCCTTCTTCGTTCCTTCTTTCCTTTTCCCTATCGCTGGCTCGCCGACGCGAGAGGAGGTAGGTGGGTATAGGTGTACACGTCTATGTACCGTACGCGAGTAGCTCTTTCTCCCGCGACTCGCGCGATCCTCCGCGCCGGACAAATACGGGATTCTTCAACGAGAAGCGGACGTGGGGCGAAAGGGGGCGAAACCGGGCGAAACGGGGCGAAACGGGGCGAAACGTGGCGAAACGGGGCGATACGGGGCGATACGGGACGATACGGGACGATACGGGGCGATACGGGGCGATACGGGGGACGTCCGATCGCGGAGGGGTCTCCTCGGCCAATGATAGCGCGCCGTTTTATCTCGATACGTTTATCGCGACCGTTTTATATCCACCCGTGAAAGTATTGACCGCGTGAAACTCGGAGCCGGCGGCGGCGGCGGCGGCGGCGGCGGCTGCTGCTGCTGCTGCTGCTTTTGTTGCTGCTCTCTCTCTCTCTCTCTCTCTCTCTCTCCACGCCGTCGTTAGCAGAGGGTAGTTTTTGTTTTCACGCGGGGCACGCATCTCGCGAATCACCGCGAGACTTCTTTCCTTTCAACGACGACTCACTTTGGCTGACCAGTTTTATTTTTCGAACAACTCTGTCTTTTAATGCCGCGACGCGGTATGCGTCTGTTCAATTTTGCGTGCTCTCGAGACGTATCGCTCATCCTTCCGATCGGGCTGCTTTCCCAAACGCATCTTCTCTAAAAATATTTTTCTACTATTCGAATCCCGATACGACAAAAGGACGCTTGTCTGCTTAATCTTGATTCGCATCGAGTCACGGGATGCAACAAGTGATCCACGCGCTAGCGAACCACGATGAAAATGCATTTTCCTCGTTACGATTAGATTCGAAAGGTTTCTATCTAACCTTAGACTGGAAACAATTCTGTTGAAAAACCGGTCGCGGTTCCGCGAAAAGGAAGCGATAGGGAAGTACCTTTCGTGCCATCTGTTTGCGATTGTTTACGATTTTCACGCGTAATTGGACGCGAATGGTTCGCTGTTCGTAGTTGGATCGCGAGAGAGCGGACTCGTCCGGTCGAGAGGCCAGGGTCGGGAACGGAGCAGAGCAGAGATCCCTTTTGTACGGAAACGGGTGCGTCGCGCAAGTGCCGAGTCACGCCTTGACAAACAGGGATGTCAAACAGATGTTTCGGCTCTTTCGGCTACTCTGTGAGAGCCACTACCGGACGTTCTTCTCGTAAACCTTTCGGTTCGGCCTTCTGCCGCTCGACGATCCCGATGATCCATTCCGTTTCGCGATTAGTAGAGAAAACCAGTGCACCCCGTTTACTCGGACGATTAATTTCACGAGCAACCGGAGCCCCGCGAAACGAATCGCGTAAAGCCTCCGACCAAAATTTACGGGGTGTTTACGGTCAGCTTTGCAGCAGCACCGAAACACCCGATACGATATCGACGGGACCGTATCGACGTAGAAAGAAACTTTACTCGAAACTTTAGCTAGCTAGCTAGCTAGCTAGCTGATTCCCGTCGTATCGTCTATTTACTCTCCCACAGAGATCGGTTTTCGCCTATAGCCACGCGTATCTAACGCCTATCCAACTACTATACCATTATCTCGAGATAATTGCTTCGAGACAGGAAAACAATACCGAAACATGTTTACACGTGCCCGAACGTTGTTCGATGTTGATTCGTGTTGGTGTTTAAGCGTAACTCGGAGCAGATAACGAGTCCGGCATCCCAGTGACCACCACCCAGGGGCCACCCAGGCCAGAGTACCTATACTTACGACTTCAAAGTCGTAATCGAAGAAATTTCGTTCATTTTTCGTTTGTTCGCGAGCTACTATTACCACTAGCGCTACTAAACGCTGACGCTAATACTCGATACGCTAATACGGTGCTGCCGGATGCAAGGTCTTCGTCCCGAGACCGTTTTCAAGACCCTCTCTCTCTCTCTCTCTCTCTCTCTCTCTATTCTTCGCGACAAGGAACGCGACGTACGTTCGACCCCTCTCCTATGTTTCACACATCCGCTTCCGGCAGTACAATAATCGGTCGCGCGGTACAATTCCTCGCCGCGTTATTAACGACGAGTATGCCACGGCCAGCCAGCCAGTCTCAGCCGCAATCTTACGCGTACTAGCTCTAGAGTATTTTGTTTTAATTTGCGATTCGTAAATTACGCCAATCATCGGCGATACCGATCTTTTACCGTCGGTCGTTCGGTCGTTCGGTCGTTCGTTCGTTCGTTCGTTCGAGCCGAAATTCCCTTTCCGTCCCGAAAGAAGAAAAGGAGGAGAGAAGGATGCCGTAAGACCGTCCGTATTTGTTTAATTATCAACGGTATTAACGGCATTAACTCGTTAATTGAGTGTCAGATGGCCCGTATTGTGCCCGGCTGACACGCTTTGTGCCCCCCTTGGGCCTCCTCGTGTGGGAGTATCGTCGGTCTTTTCTCCCCTTTCCTCGCCCTTTTCTTCCCGCGACAAGGCCGCATATTTGTCGGACACGCGTTAATCGCATGCACGAATAATTAGAACAATACGCGGCCGGTATTATTCGCGAACAAGGCTCTCTTTTCATCGGACGAGACCCCCTCCCTTGGCTAAATTGTGCGAGACCTTTTTTCCCGAAGGGAACGTTGTCGTTGTCGTTGTCGTTGCCGTTGCCGTTGCCGTTGCCGTTGCCGTTGCCCCGTTACCGTCGTCTCGCGCCCCGATCGTTTGCTCTTTTTGCATCGCTTTCCTAAAAATCGACCCGCTTTGCTTCTCCAGGGCCAAGACGGTGACCCACAGGCGCTGTGAATACGCCAAGCTCGAATTTCGCCCCAACTACGAAGGGTTCGAAACGCTGACGCGTGTGTCTAAGAGAATATAAAGTTCCGTACTTAATTTTTTAACGATGCGACGTTTGGTTAATTTCTTAGCATTCCGAGCCATACCGTGCAAATTATATAGACTCTAGAATAAAAGCTCGTTATTCGTTGAATAACATTGGCTGCTGTAAATAATTCAACTTCCGCAAAAAATCAATCTCTTCCCTGCAAATATACTTGGCAGAATAGGAAAATAGGAAAGGGAGAGAGAGAGAAAGAAAGAAACGTATCACCGCCGCCAACGCAAATGAAATTCCCGATGAAAAGAACCCCGGAGGCAATCTACTCATTATAAGTCGGGCCTTAATCTTTATTTGATTTTCATTTCGTATCAAGCTTGTTTGTCGCTTCGAGCCAAAGGGTACTTGGAAAGAAGAGGGGTTGGAATCGGCGACGTTCGGTGGCGGGTAGAGTTGGGGCTGGAGGTAGTTGAAGGCGAGCGTATCGGCGCCGGCTCCTCTATGGTAGTGAATTGAATTTAACGGGAAACCCGGGACGCGAAACGGGCTCTGCACTCGATATTTATTATATACCGTTGCATTAATTATCGCGGTCGCCGCATTCTTCGAGTCGTCTCCGGCTGCCGCGAGACTCCTTTATCTTGCCTTGATAATAGCGATAACGAACCTAATTATTGGATCTCGCGAATCATTAGGCGGCACGGACTTAATAAATTAGGCGTGCCCGCGTTCGCGTTCGCGTTCGCGCTCACGGCAATCACGGCAATCAACCGGCCTGCCTGCCTGCCTGCCTGCCTCTGGCCGCTCGGGTTAGGCTGCTCGAGGAAACGGGATTTAATTAATTCCGATCCGCGTTATAGCAAACCCAAAAAGGCAGTCTTTCTTCCGCTTTATTCCCCGTATCGTATGCCTCTCGACAAACGTTCCGGACGAAAATCTGGTTTTTTCTTTCCTTTCTTGGCGAGTTTTTCGTAAAACACTAGGCACTGACATCAGGGGACGGAAATTAGACGGTCGCGCTCGGCCGGCTTTGAAATAATTAAACCGGGTGCAAACCGGGCAAAGACAAAAGGCTGCCCCTGGATGTTACCTATCCATCGCATCGGCTGACCAACGCGACGACGTAAGGGTTGTTCTCGTAACGAGCAAAGGAAAGAAACTCGTGGTGTGGCGAATGTGCCTGATGGACGAACGAAGAAAAACACAGACTTGATCAAAGCGAAATACGCATTGCCGGCCGTGTCGATAATTACCTACCCTGCACCTTTGGCAGCAACCTAACCCTTTCGGTAGCCTTTTTCGCGTTACTCCGGTTCGACGGAGACCGAGACCGATTTAATTAATTCGGTTGGGATTACACGTTAATGCTCGGCTCGCGAAATAATATCTAAACGAAATACCCTAATACTCGCGGTGAAAGGCAGACCGATGTGCGGGCGGAATGCTGGTGGTGGTTCGTTCGAACGAGAGACGAACGAGAAAACGACGGCCGAACGAACGGAGAAAGTGCTGGTAAAGGGAGAGAGAGTCCTAATTAGCTAAGTAAACCTGCCGCGTTATCGCTTATTTCCACCCCACCACCCCCCCCCCCATCCCTTTCCGAGGAAACCAACTTTTTCTCGATTCGTCTGCAACTTTTCGCAGCTTCCTCCGATTAACCGGTTACGCGATTCCCTTTCGCTATCCGTTTCATCGCGATCGCCAACCATTCGAATCGATCTCTCTAGTCGCGTCTTGTTGCGTGCATCGAACGACCTCGGCAAATCGCCTCGGTCTGGGAAACCAAATCTCGTCTGAATCGTCGCGTCCAAGAACGCGTCGAACATACTTACGCAGGTATACAGGCGCGCACATCGACCCTGGCAACTTCTGATTAGAGGTGGAATTAATGATTCGAAAATCAATACAGGCCCGACCTCCCGCGAGTATTAAGACACCAGACCGAGTCGACGGTATATTCAAAGGCGAAGAAGAGGGATGAATAGCGGGGGGGAGGGGGTTAGGGGGACAGGGTTGTTGGTGGCAAACGAGGAAGAAGGGAGCAGCCCGCCCGTACCAAGAGAAACTAGAGGGGTTCACGATGATACTATATCTGTCGTCGGGGCTGCGGGGGTAGCGAGGATGCTCCTCGTTTCAGGATCTACTATTTTGTCACCAAACCCTTCCACGTCCTTTGATAACTAATTAGTGTTTCACCTCCCCGCGCGCGCGTGGACCCTGCGGCCCGCTTTATCGTCCCAATCAGGCGACGGTTTGGAAGGAACCCCTTTTCATGCGAAGGCGCATCGACGTTTTCGACGAGCCTTCCGAAAGATGGGAATCAAAGGATTTCGAAAGCGAAGCGTCGAAAGCGTGGCCCAGGATGGAGCTGGCTGTGGGGGGGGGGGGGGGGGGGGGGGATTTGTTAAGCGGAAAAAGGAAAACTACCGAGCTAAGCGGATAAACGGTGATCCCGGCGAGAATCTGATTAAAAACGATTCGTTCCTTACCCCTCGTATCGATTAAAAGTGATACCTATCAGACGCGGTCAGACGCGTTCTCCTCCGTAGTAACGCAAAGTAACGCAGCTCGAGAGAGAGAGAGAGAGAGAGAGAGAGAGAGAGAGAGAGGGTGGGAGTCGTGAGTGGTCCACGGAAAAGAGGATCGACGGGGTTGCGTGCACCAGGAACTGGCCGAGCCAGGCGTCATAAATATCGCCGCGTTCTTATATTTTCATCACGGCCATCATTAAAATTTATGTTATGATCAGAAGTGCGCGTATATATCAGAGGACGCGCGCGTTCCGGCGTTGCGGCGCGGCTAACGGCGCGCCGTGAGGGTGGGTTACGCGGTAATATTGTAATCTATGTGTGGAAGAACGCGGGAAGAGAAACGCGGAGGAGAGATGAAAAAGTGGCTTCAATGCCAGCCACACCGTTGTAAGGGGGTAGTTTCCAGTCGGGGGTGGAAGAAGGGTGCCGAACGGAAACAATGACGTCTATACCAAATCCCTGTTTCTGCCTGCTGCCCTCCCCCTTCGGCCTGCCTGCCTGCCTGCCTGCCTGCCTGCCATTAGACTCCCGTGGCGGCCCTATAAAAATATAGCCCGTATTGTGCTCGCTCAGGTACCGATATCCTCGCAGCCACTAAAAGTCCCGCTACCTGTCTTTGCTCCATTTCGTTTTCCACCTATCTTTTCCGTTATCTACTCTTGTTCTTCTTGTTCTTGTTCTTGTTGTTGTTGTTGTTGTTGTTGTTGTTGTTGTTGTTGCTGCTGCTGCTGTTGTTCGTAGAGTACGGAATGTAAGAAATTAAAGAAGAAGAGGAAAGAGGATAGAAGAAGAAAAAAACAAAAAAAAAAAACAAAAAACGAAAACAAGTGAAAACGACGTTGCGACGAAACGACGGACGATCGGTCGGCTCGGATCATAAAAGATGATGATTCGCATTCGGTGTACACGGCTATTGTCGTCCGTTGGACCGAGCAGAATCGAAATGGCAAATGGTAACCCGATTGGCCAGCCCGTACACACGGGTTGCGAATTACTTTCTCGTGTGGTGGCGCGCTCATTTCGCGGCCAAACAATCGTGATCGATTCATGCAAATTTCAACAATCGCCCAGTCCATCGGCCCCGGTCCCTTTTGCCGATTCCGCCGTATCAAATCCTTCATTGTCCGCGCCGAAATTCGTTTCTGCGCGTGCCGCGCGCTCGACACTCCCTCGAGCTTTCCGATCGGGAATAAATCGACATCGTTCCCCTCGTGGGGAAACCACCGTGGAAAACCGCCTACGTCCCGATCGAGAAATCGACGCGGGTTGCTCGATCGTTCTTCCGTTTCACCGTCGAACCGTTTTTTCTTTCGCGCAACGCCGCCGTATCGGGAAAAGGAAACACAGACACCCCGAGGCTTCCTAAGAAAGCATCGTTCGAAAGAAGCGTAGAAGCCCTCTCTGTAGTTTCTCTCTTTCCGCAGCAGATGATCACCGATTTTTTCCTTTCGACCATCTCGTGATTTATTAGTGGATCGCGCGTGAGAAGATCTCGGGTGCTGACTCGCACGTGTGTCTGGAATTCGCCGGGGGAATGATTGCCGAGCATAGAGGAAAGGAGATTAAAAATAAGTCGGGAAGCGTCTCGGACCGGCTAACGTCGGTGCGTCACGACGCCGCAATTTACGCGTTTAACTAGAACGCTATTGTCACGAGTCGGATACAGCTTCCGAATCGTTTCTCCAGAAACCAAAAGACGAGGCATCTTCGTTCACCGCCATGACTACGCGCTGCGGGCGTATCGCGGAATCGACCAAGGCACATAAAAGAGTGGCCGTGTCTAATGATGTTTAAGAAGGGGCTTTAATTTTTCATTAGGACAACGGGGAACATCAAAGGGGTTCGTTCGTTCGTTCTTTAACCGATGCCTCGGGGTTAGTTGCGCGGGAACTGATGGCCCCGCCGCTCGTTCCGTTGGCATTGTCGTCGTTGTCGTCGACTCGGCCGACTTTCATCCAAGAACCCTTCATCCGCCACCCCCTGTTCCTGTTCAGGCGCAATGTATTGACGTTTCTTAAATATTGCCTTGTCTCTTTGTTCCATCCTTCCTTCGATCACCGTCCTTCTCCTCTCTATCGCTGGTCCTTTCTTTGTGGGACGATGTTCAAACTTGGTCCCACACACGTGGGAACCTGTGCCACATGGAGTGCTCCTGCTGCTGCTGCTGCTGCTGCTGCTGCTGCTACTGCTGCCCTCGGCACACATGCTTCGGAGAAAAGCAAACACAGGCGACGGTCGATGACCCTCCGAAAAGTATCTCGTTCGAGAAGAGGAGAGCGTTTATTGTCCTACGATTAATGGACCTCCCAGACCGGTGCGCGCGGAGTAGGTTTTTTTTTTTTTTTTTTCGAACCCAGTTCTTTCATCGGATTTTGAATAATCGGACCGCGTGGATCCCGCGAACTGTGAATTTCATAAGAATCTCCTTCTCCTTTCGCGTTTACGATCGATGCTAAATACAGAGAGCACGTGCCATGATACATTGGTTATTGAAAATCAATTCACCTCCCGTCGTATACTATCGTTCTTAGTTGGAAGGCCCGAGGACGTCGCATGCGCGCGCGCGCGCGCGGAACATTTCACGGACTACTAATTCAAGTCGCGCCAATCAGCGCGCCATTTAATCAGATCGAAACAAAGACCACTCTCTCTCTCTCTCTCATCTATTTCACTTTGCCTCGCGTCGCGTTTCTGCAGCGCACAAAAGTGTCCCGAACAAAGCGCGAATTAGCATCGATGGTATTCTGCTCTCGTCGAAAAAAAACCTCCCTGCGCATACCCCATGTGGAGGGGATGGGGAAGATCGTAAGAGGGGTTCGAACTCGGTATTCTCTTTTCGCGACTCGTGTGTACGCTTCGAGTGTTTCCCTGCCGCATATTGCACGTCGTAGTAGGTAACGTGTACCCGAGACTTGTAGAGCCGGTCGATATCTTAATAATAAATACAAGAGAGGGGTTCGCTCTGATGGCTGGTTGGTGTGAGATTGAAGAAGGGTGCTGTGGGGAGGTGATTGGGGGAGGTGGTGGAACGGCGCTACGTTACACTACGGTGTGGGATAAAGAGGGCCTGCTGTGCTAGATAGGGTGGCACGGCGAAGGAACGCCGTGTGCCGCTAAAGGGGGTGAGGTGGGTAGGAGGTGAAGATCATTCGCACCTCGAGGTGTAATGAGAAAATTTGAAATATCACGGTCTCTCTCCAAAAAAATACAACACCGCCGCTAGTCATAAACGGCTGATCCAGCCTTGCCCGAGCCCCGCTCCGTTACTCCGCGGGAGATTATAAAGAGACGACGGCTGGTCTAAGGTATTCCTCCCTTTCTTGCCATCGCATCACGCCATCGCCGCTCATAGTTGTTATATAGTCGCGTACCGAACAAACTTCGAAGAACGACGGATCGTTGATTAATTAATGTCGATTAATCCGCGCTAGAGTATGGGTAAAAAGGAAAAGAAATGATATGGTAAATACAAAAGAACGGGACATGCTGATGATTCGTGCTGCGAGTAAAAATAGATGGACCCGCGGCCGCGGCCGCGCGCGCTCGCGCGCGCGACAGACAGGGTAGATGCACGAGCCGCGAGTCGCGAGGGAGGCTGATCTATTCGGGATATTCTACTGGCGGTGCACAAAGAATGCTCGGCGTTTGACGGGCTACGACACTGCGCTCCGCCAGCTGCGACACTCGCATGCCGTGCGTGCGTGCGCGCGCGTATGCTGTGCCAGCTCGAACGCGTGGTCATTGGCGAGATGGCCCGTTCTTCTTCTTCTTCTTCTTCTTCTTCTTCTTCTTCTCCTCTCCTACGGGAACAATTGCGAAATCGAGTTGATCCGTAAGTGCGCGCGACCACCCAGCCTGAAAGCTACTCCCGTTCCGATTCCGTATGTCGCGAATCGATCGATGCTCGGGGCGCCGTGCAACTCTGATAACCGTCAATTTGCAAACGTCGGACTTTCAACGCGTGTACGATTCGAGCAACGAATTTTCTTAAAGCCTCGCGTGCTATTAGAAATCGATGATCGAAACCATTCGGGAGTAATCGGGAAAAGAACGGAAGGACCGCTCGAGTTTCCCGTAATCGCGCCTAACTGAAATTCTTAACAGCCGATTGTTGATGGAACAACGACAAAAGCAGCGTCGTTAGGAACGTTCAAAGAAGCCATTATCTTTCAACGACTTCCGCCGCTAATGTGACGATCGCGGGCGGACGATCTTTATCGGCGATCTCCTCGATCCTCTCCATCACAGCCTTAGCTCCATTGACTAACGCCCTCCTGCCTGCCTTGCCTGCTCGCTCGCTCGCTTGCTTGCTTGCTCGCTTCCTTACCTCTCCCTCCCTCCATCCCTCCTTCCATTCCGCCGCCGCCGCCGCCACCGCCACTGCCGCACTTTAGCAGCCACTCGTGCGACACACCAGCTATGCACATACGTAACGCATAACAGCCTATCGATACCCCTCTACGCCATTCCGATGGACGGATGTACATACACCGCGCTCTCGGCTACGTATTTATGCTTCCCGTATCATTTCCTATTCATTTCGTAATTATCGATAACATCGTCAAGGCTTTTCGCAGGAAACAATGAGTCGTTACTATAACTCCCTCGCCCTCCCTCGTACTCGGCCACGAACCACCTGCTACTTACTTACTCGCTCGCCTACGTCTTCCTTCCTCCTCGCGACCGGACGTCTTATTTCGATCCTTCCCTATCCGCGTCACTCGTCGATCCTCCGTTTCAGTTTGAGAAGGGCATCGTAACGCTCTCGATTCCGTGTACTTATTTTGTTGGTAACGTTTCCAGATGCGAATTTAATGACTTTAGCATATGCCGTCGATGTACGGATCGATCGAATAGGCAAACCCCCCCCTGAAACCCGGCCCGAGGACGCACATGTTTGTCGTTACGGTGCCGACGCGTATGGATACCGTTGATATTCCTCGGTTCGTTTCTTGCGCTCACGTCCGCTCCCGCGAGAACAAGCGTGTCCGTATATAAACCCAACCGGTTGTATCGTAACTCGAAAACCGAAAACCTATGCACAGTTGAATCGCGATCCGATTTGGTGTTTCGTTTGATTCTAGAGGGCGACATTGGCGGAAAAGGAAGTTTCCGCGTTAAAGGAACAACTCGCCGCGGCGAATGATGGGAATTCGAAGACTGAGGGACAGAAATTGTCTCAGACTCCACAGGGAAGCGATCAGGTACAGCAGGTACACGATGCGAGCAATCCCAGGAGGACACCGAACAGCAACCTGGAACAGGAACTACAAGCGAAGGACAAAGAGGTGAGTCTCGAATTTTCTATACAGTCTATCCCCTAGTCTTGGAACTGTACGTTCGAAGCACGCCGCGTGCGCGTTCAACCAAACTATATCGACGGACGTGCGAGTACTCGATAGAGCACGTGGTGTGTATTCCCCCCACTCACTCTCTCTCTCTCTCTCTCCCTCTGCGGGGCGTACGCGCGAGCACGCACCCGGCGTATCAACCGGTGAAATTCATCCCCGAGTGCACTTCACCTTCTCGGTTCGTGATAAACGCCTCGAAACCGAGCACTGCGGGTACGCAAAGTGTGACTAATGGTAGACCGGGAACCGACGGAATTGGTAATGAAAGAAGATCATAAATAGGAGACGCGGTGTATCGATGAATATTCATCTCCCCGGCCTGAGCTGGGAATCGTCGTTTCGAATTCGACGGAGACGGTTCGACCCGGCCACCCGTTCTACGCCGGCCCCTTTCCCCATTAATCGAATCGAATCGAATCGAATCGAATCGAATCGAATCAGTTATATCCGATCAACGACCCAATTACCAAATAGCCAGTACTATCGTTCTAAACAATAACGAGCGCGATCGAGCGAGGAACAGTGGAAATCGTATCTGAAACGAAGAATTCGATCGATGCTGGCTTGGATTTAAAAAAAAAAAAAAAAAAAAACGGCCCCCGATTCTCACGGCTGTTCCCACTCTCGAAGAAGGGACACAAAGTGGTCAAACCCTTCAGCCTGCCGGTTTACGGAACGTAGTCTTGGAGGAACTTTTCGCGGGCCTTCACGCGGAGGGTGCATAATGCCAGGCGGGGGGAACGAACGACTCTTTTAAACAAAAGGCGAAAACACTCGAAGCGCGACGGTAGTAAACGTGCGAGCGAGCGAGCGAGCAAGCAAGCAAGCAACGAACCAAGCGCCGGGAACGAGTGATAAAAACACCGCTAAGAGTTCAATAAGTATCCTGCTTAGGGCCAATAATGCCGCCGCCGCCGCCTACCCCTTTCCACCCTCTATCGCCGCCCCAACCGCTTCCACTTTCCACACCGGCTGCTCCGGTATTCCCGTATTCGAAGGAAATCGTTCGCTTCAGCCGGTTGTAATCTTGAAGCCGATAATCCAACCCCCGCGTGACTCTTTTTCAAACTCCCTTCGTCGAAGGGTAGCGCAGCTAGCGGTCCCACCCCTTCCCTCTCGCCCATCCCCGAGAGCTTCGGCAATAACGCCTTTTCATGGATAAGAATTTGTTCCGCGGACAATGTCTTTATTGAGAAGCCATCGCGTAACGGGGATGATTTTTATTATTCCTCGATTAAGGGGTGCGAATAGGGGTAAGAATGGCGGAACCGGGCCGATCGCTGCCCCGGACGGCGATAATCACGGCGGTAAATAATGCGACAGTGTCGCGTAGCCTGGCCCGAGGAGTAGACTCCGAGTCGGAGGGTGGCCATTATCGCCGGCTACGGACGACGCGAACGAGATCGACGCCAACGCAACGATCATTACCGAGCGATACACTCGGTAGGTAAATTTATACCTCGATTTATTCGATTATATAAATAACGCAAAGCCGTCGTCTTACACCGGGCACCTTCCGGTCATCCAGCAACATTCTCCGATCGTTTGTAGCGTCGTTGTTATTTGAAATTTACGTTACGCTACGTTCGCTTACAATGGAAAATCGCGAACGAATTCGAAAATCTACGTTCGTAGCGAGAAATAAATTTTATCGCGCGACACCACAAATCTCGAACGTCTTAACGATAGTCGATACGGCGCTTTCACATTTTCGATGAATCCGCGCTTGATAACGCAAGCGAAATTGATAACGATCATCGTATTGTATATCTCCTCGCATACGAGGGAGATACGAGCGCAAAAACTGCCAAGTCGGAGATCACGTGTTAGATAAGGAGCCAATTTAACGTGCAATTACCAAATACCGAGTATCGATGCAACGCTTTGCGCCCGTCGGTCGAAATGGCGCGGATACCATTTCGTATCGTATCTTTGATCTGTTCGCGGGGAAAAAATCTCGAGATCAAGGACAGAGACGTCCTCGTGACGGAAAAGTGTTCGCAATTAGACCTCTAACGACTTTATTTCTACGTTTCGCGGCGCGTTACACGCCAGCCGAAGAGCCTGGCACCGTGGCGAGATGAAAGAGAGACAACGCGCCGCCGATGCCAACACAAATACGCTCGGCGAGTGTTTCAAAACACGTTGGCTAATGTACCCACGGAGCGATAGATCAAGAAATAACCGAGAACGCTATTCGCGCCTCTCCTACCCGAGAGGGACGGAGAGAAGGTACGATCTTTCGCGGCCGTCCAAACTTCTTCCTGCTTCGAGCAACTATACGTACGCACGCACGCACGCACGCACTTACGTACGTAAGTACGTAACGTTTAAGTAACTAAGTAAGCAAGCAAGAGTACCGTCGCTTGGGTATCAAGCGTGGACCGTAAGAAGCCATCGCGGAGATATCGACGACCGCAGCCATGCTGTTTCAACGCCGCGCCGCCGCCCCACGCCGCACGACCGATCGCTTCGTCTTCTACGCTACGCTTACCACGATATTACCGCGCTATTTGCTCTGATACCAAGATTTCCTGATAATTGCCCCGATAAGGAGCAATCGAGTGCGCAATACGCGCCGCGACAAACAATCGCCACGGACGCGTACGATCGCGTACCGACTCTCCCGGGCTACTCGTCCGTAGAGTAATAACTAAAACCTCTTCCCGCGTCGCGTACGTGCGTATCGCCAGCAATTTCGACCGTTAGGCAGCATCCATCGAGTACACGCCTTTTTCTTGCTAGCCGTTCAAATCAAATTCAGGACCGCTCGTTATCGTATCCGCGTCGCTTGCGACGTTAAACGAGTACACAATCTATAGACGGTATCATAAATTTCGATTTCACCATCAGCCACAAATTCTCTGTCCTACCTGGTAGCGTTACAGCGTGTCGTCAGAAATTCTTTAAACGCGCCTTCCAAACATTTATCTCGGCGATAAAAAAATTGTTCAATCTCGTATCCACGAGAAAGGTCCGTCATACCGTGCGTGGCCCCTGAATTACGTATCTCTGCGCTCGAGCGAAAATGACGCGAGTCAGAGGCACGGCACCGTGGCAACGGTCAAATATCGTTAGATATTCGTTTCGTAAGTTTCAAGTAGAACAAAATATAGGAACCGAACCACGACGAGCATTTTCCCGCGACCAACCACCACCCGCTCTGCCCCCAAACTCTCGCACGATTTCAAGCTGGCCTCGCGAGCCACGGCTCCTCTCGTCGTCGGTCTACCCGCTCGGCCGGTCTCTGTCTGTGTAACCCGGTGAAATTGCGTTCCGAACGACGGACGATACGGATTTCTCGGCTTGTTCGTTTCAACGAGCACCGGCCCGATTCGCCGAGAAGAGGTTGCAATACGAATTATTTCTTTCTCGCGACGCCATCGAACGCGATTCGCGTTAAACGTACCCCTGAGAGCCGAGCTAATTTCTCACCAGCGGTCGAGATAATTAGCAATAAGGAGAGAGGGCACGCGTCAGATACCGGCCGCCGCATGTGCACGCTCGATAAAGGAAAAAAAAAGAGGGAGAGAGGAAAGATGGAGCCCAGGATGCTTCATCATCGTCGGCTGAAACATTAATTAGAAAATCTGAATAATTAGGAACTAACTTTTACGCGATGCGTAAAACTCGGTTCCCCTGCTACGATCGTACGTACGTAAGCCACGTGTGCGCTCGCGTGTGTGTGCGTCGCCGGACTGGCCGGGGGGGGGGGGGTGAAGGAGTCCTCTGCCGACTGAACGGCAGCGGTTAAACCGCCCCCGACTCGCTCCCTCGCGAACCCTTTGCCCTTCCTACGGAGGGTGTATACCTAGTTTTAAAAAGGGTTTCCCAGTTTGAACAGGTCGATCGATCCCCCTTTTCTTTCATCCCCGAGATGCGTATCTGGTCACGGCGGCCGCTGATTATATCGTAATTACGGTTTTAAGTATATTTCGCATCGAGCACGCGAGCCACGAACCCGGAACAGAATTCGAAACGGAGACGGTTAATGGCCGTGCCCTTCGATTTCAGACGAATCGGCGGGATCAATCTCGGTTGGGGGAGTTGGTTCAAATTTTAGACAATCCTTTCGCTCGTAAACAGGAAACGAAAGGAGAACTTCCGTACGAGAACGGCCGTAGTCGGAGGACGGTGTGGGAAAAAACCATGGCGTCTCTCGAAATTAATTTTTTTTCCTGCCCGAGATAAAAACGTAACGAAGCCGCGGCGCGCTTTATTACGCGAAAGCGAACGACGGTAGAGAGGCGGAGAGGCGGAGAGACGGAAAGACAGTGTGGAGAGGAAGAGGGGACGCTGCGTATTCAGGGACGAGGAGAGAGACAGGGACACGGTGGGACACGGAAAAGGGGGATTGATATAGGTGTTCCCGGCGGCGGAGCAAAGGGATGGCAGCGGGGTGGCTGAGACACAAATACGCTGAAAATTAGATTCATAACTTTTCTGCTGCGCTTTCGCGGCGGAACGACTAAAGGCCGGCCGGGCTAGTTAAAAATTCCGTGTGCCCGCGAATATCAATCCCTACCCTTCCTACCCTCGCGAAGGCTGGCGGTCCAACTTCCAGACCCACCCCCTCCTTCCATACACGGCAAGGGATCACCTACGACCTCGCTTTTTCACCCCTTCTACTCTGCCACCCGCTCGTACCTACGTACACACGGTTACACACGGTTACACACGGCCTTTTCCTCCGCGTCCGCGTACACCGCGCCGCGTACACCGCCCGGCTCCATCGTCCAGACGGGCGACCAGAAATTATCTCCGTTTTTCCGCAAACGCGATTAACCAGAAACGTCGTCGTCGTCGTTCAGCGGCAGCGTTCTCTCCCTCCCGAACCGGAGGGTGCCGGTTCTCTCCTTCGGCTTTCGACTCCACTCTCCGTCGATTGATAATTCACGATTAATCCGCCACGGTGGGGGACTCTCTCTCTCTCTCTCTACCCTAAATCTTTGTATCTCCCCTTGAGTCGTAACCTAACCTTTACGACGAACGTTTTGCCAATACACCTCCCGAGCGCGTTGCACGAGCCAACGCTGTCACCAAAGACGATCGCGGGTGCGAAATAACGCAGCCGCTTCTTCTGCTCTCGCGACCGGTGCCTCATCGGTACGGGACAATTCCGAGTTTTCAGCGGGTGCGTGCACAGTTGGATTGGCAACGTGTCAAAGGCTCGTTAGCCGCGGGCTCGTTCACGCGCGCAACAACGCTCGCGGAATATAGGTTCGAAAGTGTAATAATAACGGGCCGACATTCCTTGGCGGCGCGGTTCGCGAAGCGTACAGTAAATCGAGCGTGCGATACAGACCGCGCTGAATTATCGTCAGATAAGAATTCTCCCGCGACGTTTATTCGCGGCCCGAACAAAAACTGAGCGTGTATCGCCGCTATCCGTGTCCAAACCGCGGACGGTGCATTATTACGCAACGCGTGTAACGTAACGCTCCCGAGTCCTTAGATTGTGTTCCGCATTGTCCGGGGGGCTTTATGCGATCTCCTGCTCGTTCGAAATCGAATTGTTCCCCGACTCCTCCTCCTCCTTCTCCGCCGCCACCACTTTTTATTCGCTCCTTCGCGTTGCGTACTCGTTGTTACGTTACACGTTATACGCGTCTACACCACTGTCGTGGTCACTTTCTCGCTCGTGATATTTCAAATGGATCGGTACCAGCTCGCGGAGCGATGAGTCGCGAGAGAATAGGGGATGAAAGAAAAAAGAGCGGCAAGTAGCCGAACGATTCGTCTTTTTGTCTTTGCCACCGAATCCTCGATCACCGTCGGTGATCGATCACAATTGAATTCGAGCGACGAGTACGCGGCAGCCTGGCGAGAGAGGGAAAGAGAATGAGAAAGATACGAATCCGTGGAGTAAGACGAGAGCGGAGAGGACTACGATACCAACAGTTGTTCACCGCGTACTCGAAGCAAATTATAAATCCGCGAGTCCGAGTCGCGCGCCGGATCGAAGGTGGAAGGGCGAAGGGTGCGGGGAGTAAAAGAAAAAAAAAAAAAAAAAACTTTTATTTAAAAACGTATTTACCACCGTCCGGCTCGCAAGGATCGCCGTACGCATCGATAGTTCCCCGTTTACCCTACGCCGCTTTATCCGGAGACGTAGAAACCGCACGTTGGCTACCACCAGCTACCACCACCACCACCCCCCCCCCCATCACCCGTTGTTATCCGCGGGCGCGTGTGTGCAAACTGTCGAGGAGAAGAGGCGCGTGCGCGACCGAACGAAGCCGCGAGTCCCTTTCCAACCTTTTCGACCACTCCGAGCCACTCGACGAACCTTGCGGCGTTTCAGATTGTTGCAGATCAGACGGTATTCTTCTTCTTCTTCTTCTTCTACTTTTTTTCATCTTTTTTACGGAAGCAGCGTTTCTCGTTCATTTAGACACCAGTTTCGTACACTTCTTTCGTGCCTCTCCGTAAAAATGTCTCGCGTAATTGTGTAGCGCGATAGGGAAAATTCTCTCGAAAGGCTAATTAACGATCAAGAATCGTCGACAACACCCTCGAACCAGCGGACTGACCGTCCGAATCGCGTTCAAATTGAATCGTAGAGTAGCCAAACGATAACGCCGTTCTATTCGAAACGGCCATTGTCTTTCCGCGCGAAACGTCAAAACCGTAACTTTGTACACATCAACGGATACATATGCATACGTATGCATGTTGCGACGTTCCGATTTCGAACTTTACGTCGAAGCAGTCCACGGGAAACGTATTTGGGATAGATGGATGAAACGTAACTATCAAAGTTGGCGATCGCAGCTTGACGGCATTTTCCCACCCTTTCGCCCGCGCGCAACCGGAACTCACCCGCTCGTCCTCCTCCCACGTTCGTCCTCGACGCTTGCTCACAATTTATATTACGACCGAGGCGCGCATATAATTAATTTAATTAAACGCTCCACGCTGAAAATCGTCCTATTAGTTCGGCAACTTTTGACGGCTGCTGCCTGCCCCATCCCTCGTGCTCGCTGTTTCTCTGGTTCGTTTTCCGCGCTTCTATTCATCCCCCTTTGCATTTTCGTCGCTTCGCCACTTCACCGGGGAGTAAGTTTTTTTTTTTTTTTTTTTGTTCTCTCTTCATCTCTCTATCGCGCGGTTCGAACTCTCCGCCGCCTCGTCGTTCGTCGAGGCCAAGTTTTCGGATAACGCGCAACTCGCCGGGTTGGATATCCGAAACGAATGGTTTATCGTCGCATCCCTCGGAGACACGCCGCATGAAAGGACGAAACGAAATCGAGTCGTCCAAGTGCCGTAGGTAGGTTTCGTTATCGTCATTCTCGTCCGTCGAAATCTCGACGCGGTGGGCGTTAATAGGTTAATTCGGACGACAACGCATCCCGATTACGCGGCGACGCAGCCGGGCACGGCGACTCATCGACACTCGAAATACAACCGATGCGACGCTCAGCCGAGAACCGAGATAGATACACGAGTCCAGATGGTGAAACGATCGGGAAGACGAGTCGAGGAGAGAGAGAGAGAGAGAGAGTCGATTTAGCTCGATTTCCGGCATAAAGTCGTATCGCGGTCGAGCTCTAAACGCTGCTGCAAAGGCCGGTCAAGCTTCTTGGAGCTTTGCCGGCCGAACGGACAGATTGCGGCTGGCCAAGGAACGGCCACCCTCTGATCTCACCCCGTTTCAGGATTACGGTTACTTCCAGCCTCCTCGTACGCTCCCACCACCATCTCCCGTGCTTTGTCATTTGCTTAGGGCCAATCTACGCCGGAAATCCCTTCGGTGCACCTTCTATCCGGCAGATCGGTGATCGTGATTCGATGCGACTGCCGGCACAAAGCCGTCCAATGATCGGCCCGCCCGGCCGCAATCCCCGTGCTTATCGCACCCACCCTCGCTCGCCTCTGTTCGCGCTGACCGTAACTCCGAGGGGTTGCTTTCGCCATCACCCACGAAAACTTGCATCTTCTAAACTCGCCGCGGTCGCGTTCACCCGTTCGCATCAACTGAATCAACTAATCGCGCGACACGCGCAACCCCTGCCACCGGTTTTCCTTCTTTCCCGCGATATTCGACCGACAAATCGGTTACGTTCGACCTATTTATTCGAACACGTATGCGACACACGTATATTCGTATGCTGCCCGAAACCGGAGACCCCTTATCAATTATCAGCAGCAACTTCCGCGCGTGGACCCGATCGGAACGAAATAGTTCATCACTCGATTCGATAATTTTAGCCGCTGCTCCATGTGTGTAACGCGTGTGCGACCGGCTTCGTCCGTCTGCCGATTATCTTTACAGTCTTCCTGCCTGGTACACGATTCCTCGACGAAGGAGTGTCGTTATCAAGCGGTTCCCTTCGACACCGCTTATACGTATTATAATAAACGAGTGCGAGTCCCGAGGTGACCTTTTCAGAGTACGCCGGCGAGTGTTTCGAGAGAAAATTCTCCGACAAAGATCAGACATTTTCATTCCACTTGATCGTAGATTAAAATTACACGTTGGATCGTTTCCCTCCCATTTCGTACCGATCGATAACCTCCTCGGTCAGGTTGTCGTTAGATGTTAGAAAATTACGCCAAAGTTGTCGTCGTCGTCGTCGTCGTCGTCGTCGTACGAAGAAATTCGACGCCAATGGCAGCACGGTACGGTCGGCTGTCGCGGGAAACTGGGGTTATCTGCCATCGAACACATAAATAAGTTTATACGTTTCGGCTAATCGTGCGCGGCACCGTTCGATCTCGTGAAACAGCTTACTGTGTATATTCTCTCTTCGACGCACGCTGCAAGGATGGAAAGGTCCCGCGAGAACCCGCGCTGCCCGATCATTTCCAAATGGTCCGCGTGCGCGATAAGTCGTCGATCGTGCACCGTCAAAAGTGATTTTCCTTCCCCGTGCGTACGCGCGCGAGAAAACGGATGTTAATTCGCCGAGATGCCAAACTTTTCCAACCGTCGTTCCCGACACCTCCTCGATCGGTGACGAATCCGCGGTTCGACCATTCCTCCGAGACATCGAAAAGATCAGCGAGAAGATTTTTAGTTTAATCCGCGACAACGCGACGCGGCAAAGAAAACGGATTACACGGCGAGCGATCTTCGCGGGGGGTGGCTGCTCAGAGTAATTCGAGGGAGGGCGCTGTAGGGTAAGTTCTCGGATTTAATTACGGTAATTAGAGCCCCCAAAAGATTCCGTTCCGCTTTTGCGATCCCGGATCCCGAATAAATCGAATCGCGTACACGAATCGCCGATTTACAGTTGCGCGATACTCGGCACGCGTGAATATTGGAAAGCGAACAAGTATTTTCAACCAAGGGTACCAAGAAGTTGCAGGTGGCTGATAGACACGACCAGCCGTTTGAAATAAACATAACCGTCCCGGCGCTATTGCCACGTCATGGTACGTGTGGCGAAAAATCTATAGAGCATCGTTACAGCGACAGACGTCCGCGAAACTCGAGGTGGTTTCCCTATGTCGCGACGCAAACGAACAACGCGCTTATAGGTCGCCGCGGGAATCGATTTGACGACTGATTCGACGAAGAAAAAGAAAAAGAGGAAAGAAAACAAACAAAAAAAAAAAAAAAAAAAAAAAACAGGAGAAGAAAAAAAGCCAGCGTAGCCGATAATTTCCGTGGAAATTTTCAACTTGTACTCCAATTTATACTCGACCTTCTTCTCCCTCTTTTATCTCCCGCCAACGTTTATGGTAGAGGGAAGAGAACCAGTGTAAATCGATTGGTGAAACGGCGAGATTCGATGTTTTCCTTTTTTTTTCTTTTTTTTTTTTCGCCTCGTAAAAAGCATAACTTGTAAGCGCAGAAATCGAGAGAAATGTATTTCATAGAATTAGACCCGTATTAACGATAAGTTGCAGCTCTCATGATCTACAATGAAGTCAGACGGTAGGTTATTTGTGAATCGTGATCTCAGGGCACCAGCGGTTTATTGGAACTTCCGTCGTTGGTCATTCGTCAACGATCCGTGATGTTGGAACGAAATTAAAACTCGCGTTACCGTTTCGTATTACGCGTGTGCGTATCGCAACTTAAAGTGCAATCGAGGACAATATTACCACGTATGTTTACAAATCGAATTGTAAATTATGTAAGTTATTCAATTTCCAAAGTGACAGGAAAGACGCGAGGCGAAAAAGAGGGAAAATGAAATCCGACTAAATCGCGGACTAACAAAATTAATTTCTCTTCCAACATTGACGCGTCTATAGCCGCGGAGCTGGGAAACTATAATACGTACGAGCCTCGCGTGTAATATAAACAGTGCGCCGAGAAGAGCGGAGAAGGATCGGAGAAAGGTGAAAGAGTACGCAGAACGGGAAGTGAAAAGGGGAAGACGGGTTCCTCCTCGCGCTCACCCGGGATTACGTTTTTAGATCGACTCCTTAACTTCCCCGACAGGGGTGAAACTGGGGTGTACGAGGGATCCGATCGAAATTAAAATTAAAATTATCATAGGGACCGTCGAGTGCCTTTGGTGAGCCGCGTTCCCCGGTGTGCAGTTAGTTTTAAGTGGATGGATGCTAGTGGAAACGCGTATCTCGTGTGCCGCTGATTGGAGCCACCCCTTCGATTATCGTGGCCTCCACCACGCCGAGTTTTTGCGATGGCGGGGAAGTTTTTCGAGATGTTTGTTAAAATCGAGCGCGGACGAGGATTACTTTTTTGGGGTTGATTTACTCGCGCTTCGACGCGAGAACAATTATCTTCTTCCTCCTCCTCCTCTTCTTCTTCCGCTTCTTTTTCCGCTTCTTCTTCTGCCTGGTGCGGCCAGACGTTCACGTTTATTTTATCGGACGATCCGAAAATATTGTTCCGTTCTATTTGACATTGGTCGAACGACGAATAGGAGATCGGGTGAGAAACGAAGCGAGACGGAGAGATCGAAGAGCCGCGGTGCCGCGCAACGCAACGCCGCGCAACGCAACGCCGCGCAACGCCGGATAATCGAGAACCCCTCCAATTAAAGAATCATTCCAGGCTGACAGGGGGAGAGCGGCTCGAGTCGAGGCACGATCGAGATAGGTCGGAATTCGTCGAAGCTCGCGTAACGTTCCAGAAAATTAATCGCGTCCAATATCGCGCGGCGGGACGGAGAGACGGAGCGGTGGAAAGCGCGACGGCCCGGTAATTTTTCCGCGATTTTATGGGAATTTAAGAATAATTCAATTACAGGCGGGGGATCACTTTGCCGAGATATGCTAATTCCGAGATTCGGAACCACGCGAACCGTCCCCCACCTGTTTCACCCTCCAGAAATACGCAACCGCGTCTACCAACACCCGAAATCGTTTCCAATTTAGAAATCTAATCTCCGACGGAGCTCGTCCGTCGGAGTGTCCGTGCAAGATAGGAGAAAAGGGAAGAAAAGCAGCGAAATGAAAGGAAAAGAAAACGGGAATGAGAAGGAGGAAAAGGGAAAGAAAAAAATGCCTCGTCTCGAGTCACCGCATTTTCAATCCAGCCTGATTAAATTCATTAGTTTAATAGGTATCGATACCCAGATAATTTCCTTTCCTCTTTATTACAGCCCGTGTCTCCTTTCGCGTTCTACCCTACCACTTCTCCTCCTCACCGAAACGGAGGCTCTTAAGATACCACCACCACCACCCTCCTCGCTCCAGTAAAGACAGAGAGATCGCTTCGGCTCCGGGCCGCAAACGAGCCCGCGTCTAATAAAAGAAATTTCCAGAGATTGACTCCTCGAGCCGCGGCTACGCGATTCTCGCCTCCTATCCGTCTCCTCCCGGTGCGACTAGGACGTTTTATCGGGCGTAAACGTAGGTAAACGGCGAACCCAAGTAGGCCCCATGGGCGCCATCGCGGTGCGTATCTGGCGCAGGTATTTATATGTATCTCCGCTGCGACTAACGCGCGTCGAACAAAAAAGGGGGTGCAGAAAATTACTACCGTCGTTACAATTCGAGCTGCTCGTAGCGAACGATACCGCCCATTTCACCGTTTTCACGTTTATCCGCGCTCCAGGACGGACGAGAAACGTTCTCGCGAAGGACCGCGGTGCATTCCGCGGTTGCGGGCAAAAAAATTCTTCCCGCATTCTCCAAATGACACTAATCGCCTTCCCTTTGTCTTCCCACGGTTTCGTGTACCGCGGCAAAAAAACACTCGATCTCGCCGGATCTCACCGGACGACGCACGGCGATTCGATAATCGTTTCTGCGTTTCTCTAAATAACTTCTTGCCTCGATCCAAGTGCCGCGAAATGTTCGCCGCCCTGCTACCGGTATATCGCGCCGCGATAACAGTGGCCACCTTTAAAGACGTCTCCCCCCTGTCGGCTAGCCAGAGCGGTACACCGCTATTTCTTCAGCGACGCAGAAGAAGAAGCAAGAGGCGGGAGGGGGAGGGGAGAAAGAAAAGGAAGAGAGGTAACGCAGGAGAAACAGGCGACCCTTGTTCGGAGTACTCCCACGATTTCGTAGCACGCGATCCAACTATCGGTTGTACATTCCACCCCCTCCCGGGACCGGGACCGCCTTCTTTTTTCTTTCCGTTCCTCGATTAGAAGGCTGGGGTGGGGTGATACACGAACCACAAAAGTTCGCAGGACCGTCTTAAATCATCGTTTAAGCGGCTGGTACCCATTACTTTCTTCTGTGTTTCGGGTCAGACCGCGACGTCTTGCTCGTGCCTCGTTCACCTCACCGGTTGATCGGCGAAGCGCGGGGGTTGACGCGACCGACCGCGAATCGAAACCAAGAAACCAAAGTGCCGGCCGGATTATCGATTCCACGGTGAAAATAATGCCGGCGGCGAGAAAGTTGCTTGCATGCGATCGAATATATTCGCCCCCGCCCCCGCCCACCGCCGGGAACGAGGGCTGAGAGGATGGAAATAATTGTCGAACCAGGAAAGCGTATCCCCGTTGCTCGCTGCGTTGTCGGACGGATTCGAACGATTCGCCGTCAGAAAATCAGAAACGATTGAAAATAAGAGAACTGCGTATCGAAGATCGGTAACTCGATCCTCGAAGCCAGCCAGTGGCTAAAGCGCGCGAAGCCTCGGATAACTTATCGAACAGCCGGAGTAGAATCCGGGTCGATTATCGATGGAAACCCGCGCGCCCAAAGTCCATCTATACTCTATACGTATGTAACACCGAAACCGTGAAATTACACTTGCACGCGTTCCAATTATTTTTCTCATTTCTCGACACGCTTAACGCGCGAAGGTTAACAACGCGTTCATCACGGGGAGGAACACTCGACCGCGCGGCCGCTCGTCGATACCGCTGGTGGATGGGCCGGTAACGCCGATCGAGCGAATTGACCTACCGCCATTACGGGGTTCCGTTCCGGTTAAGTGTCGTTGGTCTCTCTTCGTGTCTCTCCGTCGAGTCGCGACACCTTTAATTAATCAGGTTCCTCGTTGTTTCCTTAGAATTTGCCCCTTTGACGAGAAGCAACCACCACCGAGATCGATTATCAATTTCGTTCGCCGATCTGTTTGCCAAAACTTTGCGACTAACGCAACGATTTACAAAATAATCGATTTCATCAGCCATCGTCGCGAAATACCTAACCGTTTAACCAGAGGCGTACCAACGGTTTATTGTCGGGAGACACCAGTCTCGATAGATGTTACTCGGTATCGATTAACGACGGTTCAACCGGCTCTTCTAATCCTCCCGAGCCACTTCCAGTTTCAATATAATATCGCATCGATTTCGCCAGGCCTTCTTCTCTCTCTCTCTCTCTCTCTCTCTCCTCTCGCGGTTTGTTAACTTTTGAACGCGACAGCGAAACAAATATTATTTATTATCGAGAATGAAACCCACCAGCGAATCAAACCCATTAAATCGTAGACCCGCCGCGCGAGCCACGATTTTCCCACCTACGTCGCATGACACCAGCTTCCTCATCTTCTCCCACCTAACGCGCGCGCCCTCGCTATCGTGCAAGTTGAACGGACACTCGTTCCATCCTGGCCCCGCGTGACGCTTCTTTTCTCTTTCTCTTCTTCCAACTAACCTCCCGGTATTGTAAATTCGAACGATACGTGGTGTGCACGACCACGCGGCGGCACGGGCGTAATTTCTCTGCTCCGATAAAAACTGACCACGTCGGACGGGCTTCCCTATTTATTAGAAAATTTCTTTATGGGTTTACAAGCTTGTCAACGACGCGCTGGTGCCGCTGAAACGCACACCACCTCTTTCTCCTTTCCTTTACCTCTCTTCGTTCTCCACTCTTTCTCTTTTCGGATTTTTCTTTTCATTAGTCGGTCGCTTTTCGGAGATCCGTTTACCAAAGAAATCGCTTCTCGACGCGATGGGGGGCATCCTACGCGCGCTGTTGAAGATATCGCAGCACAGTATTCCGTCTGTTCCGAATCGTTGCCTAACCCTCCGATTCCTCGAATATAATATAATCGCCTCCGTTTAAGAGGGATACACTCTCTCTCTCTCTCTCTCTCTCTCTCCACCTAGCACCAGAGTAACCAGAAATAACTATTACACTTTTGTTAAAGATTTTGTGCTCCATTGTGTACACGTATGTACATATACATATATATATATATATGCGCGCGCGCGCGCGCGCGCGCGTGCGTGTGTGTGTGTGTGGGGGGGGGGGGGGTGGAGGAGAAACCCGATTAACCGGCGACATTTACTACTGCTCTGCACCGGCGTGTTCACCTGTCCAGGGGGCATCTGAGATTTTTACGACGAGTCGCGTGTCACTTGGGGGTTGCAGGCGATAAAATCCCTCCCGTTGGCCAGATTAACGTCCCCGTGGACGCTCGCAAAACTCTGTACCTAGAGGAGATACTCGCATCGTACATCGAATTTGGTATTCGATCGCAAAGACGCCACATTTAACCCTCCTTGTCGATCAAAATCGACTCCGAGCCGGGCACTCGTTTATAGGGTGTGCGCGCGTCAATTGTATTCCGGGGTGCGTGCGTGGAAGGCGGAAACGGGGAAAGGGATGACACCCGTAATCGATGCGTGCACCTGCCTGTGCATGTGTGTACACCGAAGGGGTGATTGATAGACCGATGCAAAGCATCGAGCGTGGCCCATCGATATTTCGACGCTATGAAAATTTCATTAGCTCGTCATATAATGTTATAAAGGCGATGTCCCACCGGAGGGATGGCAGATGTGGGAGTGGGGAGAACGATGGTCGACACTCGTCGAGCTGTCGATTAACTTCGTTCATTATTCGACAATTAATAGAGCGACTACGCGCGCGGGACACTGTCGATACTCGCTTTCACCGGGGTTTTAATAATCGACATCGGCGCTGTTCGTCACACCACCGGCACTTTCGCGTGTCGCGTGATTCGTTGCCGACTTTTTAACCGGCTAAACATTTTACAAGTTTTACGTGCCACCAGAGATACGCTTGTTTCTCGTATCAAACTGTATACGTGCTCGATCTCTTATGTATGTACCTTCCGAAATTCACGCACCGATACCTCGAAAAGTATCTGGCCTCCGCGGAAACGAATAGAGAGACCGACGGTCCTCTCGGACGTTGAGGATGGTTTTAATGATATCGATTAACCACCTGATTCTCGTTTTCTATTCCAGGTGAGTCAACGCAGTTTCTCGCTCGCGCGGGATTACGAATTAATCGCGGTCCGTCCCCGGATATACAGGGGTTAGGGATGGCGGGGGTGAGTGTAACTTTCATAATTAATCCCACAATTACCGAGATCGGTAAGCGACTCCGTAGGAGATTCAACTCCGAGGATTACGTCGAAAGCGAAAGAGGATACCGACAGATCGGGAAGGGTAATAAGCGGGCGAGACCGAAGGAAAAAAAAAAAAAGAAAAATGTCCTCCAATCGAAGGGACAAAGCGAGACGGACAGAAAGCGAAGAGGCCGTAGACCGAGATCGTCGATGGGGGGCGGGCGGAGGGTGGTTGGGATACCGCGGAGAACGAGCGTGAATTCGGTGCGAACGGGGTCGACGGGAATGTTCTCCCTCTCCGGTCGGACAGGGTGGAACGAGTTCGAGTGGTAATGCACTAATCAACCCCTTGGAAGGCGGATGTATTGGCGCTATAGAGACGAGGCGCAGGGGTTTCGGTTATAATCGAAGGCTGCTCCGAAGGCGGAGAGGTGGTGGACACGGACGAGAACGAGAACAGGGAAGAAGCCGGGAAAGGGGGAGAAGGGGGTGGCAGTAAGCAGGCAGGCAGGCAGGCAGGCAGGCAGGCAGGCACCATTCGGGGTTGGGAGGTAGGTGCTGTAGGACGGCACCGCGATCGACGTCGTTGTAGCATACACGATGTAAATTTCGCCCGGGTGTGCGGGTGCACCCTATACGATAGGGTGGAATCAAATCGATAGCAGACTAAGATATACCTATCAGTCTAATTGTCAGTACAGAAAGACAGAGAGAGACAGTCGCCCGGTGGTATCGGAAGAACGGATAGCGGGCAAAGGGGTTGGGGTGAGTGAAAGGCGAACGCAGAAGGAGGACGAGCGAGCGAGCGAACGAACGCGAGGGCGGCGGAGGAGGAGGAGGAGGACGAGGAGGAGGAGGAGGAGGAGGAGGAGGAGGAGGACGAGGAGGAGGACGAGGAGGAGGAGGAGGAGGAAGACCAGAGGGTGATAGCAAGGGGTGGGATATGCCAGGCATATAGCTTAATCACCCTCCTACCGTTCTTCAACCTCCAGCCAACCCTCTCGAACGTTGGTACCTACACCAACCCTGCCTTCTCCACGTCCTAGAGTAGCCGGCCTTCCGTCGTCCAATAATCAATAATTATACTCAAATAAAGATAGAAGGGGATGGATGAATCGCCCAGCAAAGGGTTAGAACGGAGTGAGAGTTAGATATCGGTATAAGATACCGAGCGAGATGAAGCTAAAACCACCTAGTACCACCTATATAGCGCCCATACCCATCCTCTCTTGCACACTCACCCCCGCCTTACCACTATCTCCGACACTGTCTGTCTCTCTCACTCGTTCCACCTCTCTTCCTTCCACCGCCATCGTAACCGTCTCCACCACTATCAAGCCTTTAAACCATCCAGACTCCGATTCCTCCTCCTCGTTCTACTTCGCATAATCTAGACACAAGCGAAACCTCGGTACGGACTTTTGACTCGCACGATCGCGTCGCGAGGCTGCGACCGCCAGCTTGCCGCGAACCTGCTCCTTCGAAATCTGTGTATTCATTTAAATCGATCAATCATTCCCCGGATCAGCTCCGTCGAATCGGTTCCATCCGCTCTACAGCCTGAAGAAGGAAACAACGAGTCGCCCGTGGAAAAATCGCTGGTCGAAATATTATCAATGATTTTCCTCTCGCGCGTTCGCCAGTAATCCGACACCGTCAGGGACCAAAAGCCAGGTTGAAATTCCACAACGGCCCAGTTTCGCTCGCAGACATGCGGCAGCCGCGCGTACCAGACGTCCCAGTTAAACGGCGAGCGTTCAGTTGCACGCGGAACGTGGCTGCGTTCACTTTCACTCCGTTCAGCGAAAGTAAAGGTTGCATCCCCGCTCACACCTCCTCCCTCCCTCCCTCCCTCTCTCTCTCTCTCTCTCTCTCTCTCGCTCTGTTGGGCCTGTTAAAGGGGCAAACAACGAAGAGCCGACAACGCAGACCGTTGGACGGTGGTAGGGTGTTTGAAAGGAGGATACCAGGTCGGAAACGGGGGATTGAAGGGGCCTTGGGGTGGTCGTGGCATCGAAACGAGGGAGAGAGAGAGAGAGAGAGAGAGCGAGAAAGCGGGCGGTGGTGTCTGCTTCGCCACTTCGGAAACTCTTGTGAAGTAGCGGGAACTCTGAGGCTCGCACTCCCTGTAAGCGGGTCAGAAACTTCTTTCGATCCTCTCCACCCACCTTCTCGTTCTCCTATCTCTCTCTTGGTCTCTTTCACCCCGTCGCGTTGCCTGAGGTTAGGGATTACGCGTTTGTATCCGCACAGGCCGGACGAACGGCCGACCGGCCAGCATGCCGCCCGCCTCCTTCTCTTTCTTCTTGTTATTCTTCCCGCCTCTGTCGCCTTTCTCTCCCGTTTTTCTACTTATACCACCACGGTCATGTTTCCAACCGAGTTGGAAACGGTCTGTATCGGTCTTTGAACGAGTCGAAAGATTTCCAAAGTGGACGAACCAAGGTCGGGGTGTTGAACTCCATCTCTCTCTCTCTCTCTCTCTTTAATGCGAGATGCAAATAATAGCGTTGAGATTAAACCTATGTCTGATTCTTCGTACATTGCATCGATTGGACCGAAGAAAATCTTAAATATAATAGTGATTTAAATATTATGAAACTTTTCAAATTTTAATTTGCCTATCAAGCACTGAAAAGGGAGTGCACAAATAGCTTTAGCTTTTTCTTACGCAAATGTCCGCGAAACGTTCCGGAAACGTGACCGCCGGTCAACGGTGAACGGTCAACGTAAAATAGACGATGCATAATCGGTATTAAATCTAAAGAATAAACTTGCCCGTTGTGCAAACAGATTGATTTTGAAATTCACCGCGTACCCTTACAGTCTCGAAAAAGCTCGCAGCGCTTCACCAGCGCCGAGATGCCGCAGCCGATACGCGGTTATTATACCGAGGTTGGTAAGTCCGGCCCGCAACACGTGCCGTCGCGTTCCGCGAGGGCGAAGAAACCCTCGGGTCGGTCCACCCCCCCCCCCCCCCCGCCCGATGCCTAACAAGGGTACTTCAAAGGGAACTGGAGCGATATTAAAATTAGAGATCCGTCATCGAGGCCCGGTTCTTCTGCGCCCTACGTGAAACACCGGGGACAAGCTCGGACGGTGGTAATATTTCGCCGGGGGTAAGGGAAGATGTGTGGGTGGCTAGGGCTGTGGGACGAAGACGAAGGGAGGGCCAGGGAGAAGAAAAGCAGAGACAGAACGATCGAGGATGCCGCGGATAGAGGGTGATTCGCGGCGAGGGACGTTCGCTCGACCAAGAGGGTGTTACGATAAGGGGTTGAGCCTCAGCGGAGAAGGCCGGTAGATCAATGAAAAGGGTTGCTCGTCGGCCCGGGGGTGGATTGATCGCCGATAGGGAAATTTCGTTAGTTTCCTCCAGTCATAAAAGGCGGCAGGCAAGGATGGTAGGTAACAGTGGTGGTGGCGGCGATGGTGGTGGTGGTGGTGATGGCGGTGGTGGCGGCAGCGGCAGCGGCGATGGCGGTGGTGTGTTGGTACTTCAGCTACCACCGCGGAGAGGCCTAACTAACGTTCCAGCCACCCTTCGAAATTCGCCCTCGACCCGGAGTGGGACGAGGGTGTTCGTCGCCGAACGAGGTGGGCTCGAGAAAGAGGAACGGAGGGTCGGACGGGTTGTGTGTACACCTCTGAGAAGCCGCCGGCGCGAGCCACGGTACCACACGTCAGGGTATTAACGAAATTTTAACCAATCAACGAAAAGTTCATTAGCCCGCGCCCGCGCCCGCTCCCCTTTGTCTCTTCCTTTCGGACCGTGCATCTCTTCCTGACCGGTCCTAGATAAAACCAACTATTCCTCGCGACGGTGATCTATCTCCGTTCGGAGATAGTCCGAACGGAACGAATCGTTTCACGAAGACTTTGCGATAGTTGCTACAATATTGGCCAAGATCGTCGGCCAATAGCCGCGACACGTACTCGAAGAAACCGCGCATCGGCGCATGGGAAGAAAATCCGTTCGAAGCTACGAGCCCTTGCGTCGCGTCGCCCGACGCCCCCTGTCCCTCCATCTCGTCACGGATCAACAGTTAGCAAATTGTCCCCCGCGGCCCCTTCTTTTTTACCCGTCCGTCATTTGTCTCCGATATCACTCCGCCTCCCCTGCCACCCGAGTCAGAGACGCGTGCTACATTATACGCGCGTGCGTATGTATGTATTTTATGTATGCACGTGTATACGTATGCATGCATATACGTACGTATGTATGTATGTATCGAATAAGCCGCAACGACAAAAAGAGCGGGCGACGCCGCGAAGGAAGGGTTGCGACGCTGTAGGAGTTGGCCCGTGGAAAGAACAAAGACCGCACGGCGGACAGGGTGAGTAAAATGGGGGAAGAGAAGAGAAGAGAGAGAGAGGAGGAGGAGGAGGAGGAGGAGGTGGTAGAAAGCGATATAAGCGGAAAGGGTAGCCGACCGCGTAAGGGAGGCGCAGACGAAACGGGCGAAGGAGAAAGAGGGAGAGGTGAGGAAGAAGAGGAAGAGAGGGAGAGAGGAGAGGAGTTGGGGGGGGGGGGCATTTAAAACCGAGACGCGCGGAGAAAAAGAGATTTGCATTGCCCGGCATGGGGCGGCTAGGGGTGGCACGGGGTGCGGTTTTCTGTTGCGGAAGACCAAGGGGGTGAGTAACGACACGTATCATACGCGGAACCATATAACGTCGGCGGACACGTACGTTCGATATCGCGCTGGTTTTTACGGGGAAGTTCCACCCTTCGAATCCACCAATTAGACCACGCGAAGGAAACCCCCGTGCCCGGGTTCTCGGCGATCTCTTCAGCTTGAACGTGGTACGCGTAGAGTACGTATGCGTGCGCCGTTATATTTTCGGCGCTCCACACGTTTCAGTATTATCGGGTTTTTCGACTCGACTTATTAAATTATACCATTCGATCGTCTCGTCTCGCGAGATACTTTCCAAACGATATTCCTAATTTTTCTAATTTGTAATTTACACTTTCCAACTTTTTTTTTTTTATCCCCGGTGAATAACACCGCCAATTAGAACGATCAGATGTCTGTTTAAAAGTTATATCGTCGTAAAGTGTTCGAAGAAAATTGAATTCTCCCAAGAAATTAATAAAATTACACTTCGTATTACATCTATCTCGCGACCGAACGAGTACTTGAATAATTTAATATTCAATCGAGGCTAGACAGATGGAATCGCGTCTTCGGATCTCGTTTAGTTTCGTTTCGTCCACGACGGCGTCCGCAACTTTCTCATTAGCCGTACGTGTACGAACATTTAAAAATTCTATACACCGAACAAACAAATAGGCAGAATCAAAGGGCGCGAAGAGAAATCAAATCTCTCCCCGAGGGATGGGCATGGGCATTACGAATTAGAAACAAAGTCAACCAAAGGATTAGAGGGGTTTCTAAACGAGAATCGAGTAGAAGATCGAAGAACAGGGAAGAAGGAAGCTTAAAGGAACGAAGAGTCGAGAGGGGTCACGGAAACAATGATAGAAAGGAAACGAAACCGTAAGAAGGGGAATCCGAGACTGAGAAAGAGCAATTCTCTTGGCAACAAAGCCCAACGGCTGAGAGCAGCAACGCTGAACGCTGAAGAGATAGGGGCAGAACGAGAACGAGAGAGAGAGAGAGAGAGAGAGAGATGGGCGGGGGGGGGGGGTTGGCTGAGAGAGGATGGAATAGAGGGAGGAGGGAGGGAGGGAGGGAGACCATAAGAGCGAGAACAAAGATAAACGAGAGAAAGCCAAGGGGTGGGGAGGAACAACCACTGTACAGAAATGGTTTCGGCAAAGAGTGCCCTCGCTGGTACTCGGTCGTAATAAGCATAAATCCTCGGAGGCTTATCTAGCGGCGCCCAGAAGAACGCTAAAATAAAATATCATACATTCTGCCTTCTACCCTTCGTGCCAAGCTCCGAGCTATGTTATACCACCATCGCCTCCCTCCGCTTATCCGTTCCACCTTCGACGGGGTTTCGCGGGGACGCTGGAGAGATCCAGTTGGATCCAGTTCGAAGGATAGAAAAACATCTCGATTGAGAATAGCCTTCCGCGAATCCGGGTCAATCGAAGGATCGATGTTTTGAACAAATTCTAACCAACACTGCCGAGGCTCTCGATCTCCGAAGGCGATGGAGACGAGCGTTCGAGAGAAATCGGTATCCGTTCGCTTCTAAAAGCGGCAACGCGATACGGACGAAAGAAAAAAAAAACATCGACGCGGGTCAGGGTGGATTTTTGTGCGCGTCGATGCAGCGCGAGATGTCGGGCAAAGGCACGTAGTCGGTGTAATGAGGCGAGATACGTTCGCCGGGGGGCGGCCCGGAGCTGCCGGAGAAGCTCTGCCGACCGATGCGGAGGGTGAGTCGGAGGGAAAGGGTTGAGCTCGAAGCCCGATCAGTCATTAGACAAGTGGGTATTCACATATATCGAGTTGTAAAATCGATAGGGGTGTCCGTTAGCCGTGTATCCTGTAAGGAGACGGTGGTGGGGATGAGATGGCGAGCCGATAGGAGGACGCGCGGGCAGAGGGTGGCCGGGGGTGAAGAACAAGCAGGGAAACGAGACTCTTCGCCTCGACATCAGACGAACGAAGACAGAACGCGAACCCCTTTCCCTCTTCCCGCGCTTCCCCTTCGGCCCCTTTTGTTGCTTCGCCATCCACCCCCTGCCACCGCACGTATCCAGTCCTTGCATATTAATCCTGCCCATAATTCCCACTTCCCAGTTTGGGCAACCCTTCGGCTCCGGCTGCCTCGCTAACCCCGCCGAGAGAGCGAAAGGGAATCAGAATAAGCAAGG
Organism: Xylocopa violacea; assembly: GCA_963969225.1. Classification (NCBI taxonomy): domain Eukaryota; kingdom Metazoa; phylum Arthropoda; class Insecta; order Hymenoptera; family Apidae; genus Xylocopa; species Xylocopa violacea. The sequence continues at coordinate 31,725,428 of CAXAJV010000011.1, forward strand.
GAAAGAGGAGCTAGGGGGCGGGAAAGGGATAGCCGTCTCCTATCGATTGGGCTTTCTTTCCGTGCCCGGCTTTTAATTGGCATTCTCCCGTGGCGAGAAAAGGAGAGAGTCTAGGAGATGATCCTCTCTACCACCCAACCGGGCGCACAGAGCGCTGCGTTACCTTCTAAGGGTAGGAGGCTCAAACATCTCTGATCTTGGTCCGAAGGAAGATAGGATACGATCGCGTTCGTGGATCCTGTCTCTGCGCTCTGCGGGCGCGTTTAAGGTGTCGATCGTTTCGAGAAAGTTTACACATCGAATCTTCTACTTAAGAAATTAGCTTTCGATTTATAAACAACACCTTTTTTTTTACCTCCATTACCGTTTTACCTTCAAATAGAGGGGACAAAAATGAGACAAGAAAACAATTTGGTTCTTCGTCCCTCGATATCGAACTGACGGTAAAACAAAGAAAACACTCGAGGGCGATCCAACCGGCCGTACACAGCGGTATCGAGCATCGTATCGGCCGAAACCTCCCAACACCGCGACGAGGGAAGAAAGGAGATCCGCGGCAGCGGAAACACGCGGGCTTTCGCGGCCATAACGATCCCTCGCGGCGCATCATTGGTGGACGGGCAACGAAAATTAATACACGAAGCAACCGGCCTCCTTGCGCACCCCCTGCGTGCCGTCGCGCACACGTACTCGTTTCCGCGGTCACGTGTGCGCACCACCCCACTGGCACATAAGTGCGAGAAGGGCTGCGCTGCGGCCGTGTGCGTGAAGATTGATTATACCGCGGGAGAAAATGTGATCAATAGCTCGACAAACAAAGGCCCCTCGGACGCCTGTGTATGATGCAAATAGCAAAAATCACGGCACCGAGGTCGTGGACGGGCCGAGCTAGAAGGGTTGAAGGAGATGATCGACGGTCAAGAAACAATGGCAACGCGAGGCCAGCTACTTGGAGCCTCCCTCGACTCGACACCGTCCCCTTTTCTCGAACCCTTTCGCATCCTCCCCATCTCCTCCCGTCTCCTCCTCCTCCGCCCCTCCACTCTACCCCAGTTCTCACCCCCGCGACGCCTTCAGCTACGCTTTAATTTGCATACGACCGATCATGTCTTCCGGTCCGGCTCACCTTCGTCCTGGCCACACCGCCATGCTACGCGACCATCGATCAAGCCTCGCTTGTTTTTACCCCCCCCCCCCCCCCCCTATCCTAACACCATCCTTTCTTCCAACGGCCAGGCCCGTTCCATTTCACCACCCCTCCCCGTGTGTCCCGTTAACGAGGATCGCTGCTACTTGCTTCTCTATCGATGCCATTGTTCCAACGCGAAGACTTTACCGGAAAGCCAAGGGCCACCGAAAGAAATAATGGAATCCTGCTTGCGAACAAACAAAGAAGAAGGAGACGAAGAAACATTTTTGCCAAACTGCTCCTCTTACCTTGAATAACGAAGAATGCGAAACAGATGAAACAAATAGCGGGCGAGGTTACCCGTCGGGTCAGAGATTTTATCCGTCTCTCTTCCGTTTTTGTTAAAAATTAGAGAAGACGGGCGATCGATGTTACATCGATACATGCTTCTCTGGTATAGCCCGAATTAAACGTCCGATAGCCGGATAATCTACTAATTCCTTAGCAGCACGCTGGCTAATTGAATTTCTAGTAGCACATATAAGACCTAGTAAATTTCTAATTGTGTGCGTGTATCCGTGGTCGTTGGATTGAGTTTCTAGTAGCGTGACGATTCAATCGAGTCTCTAGCAACCAGGCAGTCCAATTGAGTATTTAACAGCGCCAGGTTGTTAGTAACGATTTACCGCTATTCACTTCTCACGCGGCGTGACAATCCTCTGCTACATTCTGCTACGGTATAGTAGTTGAATCGAGTGTTTGACGACATTGTCTCGTTCGGTTAAAGCGTGAACGCGCGTTCCGTTCAGATCGTACAACATCGAAGATATTGCGTTTAAGCTTAAAATTACTAGTATCAAGATTAGAGAGAAGTATCGGTCGACCGGCAAAGTTTTCGTGACCATACACGACCGCAACACCGTTTCGTTCAGCGGGCAAACGATCGCTTCGGTTCAAGTTAATCCTACCTGTCCTCCCTCTGAGCTTTGTCCGCGAACCGTTAACCAACCCCATTGCTAATGGCGGGCATTATTACGAGCAACTTTGAGAACTTACACCCGCTATCACCCCCTCTCGCTATCGCGCCACCTGTATAGTACATCGAAGCGTACTTTATCCGTAAAGTAAACCTACGTATCTGCCTAACTTTAATTGTAGCCGCGTATTCGATCGCTTCGGTTCAAACGGAGGACAATTGACAATTGGGTAGCTATGCCCCTATCAATTGACAAGGTAGAGTAAATGTAGAGTAAAGTGCGGTAAGACACTCGACGCTCTATCCAAGGCTGTGCGCGTTACTCCGCGCACTCGACGAAACAACGACACGCAGAACGGAATTTGAAAGATCGTACCTCATTTTCCGCGTTAGCGGAACGAAGAAAAGCAGGGAGACGCGTCCCTGTTTGTTAACGATACTACCGAAAAAAAGGAAATAGAAAAAATGGAAAGAACAGAAGAAGCGACGTTCTATTTTTTTCTTTCTTTCTTTCTTTTTTCCGTTTTTCTCCCCCCTTCTTCTTCTATCCGCAACTCGGCGGCGGCGGCGGCTCGGCTCATTCTATCGGCTAGACCTGTCGATGCGTGCCGGAGGCGTGAATTCTGCGAAATTGAAGCTTTGCTCCTCAATTAACCCCCGGAAAAGGGATGATGCCTCACCGGGGAAAAACAATTGATACGATCTCGTTCGCATCGCCCGTTGCACCGTGCAAAACGCATTCAGGTTTAAAATCGTCCCCCTCTCTGCTATTGCTGGCTCTTTCCACCACCGGCTACCCTCTGCACACCCTCGTTACAGATATTTCCGACGAGCATAGCCGGTCGCGTAACACGTGGATGGATTTCGATTCGAAAGTTTCGAGCGCTCGCGATTCATCGCGATTCATCGCACCACAACTCGATTACCTACACCATCCGTTCCACGGTTAACAGTGCCTTCGCTGATGTTTGGCCCTGTTCATTCGAAGAATCGACATCCCTCTTACTAAAGGAATAATAAAAAAATAATACAATAATTACCGTTATCCGATATCGTTATCGCTGATATTGGACGCGTTACTGCGTGAATTTTCAAGTTTTTATCACGGACGGGCAAAAATTTCAATCCCGTTCGAATCAGTTGCCAATTGATATGTAAAATCGATCATACTTTTCTTCTGACCTAAAAAATATTACAGAAAAACATGTATATCCGATTCGTGCGATAATTGAAAGTGCTAAATTGGAAGTTACATTTAAACGACCGCAACCGTAGAAAAATATTATACCACTATATCTCTTCTTTTCGATGATAATGATAACACGTTCGAATAACAATTGATTTGGAATGCGTCAAACGCGTTTGTTTGTCGGTCTATACACCAGAGATATGGTAATTGTTATTATTTTTATCGATCCCATATATATATTTATTGTATGCGGAATTAATAGTATCGATATACAAACTGATTTTGATGTAATTGCCGTTGTTATCGATAACGTGTCAGCAGTTTTCGGTTCTGTCGTCGTCGTGGTCGTTCCAAGTACGGGGATTCCGGTTTCAACAGTGTCCGCGAAATTTCACGATTCTCAAGTTGCATGTTTTCCTTCGTCGGCCCTGTGCGTCGCGAGACACAATAACGACGATGATTTCTGTCCGATTCATTTTAATATTCGACGGATGCATGTTTACTGCGACGTCGTGAAATTAGCTAAGACTGACATTTCGCGTAGGCGGGTATTTTACGCGTTCGCCAAATATTTCACCGACAAGCTATGTAAATTAAGCAAGAATCTGAATCTCGAACGTATCGACTAACCAATGCTCGAGAAAAGCGTTTCGTCGCGACAGGTCGTCGTTGACCCAGCCGTATAATTGATTATTAACCACGCATCCGATCATCGATAGATAATGGAAAACACTTTTATTACTATAACGATTCTTCTATTCTCGAAAATTACAGGCAAACGAATCGATATCGTGCCTTCGACGTTCGCGTCGCGTTAACATTTCTCGTAATTAATTTCGTAACTATTTTTTAATCGAACTTGTACTAAATTCCGACAAAGAACAAACTCATCGGCGATACGAACGTTTGCTTGCAGATCAGTCAGCTGGTCGAAGAAGTGTCCAGGTTACAACAGAGCTTGCAACGTCTCCAAGAAACTAGCGCACAGGCGACGGCTCGGCTCGAGGAAGAACTCGAGGCGCGCAGACAGCACATCACCAGACTGGAGAGCAAATTGGAACGACAGAGGGACTACGAGGACCTGAAACGCGAGATAAACGCGCTAAGGTCGGTCGATCTCTCGCAGATACCAACCGGTGAACCTGGCAAGAGCTTGGAGCATCTTCTAATGGAACGCTCCAAGGCGCTTCAGCAAACCGAAGGCTTGAAGCCATCCAACACTCCGGACACGCTCGGTAAGTCCAAGTAAATCACTTTCCCGGCATCATTATCTCATCTCGTATACATATATGCATACGTGAACTATAACATTCAGGAATCCGTTGACTCGGTTTCCTTTTTAAACGAAATACTCACCGTCGACAACGTCAAACGTGCCGAAAATCACTTTTGAAACAAGTCTCGACCGTGGCCGCTTTAGACCAGGAATTGCTAGACGACGGCTTCGTCGTTGCTCGTCGCAGCTAGATCGTTTCCCAGTATCATCACGGGTGTATCGTTACGAACAATGTTAGCGCTATCGCTACTAATTCCTGTGCTAAAAAGTTCTGGCCTCCTATATCCCCCCGACTCTCTCTCTCTTCGAGGCTACGTCGAAGGGCTCGGTAGTCGTGTACGAAACAGTATGAAAAGAACAAAAGAAAGAAATAAATAAGTAAATAAATAAGTAAATGAGAAGAACGAAAAATAAGAAACATAGGGAAAAAAGGGACACGAGTCACGCAACGCGGACGCTTCTGTAAAGAACGAGGGATGACTGAAGGAGCTTACCGAGAGAAAAAGAACAACAAAATAACTTTTGCTTGCGATTCAGTTCGCAACATTTTTTTTTCTTTCTCTTTCTTCTTCTAACCATTTCTCTATCTTCTTGTCCTTTGTCTCACTTATTCCATCTTCACCTCGCTCCCTCGCTAACTAATCTCTCTTCCCCTATCGTTTTATTATCGTGGCTCTATTTCTATATTACTACCGCCCTTTTTCTTCTTCTGCTCTCTGTCGCTACCGTGCTTCTTCTGCCTTTCCCCTGCGTACTCACTCTCTTGTTTCATCACCCTCGACTCCCTCTTGCGTTCACCGTTCCCTTCTCTTTCGCCGTTTCTATCTCATTCTTTCTTCCGCGTCTACTACTCGGATATCCTTCGCCGCTTGGATCGCACATCTAATTCGAGCTACTCTCTCGCTGCGGTGCGTGAATTAACGTGCCGTTATAGAGACGGGTTAATATAACGTAATCGAGACGATCCACACGATATACACACGTGTAAATAATATATGTCCTCGAGACCCGCGGATATTCCTCTATCAAACATCACAAAACATTTCCGACCATACCCCTGAAATCCAACTGCTCGCGTCGCCAAGAGCCTTCCGCCGCCCCCGAAACCCCAACTACGAGCATCTGCACGCTGGGAAACGCGAAATCTCGTACGCGCAAATTTTATGGACAGCTTATTCGGCATACTCGTGACGTATTCCCTCGGGTTCAAGCATTGGTTCGCGTGTACCGATTATACCTTTGTTATACGGGTCGCTCGGAAATGACAATGAACGACAGAGCGAGAGAGAAGCCACGCGAGCACGACGGACAAAGAAACCCAACGGTGTCGTTTCCGGCTTCTTACCAGAGACGCGCGTCGCTCTCTTCAGCTTCTCGCGAACATACTCTCGCTCTCCTGCAGGCGAAATTCCTTCTTTTTGCCGGTTAACGACGTTCCCCGCGTTCTATCGCGTTTTGCGCTCGAAAAAAGATATCGTTCGGGAGAAAAGAAAAGAAAAGAAAAGAGAAAAGATCAAAACGGACACTGAACCCAGTTGGACACGACACGCGACACTTTTCCTCTCGTTGGGCCACGTTGTTCCTCGTTTGTACCGGTTGTTTGCGTACGGATCACGCGACGAAGCGTCGAAAAAGAGAGTCTCGGTCCGTTGTCTATCGTCCAAGAAGCTACGGAAGAACTTGGGATTACCGGCTGTCACGACACAGACGACACGAGTAAAACTCGGTGACATCAGACTCCAAACTCGAATCCGCATTCCGATTCCGGTATTCCGGTGAAATCGTTCGAGGTTGACTGTGGTCATCTAGGTCGCGTGTGTGAGCTCGTGTTGACGCGGTCCCTTGTGTTTTTTGGTGGTTGCAGGTGGACTATCGTCACCCCTGCAGCGCGCCTGTACCGCCTCGCCCCACGGGGTCGGGGTTGTGCCGCCTTCGTCCCACGTGTCCTCCCAGCAACCACCGCCGCCACCCCCAACAGCAGTCTCCCTCCCTCCGCGTTCTACTCCGACACCGTCTTCGGCCACCTCGACAACATCCAGTCTTCTCTTTCCACCTCCTCTTCAAAACGTCGAAACTTTCGGTTCCTTCCTTGGCGAAGAGATCGTCGCAAACTGGAGGCGAACATTGGAGAGGTCCATCATTAATCAACAACAACAACAACAACAACAACAACAACAACAACAACAGCAGCAGCAACAACAACAACAACAACAACAACAACAGCAGCAGCAGCAGCAGCAGCAGCAACAGCAACATCAACCGACTACGCTCAGTCAACTGTCGCAGCAACAATTACAGCAAGCTCAGCCGTTGATCGGTTTGCATCCTCCGACCACTACCAGTAGTCTAAGTCACCTTCCGTCGCCAACGGATCCATCGTCGACCTCCAACACGCCAGCCAAATCGAACACTCCGTTAGGAACCACCCCATTGAGTTGCCTTGACGCCGAGAAAGCTCCCACGCCGGTGTCCGGCCACGAAACGCCGGCACCGCCGACGCCATCTTCTACCACAGCGTTAACATCACCACCGAGTTTTCAGCCACCCACGTCGATGATCGAAACGACCATCTCGTCGGCTTCGATCAACGGTGGAAGCATCACGCCCGCTATACCGACAGCACCGCCACCAAAGAGCCCAGCTGATCAAGAGTCTTGTCATAACAACAACAACAACAACAACAACAACAACAACAACAACAACAACAACAACAACAACAACAACAACAACAACAGCCATCATTTGGCTAACAACAACATCGGCGGCCTAAGTGTGCTGGACACGCTAAAGAGTCCGTTTCGATTCGACGAGAGGACGCATCCGTTTCGATTCAGCGACGAATTCGGGGCCGTCGGAATAGCTGGTAGACTAGGCGAATCGCTCATCCCAAAAGGTGACCCGATGGAAGCGAGACTACAGGATATGCTACGGTACAACATGGACAAGTATGCCTCGCAGAATCTCGACACGTTACACATAGCTAGAAGGGTCAGGGAGTTGCTATCGATACACAACATCGGTCAAAGGCTGTTTGCCAAATACGTTCTTGGGCTGAGCCAAGGAACCGTCAGCGAGTTGCTAAGCAAACCGAAGCCGTGGGACAAGCTGACGGAAAAAGGCCGGGACAGCTACAGGAAGATGCACGGCTGGGCGTGCGACGAAAACGCTGTATTGCTGCTAAAATCCCTGATACCAAAAAAAGGTGAGTACCGAACTATTCTCCGAGCTGTCTCTCCAATTTTCCCATCGTACTTGTGGATCCACGGGCACTCGTACATCAGTCACAAGAGGGTGGACTCGAACGGATTACACGCGTTCGATCCTTCTAATCGTTTCGAAACGGCTTGCCCGTTTAACGATGGACACGAATAGATACTTTCGCCGATCTTTTCATCGTTGCGAACGGTAATCGTTAACGAATTCGATACGACGGCGAATAACGTCATACGACAAATTTTATATTGCCACCGATCCATCCGTTTCGAGGTATCTTCACCTGTTGATGATTTCACTGCGCATAGACGACAATGGCTCGCCCCGGCTTCGCCGCTGACAATCGACGACCGTCTGACTCCTGTTAAATCTTTTTCTGCCTCGCACTGCAAAATAATCTGTTCCACCAAATCACTAACCATCATCAGCTGTTGCCAGTTAACTATTTCTCGGCTATCTAATACGGGTGTCAATGGTATCTCTGTGTTTGTTCGACTAACTTCACTTCGTCCGAAAAGGACATACACGTACATTACCGTGCATAACATTCGCGAACCGGAGGTCTCATCCCTCTACATGAAAGTTACACAGAGAATCTATCGTCGAGGTAGCATATGCGTTGGTGACATCGTGAGCTTCCCCTGTTGTTCAAAAAACACGGGAACGCTTTCAATAATTTTGATAAAACCACACGATCGTTTCTACTCGGATATAGAAAAATGGATAAACCCTCGATACTTACAATTTAGATATTTCGACTTTGACATCCAACATTGTTCGCGAATTTAAAGTCGTAGAGAGAGATCAGACGCGCAACAGGCTGCACTGCCTTTTGCGGTCTACCACCCAGCGACGTTAAACTTGGATCGATTCGAGTTTCTTAGATCAACGGTTACACGTTTGCACTGGTACGATTAAAAAAAAAAAAAAAACCGGTAAGACGGTAAGACGTACCAGTGATGATTTACGAATCGGTGCCAATTTAACGAGAAATAATTTTGTTATTCTACACAATCGTTTTTACGAAATTATACGAACGGATTCTTTTCGTCAGGGAATTTAATTAAACTATACATAGCCGATTATGTATGCATAATAATATAACCAGCCGACGGCATCGTGCTCGCTATCGATTGTTTTCTGCGTTTGGCAGCCATATTGTTTAGACTAATAGCTGTCGGGAGTAGGGAACTGGAGATGACTTCTAGGCAAGGGTGCAATACGTAAAGGGGGTTTCAGGACAGAAAGCGATGCAGGGAGGGCTGATGGGTGGAGGGCAGGGGGTGGTAGCACGAAAGGAAACAGGGTTCAAGAGTAAGCGCAAACGACAAATTTATCGGGAAAGGTAATTTACTTTACGCTTTCGTTAGATTGCCAAGGGACACGATTCAACGAACCGTTGTACAAGCAAGATAGATTATATATATATATTTTCTCTTTACTCGACAAGTTACTCGTTTACCTTTTAAATAGTACACAGATATAAAAGGTGCGACACGATGCTCGCACGAAAAGCGTCTTTCTTTTCCCCTCCCTGGTGTGTTGTCAAACGGCACGAATCACTGCGGGACCCCTCGTTTCTTTATCGTTACAAGGCCACGACCGTCTAACCACTGTTCGCCTCGCTTGTTTAAATCGCCATCCCCTTTCTCCGTGGTCGGCTGCCGCCGCCGCCGCCGCCGCCGCCGCCGCCACCTACCACCATTCGACTACGCACGATCGGTTCCCCTCTTATCGCTAAATATTATGCAACGCCAATGGAAGAGAACAATTCGAACGCCATCGACGCGACGGATTAGCATCGGACGCGCGAAATATAAAACGTTCGTATATAAAATACGCGTGTAGGTTTAATCCATGGCTGGGCATGGGTTACAGAGACGTAGGAAGGCGACCGCGTCGACAACGCAGACGTCGTGCATCGATGGATTGTCGGTTTCCGTCGAATCGCTGACAACGATAATCGCGTGCATTCCGCGCGGGAAAAGAAAAAAAAGCCAAACAAAAGAAGAGAAAATGATTGCACCGGTAACAGGGGAGGGGAAAGAAGGAGGGAAGAAACGATGCGAGAGAAAAATGGGGGGAACCCGTCCTAACCTCCCCGTCGATGCGTCTGTTGCGCCAGCAAAAATGCCACTACTCGTACTATGCCATTTCTAACGTACATTGGAGGCCACTTTGAACATTCGCGAATCGATAATATCGTTCTCCGCGAAAATTTATGCCTATTATCCGTCGGCCATTTTTAATTGAATTCTCATTAAACTTTTCGTACGTAACGCTACCGGTGTGTAACGTCGACCGAAGTCGCATTAATAACTACGCCGAGTTCCGATCGCTAGCACAACCCTGCAGACAGAAAAATGTGTAATTGCCATCGATGGTAAAACGGAAAGAAGAAAAAATAGCAAACGTCCGTCGTTGCTTCGACGGACGTTTTAAACGCTAATTATTGCGCCAAGTTCTTGTTCACGGTTGCAACGAGCTCTTTGTGCCACGAACGAGTCGACGACGGTCGCTTCGCAATTGAATAAACGTACCGGCTGCATTGTTCGAAACTTCCATAATCGGTCGTGATTTATAGGCAAAAATCGATGCCTTTATCTCGAATTGAAAAGGCGACGTTTTAAAGATAATAAATAAATTTCTGATGAATTTAATACAAAGAATATTCCCATTCGTATTTTCATACGCGATCGATGCGTAAGATGGTTTTTCTTTTATACGATTCGAACGGTATCCATCTATCTGCGTGTTATTGAAAATTCTATCGCGAACTGTCGCGAGCTACGCGTCGAATCGTCACGGCAGAAGAAAAGTCTTCGTTCGATCTATAGCGTCGTGTACACGAGACGAGTATTGCACGTCGTCGAGATTTCCAACAGATTTATTTTCAATCTATAATCTTCGATATAACCTATAATAATCTGCGCAACGGTTGTACCGCTTCTCTTTACGCCGACGTTCATTCATTATTCAGTCGGCTTTAACTCCGGCAGCGGCCGTTGCTCGAACTATCGTTGCAATTACTGGAATTCTTTTTAATTCGGTTACCCTTTGGAGCGTGCTCCGTTTATCGAAACGCGGATATGCATCACCATGGCCATGGGACTCTAATTGTGCGATTATAATTGTAAAGTTGTTCCACGCTGCACCGCTTGAAATATGCTTGTTATTTCCTCTTCGAGCCACGAGACCGGGTAAATAAATGGGATGTAAAATACAGGGAACCGGAGCACGGAAGTTTTGATATTTCGTATCAACTATCACGCTTGTCGGAACGAAAGAAACTCCGGTTGTATTGGAGCTAGTGAGAGACGTCGCGCCGCCGCTGATCGGTAAAAATCGATAAAAACCGTTTCCTAACGAGACATTGACCTCTGATCGTGGATCGTGGTTTTGCTGAAAAAACAGTCATAGAACAGATAAGAGACACATTTTCAGAGAACTGATCGGCCAAAATAATTATAATCGTTCACCGATAAATTCTGGCGATTGCACATATATAAATCTCTGTGTGTGTGTGAGTGTGTGTGTGCGTGTGTGTGTGTGTGTACGATTGGTCGTACAGATCGACAAAGGGCAAAGAGATCATAAATACAAGAGATACGTAAATGTGAACGTGAAAAGAAATACTTTATCCGTAAAGTCGGCTACATTTGCCGGATCGAATTATAACCGAATCAAATGACGGTAATGATCACAATAATAATAATAATAATAATAATAATAATAATGATAACGATAATAATAATAATAATAATAACAACGCCCAATCGCGGCGTTCATTGACCCAATCTGTGGCGGAGATAACGTTATCTCGAGCGCGATTGCGATTTTGAAATCCGACCGCGTAGGAAGTGACTACGAACGAAAGACTCGAAACGATCGCTCGCTATACGCTTCTTTCATCCATCGAACGCGATCCCGCTCCCGATTTCAAATTAAGCGATGGTACACGTACAACACAATCGGCCAGGATATCGACCACGGTTTTCACGAGAAATCGGTATCTGCGTACACACATACGTATACATACTACGCGTTAGTATCTTTCGCGTTTCTCCCGCTCTTCCCGCTTTCTAAATCGGTTTTCAGTCGGCGGCTTCAATTTCTATTCTATTCCCCTTTACGTGGCCCTTTTCCGGCCCCTTTCCGGAACACCGGTCGGAAAATCGGGCGGATCGTTGACGAGTTCTTTACTTATCACGCGTTGCAATTAATTCGAAAAAAGACGGACCACCACTTTGCGAATTTCATTCCCGACAACGCGTTCTCGCGTTCGCTGTTACGAAGCTCGGTTCAAAGAAGAAACCCCCGACTGGGTGCCTCCCAGTCGCGTATTTCACCGTCAATTAAACGCGCTCTGCACGCAGCCACGCACATCTTGCGCGTGTGAAAGAGATAGAGTCACGTAGACCAAGACGCGACGCGAAAGAGTTACGTTCATTAGCGAGGCTACTCTGGTTCGTATAGCGATTTTATCAGATTTTCTGTCCCGGTTGTATCCTTCCACCTCCTGGCGCCCCCCTCGCCACCAGCGAGGAGGAGTCACCCCTTCTCGCCCCTTGTTGGATGCCAAGGAAATTGCACGATCTTCAGGTTGCACTCCACCAGAGTTTTTTTCATACAGTTATGAAACGTCTGAATTTGCAACGCGATATTTGATATTCAGTGCGCGTAACGCAGGATGCACGTAGTACACCTACTCCGCAATACGTGTACGCGTTATATACGCTATCATTTATTAAAATTATCGAGCCTAATCAGCAAGTTAATTCCTTAAATCTTCCCATGCCCGTCCTCGTTCGATTCGGTACCCTCCGGGGATTCGCGTAACGAAAACTGTTCTTCGGAAACGGTCTTACAGATGTAATGACAGAGACCCCATGGAAACCATGGGTCTACTTTCCATGGGCCAGTCGACAATCTCTCAGCTGACGTAAGATACCTCGTTCTAATCGAGAACGCGCGTTCTCCTAACAATCGTCTCGTTTCTTAAGCAACGTATCCAAATACACGTGCATGTCGCGCATGCACGTACACGCGCGTACTACACACGTGGTGACAGATTCCCACGGAATCGTTCGAAATTTTGTAATCTACCATTGCCAACGTTCACCTTCTTCGCGTGTCCTCAAAAGAAAAAAAAAAAAAAAAAAGATTTCAAGATACACCTGTTGATTAGAACAACCTCCGACGCGTAATTATCGCGCGCTATTCGTTATTCCGTACTCGTATTCTCTACTCGTCGAGTCAAATATAAATTGCGATACGAATTTCTTACGCGATCTGGCCATTGTCCTTACCAAGCTCGATTGTTCTTTCTTTCAACGATTCCTACGAGCAGCAGTTCTTTGATGCCTCGACGCGATCTGAACGAACGAACCGTAACGTTTCATCATCCGGGAGAAACGATAATGGTAAGACCGCGTAGCTCGCAACGGAAACAACGAGCTCGCGACACCTTAAACCACTCCATCCGTCCCTCTATCTATATACCTACACGCATCGCGTACGTGCTGTACGCGAACAGAACAGATAAGTGTATTTATTCGGTTTATAAGCATAAATAAACCATCAGCAAAAATTAGGTTACAGACGGCGCGAAAACAAAAGAAAGATCTCCTTCTACGTCATCTCTGACGCTGCCAATCGTACACCTACGTATTATTGCTTTTAAATTACGTAAAAATTGAAACTTTTCCTACCTACGTACGTTTCGCTGACGCGTTTCGATAACAATTAAACTGTATCTGCATCCTTCCCCGTTGCGAGGTACAAGTTCGTATTACGTGCAATACGAGCAAAACGTATGCTCGTACCCACGAGTTGAAGCGTAGTTGCCCCCGTGGATACGTTGTACGTATCCGTATGTACGTAGACACCGATGTAAGGAAAAAGTGACGTTAATGCAGAAACTTTGCGCCAATTGGACCCGATAAATCTTTATACGTAACGTGTCACAGAGGCACGTATCATTAATATTACGTGTACGGTTGTATAGTTCTCTCACCGAGTTGTGTGTTAATCCGTGTGCCGTTCGACATAACGATATCGTCAATTATTTCATCAACGTGCAGAATCACAACAAGTCTGACTTACAGGAAACAAGTAACGCGTAATAACAATAATAACCGAATGCATGGTCCTTATGCAACGTGAATTTTAAGCGGGAACAAGAGTTTGTTGGAAAACGTTTATCGTCCGATTCGTTCGAAAAATTAGTAGCGAACAAGGGAAGTCACTTTTATCGACAAATGTCAAACGTTTCTAGACACGCCTCGATGGAAGCGAACAAAATGTCTACGAAATTTCCCATGTCCCGTTGCGTTATTTTCAAAACGATACACACGCAACGTTCGCAATACGGAGAATCGAACTTCCATCTTTAATCGCATCGGCTTTTTTCTTTAAGAACTTGTCGCCGCCGTACGAAAATGTATGGATACAGAGGATGCTGGCATTAAGTCCAAGTCTGCTGGCACGAATTCAAACGTCACGACACAATACACGCGAACGGATCGCGCGTGTGTACGCGTGCTGGTCTCGGCTCCTCTACACCCGTAACAACGATTCTCGACTGTCGTCAATGTCCCCGTAATGTTTCCACCCACTGCGCGTTGTCGATTTCTCGAAACATTTTCCGTCGACCAATACTTTTGCAAACAAGTGCAACTAGTCAGTTTCTTGGATCGCCGGCCACATTCCGACCTTAATCACCAATTAATCTTTCTTCTCGTTGTTCGCATTCCACGCCACGCTATGTACATATCCGCACTTACCGTGACGAAGGGACAGAAAATATTAAATACACTCGCACCGTTTTTGGCTATCGTTGCCTATCGTTGCAGAGTCGATACAGAGATTACACGACCATACGACGGTACGGGGAATACAGGACCGGTATCCGACTGTTGCGAGGGCAGTTCGCTTTTCCGCGAATTCGAAATAGAAAATAGAGTATATTATTTAAAGGACAACAGTCGCTAGAGCAACCGTCTATTTACGCATCGCGATGTCAAACCGAGAACGATCAGCAACGGTACTCTCTCTCTCTCTCTCTCTCTCTCTCTCTCTCTCTCTCTATCTCTCTCTCGCGCGCGCGCTCGCATGATTTTTCCTTTCTTTTTTCTTTTTCTCTTTTCTTTTCTTCCGACAACACTCACGACACGACCGACATCGAGATTCACGATTTTAGAACGACGAGAGCGAAAGACGAACGGGCCTCGGTGCAATCCGAAAACGTAGTTGATCGATAGTTGATTCGACGGAATCTTACGGCTGATTGGTCAATTAGACGGGAAACACGTAGGAGAAGTACGTACTCTCGACTACGCGCAGGGACCTAGGGAAGGGAAGCCGCAAGGGCCGAGACCCCGGAAAAGGATATTTTAATTATCATCGCTGAGATACAGCTCTTTCGCTTTTCGCTTCGACGCGGTAATATTGTTATTGATTTTCCGTAGTATTTATTAATTGCTTCGATCGTTGTTCGACGTCGTGTTATCCGACAGGACACGGATTTTTCTACTATGTAGTAGAGTACCTCTCGAAATGGATGGAATCACGGAATTATGAAACATTTATAATTTCACGTGTTCGAATCGCGGAGAGCATCCGATTGTCGAAAGGATCGAGCGAGAAAACTTACGATAGAGGATATACTCTGTATAGAATAACAGAACAACGACCCGTTTAGTCCACCTACGTGCACACATCCTATTTCTAGATCGAACAAAAGCCTTATCCCTTACCTATCTGTTGTTAGTTACATATTATACATACCGATAAGACCAAACCGAGTAAGAACGCACCACAAGTTGTGCCTCACCCGTAGAGTATGTTTCAGGCAAGGAGCAGGGAATGCCGGCGTTCGCGCGCGGCCCACAGGAAGGTGGTCCACCCGAAATGAGTGACGAAAGGTTAGCGCACATCCTCTCGGAATCTGGCCATCTACAGATGAGAGGCGAACACGAGGTATCCAACGACGCGGACAGCAAAAGTCCAAGTAGAATCGGTTGTCCGAGCCCGTTTAACAAAGACAGGCTCGACAGCCAAAACAGGAGACTGAAAAAGTACGAGAACGATGACATTCCGCAAGAAAAAGTAGTGAGAATCTACCAGGAGGAGCTGGCTAAGCTAATGGGAAGGAGAGTCGAGGATCTTCGCGGACCAAGAGAGTTCTCCTCCAGGTGAGGCTCGAGCAAATCGATGTTCATGTAGCGTTCCGAACACCACCGTTCGTTCCTTCCCGTTCCCCGGCGAAATGCCTAAACGTTGATCGATCGACACCGTGACTTTTAACGACCGGTCTCGTACTCGTGCCAGATTCAATTGTCAGATTTCGCGATTTCCCTCGCCGCGGATAATTTCACCTTCGTTCTATTCACAAAAAAGTTTCGACTCACATTCAGCATTATACGTACGTGTACGTAGCGCGGTACGCTAGTTTAAACTATTGGAAAGATCCATGAACAAAATCAAATTGCCCATTGCCCAGCTTCTTCGCAACGACCTATATACCCCTGTAATACGAGGAACGACGACGACGACGACGACGACGACGACGACGACGACGACGACGACGACGACGACGACGACGACGACGACGACGACAACGACAACGACAACAACAACAACAACAACAACAACGACGACGACGACGACGACGACGACGACGACGACGACAACGACGACGACGACGACGACGACGACGTGGACGACGACGACGTGGACGACGACGACGTGGACGACGACAACAACGACAATAAATTAACGACGCAACTCGTATTACTCGCTCGCTATTCCGATTTCGATAAAGACTGGAAATTTCGAGGAAGAAGCGATAGACGGCGTCTCCCATAGATCTTCTCGTGAGTCACGGTTGATCGCGGCCGTGCCGTGAACGCAACTATGCCGAACAGATGACGTATGCGGCTAAAATTAATGCGCCGCTATATCTGCTTCGTTACTTAACACGAAAATGTCAGGTGTAAACACGAGCTTTTTGGCCCAAACCTCCGATTATACGGGGATCATGCATCGCTATGCTCTGCGTTGACAAATTAATTTCCCCGATTGATCGTTACCGAGGACAGCACGTGACCTCGATTAATCGTAGCGCAATGTTCCCGCACTTTTTCAGCGGCACGCAAAGCGGTCTTCAAGGCATAGAACGCACCCAGGAGGACATCCGACTCGCATTGGACGCCTATCACCGCGAGCTGCAAAAGTTGAACGCCACGCCGGGTCAGAATCCTTCGTTAACTGGTCTGCCAGGGCTGCCTGGACTGCCTGGTCTACTGGCACTTCAGCAACAGGCTCTTCAGCAGCACCACTTGGCCACGAACGGTGGCGGTGTTCAGGACTTGAGCCTGGGCAAGGTGGATCCGCGGAACAAAATGATAAACGGCGTCTCCGAGGAGGAGAAAGAGAAGATGGAAGAAGCGATGAGACACGCGGGGAGCGCCTTCTCGTTGGTCAGGCCGAAACAGGAACCAACCACGGCACCCCAGTCGACGCCAGGTGGATCTAGCGCGAGTTCACCGCTCGGCAACTCGATTCTTCCACCAGCGATGACACCCAGCGAGGAGTTCTCGGGTGCAGCCGCGGCCAGTCCTCTGCAAAGGATGGCCTCCATCACGAACAGTCTGATCAGTCAACCGTCCACGCCTACCCATCACGCGGCCAACCAGAGGCCATTGAAAGCAGTACTTCCTCCCATCACTCAACAGCAATTCGATATGTACAATAACTTGAACACCGAGGACATTGTCAAAAGAGTAAGTTGCACTACTCCCCGTTACACTACGAGAAGAATCGATTCGTATATAGTCTCTCTCTTCTACGCTTCTTTTGTTGGCACAAGGATCGCGTTAATCGGTGAGATATGCGTTCTGGTTACAGGTGAAGGAGCAACTATCCCAGTACTCCATCTCGCAACGTCTGTTCGGCGAGTCCGTGCTGGGTCTTTCGCAAGGATCCGTTTCCGATCTGTTGGCGCGACCAAAACCATGGCACATGCTTACGCAGAAAGGCCGCGAACCCTTCATCAGGATGAAGATGTTTCTAGAGGACGACAACGCGGTGCACAAACTGGTGGCCAGCCAATATAAGATCGCACCGGAGAAACTGATGAGAACCGGCGGCTACGGTGGCCTGCCTCGTAAGTTTAACTCAGGTCAATATAGATGTTTTGTTATTTTATTAAAAATCAAATGAAAAGAAGATAGTTTGGGAGCTCGATATCGTGTACCGAGACGTTTGTTTGTTCCAACAGAAGTGAGAGCTTTCGGACTATAATTCGAGAATTTCGTGTACGGTAATGTTACAACGTCCTCGCGTTTCGTTTCACAGCCTGTGGAACACCGATGAAGCCCATGCCTCCAACGAAACTGGTTCAAGAGCAGCTTCAAAACGCCGCGAAGGCGCAAGCTGCCGCGCAGGCGGCCGCCCAGGCTGCAGCGCAGCATCAGCAGGAGAACCAACTGCAACTCGGCCCACCCCAGCAGAGCCCTCAGCACCCGCAGCATCCACAACCACCACCGCCCATGATGCTAACGCCACCAGGACCCCATCATCCTCACGCGCAGCTCAGCATGCAGGAGTTGCAGAAGAAGCAGCAGCAGCAACAGCAGCAGCAGCAGCAGCAGCAGCAACAGCAGCAACAGCAGCAGCAACAACAACAACAACAACAGCAGCAGCAGCAGCAGCAGCAGCAGCAGCAACAACAACAACAACAACAAATGAACCTCCATTCCCCGCACCACCAAATGACCCCGTCACCCCTCCGAGGTCTTCATCCGCACATCTCGCCCAGTGTGTACGAGATGGCCGCGTTGACGCAAGATCTCGACACGCAGACCATCACGACGAAGATAAAAGAAGCGTTGTTGGCCAATAACATAGGCCAGAAGATCTTCGGCGAGGCTGTGCTCGGATTGTCGCAGGGTTCGGTTAGCGAGCTCCTGAGCAAACCGAAGCCCTGGCACATGTTGAGCATAAAGGGCCGAGAACCGTTCATCAGGATGCAATTGTGGCTGTCGGACGCGCACAACGTGGACCGGTTGCAAGCGTTGAAGAACGAACGCAGAGAGGCGAACAAGAGACGGCGTAGCAGCGGCCCTGGCCACGACAACAGCTCGGACACGTCGAGCAACGACACGGCGGAATTCTATCACGCGGCCTCGCCCGGGCCAGGACCGGCTTCCGCCAAGAAGCAACGGGTACTCTTCTCCGAGGAGCAAAAGGAAGCCCTCAGGCTCGCGTTCGCCCTCGATCCGTATCCAAACGTGGCGACGATCGAGTTTCTCGCCGGCGAATTGGCGTTGTCCTCGCGGACGATAACCAACTGGTTTCACAACCATCGGATGAGACTGAAACAACAGACGCCGCACGGTCAACCGGAGCCGCAGTCACCGAGGGAGCCCGGTCAACCGTTCGACCCGGTTCAATTCAGATTGCTGTTAAACCAAAGACTGTTGGAGATACAAAAGGAGAGACTGGGCCTAGGCAACGTGCCCCTGCCTTACTCTCCGTACTTCAACCCCAATTTGGCCGCCTTAGTCGGAAACGCGTTGAAGGAGCAGTGTTCAGGCCTGGATCTGTCCATGAACGCGTTGAAGCGGGAGCCAAACCAAGAGTTCGAGGACGAGGACGCGGAAGACGCCATGAGCAATCTGGGCAGCGAAGACTCGGAAGGCTCGGCGGGAAGTATAAAGCGGGAGCCGGCGGAAACGCCGACAGCGCCGGTGACCGTCAGATCGAACAGAAGAAAACCGGCGGCGCCGCAGTGGGTGAACCCCGAGTGGCAAGAACCGCCGAGAACTGGTGACGAGGTGATCATCAACGGTGTTTGCGTGATGCAAACGGACGACTACGGGGTGAAGAGGGAGGCCGAGGAGACGATCAGGGTGGAACCGACACCGGTACAGGACAGATACGAGGAAGACGCGCAGAGCGACGTGTCGTCCGTCTCGGGGAATAACGGCCAGGACCGGGATAGCCCTCTGCCCAGCCCGAAATCACAGCAGAACAGTCCGGTGACGTCGCCCAGGCCGCCCTCGGCGCAGCAAATGCAACAGTCGACCGAGGAGAGCCCCAAAGAGAGCGTGGTGAAACACGAACCGGAAGAGACGTGGGATTACTAAGCTTCCGAGACTCTTGCCGCGAAAACGTCCGAATTAGAACGGTATTTACTCTGCGAAAGTTAGGCCGAGATTGGAGGATTGGACGGCGCAATTGTGACACGCCGAAACGATGCTGCGCGCGCATACACGAGATCCCCCGTTCACGCTGAGGACTACCACACGGCCTAGTTAACTTCTTACTACTCGCCGCGGAAAAACCAGTCATAGGATTCGGTCAGGACTGACTTGGCCGATTCCTGCCTATCACGAGGGCATTATCATAGGGAGGCAAATACAAAGTAGGATACGTGAAACAAAAACCAAGGACACGTGCACCGGTGTGCGCTCTGAACTGTCGGTTAAACTTTAAAAAGGAAAAAAACGAAAAAAAAAAAACGAAAAAAAGAAAACACACACACACACACACACACACACACGCACGCACACAGAAACTGAAGGAAACGGAAGACTACTACAGCTAGACGCTGCTGATCAAAGAAGACGGAGCTCAATCAAAAGGAACTCTTTTTCGTGATACGTTGTACGTTGTGCGAGACGCAGTTAGTGTGATGTGCACAGTTGCTACGTGCTTCGGCGGATTCGTAATATTATTATCACTAGAAGACTGTGACGCGACGGGACAGCCTAGGGGAATGAAAAACAAAAGCAAGGCGGCGGCCGTCGCACATTCGCTCGAAACCCGAAGAAACCTTGGCCGCTTCCGTTACTCCCGGCGGCAGTTCTCGTGGGAGGAGGGATCGCAAGAATATGAGAAAGGGCAACGAAAACTGGAACTGGACGAAGAGAACGATGATCCACGGACGACGAACGGAAATGGTCCGGGTTCATAGTGTGCAATCTACGAGCAACGAGAGTTGTTAGATCGAATTATTATTAATTTTATCTGATTACGCGACGACGAATGACCGATTAATAATTATTGCATAATTGTGATTCATGTTATATTGTTTATACACTTCTCCTATCCCATAGTCGTTAAGCTGTTAATGTTATTACACTCTGCTCTCCTCCTTTTATTCCTATATTCTTCTCCGTTCCTTTTTTGCTTTTCCTTTCTTCTCATCCCTCATACCCCCCCCCCCACCCTCCCGCACCGTTCTGTTCGGTTATGAACGCGCCGTCTTTCAGAAAGATGAAAAAAGAAAAAAAGCAGAGTCAGCGGTAACCAAAAAAAAAAAAAATAAATAAATAAACAAAAAGAAAACAAAAAAAGAAAATACGCGTCCTCTCGCTCTTCTTTCTGCTTCTTGCTTGTCCATCGACTCACGGGATAACAAGCTACTTAAAATCACTTGGAACCGACGATTAGCATTCTTAGCTAGGTCATCTTATTTTTCTTCTGATTTTTCTTACCATCGCGATTTCGATGCGCACGATTTCCCGCTTGTTTATTGCTCTCGTACCGGGGCACGCGCTGCAGGACCATGCGAAAATTCAATCGGCTTTACTTTTTCTATTTCTGCGTAATGACAGAAGGAGAAGAAGGAGAAGAGAGAGAGAGAGAGAAAGGAACGATCGGTGATCGAGGTTATCAGTTACTACAAATATTACCGTATTATTAGGTTTACGTTATCACTGCTATTTCAATATTATTATTCTTATTATTACTATCATTATCCTTTATACTGTATTATTTTATTACCATTCGAATCTTTATCGCGATAACGACACGGCTTGTAAAGCCAATGTGATAGAGCTTATATGCGCGACTATAAGGCAAAACAGAAACAGAAGTAAAGGAGAATCAGTGCGACGCGTCGGGAGGGCCAGAGGCCTTCTCTCGCGCGACAAAGATGCGCCGGCATCTTTAAACCGGGCGTAATAAAAGCGTGGCACCGTAAAGCTCGCATCCACATGTATATAACTGTACAAAAAGATAAAAGAAAAAAAAAGTAATGAATGAGAAGAGACGCAGGAGAGACTCGGAACATGCGAAACATTACACGTACATGATCTTGTATATTATACTTAATTACCACACTTAACTCTCTAATAGCGGTATATATATACATATATATATATACACAAAAGTAAGGACGCTGCGCGTACAGTTGACCGCTTAACGCTGCGTTTCTGACCAGACGATCGAACGACAGTATTATAGGATCGATCATCCATCGACGAAGAAATGGTTGTCGCCCTATTTTAATGAACGAACGTACGTATTATACACACACGGGTAACGCAGATACGCGGCGTTAACGTTGGTTACGCGTGACGCGATAGGAAAATATAATTACAAAAATTACCGTACGCTATCGATGCGCCTGAGAGTAGAGAGCAAGCGAGAGTGAACGCGCGTGCTTGTATGAGAGAGAGAGAGAGAGAGAGAGAGAGAGAAAGAGAGGCAAAAAAAAAAAAAAATTATCCTCGGTATTACGAATCAAACTTGTATTTATCAGATTAAATTTTAGTCTTCGATTAAATTCTAGTCCGCAATTTAAACGAACGATGGCTAAAGGGAGCGAAAGAGCGGAGAATGAACGAACAAACGAACGAGAGAAAGGTCGCGTGAATGAGTGTAACGAAGAGACAAAGAAAGACGATACGCGAGAGAGACAGCCAACTAGTGGGAGAAACACTTAAAACAAAAAGGGCATTGCTAATCGAGAGACCAGTGATCCGACGTTCTTTACTTTAATTTACAATTTTCTTCTCTTTCCTGTGGATTAGTAATTTCGTCAGGGGATCAGTGTCAACTGTGTATACAACGTTAACTATCGTCATCTTCAAACGCTAATTATAACTATTATTATTACCGTCACCCTCATTACTTTTTTTTCACTTTACGATTATCAATATTACAATTATTACCATTAATATTATTATTATTATTATTATTATTATTATTATTATTATTATTATTATCATCATCATCGTCACTTCTTTTATTCTCATTACTACTGCTATAGCTATTATTATTACTATTATTATTATTATTATTATTATTATTATTATTATTATTATTATTATTATTACTACTACTACTATTGTTATTATTATTATTATTATTATTATTATTGCTATGACAATTAATATCGTGACTGTTATTACAATTATTACGTTTATCATGATTACATCATCGTTGCTCGTAACACTTACTCGGTGACATCGATCAGTCGCATGGGGCTGCATTTAAGATCGTCGTAAGCATTGAAACAACAAATACGAATGATACGCTACATGGTAATACCAAATCAATAAACTATGAAAACCTGTAAGGAACCGAAAACGGATGAAAGGTGTACGTAAAGCGCGTAAAAACGATCCAGCCCAATGAGACCGTCCGATCGTCAATACAGTTTACGGCGCGCAGTCCCTCCTAAAGCCGATCGTCATTGATAACACAGCTCGTCAAACGATCCGTAACTCGAACTTCAACGAGACGGTCGGCATCGCGGCTCTCTTTTCTTTCGTTCTTTCTTTTTCCTTCGCTTCCACCCCCAGACCACATCTACCCCTTCTCTTTCTATTCTTTTTCACCGATTTCTTCCTTTTCTCTTTTACTATTTCCATTTCTTCGAACAAGACGCGAGATATATAGGTTCTTCTGTAGATACCGAATAGACTCTAGATAGCGGATAGCTTTAATTATTTAAGCTGTAAACGGTAACTTTCTAGGCGAGCACCCGATTTCGGGTGAGGAATTTGTAATATATAGAGAAAAAGAGAGAGAGAGAGAGAGAGAGAAAGAGAGAGAGAGAGAGAAAGTTCGTGCGGACAAACGAAGCGCGGAGGTCACACGATGGACCATGAGTAGAAGGGAGAAAAGAATCATATCGTAAACCTAATAATGAATATTTTACAGATGCTATGACAAAATTAAGAGGGGAGGGGGGACGAAATGAATGGAAAGGAGAAAGAGGAAAGATAATTGTAGATATGCGTTTGGAAATGTTAATGAATGAAAAAAAAAATTAAAAATAAGCACAGAGGGAAGAGAGGCTCTTGTACAACACGCGAAATGATCAAAAAGAAGAAAAACATTTTTCGGCGAAAACAAACGGTTATACGAGAGAGAGAGAGAGAGAGAGAGAGAGAGAGAGAGAGAGAGAGAGGGAGAGAAAGAGAGAGAGAGAGAGAGAGAGAGAGAGAAAAGCGCGGTATTACATGCTGAGAAAGAACATTGTCATTCAGTAGTGAAAATAATTGTATTTAAAAGGAAACAAAGAAAGATGAAACAAGAAGGTTTACCTAACGTAATAGTTTATTGATTTGTATTTCATTTCAAATTGTATTATAGCTTAAAGATTATCCTGTACATTGCATACACATACACACGTACACACTCACACAAGAGCACTATTGTTTTAAATTGTACGTTTATGATTATTATACGAAGATAAAAAAGAAAATAAATAAGGTATACAAAGTATTGAAATCACATGGAAAGTTTTATTCTAAAACTCAAATTTACGAGAATATTACGGCCGCTTCTTTGCAGCAATTTCGTACAAATCGTTCCTTTCAAGATATCGGGCGTACAAAATCTATCTTCTTCCGCACGAGATTACACTTCGAGTTTACTTCGTTTCCAAAATTTCCAAACTACTTCTTTTTCCTTCTTTTTTTTTTTCCAACAGAAAACAAACAATTCACAGCACTTAGAATTCAGTCAAAAACGAACTTCCCTCAGCGAATTATAACTGCAAACCTGAAAATATCCAGGTACGTACAACACTCGATGTCTCCAAATGCTACAGTTTACCGATGTACAAATTAATTAATTCTCGTTCGGTAGACATACTTGATAAACAATCCACATCGATCTTATATCCCGAGTTACCGTTAGGCACGCAGTAATGTGATTAAAACACGATACGAATGGAAAATTCTCCTTATTGTATATACGTACACGATTATATTATTCATATCAGTGTCTCCTTTCAACAATTTCTAAATTAAAAGGACTGTATCGAAATTTGTATAGCAATTATTTCGTTGAAATCCCTCCTTGTTTAAAACTTAATTTTCCTAATTTATTTGTGATCCACGCGGAATGTTTCGCGCTATAAGTTTGTTTCGTTGTCTATGAGATTTCGAAGCATCCTT
The DNA here is from genome assembly GCA_963969225.1 of Xylocopa violacea. Lineage (NCBI taxonomy): Eukaryota > Metazoa > Arthropoda > Insecta > Hymenoptera > Apidae > Xylocopa > Xylocopa violacea. The sequence continues at coordinate 31,750,415 of CAXAJV010000011.1, forward strand.
ACGGTCCATTAATTAATCAAACGTTCTCGGGAGGAAAAAATTCAATATATAGATATGTGACGTGCCACCCTCGTATGGGTGTTTATAATAATGGTTACGACTACGAAAATGTAGCCAATACGGTGATACTGCCAATGAGTTATGCAAAGGTAACTATCCCCGTAAATTACCAATAGCACAGCACGCAACAAACATTTCAAACAATCCGCCATACCATGGAATACCATGAAAAGTCGCTAATCCAGAAAACTACTACGACAATCGACCATGCGGCCGCTGCTTAACCGACCAACCGTATTACCCACAGAACTGATGGCAAACCGATAGTCGGCACTACCGATAACCAGTCTCACCGATATATTGTAAACCGAATCAACAGCGAACAATACCGAAACTGCACTGAAACCATCGCAGACTGCCAGGAAATTATCGAAAACCACCAACAGACTATCGGAAACTGTTCGAAACTAACACAAACTTAGAGGAACTGACAAAAACTAATTGGAATTACCGTAAGTACGAACACAACAATTGTTTAGAAGGGAGTCAAAGAACGAATTAATCTTCAAATTAGTGTTCTTGTCAGACCTGTGGCGCCATCTCTGCAAAGAGTGCTCACAGTACTCATAATTCTGTTTCTGCAGTAGTAAAACAGATAGCGCCACCAGTCAATCAGAAGTTTACGTCACTGTCGATAAAGATATGCGACCAGTTTCAGCACTTTTACGAGAGATGGTGCAATCGTGACGTAAATAGTGATCAAACTGATAATTAATTGTTTAATAATGTAGATACTGCGGCGATAAATAAACACGTATATTCATTGCGATTGCGTTGATATTACGGGATTATATTCGGAATCGTTGACTGCGCAAAGTGATCGCAGGTTTCAAGAATTTATAGTTAAATAATGGAAGTTGATAAGGTCATAACCAAAAGACATGTATCTTTAATCGACCCACAGGAGTACAAAATAAAACTGTTATCGTCTATTATGGTTAGCCACAGATCCACAGTGATATAACAATACAATTCTTTGCGGTACGACAAAGGAAAGAACCGTGTATTATCGTGAATATCTAGGTTCGGTGACCTTCATAATTAGATACCGAAGAGAATAGTTGTGTAAAGTTTGGTATAGAAGCATTCAAATTTCAAAAAATAAATTTTACACAGTAGGTTGAAATCATTGTTCAGCAAAATGAAATAATGAATTATTCTTCAATAACACCAATAACGGTTTACGTTAATTTGGATAATATTGCTTCTCCGCCACTAATAATATGACAAAGAAATGCGTGTCGAGTGACTAACAGTTATTACGACGAATATTTTATAATTATTTACTGTCATCCAAGGTTACATTGGAGAATCTATTGACAGACCGGTGGCGCCATCTCTGGGAAAAGTGCTGAAACTGCTCGCACTTCTACTGCAGTCGGTAACCGCTACATTGTCGATAATGAAGTGCGACTAGTTTCAGCACTTTTACGGGAGATGGCGCCACCGCGGCGTAAATAAAGTAACGACTTCTTTAATTGATTATTAATGCAGTAACGGTGGCGTTAATTGACACGTGTATTCATTGGGAATGCGTTTAACCTGTGTGACTTTATTCGGAATTGTTAATTATGTTAATTGTTTTTAATTAACCAATCAAAGTTGCGAAGGTTATAACCGGTGCATTGATGTTTGGTTTCTTCCCTTTCTCTTATTTAATATCGTGTCTCAGTGGTTTGCGTTCAGCGTATGATAATTAGTTAATAATAATATTACTTGTACTTTCAGATTTCTGGCAACAAGTGCTCAATTACATTGTAAAACAGTTAATTATCTGGAGCGCAGATCAGGAACACTACAAATATGATATTCATGGCGCACAGATTAATTCTTGGGCTATTATTAAATTGCGTAGAAGATTCAAGAATTCCTAGAGCAACTGACGTTACTTGCTGGGTCAACGATAACGAAGAACTCTAAGAAACAGCTTAATCTAAGTTTACCGCTACCAATTCACATAAGTTTTATAGTTATATAAGACGCGTACATGAATTTATACAGATAGTTTATAACAATTAGTTTATAAGGAGACATTTGTATTTACCGAATGCTTAAGAAGTGACAATAAACGTTCAGTTATGGTTAATGAATGGTTAAATCATTTAACTATCCCAGCGCGAACCATTCCTATCCTTAAACGAGAAACAACTCGTAAAACACAACCTTACACACAATTTAATTAGTCGTAAGCAAAAATATCGGTGGGTCGTTTTACAGATTTGTACAGATACTGTGCAATAATTAACTAATAAGTTGGAGTCTGTCGGTTCTTTTGTAAGGGTTTAGATGTTAAAGTTTGGCAATAAACATTCAGTTATCGTTAAATAGTGGTTTAATCATTTAATGATTACAGCAACAATCAAAGAAGGACACATTCCAATCTTCAGCGAAGCAGCAATTCATAATGGACAATCCTAAATCCAATTGAATGAATGGTATGGCTCACCTGTGACATCTAATTTCAAACGCTTCATTATCCAACAAGCAACAAAGTAGGAATACATCCAATAATGTATCGCGAATAGTAACTGTAATATACTATTACATTTAAGGATAATTTCTGAAGCTATACCAGCAGAAGCAAAAAATAATGCATTACAAGTACATCGGCTATCCTAGAATGCAACGCAATTGTAAGTCACGCAAAACCATGTAGGAAACATTTCCAAAGGAGCAAACGGCCATTCAACGATAATCTTACATTCCATACATTAATGGTTTCTTTATCGTGTATTCTTGCACGAAAGGGCAAGCATCTTTAACCCACTCACAGGCATACAAAATAAAATTGCGATCGTCTATTATGGTTAGTCACAGAGCCATGGTGATATAACAATACACTCGTTTGCGGTAAGACAATGGAAAGAAACGTATTATCGTGAATATCTGCGTACGGTGATCTCCGTAATTAGATATGAAAGAGAATGATTGTGTAAAGTTTAGTATAGAAGCATGTAAATTTCAAATATATAAATTATATACAGTAGGTTGAAAAAGTTGTCAGCAGAAGAATAAAGGCTGTGGAACGGGAATGAAATAATGAATTATTCTTCAATAACACCATCCGATAAACATTAATTCGGGAAATATTGCTTCTCCTCCTTCAATAATATGAGAGAGAAATGCGTGTCCACTGACTAACAGTTATTACGTTGAATATTTTATAATTATTTGCTGTCGTCGGAGGTTACGCTATAGAAACTGTTGACAGGCCGGTGGCGCCATCTCTGTGAAGAGCGGTGAAACTGTTCGCGCGTGGTTATCGACAGTGTCGGTAACTGCTGGTGGCGCCATCTCTGTGAAGAGGGCTGAAACTGTTCGCGCGTGGTTATCGACAATGTCGGTAACCGCTGGTGGCGCCATCTGTTGGTTACCTACTGAAACAGAACTGCGAACAGTTTCGGCACTTCTACGAGAGATGGCGCCACCGCGGCGTAAATAAAGTAAAAATTTATTAATTAATAATTAATGCAGTAACGGTGGCGTTAATTGACACGTGTATTCATTGGGAATGCGTTTATCCTGTGTGACTTTATTCGGAATTGTTAATTATGTTAATTGTTTTTAATTAACCAATCAAAGTTGCGAATGTTATAACCGCTGCATTGATGCTTGGTTTCTTCCCTTTCTCTTATTTAATATCGTGTCTCAGTGGTTTGCGTTCAGCGTATGATAATTAGTTAATAATAATATTACTTGTACTTTCAGATTTCTGGCAACAAGTGCTCAAATACATTGTAAAACAGTTAATTATCTGGAGCGCAGATCAGGAACACTACAAATATGATATTCATGGCGCACAGATTAATTCTTGGGCTCTTATTAAATTGTGTAGAAGATTCAAGAATTCCTAGAGCAACTGACGTTACTTGCTGGGTCAACGATAACGAAGAACTCTAAGAAACAGCTTAACCTAAGTTTAGCGCTACCAATTTACATATGTTTTATAGTTATATAAGACGCGTACATGAATTTATACAGATAGCTTATAACAATTAGTTTATAAGGAGACATTCGTATTTACCGAATGCTTAAGAAGTGACAATAAACGTTCAGTTATGGTTAATGAATGGTTTAATCATTTAACGACCCCTGCAACTATCCCAGCGCGAACCATTCCTATCCCTAAACGAGAAACAACTCGTAAAACACAACCTTACACACAATTTAATTAGTCGTAAGCAGATATATTGGTGGGTCGTTTTACAGATTTGTACAGATACTGTGCAATAATTAACTAATAAGTAGGAGTCTGTCAGTTCTTTTGTAAGGGTTTAGATGTTAAAGTATGGCAATAAACATTCAGTTATCGTTAAATAGTGGTTTAATCATTTAATGATCCCAGCAACTATCAAAGAAGGACACATTCCAATCTTCAACGAAGCAGCAAATCATAATGGACAATCCTAAATCCAATTGAATGAATGGTATGGCTCACCTGTGACATCTAGTTTCAAACGCTTCATTATCCAACAAGCAACAAAGTAGGAATACATCCAATAATGTATCGCGAATAGTAACTGTAATATACTATTACATTTAAGGATAATTTCTGAAGCTATACTAGCAGAAGCAAAAAATAATGCATTACAAGTACATCAGCTATCCTAGAATGCAACGCAATTGTAAGACACGCAAACCCATGTAGGAAACATTTCCAAAGCAGCAAGCTTCCATTTAATGACCGTAGCAACTGTCAAAGGACACATTCCAATCTTCAACGAAGCAGCAAATCATAATGGACAATCCTAAATCCAATTGAATGAATGGTATGGCTCACCTGTGACATCTAGTTTCAAACGCTTCATTATCCAACAAGCAACAAAGTAGGAATACATCCAATAATGTATCGCGAATAGTAACTGTAATATACTATTACATTTAAGGATAATTTCTGAAGCTATACCAGCAGAAGCAAAAAATAATGCATTACAAGTACATCAGCTATCCTAGAATGCAACGCAATTGTAAGTCACGCAAAACCATGTAGGAAACATTTCCAAAGCAGCAAGCTTCCATTTAATGAGCGTAGCAACTGTCAAAGGACACATTCCAATCTTCAACGAAGCAGCAAATCATAATGGACAATCCTAAATCCAATTGAATGAATGGTATGGCTCACCTGTGACATCTAGTTTCAAACGCTTCATTCTCCCACAAGCAACAAAGTAGGAATACATCCAATAATGTATCGCGAATAGTAACTGTAATATACTATTGCATTTAAGGATAATTTCTGAAGCTATACCAGCAGAAGCAAAAAATAATGCATTACAAGTACATCAGCTATCCTAGAATGCAACGCAATTGTAAGACACGCAAACCCATGTAGGAAACATTTCCAAAGCAGCAAGCTTCCATTTAATGACCGTAGCAACTGTCAAAGGACACATTCCAATCTTCAACGAAGCAGCAAATCATAATGGACAATCCTAAATCCAATTGAATGAATGGTATGGCTCACCTGTGACATCTAGTTTCAAACGCTTCATTATCCAACAAGCAACAAAGTAGGAATACATCCAATAATGTATCGCGAATAGTAACTGTAATATACTATTACATTTAAGGATAATTTCTGAAGCTATACCAGCAGAAGCAAAAAATAATGCATTACAAGTACATCAGCTATCCTAGAATGCAACGCAATTGTAAGTCACGCAAAACCATGTAGGAAACATTTCCAAAGCAGCAAGCTTCCATTTAATGAGCGTAGCAACTGTCAAAGGACACATTCCAATCTTCAACGAAGCAGCAAATCATAATGGACAATCCTAAATCCAATTGAATGAATGGTATGCCTCACCTGTGACATCTAGTTTCAAACGCTTCATTCTCCCACAAGCAACAAAGTAGGAATACATCCAATACTGTATCGCGAATAGTAATTGTAATATACTATTACATTTAAGGATAATTTCTGAAGCTATACCAGCAGAAGCAAAAAATAATGCATTACAAGTACATCAGCTATCCTAGAATGCAACGCAATTGTAAGTCACGCAAAACCATGTAGGAAACATTTCCAAAGCAGCAAGCTTCCATTTAATGACCGTAGCAACTGTCAAAGGACACATTCCAATCTTCAACGAAGCAACAAATCATAATGGACAATCCTAAATCCAATTGAATGAATGGTATGGCTCACCTGTGACATCTAGTTTCAAACGCTTCATTGTCCAACAAGCAACAAAGTAGGAATACATCCAATTATGTATCGCGAATAGTAACTGTAATATACTATTACATTTAAGGATAATTTCTGAAGCTATACCAGCGGAAGCAAAAAATAATGCATTACAAGTACATCAGATATCCTAGAATGCAACTCAATTGTAAGTCACGCAAAACCATGTAGGAAACATTTCCAAAGGAGCAAGCTTTCATTTAATGAACGTAGCAACTGTCAAAGGACACATTCCAATCTTCAACGAAGCAGCAAATCATAATGGACAATCCTAAATCCAATTGAATGAATGGTATGGCTCACCTGTGACATCTAGTTTCAAACGCTTCATTATCCAACAAGCAACAAAGTAGGAATACATCCAATAATGTATCGCGAATAGTAACTGTAATATACTATTACATTTAAGGATAATTTCTGAAGCTATACCAGCAGAAGCAAAAAATAATGCATTACAAGTACATCAGCTATCCTAGAATGCAACGCAATTGTAAGACACGCAAAACCATGTAGGAAACATTTCCAAAGCAGCAAGCTTCCATTTAATGACCGTAGCAACTGTCAAAGGACACATTCCAATCTTCAACGAAGCAGCAAATCATAATGGACAATCCTAAATCCAATTGAATGAATGGTATGGCTCACCTGTGACATCTAGTTTCAAACGCTTCATTATCCAACAAGCAACAAAGTAGGAATACATCCAATAATGTATCGCGAATAGTAACTGTAATATACTATTACATTTAAGGATAATTTCTGAAGCTATACTAGCAGAAGCAAAAAATAATGCATTACAAGTACATCAGCTATCCTAGAATGCAACGCAATTGTAAGACACGCAAAACCATGTAGGAAACATTTCCAAAGCAGCAAGCTTCCATTTAATGACGGTAGCAACTGTCAAAGGACACATTCCAATCTTCAACGAAGCAGCAAATCATAATGGACAATCCTAAATCCAATTGAATGAATGGTATGGCTCACCTGTGACATCTAGTTTCAAACGCTTCATTATCCAACAAGCAACAAAGTAGGAATACATCCAATAATGTATCGCGAATAGTAACTGTAATATACTATTACATTTAAGGATAATTTCTGAAGCTATACCAGCAGAAGCAAAAAATAATGCATTACAAGTACATCAGCTATCCTAGAATGCAACGCAATTGTAAGTCACGCAAAACCATGTAGGAAACATTTCCAAAGCAGCAAGCTTCCATTTAATGACCGTAGCAACTGTCAAAGGACACATTCCAATCTTCAACGAAGCAGCAAATCATAATGGACAATCCTAAATCCAATTGAATGAATGGTATGGCTCACCTGTGACATCTAGTTTCAAACGCTTCATTCTCCCACAAGCAACAAAGTAGGAATACATCCAATACTGTATCGCGAATAGTAACTGTAATATACTATTACATTTAAGGATAATTTCTGAAGCTATACTAGCAGAAGCAAAAAAAAAAAAAAAATAATGCATTACAAGTACATCAGCTATCCTAGAATGCAACGCAATTGTAAGACACGCAAAACCATGTAGGAAACATTTCCAAAGCAGCAAGCTTCCATTTAATGACCGTAGCAACTGTCAAAGGACACATTCCAATCTTCAATGAAGCAGCAAATCATAATGGACAATCCTAAATCCAATTGAATGAATGGTATGGCTCACCTGTGACATCTAGTTTCAAACGCTTCATTCTCCCACAAGCAACAAAGTAGGAATACATCCAATACTGTATCGCGAATAGTAACTGTAATATACTATTACATTTAAGGATAATTTCTGAAGCTATACCAGCAGAAGCAAAAAATAATGCATTACAAGTACATCAGATATCCTAGAATGCAACTCAATTGTAAGACACGCAAAACCATGTAGGAAACATTTCCAAAGGAGCAAACGGTCATTCAACGATAATCTTACATTCCATACATTAATGGTTTCTTTATCGTGTATTCTTGCACGAGAGGGCAAGTATCTTTAACCCACCCACAGGCATACAAAATAAAATTGCGATCGTCTATTATGGTTAGTCACAGAGCCATGGTGATATAACAATACACTCGTTTGCGGTAAGACAATGGAAAGAAACGTATTATCGTGAATATCTGCGTACGGTGATCTCCGTAATTAGATATGAAAGCGAATGATTGTGTAAAGTTTAGTATAGAAGCATGTAAATTTCAAATATATAAATTATATATACAGTAGGTTGAAATTATTGTCAGCAGGAGAATAAAGGCTGTGGAAAGGGAATGAAATAATGAATTATTCTTCAATAACACCATCCGATCAACATTAATTCGGGAAATATTGCTTCTCCTCCTTCAATAATATGAGAGAGAAATGCGTGTCGACCGACTAACAGTTATTGCGATGAATATTTTATAATTATTTGCCGTCGTCGAAGGTTACGCTACAGAAACTGTTGACAGGCCGGTGGCGCCATCTCTGTGAAGAGCGCTGAAACTGTTCGCGCTGTGTTTATCGACAGTGTCGGTAACCGCTGGTGGCGCCATCTGTTGGTTACCGGCTGAAACAGAACCGCGAACAGTTTCAGCACTTTTACGGGAGATGGCGCCACGGCGGCGTAAATAAAGTAACGATTTCTTTAATTGATAATTAATGCAGTAACGGTGGCGTTAATTGACACGTGTATTCATTGGGGATGCGTTTATCCTGTGTGACTTTATTCGGAATTGTTAATTATGTTAATTGTTTTTAATTAACCAATCAAAGTTGCGAATGTTATAACCGCTGCATTGATGCTTGGTTTCTTCCCTTTCTCTTATTTAATATCGTGTCTCAGTGGTTTGCGTTCAGCGTATGATAATTAGTTAATAATAATATTACTTGTACTTTCAGATTTCTGGCAACAAGTGCTCAAATACATTGTAAAACAGTTAATTATCTGGAGCGCAGATCAGGAACACTACAAATATGATATTCATGGCGCACAGATTAATTCTTGGGCTATTATTAAATTGCGTAGAAGATTCAAGAATTCCTAGAGCAACTGACGTTACTTGCTGGGTCAACGATAACGAAGAACTCTAAGAAACAGCTTAATCTAAGTTTACCGCTACCAATTCACATAAGTTTTATAGTTATATAAGACGCGTACATGAATTTATACAGATAGTTTATAACAATTAGTTTATAAGGAGACGTTTGTATTTACCGAATGCTTAAGAAGTGACAATAAACGTTCAGTTATGGTTAATGAATGGTTAAATCATTTAACGACCCCTGCAACTATCCCAGCGCGAACCATTCCTATCCTTAAACGAGAAACAACTAGTAAAACACAACCTTACACACAATTTAATTAGTCGTAAGCAAAAATATCGGTGGATCGTTTGACAGATTTGTACAGATACTGTGCAATAATTAACTAATAAGTTGGAGTCTGTCGGTTCTTTTGTAAGGGTTTAGATGTTAAAGTATGGCAATAAACATTCAGTTATCGTTAAATAGTGGTTTAATCATTTCATGATTACAGCAACAATCAAAGAAGGACACATTCCAATCTTCAGCGAAGCAGCAATTCATAATGGACAATCCTAAATCCAATTGAATGAAAGGTATGGCACACCTGTGATATCTAGTTTCAAACGCTTCGTGTTCCAACAAGCAACAAAGTAGGAATACATCCAATAGTGTATCGCGAATAGTAACTGTAATATACTATTACATTTAAGGATAATTTCTGAAGCTATACCAGCAGAAGCAAAAAATAGTGCATTACAAGTACATCAGCTATCCTAGAATGCAACGCAATTGTAAGTCACGCAAAACCATGTAGGAAACATTACCAAAGGAGCAAGCTTTCATTTAATGACCGTAGCAACTGTCAAAGGACACATTCCAATCTTCAACGAAGCAGCAAATCATAATGGACAACCCTAAATCCAATTGAATGAATGGTATGGCTCACCTGTGACATCTAGTTTCAAACGCTTCATTGTCCAACAAGCAACAAAGTAGGAATACATCCAAAACTGTATCGCGAATAGTAACTGTAATATACTATTACATTTAAGGATAATTTCTGAAGCTATACCAGCAGAAGCAAAAAATAATGCATTACAAGTACATCGGCTATCCTAGAATGCAACGCAATTGTAAGTCACGCAAAACCATGTAGGAAACATTTCCAAAGGAGCAAACGGCCATTCAACGATAACCTCACATTCCATACATTAATGGTTTCTTTATCGTGTATTCTTGCACGAAAGGGCAAGCATCTTTAACCCACTCACAGGCATACAAAATAAAATTGCGATCGTCTATTATGGTTAGTCACAGAGCCATGGTGATATAACAATACACTCGTTTGCGGTAAGACAATGGAAAGAAACGTATTATCGTGAATATCTGCGTACGGTGATCTCCGTAATTAGATATGAAAGAGAATGATTGTGTAAAGTTTAGTATAGAAGCATGTAAATTTCAAATATATAAATTATATACAGTAGGTTGAAAAAGTTGTCAGCAGGAGAATAAAGGCTGTGGAACGGGAATGAAATAATGAATTATTCTTCAATAACACCATCCGATCAACATTAATTGGGGAAATATTGCTTCTCCTCCTTCAATAATATGAGAGAGAAATGCGTGTCGACCGACTAACAGTTATTGCGATGAATATTTTACAATTATTTGCGGTCGTCGAAGGTTACGCTACAGAAACTGTTGACATGTCGGTGGCGCCATCTCTGCGAAGAGCGCTGAAACTGATCGCGCGTGGTTATCGACAGTGTCGGTAACCGCTGGTGGCGCCATCTCTGTGAAGAGGTCTGAAACTGTTCGCGCGTGGTTATCGACAGTGTCGGTAACTGCTGGTGGCGCCATCTGTTGGTTACCGGCTGAAACAGAACCGCGAACAGTTTCAGCACTTTTACGGGAGATGGCGCCACGGCGGCGTAAATAAAGTAACGACTTCTTTAATTCATAATTAATGCAGTAACGGTGGCGTTAATTGACACGTGTATTCATTGGGAATGCGTTTAACCTGTGTCACTTTATTCGGAATTGTTAATTATGTTAATTGTTTTTAATTAACCAATCAAAGTTGTGAAGGTTATAACCGTTGCATTGATGCTTGGTTTCTTCCCTTTCTCTTATTTAATATCGTGTCCCCTTCGCTTGTGTTCAGTGTATGGTAATTAGTTAGCAATGCTATTAATTGTACTTTCAGTTTACTGGCAACAAATTCTCAAAGACATTGAAGAACAATTACGTATCTGGAGCGCAGGTCAGGAACACTACAAATATGATATTCATGGCGCACACATTAATTCTTGGGCTATTATTAAATTGCGTAGAAGATTCAAGAATTCCTAGAGCAACTGACGTTACTTGCTGGGTCAACGATAACGAAGAACTCTAAGAAACAGCTTAATCTAAGTTTACCGCTACCAATTCACATAAGTTTTATAGTTATATAAGACCCGTACATGAATTTATACAGATAGTTTATAACAATTAGTTTATAAGGAGACATTTGTATTTACCGAATGCTTAAGAAGTGACAATAAACGTTCAGTTATGCTTAATGAATGGTTAAATCATTTAACGACCCCTGCAACTATCCCAGCGCGAACCATTCCTATCCTTAAACGAGAAACAACTAGTAAAACACAACCTTACACACAATTTAATTAGTCGTAAGCAAAAATATCGGTGGATCGTTTGACAGATTTGTACAGATACTGTGCAATAATTAACTAATAAGTTGGAGTCTGTCGGTTCTTTTGTAAGGGTTTAGATGTTAAAGTATGGCAATAAACATTCAGTTATCATTAAATAGTGGTTTAATCATTTCATGATTACAGCAACAATCAAAGAAGGACACATTCCAATCTTCAGCGAAGCAGCAAATCATAATGGACAATCCTAAATCCAATTGAATGAATGGTATAGCTCACCTGTGACATCTAGTTTCAAACGCTTCATTATCCAACAAGCAACAAAGTAGGAATACATCCAATAATGTATCGCGAATAGTAACTGTAATATACTATTACATTTAAGGATAATTTCTGAAGCTATACCAGCAGAAGCAAAAAATAATGCATTACAAGTACATCAGCTATCCTAGAATGCAACGCAATTGTAAGTCACGCAAAACCATGTAGGAAACATTTCCAAAGCAGCAAGCTTCCATTTAATGACCGTAGCAACTGTCAAAGGACACATTCCAATCTTCAACGAAGCAGCAAATCATAATGGACAATCCTAAATCCAATTGAATGAATGGTATGGCTCACCTGTGACATCTAGTTTCAAACGCTTCATTCTCCCACAAGCAACAAAGTAGGAATACATCCAATACTGTATCGCGAATAGTAACTGTAATATACTATTACATTTAAGGATAATTTCTGAAGCTATACTAGCAGAAGCAAAAAATAATGCATTACAAGTACATCAGCTATCCTAGAATGCAACGCAATTGTAAGACACGCAAAACCATGTAGGAAACATTTCCAAAGCAGCAAGCTTCCATTTAATGACGGTAGCAACTGTCAAAGGACACATTCCAATCTTCAACGAAGCAGCAAATCATAATGGACAATCCTAAATCCAATTGAATGAATGGTATGGCTCACCTGTGACATCTAGTTTCAAACGCTTCATTATCCAACAAGCAACAAAGTAGGAATACATCCAATAATGTATCGCGAATAGTAACTGTAATATACTATTACATTTAAGGATAATTTCTGAAGCTATACCAGCAGAAGCAAAAAATAATGCATTACAAGTACATCAGCTATCCTAGAATGCAACGCAATTGTAAGACACGCAAAACCATGTAGGAAACATTTCCAAAGCAGCAAGCTTCCATTTAATGACGGTAGCAACTGTCAAAGGACACATTCCAATCTTCAACGAAGCAGCAAATCATAATGGACAATCCTAAATCCAATTGAATGAATGGTATGGCTCACCTGTGACATCTAGTTTCAAACGCTTCATTATCCAACAAGCAACAAAGTAGGAATACATCCAATAATGTATCGCGAATAGTAACTGTAATATACTATTACATTTAAGGATAATTTCTGAAGCTATACCAGCAGAAGCAAAAAATAATGCATTACAAGTACATCAGCTATCCTAGAATGCAACGCAATTGTAAGTCACGCAAAACCATGTAGGAAACATTTCCAAAGCAGCAAGCTTCCATTTAATGACCGTAGCAACTGTCAAAGGACACATTCCAATCTTCAACGAAGCAGCAAATCATAATGGACAATCCTAAATCCAATTGAATGAATGGTATGGCTCACCTGTGACATCTAGTTTCAAACGCTTCATTCTCCCACAAGCAACAAAGTAGGAATACATCCAATACTGTATCGCGAATAGTAACTGTAATATACTATTACATTTAAGGATAATTTCTGAAGCTATACTAGCAGAAGCAAAAAATAATGCATTACAAGTACATCAGCTATCCCAGAATGCAACGCAATTGTAAGACACGCAAAACCATGTAGGAAACATTTCCAAAGCAGCAAGCTTCCATTTAATGACGGTAGCAACTGTCAAAGGACACATTCCAATCTTCAACGAAGCAGCAAATCATAATGGACAATCCTAAATCCAATTGAATGAATGGTATAGCTCACCTGTGACATCTAGTTTCAAACGCTTCATTATCCAACAAGCAACAAAGTAGGAATACATCCAATAATGTATCGCGAATAGTAACTGTAATATACTATTACATTTAAGGATAATTTCTGAAGCTATACCAGCAGAAGCAAAAAATAATGCATTACAAGTACATCAGCTATCCTAGAATGCAACGCAATTGTAAGACACGCAAAACCATGTAGGAAACATTTCCAAAGCAGCAAGCTTCCATTTAATGACCGTAGCAACTGTCAAAGGACACATTCCAATCTTCAACGAAGCAGCAAATCATAATGGACAATCCTAAATCCAATTGAATGAATGGTATGGCTCACCTGTGACATCTAGTTTCAAACGCTTCATTATCCAACAAGCAACAAAGTAGGAATACATCCAATAATGTATCGCGAATAGTAACTGTAATATACTATTACATTTAAGGATAATTTCTGAAGCTATACTAGCAGAAGCAAAAAATAATGCATTACAAGTACATCAGCTATCCTAGAATGCAACGCAATTGTAAGACACGCAAAACCATGTAGGAAACATTTCCAAAGCAGCAAGCTTCCATTTAATGACGGTAGCAACTGTCAAAGGACACATTCCAATCTTCAACGAAGCAGCAAATCATAATGGACAATCCTAAATCCAATTGAATGAATGGTATGGCTCACCTGTGACATCTAGTTTCAAACGCTTCATTATCCAACAAGCAACAAAGTAGGAATACATCCAATACTGTATCGCGAATAGTAACTGTAATATACTATTACATTTAAGGATAATTTCTGAAGCTATACTAGCAGAAGCAAAAAAAAAAAAAAAATAATGCATTACAAGTACATCAGCTATCCTAGAATGCAACGCAATTGTAAGACACGCAAAACCATGTAGGAAACATTTCCAAAGCAGCAAGCTTCCATTTAATGACCGTAGCAACTGTCAAAGGACACATTCCAATCTTCAATGAAGCAGCAAATCATAATGGACAATCCTAAATCCAATTGTATGAATGGTATGGCTCACCTGTGACATCTAGTTTCAAACGCTTCATTCTCCCACAAGCAACAAAGTAGGAATACATCCAATACTGTATCGCGAATAGTAACTGTAATATACTATTACATTTAAGGATAATTTCTGAAGCTATACCAGCAGAAGCAAAAAAAAATAATGCATTACAAGTACATCAGCTATCCTAGAATGCAACGCAATTGTAAGTCACGCAAAACCATGTAGGAAACATTTCCAAAGGAGCAAACGGTCATTCAACGATAATCTTACATTCCATACATTAATGGTTTCTTTATCGTGTATTCTTGCACGAGAGGGCAAGTATCTTTAACCCACCCACAGGCATACAAAATAAAATTGCGATCGTCTATTATGGTTAGTCACAGAGCCATGGTGATATAACAATACACTCGTTTGCGGTAAGACAATGGAAAGAAACGTATTATCGTGAATATCTGCGTACGGTGATCTCCGTAATTAGATATGAAAGCGAATGATTGTGTAAAGTTTAGTATAGAAGCATGTAAATTTCAAATATATAAATTATATATACAGTAGGTTGAAATTATTGTCAGCAGGAGAATAAAGGCTGTGGAAAGGGAATGAAATAATGAATTATTCTTCAATAACACCATCCGATCAACATTAATTCGGGAAATATTGCTTCTCCTTCTTCAATAATATGACAGAGAAATGCGTGTCGAGTGACTAACATTTATTACGATGAATATATTATAATTATTTGCCGCCGTCGAAGGTTACACTATAGAAACTGTTGACGGGCCGGTGGCGCCATCTCTGTGAAGAGCGCTGAAACTGTTCGCGCTGTGTTTATCGACAGTGTCGGTAACCGCTGGTTGCGCCATCTGTTGGTTACCGGCTGAAACAGAACCGCGAACAGATTCAGCACTTTTACGGGAGATGGCGCCACGGCGGCGTAAATAAAGTAACGATTTCTTTAATTGATAATTAATGCAGTAACGGTGGCGTTAATTGACACGTGTATTCATTGGGGATGCGTTTATCCTGTGTGACTTTATTCGGAATTGTTAATTATGTTAATTGTTTTTAATTAACCAATCAAAGTTGCGAATGTTATAACCGCTGCATTGATGCTTGGTTTCTTCCCTTTCTCTTATTTAATATCGTGTCTCAGTGGTTTGCGTTCAGCGTATGATAATTAGTTAATAATAATATTACTTGTACTTTCAGATTTCTGGCAACAAGTGCTCAAATACATTGTAAAACAGTTAATTATCTGGAGCGCAGATCAGGAACACTACAAATATGATATTCATGGCGCACAGATTAATTCTTGGGCTCTTATTAAATTGTGTAGAAGATTCAAGAATTCCTAGAGCAACTGACGTTACTTGCTGGGTCAACGATAACGAAGAACTCTAAGAAACAGCTTAACCTAAGTTTAGCGCTACCAATTTACATATGTTTTATAGTTATATAAGACGCGTACATGAATTTATACAGATAGCTTATAACAATTAGTTTATAAGGAGACATTCGTATTTACCGAATGCTTAAGAAGTGACAATAAACGTTCAGTTATGGTTAATGAATGGTTTAATCATTTAACGACCCCTGCAACTATCCCAGCGCGAACCATTCCTATCCCTAAACGAGAAACAACTCGTAAAACACAACCTTACACACAATTTAATTAGTCGTAAGCAGATATATTGGTGGGTCGTTTTACAGATTTGTACAGATACTGTGCAATAATTAACTAATAAGTAGGAGTCTGTCAGTTCTTTTGTAAGGGTTTAGATGTTAAAGTATGGCAATAAACATTCAGTTATCGTTAAATAGTGGTTTAATCATTTAATGATCCCAGCAACTATCAAAGAAGGACACATTCCAATGTTCAACGAAGCAGCAAATCATAATGGACAATCCTAAATCCAATTGAATGAATGGTATGGCTCACCTGTGACATCTAGTTTCAAACGCTTCATTATCCAACAAGCAACAAAGTAGGAATACATCCAATAATGTATCGCGAATAGTAACTGTAATATACTATTACATTTAAGGATAATTTCTGAAGCTATACTAGCAGAAGCAAAAAATAATGCATTACAAGTACATCAGCTATCCTAGAATGCAACGCAATTGTAAGACACGCAAACCCATGTAGGAAACATTTCCAAAGCAGCAAGCTTCCATTTAATGACCGTAGCAACTGTCAAAGGACACATTCCAATCTTCAACGAAGCAGCAAATCATAATGGACAATCTTAAATCCAATTGAATGAATGGTATGGCTCACCTGTGACATCTAGTTTCAAACGCTTCATTATCCAACAAGCAACAAAGTAGGAATACATCCAATAATGTATCGCGAATAGTAACTGTAATATACTATTACATTTAAGGATAATTTCTGAAGCTATACCAGCAGAAGCAAAAAATAATGCATTACAAGTACATCAGCTATCCTAGAATGCAACGCAATTATAAGTCACGCAAAACCATGTAGGAAACATTTCCAAAGCAGCAAGCTTCCATTTAATGAGCGTAGCAACTGTCAAAGGACACATTCCAATCTTCAACGAAGCAGCAAATCATAATGGACAATCCTAAATCCAATTGAATGAATGGTATGGCTCACCTGTGACATCTAGTTTCAAACGCTTCATTCTCCCACAAGCAACAAAGTAGGAATACATCCAATACTGTATCGCGAATAGTAACTGTAATATACTATTACATTTAAGGATAATTTCTGAAGCTATACTAGCAGAAGCAAAAAATAATGCATTACAAGTACATCAGCTATCCCAGAATGCAACGCAATTGTAAGACACGCAAAACCATGTAGGAAACATTTCCAAAGCAGCAAGCTTCCATTTAATGACGGTAGCAACTGTCAAAGGACACATTCCAATCTTCAACGAAGCAGCAAATCATAATGGACAATCCTAAATCCAATTGAATGAATGGTATCGCTCACCTGTGACATCTAGTTTCAAACGCTTCATTATCCAACAAGCAACAAAGTAGGAATACATCCAATAATGTATCGCGAATAGTAACTGTAATATACTATTACATTTAAGGATAATTTCTGAAGCTATACCAGCAGAAGCAAAAAATAATGCATTACAAGTACATCAGCTATCCTAGAATGCAACGCAATTGTAAGACACGCAAAACCATGTAGGAAACATTTCCAAAGCAGCAAGCTTCCATTTAATGACCGTAGCAACTGTCAAAGGACACATTCCAATCTTCAACGAAGCAGCAAATCATAATGGACAATCCTAAATCCAATTGAATGAATGGTATGGCTCACCTGTGACATCTAGTTTCAAACGCTTCATTATCCAACAAGCAACAAAGTAGGAATACATCCAATAATGTATCGCGAATAGTAACTGTAATATACTATTACATTTAAGGATAATTTCTGAAGCTATACTAGCAGAAGCAAAAAAAAAAAAAAAATAATGCATTACAAGTACATCAGCTATCCTAGAATGCAACGCAATTGTAAGACACGCAAAACCATGTAGGAAACATTTCCAAAGCAGCAAGCTTCCATTTAATGACGGTAGCAACTGTCAAAGGACACATTCCAATCTTCAACGAAGCAGCAAATCATAATGGACAATCCTAAATCCAATTGAATGAATGGTATGGCTCACCTGTGACATCTAGTTTCAAACGCTTCATTATCCAACAAGCAACAAAGTAGGAATACATCCAATAATGTATCGCGAATAGTAACTGTAATATACTATTACATTTAAGGATAATTTCTGAAGCTATACCAGCAGAAGCAAAAAATAATGCATTACAAGTACATCAGCTATCCTAGAATGCAACGCAATTGTAAGTCACGCAAAACCATGTAGGAAACATTTCCAAAGCAGCAAGCTTCCATTTAATGACCGTAGCAACTGTCAAAGGACACATTCCAATCTTCAACGAAGCAGCAAATCATAATGGACAATCCTAAATCCAATTGAATGAATGGTATGGCTCACCTGTGACATCTAGTTTCAAACGCTTCATTCTCCCACAAGCTACAAAGTAGGAATACATCCAATACTGTATCGCGAATAGTAACTGTAATATACTATTACATTTAAGGATAATTTCTGAAGCTATACTAGCAGAAGCAAAAAATAATGCATTACAAGTACATCAGCTATCCCAGAATGCAACGCAATTGTAAGACACGCAAAACCATGTAGGAAACATTTCCAAAGCAGCAAGCTTCCATTTAATGACGGTAGCAACTGTCAAAGGACACATTCCAATCTTCAACGAAGCAGCAAATCATAATGGACAATCCTAAATCCAATTGAATGAATGGTATAGCTCACCTGTGACATCTAGTTTCAAACGCTTCATTATCCAACAAGCAACAAAGTAGGAATACATCCAATAATGTATCGCGAATAGTAACTGTAATATACTATTACATTTAAGGATAATTTCTGAAGCTATACCAGCAGAAGCAAAAAATAATGCATTACAAGTACATCAGCTATCCTAGAATGCAACGCAATTGTAAGACACGCAAAACCATGTAGGAAACATTTCCAAAGCAGCAAGCTTCCATTTAATGACCGTAGCAACTGTCAAAGGACACATTCCAATCTTCAACGAAGCAGCAAATCATAATGGACAATCCTAAATCCAATTGAATGAATGGTATGGCTCACCTGTGACATCTAGTTTCAAACGCTTCATTATCCAACAAGCAACAAAGTAGGAATACATCCAATAATGTATCGCGAATAGTAACTGTAATATACTATTACATTTAAGGATAATTTCTGAAGCTATACTAGCAGAAGCAAAAAATAATGCATTACAAGTACATCAGCTATCCTAGAATGCAACGCAATTGTAAGACACGCAAAACCATGTAGGAAACATTTCCAAAGCAGCAAGCTTCCATTTAATGACGGTAGCAACTGTCAAAGGACACATTCCAATCTTCAACGAAGCAGCAAATCATAATGGACAATCCTAAATCCAATTGAATGAATGGTATGGCTCACCTGTGACATCTAGTTTCAAACGCTTCATTATCCAACAAGCAACAAAGTAGGAATACATCCAATAATGTATCGCGAATAGTAACTGTAATATACTATTACATTTAAGGATAATTTCTGAAGCTATACCAGCAGAAGCAAAAAATAATGCATTACAAGTACATCAGCTATCCTAGAATGCAACGCAATTGTAAGTCACGCAAAACCATGTAGGAAACATTTCCAAAGCAGCAAGCTTCCATTTAATGACCGTAGCAACTGTCAAAGGACACATTCCAATCTTCAACGAAGCAGCAAATCATAATGGACAATCCTAAATCCAATTGAATGAATGGTATGGCTCACCTGTGACATCTAGTTTCAAACGCTTCATTCTCCCACAAGCAACAAAGTAGGAATACATCCAATACTGTATCGCGAATAGTAACTGTAATATACTATTACATTTAAGGATAATTTCTGAAGCTATACTAGCAGAAGCAAAAAATAATGCATTACAAGTACATCAGCTATCCCAGAATGCAACGCAATTGTAAGACACGCAAAACCATGTAGGAAACATTTCCAAAGCAGCAAGCTTCCATTTAATGACGGTAGCAACTGTCAAAGGACACATTCCAATCTTCAACGAAGCAGCAAATCATAATGGACAATCCTAAATCCAATTGAATGAATGGTATCGCTCACCTGTGACATCTAGTTTCAAACGCTTCATTATCCAACAAGCAACAAAGTAGGAATACATCCAATAATGTATCGCGAATAGTAACTGTAATATACTATTACATTTAAGGATAATTTCTGAAGCTATACCAGCAGAAGCAAAAAATAATGCATTACAAGTACATCAGCTATCCTAGAATGCAACGCAATTGTAAGACACGCAAAACCATGTAGGAAACATTTCCAAAGCAGCAAGCTTCCATTTAATGACCGTAGCAACTGTCAAAGGACACATTCCAATCTTCAACGAAGCAGCAAATCATAATGGACAATCCTAAATCCAATTGAATGAATGGTATGGCTCACCTGTGACATCTAGTTTCAAACGCTTCATTATCCAACAAGCAACAAAGTAGGAATACATCCAATAATGTATCGCGAATAGTAACTGTAATATACTATTACATTTAAGGATAATTTCTGAAGCTATACTAGCAGAAGCAAAAAATAATGCATTACAAGTACATCAGCTATCCTAGAATGCAACGCAATTGTAAGACACGCAAAACCATGTAGGAAACATTTCCAAAGCAGCAAGCTTCCATTTAATGACGGTAGCAACTGTCAAAGGACACATTCCAATCTTCAACGAAGCAGCAAATCATAATGGACAATCCTAAATCCAATTGAATGAATGGTATGGCTCACCTGTGACATCTAGTTTCAAACGCTTCATTATCCAACAAGCAACAAAGTAGGAATACATCCAATAATGTATCGCGAATAGTAACTGTAATATACTATTACATTTAAGGATAATTTCTGAAGCTATACCAGCAGAAGCAAAAAATAATGCATTACAAGTACATCAGCTATCCTAGAATGCAACGCAATTGTAAGTCACGCAAAACCATGTAGGAAACATTTCCAAAGCAGCAAGCTTCCATTTAATGACCGTAGCAACTGTCAAAGGACACATTCCAATCTTCAACGAAGCAGCAAATCATAATGGACAATCCTAAATCCAATTGAATGAATGGTATGGCTCACCTGTGACATCTAGTTTCAAACGCTTCATTCTCCCACAAGCAACAAAGTAGGAATACATCCAATACTGTATCGCGAATAGTAACTGTAATATACTATTACATTTAAGGATAATTTCTGAAGCTATACTAGCAGAAGCAAAAAATAATGCATTACAAGTACATCAGCTATCCCAGAATGCAACGCAATTGTAAGACACGCAAAACCATGTAGGAAACATTTCCAAAGCAGCAAGCTTCCATTTAATGACGGTAGCAACTGTCAAAGGACACATTCCAATCTTCAACGAAGCAGCAAATCATAATGGACAATCCTAAATCCAATTGAATGAATGGTATAGCTCACCTGTGACATCTAGTTTCAAACGCTTCATTATCCAACAAGCAACAAAGTAGGAATACATCCAATAATGTATCGCGAATAGTAACTGTAATATACTATTACATTTAAGGATAATTTCTGAAGCTATACCAGCAGAAGCAAAAAATAATGCATTACAAGTACATCAGCTATCCTAGAATGCAACGCAATTGTAAGACACGCAAAACCATGTAGGAAACATTTCCAAAGCAGCAAGCTTCCATTTAATGACCGTAGCAACTGTCAAAGGACACATTCCAATCTTCAACGAAGCAGCAAATCATAATGGACAATCCTAAATCCAATTGAATGAATGGTATGGCTCACCTGTGACATCTAGTTTCAAACGCTTCATTATCCAACAAGCAACAAAGTAGGAATACATCCAATAATGTATCGCGAATAGTAACTGTAATATACTATTACATTTAAGGATAATTTCTGAAGCTATACTAGCAGAAGCAAAAAATAATGCATTACAAGTACATCAGCTATCCTAGAATGCAACGCAATTGTAAGACACGCAAAACCATGTAGGAAACATTTCCAAAGCAGCAAGCTTCCATTTAATGACGGTAGCAACTGTCAAAGGACACATTCCAATCTTCAACGAAGCAGCAAATCATAATGGACAATCCTAAATCCAATTGAATGAATGGTATGGCTCACCTGTGACATCTAGTTTCAAACGCTTCATTATCCAACAAGCAACAAAGTAGGAATACATCCAATAATGTATCGCGAATAGTAACTGTAATATACTATTACATTTAAGGATAATTTCTGAAGCTATACCAGCAGAAGCAAAAAATAATGCATTACAAGTACATCAGCTATCCTAGAATGCAACGCAATTGTAAGTCACGCAAAACCATGTAGGAAACATTTCCAAAGCAGCAAGCTTCCATTTAATGACCGTAGCAACTGTCAAAGGACACATTCCAATCTTCAACGAAGCAGCAAATCATAATGGACAATCCTAAATCCAATTGAATGAATGGTATGGCTCACCTGTGACATCTAGTTTCAAACGCTTCATTCTCCCACAAGCAACAAAGTAGGAATACATCCAATACTGTATCGCGAATAGTAACTGTAATATACTATTACATTTAAGGATAATTTCTGAAGCTATACTAGCAGAAGCAAAAAAAAAAAAAAAATAATGCATTACAAGTACATCAGCTATCCTAGAATGCAACGCAATTGTAAGACACGCAAAACCATGTAGGAAACATTTCCAAAGCAGCAAGCTTCCATTTAATGACCGTAGCAACTGTCAAAGGACACATTCCAATCTTCAATGAAGCAGCAAATCATAATGGACAATCCTAAATCCAATTGAATGAATGGTATGGCTCACCTGTGACATCTAGTTTCAAACGCTTCATTCTCCCACAAGCAACAAAGTAGGAATACATCCAATACTGTATCGCGAATAGTAACTGTAATATACTATTACATTTAAGGATAATTTCTGAAGCTATACCAGCAGAAGCAAAAAATAATGCATTACAAGTACATCAGATATCCTAGAATGCAACTCAATTGTAAGACACGCAAAACCATGTAGGAAACATTTCCAAAGGAGCAAACGGTCATTCAACGATAATCTTACATTCCATACATTAATGGTTTCTTTATCGTGTATTCTTGCACGAGAGGGCAAGTATCTTTAACCCACCCACAGGCATACAAAATAAAATTGCGATCGTCTATTATGGTTAGTCACAGAGCCATGGTGATATAACAATACACTCGTTTGCGGTAAGACAATGGAAAGAAACGTATTATCGTGAATATCTGCGTACGGTGATCTCCGTAATTAGATATGAAAGCGAATGATTGTGTAAAGTTTAGTATAGAAGCATGTAAATTTCAAATATATAAATTATATATACAGTAGGTTGAAATTATTGTCAGCAGGAGAATAAAGGCTGTGGAAAGGGAATGAAATAATGAATTATTCTTCAATAACACCATCCGATCAACATTAATTCGGGAAATATTGCTTCTCCTTCTTCAATAATATGACAGAGAAATGCGTGTCGAGTGACTAACATTTATTACCATGAATATTTTATAATTATTTGCCGCCGTCGAAGGTTACACTATAGAAACTATTGACGGGCCGGTGGCGCCATCTCTGTGAAGAGCGCTGAAACTGTTCGCGCTGTGTTTATCGACAGTGTCGGTAACCGCTGGTGGCGCCATCTGTTGGTTACCGGCTGAAACAGAACCGCGAACAGTTTCAGCACTTTTACGGGAGATGGCGCCACGGCGGCGTAAATAAAGTAACGATTTCTTTAATTGATAATTAATGCAGTAACGGTGGCGTTAATTGACACGTGTATTCATTGGGAATGCGTTTAACCTGCGTGACTTTATTCGGAATTGTTAATTATGTTAATTGTTTTTAATTAACCAATCAAAGTTGCGAATGTTATAACCGCTGCATTGATGCTTGGTTTCTTCCCTTTCTCTTATTTAATATCGTGTCTCAGTGGTTTGCGTTCAGCGTATGATAATTAGTTAATAATAATATTACTTGTACTTTCAGATTTCTGGCAACAAGTGCTCAAATACATTGTAAAACAGTTAATTATCTGGAGCGCAGATCAGGAACACTACAAATATGATATTCATGGCGCACAGATTAATTCTTGGGCTCTTATTAAATTGTGTAGAAGATTCAAGAATTCCTAGAGCAACTGACGTTACTTGCTGAGTCAACGATAACGAAGAACTCTAAGAAACAGGTTAACCTAAGTTTAGCGCTACCAATTTACATATGTTTTATAGTTATATAAGACGCGTACATGAATTTATACAGATAGCTTATAACAATTAGTTTATAAGGAGACATTTGTATTTACCGAATGCTTAAGAAGTGACAATAAACGTTCAGTTATGGTTAATGAATGGTTAAATCATTTAACGACCCCTGCAACTATCCCAGCGCGAACCATTCCTATCCCTAAACGAGAAACAACTCGTAAAACACAACCTTACACACAATTTAATTAGTCGTAAGCAAATATATTGGTGGGTCGTTTCACAGATTTGTACAGATACTGTGCAATAATTAACCAAAAAGTTGGAGTCTGTCGGTTCTTTTGTAAGGGTTTAGATGTTAAAGTATGGCAATAAACATTCAGTTATCGTTAAATAGTGGTTTAATCATTTAATGATCCCAGCAACTATCAAAGAAGGACACATTCCAATCTTCAACGAAGCAGCAATTCATAATGGACAACCCTAAATCCAATTGAATGGATGGTATGGCTCACCTTTGGCATCTAGTTTCAAACGCTTCATTCTCCAACAAGCAACAAAGTAGGAATACATCCAATACTGTATCTCGAATAGTAACTGTAATATACTATTACATTTAAGGATAATTTCTGAAGCTATACCAGCAGAAGCAAAAAATAATGCATTACAAGTACATCAGCTATCCTAGAATGCAACGCAATTGTAAGTCACGCAAAACCATGTAGGAAACATTTCCAAAGGAGCAAGCTTTCATTTAATGACCCTAGCAACTGTCAAAGGACGCATTCCAATCTTCAACGAAGCAGCAATTCATAATGGACAACCCTAAATCCAATTGAATGAATGGTATGGCTCACCTGTGACATCTAGTTTCAAACGCTTCATTGTCCAACAAGCAACAAAGTAGGAATACATCCAATACTGTATCGCGAATAGTAATTGTAATATACTATTACATTTAAGGATAATTTCTGAAGCTATACCAGCAGAAGCAAAAAATAATGCATTACAAGTACATCAGCTATCCTAGAATGCAACGCAATTGTAAGACACCCAAAACCATGTAGGAAACATTTCCAAAGCAGCAAGCTTCCATTTAATGAGCGTAGCAACTGTCAAAGGACACATTCCAATCTTCAACGAAGCACCAAATCATAATGGACAATCCTAAATCCAATTGAATGAATGGTATGGCTCACCTGTGACATCTAGTTTCAAACGCTTCATTCTCCCACAAGCAACAAAGTAGGAATACATCCAATAATGTATCGCGAATAGTAACTGTAATATACTATTACATTTAAGGATAATTTCTGAAGCTATACCAGCAGAAGCAAAAAATAATGCATTACAAGTACATCAGCTATCCTAGAATGCAACGCAATTGTAAGTCACGCAAAACCATGTAGGAAACATTTCCAAAGCAGCAAGCTTCCATTTAATGACCGTAGCAACTGTCAAAGGACACATTCCAATCTTCAACGAAGCAGCAAATCATAATGGACAATCCTAAATCCAATTGAATGAATGGTATGCCTCACCTGTGACATCTAGTTTCAAACGCTTCATTCTCCCACAAGCAACAAAGTAGGAATACATCCAATACTGTATCGCGAATAGTAATTGTAATATACTATTACATTTAAGGATAATTTCTGAAGCTATACCAGCAGAAGCAAAAAATAATGCATTACAAGTACATCAGCTATCCTAGAATGCAACGCAATTGTAAGACACCCAAAACCATGTAGGAAACATTTCCAAAGGAGCAAGCTTTCATTTAATGAACGTAGCAACTGTCAAAGGACACATTCCAATCTTCAACGAAGCAGCAAATCATAATGGACAATCCTAAATCCAATTGAATGAATGGTATGGCTCACCTGTGACATCTAGTTTCAAACGCTTCATTATCCAACAAGCAACAAAGTAGGAATACATCCAATAATGTATCGCGAATAGTAACTGTAATATACTATTACATTTAAGGATAATTTCTGAAGCTATACCAGCAGAAGCAAAAAATAATGCATTACAAGTACATCAGCTATCCTAGAATGCAACGCAATTGTAAGTCACGCAAAACCATGTAGGAAACATTTCCAAAGCAGCAAGCTTCCATTTAATGACCGTAGCAACTGTCAAAGGACACATTCCAATCTTCAACGAAGCAGCAAATCATAATGGACAATCCTAAATCCAATTGAATGAATGGTATGGCTCACCTGTGACATCTAGTTTCAAACGCTTCATTCTCCCACAAGCAACAAAGTAGGAATACATCCAATACTGTATCGCGAATAGTAACTGTAATATACTATTACATTTAAGGATAATTTCTGAAGCTATACTAGCAGAAGCAAAAAATAATGCATTACAAGTACATCAGCTATCCCAGAATGCAACGCAATTGTAAGACACGCAAAACCATGTAGGAAACATTTCCAAAGCAGCAAGCTTCCATTTAATGACGGTAGCAACTGTCAAAGGACACATTCCAATCTTCAACGAAGCAGCAAATCATAATGGACAATCCTAAATCCAATTGAATGAATGGTATAGCTCACCTGTGACATCTAGTTTCAAACGCTTCATTATCCAACAAGCAACAAAGTAGGAATACATCCAATAATGTATCGCGAATAGTAACTGTAATATACTATTACATTTAAGGATAATTTCTGAAGCTATACCAGCAGAAGCAAAAAATAATGCATTACAAGTACATCAGCTATCCTAGAATGCAACGCAATTGTAAGACACGCAAAACCATGTAGGAAACATTTCCAAAGCAGCAAGCTTCCATTTAATGACCGTAGCAACTGTCAAAGGACACATTCCAATCTTCAACGAAGCAGCAAATCATAATGGACAATCCTAAATCCAATTGAATGAATGGTATGGCTCACCTGTGACATCTAGTTTCAAACGCTTCATTATCCAACAAGCAACAAAGTAGGAATACATCCAATAATGTATCGCGAATAGTAACTGTAATATACTATTACATTTAAGGATAATTTCTGAAGCTATACTAGCAGAAGCAAAAAATAATGCATTACAAGTACATCAGCTATCCTAGAATGCAACGCAATTGTAAGACACGCAAAACCATGTAGGAAACATTTCCAAAGCAGCAAGCTTCCATTTAATGACGGTAGCAACTGTCAAAGGACACATTCCAATCTTCAACGAAGCAGCAAATCATAATGGACAATCCTAAATCCAATTGAATGAATGGTATGGCTCACCTGTGACATCTAGTTTCAAACGCTTCATTATCCAACAAGCAACAAAGTAGGAATACATCCAATAATGTATCGCGAATAGTAACTGTAATATACTATTACATTTAAGGATAATTTCTGAAGCTATACCAGCAGAAGCAAAAAATAATGCATTACAAGTACATCAGCTATCCTAGAATGCAACGCAATTGTAAGTCACGCAAAACCATGTAGGAAACATTTCCAAAGCAGCAAGCTTCCATTTAATGACCGTAGCAACTGTCAAAGGACACATTCCAATCTTCAACGAAGCAGCAAATCATAATGGACAATCCTAAATCCAATTGAATGAATGGTATGGCTCACCTGTGACATCTAGTTTCAAACGCTTCATTCTCCCACAAGCAACAAAGTAGGAATACATCCAATAATGTATCGCGAATAGTAACTGTAATATACTATTACATTTAAGGATAATTTCTGAAGCTATACCAGCAGAAGCAAAAAATAATGCATTACAAGTACATCAGCTATCCTAGAATGCAACGCAATTGTAAGACACGCAAAACCATGTAGGAAACATTTCCAAAGCAGCAAGCTTCCATTTAATGACCGTAGCAACTGTCAAAGGACACATTCCAATCTTCAACGAAGCAGCAAATCATAATGGACAATCCTAAATCCAATTGAATGAATGGTATGGCTCACCTGTGACATCTAGTTTCAAACGCTTCATTATCCAACAAGCAACAAAGTAGGAATACATCCAATAATGTATCGCGAATAGTAACTGTAATATACTATTACATTTAAGGATAATTTCTGAAGCTATACTAGCAGAAGCAAAAAATAATGCATTACAAGTACATCAGCTATCCTAGAATGCAACGCAATTGTAAGACACGCAAAACCATGTAGGAAACATTTCCAAAGCAGCAAGCTTCCATTTAATGACCGTAGCAACTGTCAAAGGACACATTCCAATCTTCAACGAAGCAGCAAATCATAATGGACAATCCTAAATCCAATTGAATGAATGGTATGGCTCACCAGTGACATCTAGTTTCAAACGCTTCATTCTCCCACAAGCAACAAAGTAGGAATACATCCAATACTGTATCGCGAATAGTAACTGTAATATACTATTACATTTAAGGATAATTTCTGAAGCTATACTAGCAGAAGCAAAAAAAAAAAAAAAATAATGCATTACAAGTACATCAGCTATCCTAGAATGCAACGCAATTGTAAGACACGCAAAACCATGTAGGAAACATTTCCAAAGCAGCAAGCTTCCATTTAATGACGGTAGCAACTGTCAAAGGACACATTCCAATCTTCAACGAAGCAGCAAATCATAATGGACAATCCTAAATCCAATTGAATGAATGGTATGGCTCACCTGTGACATCTAGTTTCAAACGCTTCATTATCCAACAAGCAACAAAGTAGGAATACATCCAATAATGTATCGCGAATAGTAACTGTAATATACTATTACATTTAAGGATAATTTCTGAAGCTATACCAGCAGAAGCAAAAAATAATGCATTACAAGTACATCAGCTATCCTAGAATGCAACGCAATTGTAAGTCACGCAAAACCATGTAGGAAACATTTCCAAAGCAGCAAGCTTCCATTTAATGACCGTAGCAACTGTCAAAGGACACATTCCAATCTTCAACGAAGCAGCAAATCATAATGGACAATCCTAAATCCAATTGAATGAATGGTATGGCTCACCTGTGACATCTAGTTTCAAACGCTTCATTCTCCCACAAGCAACAAAGTAGGAATACATCCAATAATGTATCGCGAATAGTAACTGTAATATACTATTACATTTAAGGATAATTTCTGAAGCTATACCAGCAGAAGCAAAAAATAATGCATTACAAGTACATCAGCTATCCTAGAATGCAACGCAATTGTAAGTCACGCAAAACCATGTAGGAAACATTTCCAAAGCAGCAAGCTTCCATTTAATGACCGTAGCAACTGTCAAAGGACACATTCCAATCTTCAACGAAGCAGCAAATCATAATGGACAATCCTAAATCCAATTGAATGAATGGTATGGCTCACCTGTGACATCTAGTTTCAAACGCTTCATTCTCCCACAAGCAACAAAGTAGGAATACATCCAATACTGTATCGCGAATAGTAACTGTAATATACTATTACATTTAAGGATAATTTCTGAAGCTAAACTAGCAGAAGCAAAAAATAATGCATTACAAGTACATCAGCTATCCCAGAATGCAACGCAATTGTAAGACACGCAAAACCATGTAGGAAACATTTCCAAAGCAGCAAGCTTCCATTTAATGACGGTAGCAACTGTCAAAGGACACATTCCAATCTTCAACGAAGCAGCAAATCATAATGGACAATCCTAAATCCAATTGAATGAATGGTATCGCTCACCTGTGACATCTAGTTTCAAACGCTTCATTATCCAACAAGCAACAAAGTAGGAATACATCCAATAATGTATCGCGAATAGTAACTGTAATATACTATTACATTTAAGGATAATTTCTGAAGCTATACCAGCAGAAGCAAAAAATAATGCATTACAAGTACATCAGCTATCCTAGAATGCAACGCAATTGTAAGACACGCAAAACCATGTAGGAAACATTTCCAAAGCAGCAAGCTTCCATTTAATGACCGTAGCAACTGTCAAAGGACACATTCCAATCTTCAACGAAGCAGCAAATCATAATGGACAATCCTAAATCCAATTGAATGAATGGTATGGCTCACCTGTGACATCTAGTTTCAAACGCTTCATTATCCAACAAGCAACAAAGTAGGAATACATCCAATAATGTATCGCGAATAGTAACTGTAATATACTATTACATTTAAGGATAATTTCTGAAGCTATACTAGCAGAAGCAAAAAAAAAAAAAAAATAATGCATTACAAGTACATCAGCTATCCTAGAATGCAACGCAATTGTAAGACACGCAAAACCATGTAGGAAACATTTCCAAAGCAGCAAGCTTCCATTTAATGACGGTAGCAACTGTCAAAGGACACATTCCAATCTTCAACGAAGCAGCAAATCATAATGGACAATCCTAAATCCAATTGAATGAATGGTATGGCTCACCTGTGACATCTAGTTTCAAACGCTTCATTATCCAACAAGCAACAAAGTAGGAATACATCCAATAATGTATCGCGAATAGTAACTGTAATATACTATTACATTTAAGGATAATTTCTGAAGCTATACCAGCAGAAGCAAAAAATAATGCATTACAAGTACATCAGCTATCCTAGAATGCAACGCAATTGTAAGTCACGCAAAACCATGTAGGAAACATTTCCAAAGCAGCAAGCTTCCATTTAATGACCGTAGCAACTGTCAAAGGACACATTCCAATCTTCAACGAAGCAGCAAATCATAATGGACAATCCTAAATCCAATTGAATGAATGGTATGGCTCACCTGTGACATCTAGTTTCAAACGCTTCATTCTCCCACAAGCAACAAAGTAGGAATACATCCAATACTGTATCGCGAATAGTAACTGTAATATACTATTACATTTAAGGATAATTTCTGAAGCTATACTAGCAGAAGCAAAAAATAATGCATTACAAGTACATCAGCTATCCCAGAATGCAACGCAATTGTAAGACACGCAAAACCATGTAGGAAACATTTCCAAAGCAGCAAGCTTCCATTTAATGACGGTAGCAACTGTCAAAGGACACATTCCAATCTTCAACGAAGCAGCAAATCATAATGGACAATCCTAAATCCAATTGAATGAATGGTATAGCTCACCTGTGACATCTAGTTTCAAACGCTTCATTATCCAACAAGCAACAAAGTAGGAATACATCCAATAATGTATCGCGAATAGTAACTGTAATATACTATTACATTTAAGGATAATTTCTGAAGCTATACCAGCAGAAGCAAAAAATAATGCATTACAAGTACATCAGCTATCCTAGAATGCAACGCAATTGTAAGACACGCAAAACCATGTAGGAAACATTTCCAAAGCAGCAAGCTTCCATTTAATGACCGTAGCAACTGTCAAAGGACACATTCCAATCTTCAACGAAGCAGCAAATCATAATGGACAATCCTAAATCCAATTGAATGAATGGTATGGCTCACCTGTGACATCTAGTTTCAAACGCTTCATTATCCAACAAGCAACAAAGTAGGAATACATCCAATAATGTATCGCGAATAGTAACTGTAATATACTATTACATTTAAGGATAATTTCTGAAGCTATACTAGCAGAAGCAAAAAATAATGCATTACAAGTACATCAGCTATCCTAGAATGCAACGCAATTGTAAGACACGCAAAACCATGTAGGAAACATTTCCAAAGCAGCAAGCTTCCATTTAATGACGGTAGCAACTGTCAAAGGACACATTCCAATCTTCAACGAAGCAGCAAATCATAATGGACAATCCTAAATCCAATTGAATGAATGGTATGGCTCACCTGTGACATCTAGTTTCAAACGCTTCATTATCCAACAAGCAACAAAGTAGGAATACATCCAATAATGTATCGCGAATAGTAACTGTAATATACTATTACATTTAAGGATAATTTCTGAAGCTATACCAGCAGAAGCAAAAAATAATGCATTACAAGTACATCAGCTATCCTAGAATGCAACGCAATTGTAAGTCACGCAAAACCATGTAGGAAACATTTCCAAAGCAGCAAGCTTCCATTTAATGACCGTAGCAACTGTCAAAGGACACATTCCAATCTTCAACGAAGCAGCAAATCATAATGGACAATCCTAAATCCAATTGAATGAATGGTATGGCTCACCTGTGACATCTAGTTTCAAACGCTTCATTCTCCCACAAGCAACAAAGTAGGAATACATCCAATACAGTATCGCGAATAGTAACTGTAATATACTATTACATTTAAGGATAATTTCTGAAGCTATACCAGCAGAAGCAAAAAATAATGCATTACAAGTACATCAGCTATCCTAGAATGCAACGCAATTGTAAGTCACGCAAAACCATGTAGGAAACATTTCCAAAGCAGCAAGCTTCCATTTAATGACCGTAGCAACTGTCAAAGGACACATTCCAATCTTCAACGAAGCAGCAAATCATAATGGACAATCCTAAATCCAATTGAATGAATGGTATGGCTCACCTGTGACATCTAGTTTCAAACGCTTCATTCTCCCACAAGCAACAAAGTAGGAATACATCCAATACTGTATCGCGAATAGTAACTGTAATATACTATTACATTTAAGGATAATTTCTGAAGCTATACCAGCAGAAGCAAAAAATAATGCATTACAAGTACATCAGCTATCCTAGAATGCAACGCAATTGTAAGTCACGCAAAACCATGTAGGAAACATTTCCAAAGCAGCAAGCTTCCATTTAATGACCGTAGCAACTGTCAAAGGACACATTCCAATCTTCAACGAAGCAACAAATCATAATGGACAATCCTAAATCCAATTGAATGAATGGTATGGCTCACCTGTGACATCTAGTTTCAAACGCTTCATTGTCCAACAAGCAACAAAGTAGGAATACATCCAATTATGTATCGCGAATAGTAACTGTAATATACTATTACATTTAAGGATAATTTCTGAAGCTATACCAGCAGAAGCAAAAAATAATGCATTACAAGTACATCAGATATCCTAGAATGCAACTCAATTGTAAGTCACGCAAAACCATGTAGGAAACATTTCCAAAGGAGCAAGCTTTCATTTAATGAACGTAGCAACTGTCAAAGGACACATTCCAATCTTCAACGAAGCAGCAAATCATAATGGACAATCCTAAATCCAATTGAATGAATGGTATGGCTCACCTGTGACATCTAGTTTCAAACGCTTCATTATCCAACAAGCAACAAAGTAGGAATACATCCAATAATGTATCGCGAATAGTAACTGTAATATACTATTACATTTAAGGATAATTTCTGAAGCTATACCAGCAGAAGCAAAAAATAATGCATTACAAGTACATCAGCTATCCTAGAATGCAACGCAATTGTAAGTCACGCAAAACCATGTAGGAAACATTTCCAAAGCAGCAAGCTTCCATTTAATGAGCGTAGCAACTGTCAAAGGACACATTCCAATCTTCAACGAAGCAGCAAATCATAATGGACAATCCTAAATCCAATTGAATGAATGGTATGGCTCACCTGTGACATCTAGTTTCAAACGCTTCATTATCCAACAAGCAACAAAGTAGGAATACATCCAATAATGTATCGCGAATAGTAACTGTAATATACTATTACATTTAAGGATAATTTCTGAAGCTATACCAGCAGAAGCAAAAAATAATGCATTACAAGTACATCAGCTATCCTAGAATGCAACGCAATTGTAAGTCACGCAAAACCATGTAGGAAACATTTCCAAAGCAGCAAGCTTCCATTTAATGACCGTAGCAACTGTCAAAGGACACATTCCAATCTTCAACGAAGCAGCAAATCATAATGGACAATCCTAAATCCAATTGAATGAATGGTATGGCTCACCTGTGACATCTAGTTTCAAACGCTTCATTCTCCCACAAGCAACAAAGTAGGAATACATCCAATACTGTATCGCGAATAGTAACTGTAATATACTATTACATTTAAGGATAATTTCTGAAGCTATACTAGCAGAAGCAAAAAATAATGCATTACAAGTACATCAGCTATCCCAGAATGCAACGCAATTGTAAGACACGCAAAACCATGTAGGAAACATTTCCAAAGCAGCAAGCTTCCATTTAATGACGGTAGCAACTGTCAAAGGACACATTCCAATCTTCAACGAAGCAGCAAATCATAATGGACAATCCTAAATCCAATTGAATGAATGGTATAGCTCACCTGTGACATCTAGTTTCAAACGCTTCATTATCCAACAAGCAACAAAGTAGGAATACATCCAATAATGTATCGCGAATAGTAACTGTAATATACTATTACATTTAAGGATAATTTCTGAAGCTATACCAGCAGAAGCAAAAAATAATGCATTACAAGTACATCAGCTATCCTAGAATGCAACGCAATTGTAAGACACGCAAAACCATGTAGGAAACATTTCCAAAGCAGCAAGCTTCCATTTAATGACCGTAGCAACTGTCAAAGGACACATTCCAATCTTCAACGAAGCACCAAATCATAATGGACAATCCTAAATCCAATTGAATGAATGGTATGGCTCACCTGTGACATCTAGTTTCAAACGCTTCATTCTCCCACAAGCAACAAAGTAGGAATACATCCAATAATGTATCGCGAATAGTAACTGTAATATACTATTACATTTAAGGATAATTTCTGAAGCTATACCAGCAGAAGCAAAAAATAATGCATTACAAGTACATCAGCTATCCTAGAATGCAACGCAATTGTAAGTCACGCAAAACCATGTAGGAAACATTTCCAAAGCAGCAAGCTTCCATTTAATGACCGTAGCAACTGTCAAAGGACACATTCCAATCTTCAACGAAGCAGCAAATCATAATGGACAATCCTAAATCCAATTGAATGAATGGTATGCCTCACCTGTGACATCTAGTTTCAAACGCTTCATTCTCCCACAAGCAACAAAGTAGGAATACATCCAATACTGTATCGCGAATAGTAATTGTAATATACTATTACATTTAAGGATAATTTCTGAAGCTATACCAGCAGAAGCAAAAAATAATGCATTACAAGTACATCAGCTATCCTAGAATGCAACGCAATTGTAAGACACCCAAAACCATGTAGGAAACATTTCCAAAGGAGCAAACGGTCATTCAACGATAATCTTACATTCCATACATTAATGGTTTCTTTATCGTGTATTCTTGCACGAGAGGGCAAGTATCTTTAACCCACCCACAGGCATACAAAATAAAATTGCGATCGTCTATTATGGTTAGTCACAGAGCCATGGTGATATAACAATACACTCGTTTGCGGTAAGACAATGGAAAGAAATGTATTATCGTGAATATCTGCGTACGGTGATCTCCGTAATTAGATATGAAAGCGAATGATTGTGTAAAGTTTAGTATAGAAGCATGTAAATTTCAAATATATAAATTATATACAGTAGGTTGAAATCATTGTCAGCAGGAGAATAAAGGCTGTGGAAAGGGAATGAAATAATGAATTATTCTTCAATAACACCATCCGATCAACGTTAATTGGGGAAATATTGCTTCTCCTCCTTCAATAATATGAGAGAGAAATGCGTGTCGACCGACTAACAGTTATTGCGATGAATATTTTATAATTATTTGCCGTCGTCGAAGGTTACGCTACAGAAACTGTTGACAGGCCGGTGGCGCCATCTCTGTGAAGAGCGCTGAAACTGTTCGCGCTGTGTTTATCGACAGTGTCGGTAACCGCTGGTGGCGCCATCTGTTGGTTACCGGCTGAAACAGAACCGCGAACAGTTTCAGCACTTTTACGGGAGATGGCGCCACGGCGGCGTAAATAAAGTAACGATTTCTTTAATTGATAATTAATGCAGTAACGGTGGCGTTAATTGACACGTGTATTCATTGGGAATGCGTTTAACCTGTGTGACTTTATTCGGAATTGTTAATTATGTTAATTGTTTTTAATTAACCAATCAAAGTTGTGAAGGTTATAACCGTTGCATTGATGCTTGGTTTCTTCCCTTTCTCTTATTTAATATCGTGTCTCAGTGGTTTGCGTTCAGCGTATGATAATTAGTTAATAATAATATTACTTGTACTTTCAGATTTCTGGCAACAAGTGCTCAAATACATTGTAAAACAGTTAATTATCTGGAGCGCAGATCAGGAACACTACAAATATGATATTCATGGCGCACAGATTAATTCTTGGGCTCTTATTAAATTGTGTAGAAGATTCAAGAATTCCTAGAGCAACTGACGTTACTTGCTGGGTCAACGATAACGAAGAACTCTAAGAAACAGCTTAACCTAAGTTTAGCGCTACCAATTTACATATGTTTTATAGTTATATAAGACGCGTACATGAATTTATACAGATAGCTTATAACAATTAGTTTATAAGGAGACATTTGTATTTACCGAATGCTTAAGAAGTGACAATAAACGTTCAGTTATGGTTAATGAATGGTTAAATCATTTAACGACCCCTGCAACTATCCCAGCGCGAACCATTCCTATCCCTAAACGAGAAACAACTCGTAAAACACAACCTTACACACAATTTAATTAGTCGTAAGCAAATATATTGGTGGGTCGTTTTACAGATTTGTGCAGATACTGTGCAATAATTAACTAATAAGTAGGAGTCTGTCAGTTCTTTTGTAAGGGTTTAGATGTTAAAGTATGGCAATAAACATTCAGTTATCGTTAAATAGTGGTTTAATCATTTAATGATTACAGCAACAATCAAAGGACACATTCCAATCTTCAGCGAAGCAGCAATTCATAATGGACAATCCTAAATCCAATTGAATGAAAGGTATGGCACACCTGTGATATCTAGTTTCAAACGCTTCGTGTTCCAACAAGCAACAAAGTAGGAATACATCCAATAGTGTATCGCGAATAGTAACTGTAATATACTATTACATTTAAGGATAATTTCTGAAGCTATACCGGCAGAAGCAAAAAAATAATGCATTACAAGTACATCAGCTATCCTAGAATGCAACGCAATTGTAAGTCACGCAAAACCATGTAGGAAACATTACCAAAGGAGCAAGCTTTCATTTAATGACTGTAGCAACTGTCAAAGGACACATTCCAATCTTCAACGAAGCAGCAAATCATAATGGACAACCCTAAATCCAATTGAATGAATGGTATGGCTCACCTGTGACATCTAGTTTCAAACGCTTCATTGTCCAACAAGCAACAAAGTAGGAATACATCCAAAACTGTATCGCGAATAGTAACTGTAATATACTATTACATTTAAGGATAATTTCTGAAGCTATACCAGCAGAAGCAAAAAATAATGCATTACAAGTACATCAGCTATTCTAGAATGCAACGCAATTGTAAGTCACGCAAAACAATGTAGGAAACATTTCCAAAGGAGCAAGCTTTCATTTAATGACCGTAGCAACTGTCAAAGGACACATTCCAATCTTCAACGAAGCAGCAAATCATAATGGACAATCCTAAATCCAATTGAATGAATGGTATGGCTCACCTGTGACATCTAGTTTCAAACGCTTCATTATCCAACAAGCAACAAAGTAGGAATACATCCAATAATGTATCGCGAATAGTAACTGTAATATACTATTACATTTAAGGATAATTTCTGAAGCTATACCAGCAGAAGCAAAAAATAATGCATTACAAGTACATCAGCTATCCTAGAATGCAACGCAATTGTAAGTCACGCAAAACCATGTAGGAAACATTTCCAAAGCAGCAAGCTTCCATTTAATGACCGTAGCAACTGTCAAAGGACACATTCCAATCTTCAACGAAGCAACAAATCATAATGGACAATCCTAAATCCAATTGAATGAATGGTATGGCTCACCTGTGACATCTAGTTTCAAACGCTTCATTGTCCAACAAGCAACAAAGTAGGAATACATCCAATTATGTATCGCGAATAGTAACTGTAATATACTATTACATTTAAGGATAATTTCTGAAGCTATACCAGCAGAAGCAAAAAATAATGCATTACAAGTACATCAGATATCCTAGAATGCAACTCAATTGTAAGTCACGCAAAACCATGTAGGAAACATTTCCAAAGGAGCAAGCTTTCATTTAATGAACGTAGCAACTGTCAAAGGACACATTCCAATCTTCAACGAAGCAGCAAATCATAATGGACAATCCTAAATCCAATTGAATGAATGGTATGGCTCACCTGTGACATCTAGTTTCAAACGCTTCATTATCCAACAAGCAACAAAGTAGGAATACATCCAATAATGTATCGCGAATAGTAACTGTAATATACTATTACATTTAAGGATAATTTCTGAAGCTATACCAGCAGAAGCAAAAAATAATGCATTACAAGTACATCAGCTATCCTAGAATGCAACGCAATTGTAAGTCACGCAAAACCATGTAGGAAACATTTCCAAAGCAGCAAGCTTCCATTTAATGAGCGTAGCAACTGTCAAAGGACACATTCCAATCTTCAACGAAGCAGCAAATCATAATGGACAATCCTAAATCCAATTGAATGAATGGTATGGCTCACCTGTGACATCTAGTTTCAAACGCTTCATTATCCAACAAGCAACAAAGTAGGAATACATCCAATAATGTATCGCGAATAGTAACTGTAATATACTATTACATTTAAGGATAATTTCTGAAGCTATACCAGCAGAAGCAAAAAATAATGCATTACAAGTACATCAGCTATCCTAGAATGCAACGCAATTGTAAGTCACGCAAAACCATGTAGGAAACATTTCCAAAGCAGCAAGCTTCCATTTAATGACCGTAGCAACTGTCAAAGGACACATTCCAATCTTCAACGAAGCAACAAATCATAATGGACAATCCTAAATCCAATTGAATGAATGGTATGGCTCACCTGTGACATCTAGTTTCAAACGCTTCATTCTCCCACAAGCAACAAAGTAGGAATACAGTCAATACTGTATCGCGAATAGTAACTGTAATATACTATTACATTTAAGGATAATTTCTGAAGCTATACTAGCAGAAGCAAAAAAAAAAAAAAAATAATGCATTACAAGTACATCAGCTATCCTAGAATGCAACGCAATTGTAAGACACGCAAAACCATGTAGGAAACATTTCCAAAGCAGCAAGCTTCCATTTAATGACCGTAGCAACTGTCAAAGGACACATTCCAATCTTCAATGAAGCAGCAAATCATAATGGACAATCCTAAATCCAATTGAATGAATGGTATGGCTCACCTGTGACATCTAGTTTCAAACGCTTCATTCTCCCACAAGCAACAAAGTAGGAATACATCCAATACTGTATCGCGAATAGTAACTGTAATATACTATTACATTTAAGGATAATTTCTGAAGCTATACCAGCAGAAGCAAAAAAAAATAATGCATTACAAGTACATCAGCTATCCTAGAATGCAACGCAATTGTAAGTCACGCAAAACCATGTAGGAAACATTTCCAAAGGAGCAAACGGTCATTCAACGATAATCTTACATTCCATACATTAATGGTTTCTTTATCGTGTATTCTTGCACGAGAGGGCAAGTATCTTTAACCCACCCACAGGCATACAAAATAAAATTGCGATCGTCTATTATGGTTAGTCACAGAGCCATGGTGATATAACAATACACTCGTTTGCGGTAAGACAATGGAAAGAAACGTATTATCGTGAATATCTGCGTACGGTGATCTCCGTAATTAGATATGAAAGCGAATGATTGTGTAAAGTTTAGTATAGAAGCATGTAAATTTCAAATATATAAATTATATATACAGTAGGTTGAAATTATTGTCAGCAGGAGAATAAAGGCTGTGGAAAGGGAATGAAATAATGAATTATTCTTCAATAACACCATCCGATCAACATTAATTCGGGAAATATTGCTTCTCCTTCTTCAATAATTTGACAGAGAAATGCGTGTCGAGTGACTAACATTTATTACGATGAATATTTTATAATTATTTGCCGCTGTCGAAGGTTACACTATAGAAACTATTGACGGGCCGGTGGCGCCATCTCTGTGAAGAGCGCTGAAACTGTTCGCGCTGTGTTTATCGACAGTGTCGGTAACCGCTGGTGGCGCCATCTGTTGGTTACCGGCTGAAACAGAACCGCGAACAGTTTCAGCACTTTTACGGGAGATGGCGCCACCGCGGCGTAAACAAAGCAACGATTTCGTTAATTGATAATTAATGCAGTAACGGTGGCGTTAATTGACACGTGTATTCATTGGGAATGCGTTTAACCTGCGTGACTTTATTCGGAATTGTTAATTATGTTAATTGTTTTTAATTGACCAATCAAAGTTGTGAAGGTTATAACCGCTGCATTGATGCTTGGTTTCTTCCCTTACTCTTATTTAATATCGTGTCTCAGTGGTTTGCGTTCAGCGTATGATAATTAGTTAATAATAATATTACTTGTACTTTCAGATTTCTGGCAACAAGTGCTCAAATACATTGTAAAACAGTTAATTATCTGGAGCGCAGATCAGGAACACTACATATATGATATTCATGGCGCACAGATTAATTCTTGGGCTCTTATTAAATTGTGTAGAAGATTTAAGAATTCCTAGAGCAACTGACGTTACTTGCTGAGTCAACGATAACGAAGAACTCTAAGAAACAGGTTAACCTAAGTTTAGCGCTACCAATTTACATATGTTTTATAGTTATATAAGACGCGTACATGAATTTATACAGATAGCTTATAACAATTAGTTTATAAGGAGACATTTGTATTTACCGAATGCTTAAGAAGTGACAATAAACGTTCAGTTATGGTTAATGAATGGTTAAATCATTTAACGACCCCTGCAACTATCCCAGCGCGAACCATTCCTATCCCTAAACGAGAAACAACTCGTAAAACACAACCTTACACACAATTTAATTAGTCGTAAGCAAATATATTGGTGGGTCGTTTCACAGATTTGTACAGATACTGTGCAATAATTAACCAATAAGTAGGAGTCTGTCAGTTCTTTTGTAAGGGTTTAGATGTTAAAGTATGGCAATAAACATTCAGTTATCGTTAAATAGTGGTTTAATCATTTAATGATCCCAGCAACTATCAAAGAAGGACACATTCCAATCTTCAACGAAGCAGCAATTCATAATGGACAACCCTAAATCCAATTGAATGGATGGTATGGCTCACCTTTGGCATCTAGTTTCAAACGCTTCGTGTTCCAACAAGCAACAAAGTAGGAATACATCCAATAGTGTATCGCGAATAGTAACTGTAATATACTATTACATTTAAGGATAATTTCTGAAGCTATACCAGCAGAAGCAAAAAATAATGCATTACAAGTACATCAGCTATCCTAGAATGCAACGCAATTGTAAGTCACGCAAAACCATGTAGGAAACATTTCCAAAGGAGCAAGCTTTCATTTAATGAACGTAGCAACTGTCAAAGGACACATTCCAATCTTCAACGAAGCAGCAAATCATAATGGACAATCCTAAATCCAATTGAATGAATGGTATGGCTCACCTGTGGCATCTAGTTTCAAACGCTTCATTCTCCCACAAGCAACAAAGTAGGAATACATCCAATACTGTATCGCGAATAGTAACTGTAATATACTATTACATTTAAGGATAATTTCTGAAGCTATACTAGCAGAAGCAAAAAAAAATAATGCATTACAAGTACATCAGCTATCCTAGAATGCAACGCAATTGTAAGACACGCAAAACCATGTAGGAAACATTTCCAAAGCAGCAAGCTTCCATTTAATGAGCGTAGCAACTGTCAAAGGACACATTCCAATCTTCAACGAAGCACCAAATCATAATGGACAATCCTAAATCCAATTGAATGAATGGTATGGCTCACCTGTGACATCTAGTTTCAAACGCTTCATTCTCCCACAAGCAACAAAGTAGGAATACATCCAATAATGTATCGCGAATAGTAACTGTAATATACTATTACATTTAAGGATAATTTCTGAAGCTATACCAGCAGAAGCAAAAAATAATGCATTACAAGTACATCAGCTATCCTAGAATGCAACGCAATTGTAAGTCACGCAAAACCATGTAGGAAACATTTCCAAAGCAGCAAGCTTCCATTTAATGACCGTAGCAACTGTCAAAGGACACATTCCAATCTTCAACGAAGCAGCAAATCATAATGGACAATCCTAAATCCAATTGAATGAATGGTATGCCTCACCTGTGACATCTAGTTTCAAACGCTTCATTCTCCCACAAGCAACAAAGTAGGAATACATCCAATACTGTATCGCGAATAGTAATTGTAATATACTATTACATTTAAGGATAATTTCTGAAGCTATACCAGCAGAAGCAAAAAATAATGCATTACAAGTACATCAGCTATCCTAGAATGCAACGCAATTGTAAGACACCCAAAACCATGTAGGAAACATTTCCAAAGGAGCAAACGGTCATTCAACGATAATCTTACATTCCATACATTAATGGTTTCTTTATCGTGTATTCTTGCACGAGAGGGCAAGTATCTTTAACCCACCCACAGGCATACAAAATAAAATTGCGATCGTCTATTATGGTTAGTCACAGAGCCATGGTGATATAACAATACACTCGTTTGCGGTAAGACAATGGAAAGAAATGTATTATCGTGAATATCTGCGTACGGTGATCTCCGTAATTAGATATGAAAGCGAATGATTGTGTAAAGTTTAGTATAGAAGCATGTAAATTTCAAATATATAAATTATATACAGTAGGTTGAAATCATTGTCAGCAGGAGAATAAAGGCTGTGGAAAGGGAATGAAATAATGAATTATTCTTCAATAACACCATCCGATCAACGTTAATTGGGGAAATATTGCTTCTCCTCCTTCAATAATATGAGAGAGAAATGCGTGTCGACCGACTAACAGTTATTGCGATGAATATTTTATAATTATTTGCCGTCGTCGAAGGTTACGCTACAGAAACTGTTGACAGGCCGGTGGCGCCATCTCTGTGAAGAGCGCTGAAACTGTTCGCGCTGTGTTTATCGACAGTGTCGGTAACCGCTGGTGGCGCCATCTGTTGGTTACCGGCTGAAACAGAACCGCGAACAGTTTCAGCACTTTTACGGGAGATGGCGCCACGGCGGCGTAAATAAAGTAACGATTTCTTTAATTGATAATTAATGCAGTAACGGTGGCGTTAATTGACACGTGTATTCATTGGGAATGCGTTTAACCTGTGTGACTTTATTCGGAATTGTTAATTATGTTAATTGTTTTTAATTAACCAATCAAAGTTGTGAAGGTTATAACCGTTGCATTGATGCTTGGTTTCTTCCCTTTCTCTTATTTAATATCGTGTCTCAGTGGTTTGCGTTCAGCGTATGATAATTAGTTAATAATAATATTACTTGTACTTTCAGATTTCTGGCAACAAGTGCTCAAATACATTGTAAAACAGTTAATTATCTGGAGCGCAGATCAGGAACACTACAAATATGATATTCATGGCGCACAGATTAATTCTTGGGCTCTTATTAAATTGTGTAGAAGATTCAAGAATTCCTAGAGCAACTGACGTTACTTGCTGGGTCAACGATAACGAAGAACTCTAAGAAACAGCTTAACCTAAGTTTAGCGCTACCAATTTACATATGTTTTATAGTTATATAAGACGCGTACATGAATTTATACAGATAGCTTATAACAATTAGTTTATAAGGAGACATTTGTATTTACCGAATGCTTAAGAAGTGACAATAAACGTTCAGTTATGGTTAATGAATGGTTAAATCATTTAACGACCCCTGCAACTATCCCAGCGCGAACCATTCCTATCCCTAAACGAGA
The DNA here is from genome assembly GCA_963969225.1 of Xylocopa violacea. NCBI lineage: Eukaryota > Metazoa > Arthropoda > Insecta > Hymenoptera > Apidae > Xylocopa > Xylocopa violacea. The sequence goes on from CAXAJV010000011.1 coordinate 31,794,914, forward strand.
AACAACTCGTAAAACACAACCTTACACACAATTTAATTAGTCGTAAGCAAATATATTGGTGGGTCGTTTCACAGATTTGTACAGATACAGTGCAATAATTAACCAATAAGTTGGAGTCTGTCAGTTCTTTTGTAAGGGTTTAGATGTTAAAGTATGGCAATAAACATTCAGTTATCGTTAAATAGTGGTTTAATCATTTAATGATCCCAGCAACTATCAAAGAAGGACACATTCCAATCTTCAACGAAGCAGCAATTCATAATGGACAACCCTAAATCCAATTGAATGGATGGTATGGCTCACCTTTGGCATCTAGTTTCAAACGCTTCGTGTTCCAACAAGCAACAAAGTAGGAATACATCCAATAGTGTATCGCGAATAGTAACTGTAATATACTATTACATTTAAGGATAATTTCTGAAGCTATACCAGCAGAAGCAAAAAATAATGCATTACAAGTACATCAGCTATCCTAGAATGCAACGCAATTGTAAGTCACGCAAAACCATGTAGGAAACATTTCCAAAGGAGCAAGCTTCCATTTAATGACCGTAGCAACTGTCAAAGGACACATTCCAATCTTCAACGAAGCAGCAAATCATAATGGACAATCCTAAATCCAATTGAATGAATGGTATGTCTCACCTGTGACATCTAGTTTCAAACGCTTCATTCTCCAACAAGCAACAAAGTAGGAATACATCCAATACTGTATCGCGAATAGTAACTGTAATATACTATTACATTTAAGGATAATTTCTGAAGCTATACCAGCAGAAGCAAAAAATAATGCATTACAAGTACATCAGCTATCCTAGAATGCAACGCAATTGTAAGTCACGCAAAACCATGTAGGAAACATTTCCAAAGGAGCAAGCTTTCATTTAATGACCCTAGCAACTGTCAAAGGACGCATTCCAATCTTCAACGAAGCAGCAATTCATAATGGACAACCCTAAATCCAATTGAATGAATGGTATGGCTCACCTGTGACATCTAGTTTCAAACGCTTCATTGTCCAACAAGCAACAAAGTAGGAATACATCCAATACTGTATCGCGAATAGTAACTGTAATATACTATTACATTTAAGGATAACTTCTGAAGGTACACTAGCAGAAGCAAAAAATAATGCATTACAAGTACATCAGCTATCCTAGAATGCAACGCAATTGTAAGCCACGCAAAACCATGTAGGAAACATTTCCAAAGGAGCAAACGGTCATTCAACGATAATCTTACATTCCATACATTAATGGTTTCTTTATCGTGTATTCTTGCACGAGAGGGCAAGTATCTTTAACCCACCCACAGGCATACAAAATAAAATTGCGATCGTCTATTATGGTTAGTCACAGAGCCATGGTGATATAACAATACACTCGTTTGCGGTAATACAATGGAAAGAAACGTATTATCGTGAATATCTGCGTACGGTGATCTCCGTAATTAGATATGAAAGCGAATGATTGTGTAAAGTTTAGTATAGAAGCATGTAAATTTCAAATATATAAATTATATACAGTAGGTTGAAATCATTGCGAGCAGGAGAATAAAGGCTGTGGAAAGGGAATGAAATAATGAATTATTCTTCAATAACACCATCCGATCAACATTAATTGGGGAAATATTGCTTCTCCTCCTTCAATAATATGAGAGAGAAATGCGTGTCGACCGACTAACAGTTATTGCGATGAATATTTTATAATTATTTGCCGTCGTCGAAGGTTACGCTACAGAAACTGTTGACAGGCCGGTGGCGCCATCTCTGTGAAGAGCGCTGAAACTGTTCGCGCTGTGTTTATCGACAGTGTCGGTAACCGTTGGTGGCGCCATCTGTTGGTTACCGGCTGAAACAGAACCGCGAACAGTTTCAGCACTTTTACGGGAGATGGCGCCACGGCGGCGTAAATAAAGTAACGATTTCTTTAATTGATAATTAATGCAGTAACGGTGGCGTTAATTGACACGTGTATTCATTGGGAATGCGTTTAACCTGTGTGACTTTATTCGGAATTGTTAATTATGTTAATTGTTTTTAATTAACCAATCAAAGTTGTGAAGGTTATAACCGTTGCATTGATGCTTGGTTTCTTCCCTTTCTCTTATTTAATATCGTGTCTCAGTGGTTTGCGTTCAGCGTATGATAATTAGTTAATAATAATATTACTTGTACTTTCAGATTTCTGGCAACAAGTGCTCAAATACATTGTAAAACAGTTAATTATCTGGAGCGCAGATCAGGAACACTACAAATATGATATTCATGGCGCACAGATTAATTCTTGGGCTCTTATTAAATTGTGTAGAAGATTCAAGAATTCCTAGAGCAACTGACGTTACTTGCTGGGTCAACGATAACGAAGAACTCTAAGAAACAGCTTAACCTAAGTTTAGCGCTACCAATTTACATATGTTTTATAGTTATATAAGACGCGTACATGAATTTATACAGATAGCTTATAACAATTAGTTTATAAGGAGACATTTGTATTTACCGAATGCTTAAGAAGTGACAATAAACGTTCAGTTATGGTTAATGAATGGTTAAATCATTTAACGACCCCTGCAACTATCCCAGCGCGAACCATTCCTATCCCTAAACGAGAAACAACTCGTAAAACACAACCTTACACACAATTTAATTAGTCGTAAGCAAATATATTGGTGGGTCGTTTCACAGATTTGTACAGATACAGTGCAATAATTAACCAATAAGTTGGAGTCTGTCAGTTCTTTTGTAAGGGTTTAGATGTTAAAGTATGGCAATAAACATTCAGTTATCGTTAAATAGTGGTTTAATCATTTAATGATCCCAGCAACTATCAAAGAAGGACACATTCCAATCTTCAACGAAGCAGCAATTCATAATGGACAACCCTAAATCCAATTGAATGGATGGTATGGCTCACCTTTGGCATCTAGTTTCAAACGCTTCGTGTTCCAACAAGCAACAAAGTAGGAATACATCCAATAGTGTATCGCGAATAGTAACTGTAATATACTATTACATTTAAGGATAATTTCTGAAGCTATACCAGCAGAAGCAAAAAATAATGCATTACAAGTACATCAGCTATCCTAGAATGCAACGCAATTGTAAGTCACGCAAAACCATGTAGGAAACATTTCCAAAGGAGCAAGCTTCCATTTAATGACCGTAGCAACTGTCAAAGGACACATTCCAATCTTCAACGAAGCAGCAAATCATAATGGACAATCCTAAATCCAATTGAATGAATGGTATGTCTCACCTGTGACATCTAGTTTCAAACGCTTCATTCTCCAACAAGCAACAAAGTAGGAATACATCCAATACTGTATCGCGAATAGTAACTGTAATATACTATTACATTTAAGGATAATTTCTGAAGCTATACCAGCAGAAGCAAAAAATAATGCATTACAAGTACATCAGCTATCCTAGAATGCAACGCAATTGTAAGTCACGCAAAACCATGTAGGAAACATTTCCAAAGGAGCAAGCTTTCATTTAATGACCCTAGCAACTGTCAAAGGACGCATTCCAATCTTCAACGAAGCAGCAATTCATAATGGACAACCCTAAATCCAATTGAATGAATGGTATGGCTCACCTGTGACATCTAGTTTCAAACGCTTCATTGTCCAACAAGCAACAAAGTAGGAATACATCCAATACTGTATCGCGAATAGTAACTGTAATATACTATTACATTTAAGGATAACTTCTGAAGGTACACTAGCAGAAGCAAAAAATAATGCATTACAAGTACATCAGCTATCCTAGAATGCAACGCAATTGTAAGCCACGCAAAACCATGTAGGAAACATTTCCAAAGCAGCAAGCTTCCATTTAATGAGCGTAGCAACTGTCAAAGGACACATTCCAATCTTCAACGAAGCAGCAAATCATAATGGACAATCCTAAATCCAATTGAATGAATGGTATGGCTCACCTGTGACATCTAGTTTCAAACGCTTCATTCTCCCACAAGCAACAAAGTAGGAATACATCCAATAATGTATCGCGAATAGTAACTGTAATATACTATTACATTTAAGGATAATTTCTGAAGCTATAATAGCAGAACCAAAAAATAATGCATTACAAGTACATCAGCTATCCTAGAATGCAACGCAATTGTAAGTCATGCAAAACCATGTAGTAAACATTTCCAAAGGAACAAACGTTCATTCAACGAGGATCTTACATTCCATACATTAATGGTTTCTTTATCGTGTATTCATGCACGAAAAGGCAAGTATCTTTAATCTACCCAGAGGCATACAAAATAAAACTGTTATCGTGTATTATGGTTAGCCACATAACCATAGTGATTTAACAATAAACTTCTCTGCGATAAGAAAGAAATTCCTTTGGAAAGAAATGTATTATCGGTGATCTCCATAATTAGATATCAAAGAGAATGATGGTGTAATGTTTAATATAGAAGCATTTAAATTACAAACCTATAAATTTCACACAGTAGGTTGAAATCATTGTCAGCAGAGGAATAAAGGCTGTTGGAAGGGGAATAAAATAATGAATTATTCTTCAATAACACCATCTGATTTACATTAATTTGGAAAATATTGCTTCTCATTCTTTAAAAATATGACAGGGAAATGTGTGTTAAGTAAATAGTAATTACTACGATGAATATTTTATATTTACTGTCATCGAAGGTTACATTATAGAAGCTATTGACTGTCCGGTGGCGCCATCTCTGTGAAAAGTGCTGAGACTGTTCGCAGTTCTGTTTCAACCGGTCACCAACAGATGGCGCCACCAGCGTGCTATAACTTTGCTACACTGTCGATAACGACGTGCGTCTAGTTTCAGCGCTTTTACGCGAGATGGCGCCACTGTGGTTTAAATAAAGTAACGATTTATTGGTATATATTGGCCATATTGGATCTGTGACTGCATGGTAAAGTGTTCGATTACCGACTGGCATTACACATTGGCGTGCTCGGTATTTATATACTGGGGAAGGGTTCTCCCCAGTCCTTTTTTTTTTTTTTTTTTTTTTTTTTTTTTTTTTTTTTTTTTTTTTTTTGCTTATCAATACCGTCGGTTAGGTCAGGTTTGGTCGGGTTAGGTTAGGTTGGGTTAGGTCAGGTTTGGTCGGGTTAGGTTAGGTTGGGTTAGGTCAGGTTTGGTCGGGTTAGGTTAGGTTGGGTTAGGTCAGGTTTGGTCGGGTTAGGTTAGGTTGGGTTAGGTCAGGTTTGGTCGGGTTAGGTTAGGTTGGGTTAGGTCAGGTTTGGTCGGGTTAGGTTAGGTTGGGTTAGGTCAGGTTTGGTCGGGTTAGGTTAGGTTGGGTTAGGTCAGGTTTGGTCGGGTTAGGTTAGGTTGGGTTAGGTCAGGTTTGGTCGGGTTAGGTTAGGTTGGGTTAGGTCAGGTTTGGTCGGGTTAGGTTAGGTTGGGTTAGGTCAGGTTTGGTCGGGTTAGGTTAGGTTGGGTTAGGTCAGGTTTGGTCGGGTTAGGTTAGGTTGGGTTAGGTCAGGTTTGGTCGGGTTAGGTTAGGTTGGGTTAGGTCAGGTTTGGTCGGGTTAGGTTAGGTTGGGTTAGGTCAGGTTTGGTCGGGTTAGGTTAGGTTGGGTTAGGTCAGGTTTGGTCGGGTTAGGTTAGGTTGGGTTAGGTCAGGTTTGGTCGGGTTAGGTTAGGTTGGGTTAGGTCAGGTTTGGTCGGGTTAGGTTAGGTTGGGTTAGGTCAGGTTTGGTCGGGTTAGGTTAGGTTGGGTTAGGTCAGGTTTGGTCGGGTTAGGTTAGGTTGGGTTAGGTCAGGTTTGGTCGGGTTAGGTTAGGTTGGGTTAGGTCAGGTTTGGTCGGGTTAGGTTAGGTTGGGTTAGGTCAGGTTTGGTCGGGTTAGGTTAGGTTGGGTTAGGTCAGGTTTGGTCGGGTTAGGTTAGGTTGGGTTAGGTCAGGTTTGGTCGGGTTAGGTTAGGTTGGGTTAGGTCAGGTTTGGTCGGGTTAGGTTAGGTTGGGTTAGGTCAGGTTTGGTCGGGTTAGGTTAGGTTGGGTTAGGTCAGGTTTGGTCGGGTTAGGTTAGGTTGGGTTAGGTCAGGTTTGGTCGGGTTAGGTTAGGTTGGGTTAGGTCAGGTTTGGTCGGGTTAGGTTAGGTTGGGTTAGGTCAGGTTTGGTCGGGTTAGGTTAGGTTGGGTTAGGTCAGGTTTGGTCGGGTTAGGTTAGGTTGGGTTAGGTCAGGTTTGGTCGGGTTAGGTTAGGTTGGGTTAGGTCAGGTTTGGTCGGGTTAGGTTAGGTTGGGTTAGGTCAGGTTTGGTCGGGTTAGGTTAGGTTGGGTTAGGTCAGGTTTGGTCGGGTTAGGTTAGGTTGGGTTAGGTCAGGTTTGGTCGGGTTAGGTTAGGTTGGGTTAGGTCAGGTTTGGTCGGGTTAGGTTAGGTTGGGTTAGGTCAGGTTTGGTCGGGTTAGGTTAGGTTGGGTTAGGTCAGGTTTGGTCGGGTTAGGTTAGGTTGGGTTAGGTCAGGTTTGGTCGGGTTAGGTTAGGTTGGGTTAGGTCAGGTTTGGTCGGGTTAGGTTAGGTTGGGTTAGGTCAGGTTTGGTCGGGTTAGGTTAGGTTGGGTTAGGTCAGGTTTGGTCGGGTTAGGTTAGGTTGGGTTAGGTCAGGTTTGGTCGGGTTAGGTTAGGTTGGGTTAGGTCAGGTTTGGTCGGGTTAGGTTAGGTTGGGTTAGGTCAGGTTTGGTCGGGTTAGGTTAGGTTGGGTTAGGTCAGGTTTGGTCGGGTTAGGTTAGGTTGGGTTAGGTCAGGTTTGGTCGGGTTAGGTTAGGTTGGGTTAGGTCAGGTTTGGTCGGGTTAGGTTAGGTTGGGTTAGGTCAGGTTTGGTCGGGTTAGGTTAGGTTGGGTTAGGTCAGGTTTGGTCGGGTTAGGTTAGGTTGGGTTAGGTCAGGTTTGGTCGGGTTAGGTTAGGTTGGGTTAGGTCAGGTTTGGTCGGGTTAGGTTAGGTTGGGTTAGGTCAGGTTTGGTCGGGTTAGGTTAGGTTGGGTTAGGTCAGGTTTGGTCGGGTTAGGTTAGGTTGGGTTAGGTCAGGTTTGGTCGGGTTAGGTTAGGTTGGGTTAGGTCAGGTTTGGTCGGGTTAGGTTAGGTTGGGTTAGGTCAGGTTTGGTCGGGTTAGGTTAGGTTGGGTTAGGTCAGGTTTGGTCGGGTTAGGTTAGGTTGGGTTAGGTCAGGTTTGGTCGGGTTAGGTTAGGTTGGGTTAGGTCAGGTTTGGTCGGGTTAGGTTAGGTTGGGTTAGGTCAGGTTTGGTCGGGTTAGGTTAGGTTGGGTTAGGTCAGGTTTGGTCGGGTTAGGTTAGGTTGGGTTAGGTCAGGTTTGGTCGGGTTAGGTTAGGTTGGGTTAGGTCAGGTTTGGTCGGGTTAGGTTAGGTTGGGTTAGGTCAGGTTTGGTCGGGTTAGGTTAGGTTGGGTTAGGTCAGGTTTGGTCGGGTTAGGTTAGGTTGGGTTAGGTCAGGTTTGGTCGGGTTAGGTTAGGTTGGGTTAGGTCAGGTTTGGTCGGGTTAGGTTAGGTTGGGTTAGGTCAGGTTTGGTCGGGTTAGGTTAGGTTGGGTTAGGTCAGGTTTGGTCGGGTTAGGTTAGGTTGGGTTAGGTCAGGTTTGGTCGGGTTAGGTTAGGTTGGGTTAGGTCAGGTTTGGTCGGGTTAGGTTAGGTTGGGTTAGGTCAGGTTTGGTCGGGTTAGGTTAGGTTGGGTTAGGTCAGGTTTGGTCGGGTTAGGTTAGGTTGGGTTAGGTCAGGTTTGGTCGGGTTAGGTTAGGTTGGGTTAGGTCAGGTTTGGTCGGGTTAGGTTAGGTTGGGTTAGGTCAGGTTTGGTCGGGTTAGGTTAGGTTGGGTTAGGTCAGGTTTGGTCGGGTTAGGTTAGGTTGGGTTAGGTCAGGTTTGGTCGGGTTAGGTTAGGTTGGGTTAGGTCAGGTTTGGTCGGGTTAGGTTAGGTTGGGTTAGGTCAGGTTTGGTCGGGTTAGGTTAGGTTGGGTTAGGTCAGGTTTGGTCGGGTTAGGTTAGGTTGGGTTAGGTCAGGTTTGGTCGGGTTAGGTTAGGTTGGGTTAGGTCAGGTTTGGTCGGGTTAGGTTAGGTTGGGTTAGGTCAGGTTTGGTCGGGTTAGGTTAGGTTGGGTTAGGTCAGGTTTGGTCGGGTTAGGTTAGGTTGGGTTAGGTCAGGTTTGGTCGGGTTAGGTTAGGTTGGGTTAGGTCAGGTTTGGTCGGGTTAGGTTAGGTTGGGTTAGGTCAGGTTTGGTCGGGTTAGGTTAGGTTGGGTTAGGTCAGGTTTGGTCGGGTTAGGTTAGGTTGGGTTAGGTCAGGTTTGGTCGGGTTAGGTTAGGTTGGGTTAGGTCAGGTTTGGTCGGGTTAGGTTAGGTTGGGTTAGGTCAGGTTTGGTCGGGTTAGGTTAGGTTGGGTTAGGTCAGGTTTGGTCGGGTTAGGTTAGGTTGGGTTAGGTCAGGTTTGGTCGGGTTAGGTTAGGTTGGGTTAGGTCAGGTTTGGTCGGGTTAGGTTAGGTTGGGTTAGGTCAGGTTTGGTCGGGTTAGGTTAGGTTGGGTTAGGTCAGGTTTGGTCGGGTTAGGTTAGGTTGGGTTAGGTCAGGTTTGGTCGGGTTAGGTTAGGTTGGGTTAGGTCAGGTTTGGTCGGGTTAGGTTAGGTTGGGTTAGGTCAGGTTTGGTCGGGTTAGGTTAGGTTGGGTTAGGTCAGGTTTGGTCGGGTTAGGTTAGGTTGGGTTAGGTCAGGTTTGGTCGGGTTAGGTTAGGTTGGGTTAGGTCAGGTTTGGTCGGGTTAGGTTAGGTTGGGTTAGGTCAGGTTTGGTCGGGTTAGGTTAGGTTGGGTTAGGTCAGGTTTGGTCGGGTTAGGTTAGGTTGGGTTAGGTCAGGTTAGGTCGGGTTAGGTTAGGTTGGGTTAGGTCAGGTTTGGTCGGGTTAGGTTAGGTTGGGTTAGGTCAGGTTTGGTCGGGTTAGGTTAGGTTGGGTTAGGTCAGGTTTGGTCGGGTTAGGTTAGGTTGGGTTAGGTCAGGTTTGGTCGGGTTAGGTTAGGTTGGGTTAGGTCAGGTTTGGTCGGGTTAGGTTAGGTTGGGTTAGGTCAGGTTTGGTCGGGTTAGGTTAGGTTAGGTTAGGTTAGGTTAGGTTAGGTTAGGTTAGGTTAGGTTAGGTTAGGTTAGGTTAGGTTAGGTTAGGTTAGGTTAGGTTAGGTTAGGTTAGGTTAGGTTAGGTTAGGTTAGGTTAGGTTAGGTTAGGTTAGGTTAGGTTAGGTTAGGTTAGGTTAGGTTAGGTTAGGTTAGGTTAGGTTAGGTTAGGTTAGGTTAGGTTAGGTTAGGTTAGGTTAGGTTAGGTTAGGTTAGGTTAGGTTAGGTTAGGTTAGGTTAGGTTAGGTTAGGTTAGGTTAGGTTAGGTTAGGTTAGGTTAGGTTAGGTTAGGTTAGGTTAGGTTAGGTTAGGTTAGGTTAGGTTAGGTTAGGTTAGGTTAGGTTAGGTTAGGTTAGGTTAGGTTAGGTTAGGTTAGGTTAGGTTAGGTTAGGTTAGGTTAGGTTAGGTTAGGTTAGGTTAGGTTAGGTTAGGTTAGGTTAGGTTAGGTTAGGTTAGGTTAGGTTAGGTTAGGTTAGGTTAGGTTAGGTTAGGTTAGGTTAGGTTAGGTTAGGTTAGGTTAGGTTAGGTTAGGTTAGGTTAGGTTAGGTTAGGTTAGGTTAGGTTAGGTTAGGTTAGGTTAGGTTAGGTTAGGTTAGGTTAGGTTAGGTTAGGTTAGGTTAGGTTAGGTTAGGTTAGGTTAGGTTAGGTTAGGTTAGGTTAGGTTAGGTTAGGTTAGGTTAGGTTAGGTTAGGTTAGGTTAGGTTAGGTTAGGTTAGGTTAGGTTAGGTTAGGTTAGGTTAGGTTAGGTTAGGTTAGGTTAGGTTAGGTTAGGTTAGGTTAGGTTAGGTTAGGTTAGGTTAGGTTAGGTTAGGTTAGGTTAGGTTAGGTTAGGTTAGGTTAGGTTAGGTTAGGTTAGGTTAGGTTAGGTTAGGTTAGGTTAGGTTAGGTTAGGTTAGGTTAGGTTAGGTTAGGTTAGGTTAGGTTAGGTTAGGTTAGGTTAGGTTAGGTTAGGTTAGGTTAGGTTAGGTTAGGTTAGGTTAGGTTAGGTTAGGTTAGGTTAGGTTAGGTTAGGTTAGGTTAGGTTAGGTTAGGTTAGGTTAGGTTAGGTTAGGTTAGGTTAGGTTAGGTTAGGTTAGGTTAGGTTAGGTTAGGTTAGGTTAGGTTAGGTTAGGTTAGGTTAGGTTAGGTTAGGTTAGGTTAGGTTAGGTTAGGTTAGGTTAGGTTAGGTTAGGTTAGGTTAGGTTAGGTTAGGTTAGGTTAGGTTAGGTTAGGTTAGGTTAGGTTAGGTTAGGTTAGGTTAGGTTAGGTTAGGTTAGGTTAGGTTAGGTTAGGTTAGGTTAGGTTAGGTTAGGTTAGGTTAGGTTAGGTTAGGTTAGGTTAGGTTAGGTTAGGTTAGGTTAGGTTAGGTTAGGTTAGGTTAGGTTAGGTTAGGTTAGGTTAGGTTAGGTTAGGTTAGGTTAGGTTAGGTTAGGTTAGGTTAGGTTAGGTTAGGTTAGGTTAGGTTAGGTTAGGTTAGGTTAGGTTAGGTTAGGTTAGGTTAGGTTAGGTTAGGTTAGGTTAGGTTAGGTTAGGTTAGGTTAGGTTAGGTTAGGTTAGGTTAGGTTAGGTTAGGTTAGGTTAGGTTAGGTTAGGTTAGGTTAGGTTAGGTTAGGTTAGGTTAGGTTAGGTTAGGTTAGGTTAGGTTAGGTTAGGTTAGGTTAGGTTAGGTTAGGTTAGGTTAGGTTAGGTTAGGTTAGGTTAGGTTAGGTTAGGTTAGGTTAGGTTAGGTTAGGTTAGGTTAGGTTAGGTTAGGTTAGGTTAGGTTAGGTTAGGTTAGGTTAGGTTAGGTTAGGTTAGGTTAGGTTAGGTTAGGTTAGGTTAGGTTAGGTTAGGTTAGGTTAGGTTAGGTTAGGTTAGGTTAGGTTAGGTTAGGTTAGGTTAGGTTAGGTTAGGTTAGGTTAGGTTAGGTTAGGTTAGGTTAGGTTAGGTTAGGTTAGGTTAGGTTAGGTTAGGTTAGGTTAGGTTAGGTTAGGTTAGGTTAGGTTAGGTTAGGTTAGGTTAGGTTAGGTTAGGTTAGGTTAGGTTAGGTTAGGTTAGGTTAGGTTAGGTTAGGTTAGGTTAGGTTAGGTTAGGTTAGGTTAGGTTAGGTTAGGTTAGGTTAGGTTAGGTTAGGTTAGGTTAGGTTAGGTTAGGTTAGGTTAGGTTAGGTTAGGTTAGGTTAGGTTAGGTTAGGTTAGGTTAGGTTAGGTTAGGTTAGGTTAGGTTAGGTTAGGTTAGGTTAGGTTAGGTTAGGTTAGGTTAGGTTAGGTTAGGTTAGGTTAGGTTAGGTTAGGTTAGGTTAGGTTAGGTTAGGTTAGGTTAGGTTAGGTTAGGTTAGGTTAGGTTAGGTTAGGTTAGGTTAGGTTAGGTTAGGTTAGGTTAGGTTAGGTTAGGTTAGGTTAGGTTAGGTTAGGTTAGGTTAGGTTAGGTTAGGTTAGGTTAGGTTAGGTTAGGTTAGGTTAGGTTAGGTTAGGTTAGGTTAGGTTAGGTTAGGTTAGGTTAGGTTAGGTTAGGTTAGGTTAGGTTAGGTTAGGTTAGGTTAGGTTAGGTTAGGTTAGGTTAGGTTAGGTTAGGTTAGGTTAGGTTAGGTTAGGTTAGGTTAGGTTAGGTTAGGTTAGGTTAGGTTAGGTTAGGTTAGGTTAGGTTAGGTTAGGTTAGGTTAGGTTAGGTTAGGTTAGGTTAGGTTAGGTTAGGTTAGGTTAGGTTAGGTTAGGTTAGGTTAGGTTAGGTTAGGTTAGGTTAGGTTAGGTTAGGTTAGGTTAGGTTAGGTTAGGTTAGGTTAGGTTAGGTTAGGTTAGGTTAGGTTAGGTTAGGTTAGGTTAGGTTAGGTTAGGTTAGGTTAGGTTAGGTTAGGTTAGGTTAGGTTAGGTTAGGTTAGGTTAGGTTAGGTTAGGTTAGGTTAGGTTAGGTTAGGTTAGGTTAGGTTAGGTTAGGTTAGGTTAGGTTAGGTTAGGTTAGGTTAGGTTAGGTTAGGTTAGGTTAGGTTAGGTTAGGTTAGGTTAGGTTAGGTTAGGTTAGGTTAGGTTAGGTTAGGTTAGGTTAGGTTAGGTTAGGTTAGGTTAGGTTAGGTTAGGTTAGGTTAGGTTAGGTTAGGTTAGGTTAGGTTAGGTTAGGTTAGGTTAGGTTAGGTTAGGTTAGGTTAGGTTAGGTTAGGTTAGGTTAGGTTAGGTTAGGTTAGGTTAGGTTAGGTTAGGTTAGGTTAGGTTAGGTTAGGTTAGGTTAGGTTAGGTTAGGTTAGGTTAGGTTAGGTTAGGTTAGGTTAGGTTAGGTTAGGTTAGGTTAGGTTAGGTTAGGTTAGGTTAGGTTAGGTTAGGTTAGGTTAGGTTAGGTTAGGTTAGGTTAGGTTAGGTTAGGTTAGGTTAGGTTAGGTTAGGTTAGGTTAGGTTAGGTTAGGTTAGGTTAGGTTAGGTTAGGTTAGGTTAGGTTAGGTTAGGTTAGGTTAGGTTAGGTTAGGTTAGGTTAGGTTAGGTTAGGTTAGGTTAGGTTAGGTTAGGTTAGGTTAGGTTAGGTTAGGTTAGGTTAGGTTAGGTTAGGTTAGGTTAGGTTAGGTTAGGTTAGGTTAGGTTAGGTTAGGTTAGGTTAGGTTAGGTTAGGTTAGGTTAGGTTAGGTTAGGTTAGGTTAGGTTAGGTTAGGTTAGGTTAGGTTAGGTTAGGTTAGGTTAGGTTAGGTTAGGTTAGGTTAGGTTAGGTTAGGTTAGGTTAGGTTAGGTTAGGTTAGGTTAGGTTAGGTTAGGTTAGGTTAGGTTAGGTTAGGTTAGGTTAGGTTAGGTTAGGTTAGGTTAGGTTAGGTTAGGTTAGGTTAGGTTAGGTTAGGTTAGGTTAGGTTAGGTTAGGTTAGGTTAGGTTAGGTTAGGTTAGGTTAGGTTAGGTTAGGTTAGGTTAGGTTAGGTTAGGTTAGGTTAGGTTAGGTTAGGTTAGGTTAGGTTAGGTTAGGTTAGGTTAGGTTAGGTTAGGTTAGGTTAGGTTAGGTTAGGTTAGGTTAGGTTAGGTTAGGTTAGGTTAGGTTAGGTTAGGTTAGGTTAGGTTAGGTTAGGTTAGGTTAGGTTAGGTTAGGTTAGGTTAGGTTAGGTTAGGTTAGGTTAGGTTAGGTTAGGTTAGGTTAGGTTAGGTTAGGTTAGGTTAGGTTAGGTTAGGTTAGGTTAGGTTAGGTTAGGTTAGGTTAGGTTAGGTTAGGTTAGGTTAGGTTAGGTTAGGTTAGGTTAGGTTAGGTTAGGTTAGGTTAGGTTAGGTTAGGTTAGGTTAGGTTAGGTTAGGTTAGGTTAGGTTAGGTTAGGTTAGGTTAGGTTAGGTTAGGTTAGGTTAGGTTAGGTTAGGTTAGGTTAGGTTAGGTTAGGTTAGGTTAGGTTAGGTTAGGTTAGGTTAGGTTAGGTTAGGTTAGGTTAGGTTAGGTTAGGTTAGGTTAGGTTAGGTTAGGTTAGGTTAGGTTAGGTTAGGTTAGGTTAGGTTAGGTTAGGTTAGGTTAGGTTAGGTTAGGTTAGGTTAGGTTAGGTTAGGTTAGGTTAGGTTAGGTTAGGTTAGGTTAGGTTAGGTTAGGTTAGGTTAGGTTAGGTTAGGTTAGGTTAGGTTAGGTTAGGTTAGGTTAGGTTAGGTTAGGTTAGGTTAGGTTAGGTTAGGTTAGGTTAGGTTAGGTTAGGTTAGGTTAGGTTAGGTTAGGTTAGGTTAGGTTAGGTTAGGTTAGGTTAGGTTAGGTTAGGTTAGGTTAGGTTAGGTTAGGTTAGGTTAGGTTAGGTTAGGTTAGGTTAGGTTAGGTTAGGTTAGGTTAGGTTAGGTTAGGTTAGGTTAGGTTAGGTTAGGTTAGGTTAGGTTAGGTTAGGTTAGGTTAGGTTAGGTTAGGTTAGGTTAGGTTAGGTTAGGTTAGGTTAGGTTAGGTTAGGTTAGGTTAGGTTAGGTTAGGTTAGGTTAGGTTAGGTTAGGTTAGGTTAGGTTAGGTTAGGTTAGGTTAGGTTAGGTTAGGTTAGGTTAGGTTAGGTTAGGTTAGGTTAGGTTAGGTTAGGTTAGGTTAGGTTAGGTTAGGTTAGGTTAGGTTAGGTTAGGTTAGGTTAGGTTAGGTTAGGTTAGGTTAGGTTAGGTTAGGTTAGGTTAGGTTAGGTTAGGTTAGGTTAGGTTAGGTTAGGTTAGGTTAGGTTAGGTTAGGTTAGGTTAGGTTAGGTTAGGTTAGGTTAGGTTAGGTTAGGTTAGGTTAGGTTAGGTTAGGTTAGGTTAGGTTAGGTTAGGTTAGGTTAGGTTAGGTTAGGTTAGGTTAGGTTAGGTTAGGTTAGGTTAGGTTAGGTTAGGTTAGGTTAGGTTAGGTTAGGTTAGGTTAGGTTAGGTTAGGTTAGGTTAGGTTAGGTTAGGTTAGGTTAGGTTAGGTTAGGTTAGGTTAGGTTAGGTTAGGTTAGGTTAGGTTAGGTTAGGTTAGGTTAGGTTAGGTTAGGTTAGGTTAGGTTAGGTTAGGTTAGGTTAGGTTAGGTTAGGTTAGGTTAGGTTAGGTTAGGTTAGGTTAGGTTAGGTTAGGTTAGGTTAGGTTAGGTTAGGTTAGGTTAGGTTAGGTTAGGTTAGGTTAGGTTAGGTTAGGTTAGGTTAGGTTAGGTTAGGTTAGGTTAGGTTAGGTTAGGTTAGGTTAGGTTAGGTTAGGTTAGGTTAGGTTAGGTTAGGTTAGGTTAGGTTAGGTTAGGTTAGGTTAGGTTAGGTTAGGTTAGGTTAGGTTAGGTTAGGTTAGGTTAGGTTAGGTTAGGTTAGGTTAGGTTAGGTTAGGTTAGGTTAGGTTAGGTTAGGTTAGGTTAGGTTAGGTTAGGTTAGGTTAGGTTAGGTTAGGTTAGGTTAGGTTAGGTTAGGTTAGGTTAGGTTAGGTTAGGTTAGGTTAGGTTAGGTTAGGTTAGGTTAGGTTAGGTTAGGTTAGGTTAGGTTAGGTTAGGTTAGGTTAGGTTAGGTTAGGTTAGGTTAGGTTAGGTTAGGTTAGGTTAGGTTAGGTTAGGTTAGGTTAGGTTAGGTTAGGTTAGGTTAGGTTAGGTTAGGTTAGGTTAGGTTAGGTTAGGTTAGGTTAGGTTAGGTTAGGTTAGGTTAGGTTAGGTTAGGTTAGGTTAGGTTAGGTTAGGTTAGGTTAGGTTAGGTTAGGTTAGGTTAGGTTAGGTTAGGTTAGGTTAGGTTAGGTTAGGTTAGGTTAGGTTAGGTTAGGTTAGGTTAGGTTAGGTTAGGTTAGGTTAGGTTAGGTTAGGTTAGGTTAGGTTAGGTTAGGTTAGGTTAGGTTAGGTTAGGTTAGGTTAGGTTAGGTTAGGTTAGGTTAGGTTAGGTTAGGTTAGGTTAGGTTAGGTTAGGTTAGGTTAGGTTAGGTTAGGTTAGGTTAGGTTAGGTTAGGTTAGGTTAGGTTAGGTTAGGTTAGGTTAGGTTAGGTTAGGTTAGGTTAGGTTAGGTTAGGTTAGGTTAGGTTAGGTTAGGTTAGGTTAGGTTAGGTTAGGTTAGGTTAGGTTAGGTTAGGTTAGGTTAGGTTAGGTTAGGTTAGGTTAGGTTAGGTTAGGTTAGGTTAGGTTAGGTTAGGTTAGGTTAGGTTAGGTTAGGTTAGGTTAGGTTAGGTTAGGTTAGGTTAGGTTAGGTTAGGTTAGGTTAGGTTAGGTTAGGTTAGGTTAGGTTAGGTTAGGTTAGGTTAGGTTAGGTTAGGTTAGGTTAGGTTAGGTTAGGTTAGGTTAGGTTAGGTTAGGTTAGGTTAGGTTAGGTTAGGTTAGGTTAGGTTAGGTTAGGTTAGGTTAGGTTAGGTTAGGTTAGGTTAGGTTAGGTTAGGTTAGGTTAGGTTAGGTTAGGTTAGGTTAGGTTAGGTTAGGTTAGGTTAGGTTAGGTTAGGTTAGGTTAGGTTAGGTTAGGTTAGGTTAGGTTAGGTTAGGTTAGGTTAGGTTAGGTTAGGTTAGGTTAGGTTAGGTTAGGTTAGGTTAGGTTAGGTTAGGTTAGGTTAGGTTAGGTTAGGTTAGGTTAGGTTAGGTTAGGTTAGGTTAGGTTAGGTTAGGTTAGGTTAGGTTAGGTTAGGTTAGGTTAGGTTAGGTTAGGTTAGGTTAGGTTAGGTTAGGTTAGGTTAGGTTAGGTTAGGTTAGGTTAGGTTAGGTTAGGTTAGGTTAGGTTAGGTTAGGTTAGGTTAGGTTAGGTTAGGTTAGGTTAGGTTAGGTTAGGTTAGGTTAGGTTAGGTTAGGTTAGGTTAGGTTAGGTTAGGTTAGGTTAGGTTAGGTTAGGTTAGGTTAGGTTAGGTTAGGTTAGGTTAGGTTAGGTTAGGTTAGGTTAGGTTAGGTTAGGTTAGGTTAGGTTAGGTTAGGTTAGGTTAGGTTAGGTTAGGTTAGGTTAGGTTAGGTTAGGTTAGGTTAGGTTAGGTTAGGTTAGGTTAGGTTAGGTTAGGTTAGGTTAGGTTAGGTTAGGTTAGGTTAGGTTAGGTTAGGTTAGGTTAGGTTAGGTTAGGTTAGGTTAGGTTAGGTTAGGTTAGGTTAGGTTAGGTTAGGTTAGGTTAGGTTAGGTTAGGTTAGGTTAGGTTAGGTTAGGTTAGGTTAGGTTAGGTTAGGTTAGGTTAGGTTAGGTTAGGTTAGGTTAGGTTAGGTTAGGTTAGGTTAGGTTAGGTTAGGTTAGGTTAGGTTAGGTTAGGTTAGGTTAGGTTAGGTTAGGTTAGGTTAGGTTAGGTTAGGTTAGGTTAGGTTAGGTTAGGTTAGGTTAGGTTAGGTTAGGTTAGGTTAGGTTAGGTTAGGTTAGGTTAGGTTAGGTTAGGTTAGGTTAGGTTAGGTTAGGTTAGGTTAGGTTAGGTTAGGTTAGGTTAGGTTAGGTTAGGTTAGGTTAGGTTAGGTTAGGTTAGGTTAGGTTAGGTTAGGTTAGGTTAGGTTAGGTTAGGTTAGGTTAGGTTAGGTTAGGTTAGGTTAGGTTAGGTTAGGTTAGGTTAGGTTAGGTTAGGTTAGGTTAGGTTAGGTTAGGTTAGGTTAGGTTAGGTTAGGTTAGGTTAGGTTAGGTTAGGTTAGGTTAGGTTAGGTTAGGTTAGGTTAGGTTAGGTTAGGTTAGGTTAGGTTAGGTTAGGTTAGGTTAGGTTAGGTTAGGTTAGGTTAGGTTAGGTTAGGTTAGGTTAGGTTAGGTTAGGTTAGGTTAGGTTAGGTTAGGTTAGGTTAGGTTAGGTTAGGTTAGGTTAGGTTAGGTTAGGTTAGGTTAGGTTAGGTTAGGTTAGGTTAGGTTAGGTTAGGTTAGGTTAGGTTAGGTTAGGTTAGGTTAGGTTAGGTTAGGTTAGGTTAGGTTAGGTTAGGTTAGGTTAGGTTAGGTTAGGTTAGGTTAGGTTAGGTTAGGTTAGGTTAGGTTAGGTTAGGTTAGGTTAGGTTAGGTTAGGTTAGGTTAGGTTAGGTTAGGTTAGGTTAGGTTAGGTTAGGTTAGGTTAGGTTAGGTTAGGTTAGGTTAGGTTAGGTTAGGTTAGGTTAGGTTAGGTTAGGTTAGGTTAGGTTAGGTTAGGTTAGGTTAGGTTAGGTTAGGTTAGGTTAGGTTAGGTTAGGTTAGGTTAGGTTAGGTTAGGTTAGGTTAGGTTAGGTTAGGTTAGGTTAGGTTAGGTTAGACTCTGAGATAGCGCGTAGGTTAGGTTAGGTTAGGTTAGGTTAGGTTAGGTTAGGTTAGGTTAGGTTAGGTTAGGTTAGGTTAGGTTAGGTTAGGTTAGGTTAGGTTAGGTTAGGTTAGGTTAGGTTAGGTTAGGTTAGGTTAGGTTAGGTTAGGTTAGGTTAGGTTAGGTTAGGTTAGGTTAGGTTAGGTTAGGTTAGGTTAGGTTAGGTTAGGTTAGGTTAGGTTAGGTTAGGTTAGGTTAGGTTAGGTTAGGTTAGGTTAGGTTAGGTTAGGTTAGGTTAGGTTAGGTTAGGTTAGGTTAGGTTAGGTTAGGTTAGGTTAGGTTAGGTTAGGTTAGGTTAGGTTAGGTTAGGTTAGGTTAGGTTAGGTTAGGTTAGGTTAGGTTAGGTTAGGTTAGGTTAGGTTAGGTTAGGTTAGGTTAGGTTAGGTTAGGTTAGGTTAGGTTAGGTTAGGTTAGGTTAGGTTAGGTTAGGTTAGGTTAGGTTAGGTTAGGTTAGGTTAGGTTAGGTTAGGTTAGGTTAGGTTAGGTTAGGTTAGGTTAGGTTAGGTTAGGTTAGGTTAGGTTAGGTTAGGTTAGGTTAGGTTAGGTTAGGTTAGGTTAGGTTAGGTTAGGTTAGGTTAGGTTAGGTTAGGTTAGGTTAGGTTAGGTTAGGTTAGGTTAGGTTAGGTTAGGTTAGGTTAGGTTAGGTTAGGTTAGGTTAGGTTAGGTTAGGTTAGGTTAGGTTAGGTTAGGTTAGGTTAGGTTAGGTTAGGTTAGGTTAGGTTAGGTTAGGTTAGGTTAGGTTAGGTTAGGTTAGGTTAGGTTAGGTTAGGTTAGGTTAGGTTAGGTTAGGTTAGGTTAGGTTAGGTTAGGTTAGGTTAGGTTAGGTTAGGTTAGGTTAGGTTAGGTTAGGTTAGGTTAGGTTAGGTTAGGTTAGGTTAGGTTAGGTTAGGTTAGGTTAGGTTAGGTTAGGTTAGGTTAGGTTAGGTTAGGTTAGGTTAGGTTAGGTTAGGTTAGGTTAGGTTAGGTTAGGTTAGGTTAGGTTAGGTTAGGTTAGGTTAGGTTAGGTTAGGTTAGGTTAGGTTAGGTTAGGTTAGGTTAGGTTAGGTTAGGTTAGGTTAGGTTAGGTTAGGTTAGGTTAGGTTAGGTTAGGTTAGGTTAGGTTAGGTTAGGTTAGGTTAGGTTAGGTTAGGTTAGGTTAGGTTAGGTTAGGTTAGGTTAGGTTAGGTTAGGTTAGGTTAGGTTAGGTTAGGTTAGGTTAGGTTAGGTTAGGTTAGGTTAGGTTAGGTTAGGTTAGGTTAGGTTAGGTTAGGTTAGGTTAGGTTAGGTTAGGTTAGGTTAGGTTAGGTTAGGTTAGGTTAGGTTAGGTTAGGTTAGGTTAGGTTAGGTTAGGTTAGGTTAGGTTAGGTTAGGTTAGGTTAGGTTAGGTTAGGTTAGGTTAGGTTAGGTTAGGTTAGGTTAGGTTAGGTTAGGTTAGGTTAGGTTAGGTTAGGTTAGGTTAGGTTAGGTTAGGTTAGGTTAGGTTAGGTTAGGTTAGGTTAGGTTAGGTTAGGTTAGGTTAGGTTAGGTTAGGTTAGGTTAGGTTAGGTTAGGTTAGGTTAGGTTAGGTTAGGTTAGGTTAGGTTAGGTTAGGTTAGGTTAGGTTAGGTTAGGTTAGGTTAGGTTAGGTTAGGTTAGGTTAGGTTAGGTTAGGTTAGGTTAGGTTAGGTTAGGTTAGGTTAGGTTAGGTTAGGTTAGGTTAGGTTAGGTTAGGTTAGGTTAGGTTAGGTTAGGTTAGGTTAGGTTAGGTTAGGTTAGGTTAGGTTAGGTTAGGTTAGGTTAGGTTAGGTTAGGTTAGGTTAGGTTAGGTTAGGTTAGGTTAGGTTAGGTTAGGTTAGGTTAGGTTAGGTTAGGTTAGGTTAGGTTAGGTTAGGTTAGGTTAGGTTAGGTTAGGTTAGGTTAGGTTAGGTTAGGTTAGGTTAGGTTAGGTTAGGTTAGGTTAGGTTAGGTTAGGTTAGGTTAGGTTAGGTTAGGTTAGGTTAGGTTAGGTTAGGTTAGGTTAGGTTAGGTTAGGTTAGGTTAGGTTAGGTTAGGTTAGGTTAGGTTAGGTTAGGTTAGGTTAGGTTAGGTTAGGTTAGGTTAGGTTAGGTTAGGTTAGGTTAGGTTAGGTTAGGTTAGGTTAGGTTAGGTTAGGTTAGGTTAGGTTAGGTTAGGTTAGGTTAGGTTAGGTTAGGTTAGGTTAGGTTAGGTTAGGTTAGGTTAGGTTAGGTTAGGTTAGGTTAGGTTAGGTTAGGTTAGGTTAGGTTAGGTTAGGTTAGGTTAGGTTAGGTTAGGTTAGGTTAGGTTAGGTTAGGTTAGGTTAGGTTAGGTTAGGTTAGGTTAGGTTAGGTTAGGTTAGGTTAGGTTAGGTTAGGTTAGGTTAGGTTAGGTTAGGTTAGGTTAGGTTAGGTTAGGTTAGGTTAGGTTAGGTTAGGTTAGGTTAGGTTAGGTTAGGTTAGGTTAGGTTAGGTTAGGTTAGGTTAGGTTAGGTTAGGTTAGGTTAGGTTAGGTTAGGTTAGGTTAGGTTAGGTTAGGTTAGGTTAGGTTAGGTTAGGTTAGGTTAGGTTAGGTTAGGTTAGGTTAGGTTAGGTTAGGTTAGGTTAGGTTAGGTTAGGTTAGGTTAGGTTAGGTTAGGTTAGGTTAGGTTAGGTTAGGTTAGGTTAGGTTAGGTTAGGTTAGGTTAGGTTAGGTTAGGTTAGGTTAGGTTAGGTTAGGTTAGGTTAGGTTAGGTTAGGTTAGGTTAGGTTAGGTTAGGTTAGGTTAGGTTAGGTTAGGTTAGGTTAGGTTAGGTTAGGTTAGGTTAGGTTAGGTTAGGTTAGGTTAGGTTAGGTTAGGTTAGGTTAGGTTAGGTTAGGTTAGGTTAGGTTAGGTTAGGTTAGGTTAGGTTAGGTTAGGTTAGGTTAGGTTAGGTTAGGTTAGGTTAGGTTAGGTTAGGTTAGGTTAGGTTAGGTTAGGTTAGGTTAGGTTAGGTTAGGTTAGGTTAGGTTAGGTTAGGTTAGGTTAGGTTAGGTTAGGTTAGGTTAGGTTAGGTTAGGTTAGGTTAGGTTAGGTTAGGTTAGGTTAGGTTAGGTTAGGTTAGGTTAGGTTAGGTTAGGTTAGGTTAGGTTAGGTTAGGTTAGGTTAGGTTAGGTTAGGTTAGGTTAGGTTAGGTTAGGTTAGGTTAGGTTAGGTTAGGTTAGGTTAGGTTAGGTTAGGTTAGGTTAGGTTAGGTTAGGTTAGGTTAGGTTAGGTTAGGTTAGGTTAGGTTAGGTTAGGTTAGGTTAGGTTAGGTTAGGTTAGGTTAGGTTAGGTTAGGTTAGGTTAGGTTAGGTTAGGTTAGGTTAGGTTAGGTTAGGTTAGGTTAGGTTAGGTTAGGTTAGGTTAGGTTAGGTTAGGTTAGGTTAGGTTAGGTTAGGTTAGGTTAGGTTAGGTTAGGTTAGGTTAGGTTAGGTTAGGTTAGGTTAGGTTAGGTTAGGTTAGGTTAGGTTAGGTTAGGTTAGGTTAGGTTAGGTTAGGTTAGGTTAGGTTAGGTTAGGTTAGGTTAGGTTAGGTTAGGTTAGGTTAGGTTAGGTTAGGTTAGGTTAGGTTAGGTTAGGTTAGGTTAGGTTAGGTTAGGTTAGGTTAGGTTAGGTTAGGTTAGGTTAGGTTAGGTTAGGTTAGGTTAGGTTAGGTTAGGTTAGGTTAGGTTAGGTTAGGTTAGGTTAGGTTAGGTTAGGTTAGGTTAGGTTAGGTTAGGTTAGGTTAGGTTAGGTTAGGTTAGGTTAGGTTAGGTTAGGTTAGGTTAGGTTAGGTTAGGTTAGGTTAGGTTAGGTTAGGTTAGGTTAGGTTAGGTTAGGTTAGGTTAGGTTAGGTTAGGTTAGGTTAGGTTAGGTTAGGTTAGGTTAGGTTAGGTTAGGTTAGGTTAGGTTAGGTTAGGTTAGGTTAGGTTAGGTTAGGTTAGGTTAGGTTAGGTTAGGTTAGGTTAGGTTAGGTTAGGTTAGGTTAGGTTAGGTTAGGTTAGGTTAGGTTAGGTTAGGTTAGGTTAGGTTAGGTTAGGTTAGGTTAGGTTAGGTTAGGTTAGGTTAGGTTAGGTTAGGTTAGGTTAGGTTAGGTTAGGTTAGGTTAGGTTAGGTTAGGTTAGGTTAGGTTAGGTTAGGTTAGGTTAGGTTAGGTTAGGTTAGGTTAGGTTAGGTTAGGTTAGGTTAGGTTAGGTTAGGTTAGGTTAGGTTAGGTTAGGTTAGGTTAGGTTAGGTTAGGTTAGGTTAGGTTAGGTTAGGTTAGGTTAGGTTAGGTTAGGTTAGGTTAGGTTAGGTTAGGTTAGGTTAGGTTAGGTTAGGTTAGGTTAGGTTAGGTTAGGTTAGGTTAGGTTAGGTTAGGTTAGGTTAGGTTAGGTTAGGTTAGGTTAGGTTAGGTTAGGTTAGGTTAGGTTAGGTTAGGTTAGGTTAGGTTAGGTTAGGTTAGGTTAGGTTAGGTTAGGTTAGGTTAGGTTAGGTTAGGTTAGGTTAGGTTAGGTTAGGTTAGGTTAGGTTAGGTTAGGTTAGGTTAGGTTAGGTTAGGTTAGGTTAGGTTAGGTTAGGTTAGGTTAGGTTAGGTTAGGTTAGGTTAGGTTAGGTTAGGTTAGGTTAGGTTAGGTTAGGTTAGGTTAGGTTAGGTTAGGTTAGGTTAGGTTAGGTTAGGTTAGGTTAGGTTAGGTTAGGTTAGGTTAGGTTAGGTTAGGTTAGGTTAGGTTAGGTTAGGTTAGGTTAGGTTAGGTTAGGTTAGGTTAGGTTAGGTTAGGTTAGGTTAGGTTAGGTTAGGTTAGGTTAGGTTAGGTTAGGTTAGGTTAGGTTAGGTTAGGTTAGGTTAGGTTAGGTTAGGTTAGGTTAGGTTAGGTTAGGTTAGGTTAGGTTAGGTTAGGTTAGGTTAGGTTAGGTTAGGTTAGGTTAGGTTAGGTTAGGTTAGGTTAGGTTAGGTTAGGTTAGGTTAGGTTAGGTTAGGTTAGGTTAGGTTAGGTTAGGTTAGGTTAGGTTAGGTTAGGTTAGGTTAGGTTAGGTTAGGTTAGGTTAGGTTAGGTTAGGTTAGGTTAGGTTAGGTTAGGTTAGGTTAGGTTAGGTTAGGTTAGGTTAGGTTAGGTTAGGTTAGGTTAGGTTAGGTTAGGTTAGGTTAGGTTAGGTTAGGTTAGGTTAGGTTAGGTTAGGATAGG